>CM028357.1:36480446-37125972 GCA_016618105.1 Dendrobium huoshanense
CCGAAGCTATGATAGAGGAATCGCAAGCAACTATCTTTGATAGTGGGAATGCCTACCATATAAGAAGAAGAACTCGAAGAAGGAAATGAAAAGGCTTTGAATAAAAAAAAATTATAACCTCTACCATAAGGAGAGAAGCCTTAAATGTGAAGTAGAGAAGGAATGCCACCTACCAGGAGCCAAATTTGAGTAGGGAATGCCACCTACCAAATAGGGTACAAAGTATAGTTAGAACGAGAGAGGAGAAAGAAAAAGTGCGACTACAAAAATTTTAACTTCTACACAAGGAGATGGGCCCTGAATTTGAGTAGAGGATGCCACTAACCAAGAACAGGGGAATATATCAACTATAAGAAAGTTATAGGGAGAATGGAGAAGATGAGAAGGTGCAATTTTCCCCTTGTCTTAGGAGACTATTTATAAGGGAAAGAGGGGGGAGGAATATTTTTCAGGAATAAAAATATTCCATAAAAGATTCCAAGAATATTCCCTAGGAATAAGAATTTTCTAAAAAGATGTCAGGAATATTCCTTGAATAAGAATATTCAAAGAAATATTCTTAAAAAAAAGGGTGTAGGCATGGGCGAATATAACTTCTTTTTTTAGGATGGACAATTTATTTTTTTAAATGGGGAATGGACAAAAACACTTATGATTGATAAAATTAGGGCAAAAAAGATTTTTGAGAGGGGCAAAATACTCAAAATATTCCAAAATATCTCCTCTAAATATTTAATATTTTTTTAGGGTGGGCATTTGCCCATCCTTAATATATGGGGGATCCGCCCATGGGTGCAAGGCCCACTTAAATTTTTTTTTGGCATGGGTACTATAGAAAAATTGCTTACTATAGCAAATCGGCACATGCGAAAGTGGAAAATAAAAGGAAATTTTCTTTTCAAGAAAATACTGTAGTGGTTACTATAGTAGACTGCTAGTGGGGTACTGTAGTAAAATGTTACGACAAATGACGGTGTTGTAATTGTAGATGACGGTTATTGTAGCATAATACTGTAACATATGTTCCGGGCTTGATTTTCATGCTGGACAGTCCAAATTGAGCATTTTTTGGGTCCTCAAAGAGGTTTTTAGGCATTTCAGATCCAATTTTGATACTTTCAGAGCTCAACGGGACCTCTATAATTGAGTTTGAGCAAATTTATATTTTTTAGAAAGGAATTTTCTGACATTTTGTATTATTCGATAAATTTTGAAGTGTTGTAACATATATTTTTGGACTATATAGGCTTCGATGTCCTAAAATAGTGAGACAATTATATATCATAAAAAAATTATGTTGATCGGACACGAATCTCGATGCAAAATCAAGATTAGAAACTTCAAAAATTAAATTGGAGACTATTTGAACTCCAATTTTAGCAAACTTATTGTCGAACTGAACGTCTCAGAAATACAAAACCAACGACGCCAAATTTGACTCAATCTAAGCCTAAATGAGTCCAAATCAAAGATCCAAAGCACATTTGAAAGGTTCAAACCATAATTTGTATTATCGAATAGTTTCCAAACATGACTTGCTTATAGTCTAATCGAGCGGCTCGATGAGGTGAATATAACGAGCCTAAGATCGGCAAATTCTGATATCATTTGAGCCTTCAAATGCTTGATAAAAGGGCCACAATCAAGGGATTCAACATCGGCCTTACATTCAAATCACTCCCAATTTAACCCTGATTTTCCTCCTATTTACTGGCCATGCCACTATCAAAAAACTATAAATAGCCCCTCATTTCTGTTAAAATGGGACCCAAGCAAGAAGAAGAATAATAGAAGATAATGAAGAAAAGGAAGTTAAGGATGAAGCTCCTCATCGACCACTTTTTTTTTTGGGAATTTTGGGGGCAGAGCCCGTATCATTGATGAAAAGCAATTATAAGTAAACCCAAATAGAAAGAAAGGATGCTCAAACCAAAACGAGCATCACGCATACAAAGAAGAAAAAAAGAAAAGTTGCCAAAAGGCAAAGAAGGACTCACGCAAAATCCACACGGAGGAAAGGATGACCATGGTTGTCAATGAGGCCATCTAGGGGCATACTGCTACAAAGAGCAAACATCATTGTCCTTCACAAAAAATCAACCATCGAACAGGACAGAAAATAACTTGTCAGATATCAGCAAAATAAAACCAGCAACCCAAAATTACACCAACAAATGGATAATCTCCTGATACTCTTTACAGCCTTTTATCTTGTAGGAAATTGCTCTCTTGATTTTAATTGTCAATGTGGCTTTGCATTCAAAAGAGGAGCAAAAAATTCTATCATTCATAGCCCTCCAAATGAAGTAAATAGCAGCACATGTAGTAAGGTGGTAAAAATTGACTCGCGCAAAATTGAAACCATGTTCCATAATACTACCAAAAACTTGAAAAAGGTTCGGTCTCAAAAGAGGCGTCCCCAGCTTAGGTAAAAACCATTTGATAACATCAAATGTAAAAGAACATTCAAAATATAAGTGAATGTGGGACTCAAATTCATAAAAGTAGAACGGATAGTGCTTAAGACTGTACAACCCTCTCCGAGCAAGAACATCGGCAGCCTTGAGTACCCCTTTGAATGCAAGCCATGCATAAGTAGAAAATATGAGAGAATATTTTTTGTGCCAAATAAATTTGCTCCAGGAAACCAACTGTTGAGAGGAGAAAAATTGTGAATGGAAGTCTTGGAACGTAGGATTTCTTCCCTCAAGCCAAAGGCAGTCGAAGGTTGCTCGAGGATAGGAATCATTTTAATAAATAGCGCCATACTGTTATTAAACATCGAGGGGAGATTCCAACCACTATGGGTGATAATTTGCTTCACTTGCCAAGTAGAGAATTGCAAAATGTAATTGGAGTAATCAATATTATCTGCAGATAGCCAATCAACTATAGAAGTCCCATAATACCAGCAGTCCCAGATCAAAGAAAGGTGGCTATTAACATTAATAAAAAATTGGAAGCATTGCTTAATGTTGGCAGCCATTTTGCAAAGGAATATCCAATAAGGAGAGGCATGCTTTTCAATAGGTTCCCAAGGTGAGTGATACCTCTTACACCACCAATCAAATAGTAGGTTATTAGAAACATAAAACCTCTAAATCAACGAATTGGTGTAGGCATGGTAGACAAAATCCAAATTAGGGATACCAATTCCCTCTTTATCTTTAGGCTTGCAAGTATCTTTCCAACTATTGGTGTGCAGCTTTTTCAAGGAAATATTGCCATAAAATAAAGTTATGGAACACATTATGTTGATAGCTTTGGAACAACTTTTGGGTATTATAGAGCCACAAATCCAATAAGCAAGGGTATTGCTTATAGTGAATTTGATGAATCGAATTCTCCCCGCTAAAGATAAAGTTTTAGCCTTCCAGCCATCAAGTGCATTGAATATTTTCTGGATGGGAGGATGAAAGTCATATTGCCTCAATTTTTGATAAAAGACGGGGATGCCTAAATACTAAATGGGAGAAAAGGATTGAGAAATGTGGAGTAAATTGCAAATCTCAGTGGCAAAAGGGTTATTTTTGGAAAAAAGGGTTATTTTTGGAAAAAAGGGATATAACTTTTATTGGGATTGACATGTTGTAAAATCCTTCAGATTTTCAATTTTTTTTAGTGTTGTTAGTCCGTACGAACTGACTTTAGTACGGGACGAACTGAAGAAAATTGTGAAAATATATATGGTTAGTACGTACGAACCTGAGTTCGTCCGCACGAACCTGAATTTGTCGATACGAAATGTATACAGAGAACAAATCGTCCCGGGACGAATAGGATTCATCCCATACAATCCTATTATGTATAAATATCCGATTTGAGATATTTTGAAGAGAGAAAAAGAGGAGAGAGAAAGAGAAGGAAAAGGAAGGAAAATGCTTAGTTTTGGAGGCCGCAGAGTGATTTTCGTCCGTCGACATAGTTGGAAGAATTGTTCGTCTCGCAGTAAGGACTCCGAATCCTATTTTTGATTTCAAAGATTTTCGAGTTTTGATATTTTTCTGCTTAGTTTTGTGTTTCTGTTAGTGAAATTCTTGCCTATCTTTGTATTGACGAAACTCTTACCGCATAACTTTTGGTATGTTATTGAAATGATGATTTTATACAATTTGAGTATTTTTTGGAAAGTTTTCACCGGGTATTTGAACTCTGTGGGATTTTTATCGAATATGAAATTATCCGGATGTTGAAAAATATTACTTCAGTACAAGTAAAGTTTTAAAATAATGTTTTATCCAATTTCTGGTAATTTGGTAATCTTTTGAAATTGTGTATTTTGTCTCTATTTGGGATTTCTGTCGATTGTTTGATATTTTAAGGATTTTCTTCAATTGAGTTAAATCGTATTTGTTGATTGCAATGTATTAATGAGATGTATACGAATGTGGATATATGATTGAAATTACTGTTATATTATTGAAAGACAAGTAAAGACTGGTTGAATGGTTGGAGATTGATTGACCTGTATAGGATGGTGGGCCGACGGGTTTCCTTTAAAAAGGGTTTGGTGTTATCCTCTACTGATCACGTGATATAATGATAGATAGTCATAAGGAGATTATGCCGACGGGCGAAGAGTGACGACTCTATTATTGAGCCAACGGATACAACGATACATCGATATTAACCTTGAAAAATGCCTTAATAGCCACTGATTGTATTTGTCGAGTAAGACTATTGTGTTGAATTGCATATTTAAAGTATTGTTCTTATGATTACCTTATGGATTTACTGATATTGAATTGATCTATTGTTACTGATTAATTTATTGATTATCGTATGCATTTATTTATATCGACGGATTTATTGAAGATTTATTGATTGAATGGATTTACCGACGGATTTACGGGTTTACAATTACTGTACTATTTCATTGATACTACATACTGTACATGTCATTGATATGGATATTAATATTGCATTGATTCATTGATACTACGGACACTGATATTATTAATTCATCGATACTATAGATTTATTGATACTATTGACTCATTGATACACCGAATATTGATCTGCTACATCTGATACACTGAACACGTGATATAGAATATGTTTTTACTGTATTTATTTGATTTCAACTATTTTTCATGATGATTAATTGATTTGATTATTTTATATGATTTCATACCGATTGATATTATTGACCGGAATTGATTTCTATTAATATTGACTGATATGATTAATTCAATGATTTCTTTATTGATTTGACGCACGTATTGATACATTTAGCTTTACGGACTTTTTTAATGTTTACTGATTTTTCTACTATCGATTGAGGAATTTACTATTTTTATACTGATTACTATTTACGCAGTGATTACTGTTTCTGTAATGATTTTTGTATATGTATCGATTCAATGATCATGTGTAAATTACTGATATTGATTTGATTGTTGACATGCATATTGCTTCCGTACCGTGCTTTGATTTCAGTTGTAGGCTTTGGTGATCTGCTGGGCTATTTAAACTCATTATATGTGGTTAATGATTTCAGGTGCAGAGCCTCCCGCATAAAGCTTCTTTTAGCCACTAGTGTAGTTTTTGGTTCATGCATTGCTTTGTAGCCCGAGCGGCTATTGTACATGTTCTTTTGAACGCCACTTTTGGATTATAAATAGGAAATATCATAATGTGAATTATAATTTTAATATTGTATTCAATTTCTTTAATGCAATTATCATTTCTGGATCTTTGCATTGATTTGAGCGAGAAGAAAGAATAAGAAGAAAAGTATATGTCGAAGAATCCTTTCAGTATATATGCCTGGGGCTAGGGGTGTCAATTATTGACCCGACCCGAACCCGACCCAAAAAAATCCGGGTTAGGGTTGACCCGTTTAACAAACGGGTCGAATTCGGGTCTTAACTTTTGATCCGTTTCATAAACGGGTCGGGTCCGGGTCAACCCGGTAACCCGGAATTGACCCGGTTGACTCAGGTGCAACCTTCTCGAAATTAAAGTTTGAAGTTCCCGCTGTCCCTAAAAAAAAAAATTCAAAGCTCACCTTGCTCAGTTGTTCTCACATTTCCAAAAAAAAAAAATCAAAGCCCGAGGAAGGTCACCTCACTAGACTCCAGCTCACTGCTCAATGCTCACAGGTCACAGCTCTTGCTCAGTTATTCTAACATTTCCCAAAAAAAAAATCAAGGCTTGCTACGGTGCTACCGTGTCAACTATCAAGCAAGGCTACGACGCCTTAAAAAAACAAAAGCTGCGACGCCTTGTTCTACGAGGCTGCCACGTCGAACGGCGACTTGGCGGTCCGCACACGCACCGGACACCAGCTCCCGTCAACGTTCTGTCGAATGCCGAACGACGACTGCAGCATCTCCGGCACCCCCAAAGGGGTTCGCGGGTCGGGTCGGGTCAACCCGGCAACCCGTGCGGGTCGAGTCCGTGTTTAATTTCCTGACCCGTTTACCTAAATGGGTCGGGTTTGAGTTGACCCATTTATGCCCGAGTCAAATCGGGTTCGACCCAAACCCGACCCGTCTACCCGAATTGACACCCCTACCTGGAGCGTCACAAATTGGTATCTGAGTGACTGTAATGAAAGGATTTGCATATATCCAGAGCTACAGTGATGATTGCATTATTTATTGATTTGTTTTGCTTTATGTGTTTTTGATTTTGATTCGATTTGATTTGAGTTTTGATTAGACGGATTTGTTTTGTACCGATTTTTGTTTGCATTCTTAAGGGAGATGTCGGGGATGACATTTTTCTTAATGTGGGTAGATTGTAAAACCTCTCAGATTTTTAATTTTTTTGAGTGCTGTTAGTCCGTATGAATTGACTTTAGTACGAGATGAACTAAAAAAAAATTATAATCTGTATTGTTAGTACGTACGAACTGCCTGTACGAACCTGAGTTCGTCTGTACAAACCTGAATTCATCGGGACGAAATATATTCAGAGAGCAAATCATCCTGTACGATCCTATTATGTATAAATATCCGATTTGAGATAGTTTTGAGATATTTTGAAGAGAGAGAAAGAGGAGAGAGAAAGAGAAGGAAAAGGAAGGAAAAGGCTTGGTTTCGGAGGCCGCGAAGCAATTTTCATCCGTCGACACAGTTGGAAGAATACTTTCGTCTCGCAGTAAGGACTCCAAATCCTATTTCTGATTTCAAATATTTTTGAGTTTTGATATATTTCTGCTCAGTTTTGTGTTTCCGTTATCGAAATTCTTGCCTATCTTTGTATTGACGAAACTCATACCGCGTAACTTTTGGTATGTTGTTGAAATGATGATTTTGCACGATTTGAGTATTTTCTGGAAAGTTTTCACAAGGTATTTTGAATTCTGTGGGATTTTTATCGAATAGGAAATTATCTGGATATTAAAAAATATTTCTTTAGTACAAGTAAAGTTTTAAAATGATGTTTTATCCGATTTCTGGTAATTTGGTAATTTTTTGAAACTGTGTATTTTGTCTCTGTTTGGGATTTCTGTCGACTGTATGATATTTTAAGGATTTTCTTCAATTGAGTTAAATCGTGTTTGTTGATTACAATGTATTAATGAGATGTATATGAATGTGGATATATGATTGAAATTACTGTTATATTACTGAAAGACAAGTAAAGATTGGTTGAACCGTTGGCTGGAGATTGATTGACTTATATAGGATGGTGGACCGATAGACTTTCCTTTAAAAAGGGTTTTGTGTTATCCTCTATTGATCACATAATATAATGATTGGGAGTCACAAGGAGATTATACTTACGGGCGAAGAGTGACGACTCTATTATTGAGCCAACGGATATAATGATACATCGATATTAACCTTGAAAAATGCCTTAATAGCCAGTGATTGTACTTGTCGAGTAAGACTATTGTATTGAATTACATGTTTAAAGTATTGTTCTTATGATTACCTTATAGATTTAATGATATTAATTTGATCTATTGTTACTGATTAATTTATTGATTACCGTACGTATTTATTTATATCGACGGATTTATTAAAGATTTATTGATTGAATGGATTTACCGACAGATTTACAGGTTTATAGTTATTGTACGATTTCATTGATACTGCATACTGTACATGTCACTGATATGGATATTAATATTGCATTGATTCATTGATACTACAAACACTGATATTATTGATTCATCGATATTATAGATTTATTGATATACCGAATATTGATCTGCTACATGTGATACATTAAACACGTGATATATAATACGCTTATACTGTATTGATTTGATTTCAACTATTTTTCACGATGATTAATTGATTTTATTGTTTTATATGATTCCATATCGATTGATATTATTGATCGGAATTAATTTCTCTTAATACTAACTGATATGATTAATCTGATGATTTCTTTATTGATTTGACGCACGTACTGATTCATTTAGCTTTATGGACTTTTATACTGTTTATTGATTTTTCTACTATCGATTGAGGATTTTACTATTTTTTTACTGATTACTATTTACGCATTGATTATTGTTTATGTACTGATTTTTGTATCTGCATCGATTCAATGCTCATGTGTAAATGACTGATATTGATTTGATTGATTGACATGCATATTGCTTCCGTACCGTGCTTTGATTTCAGTTTTAGGCTTTGGTGACCTGCTGGGCTATTTAAGCTCATTATATATGGTTAATGATTTCATGTGTAAAGCCTCCAACATGAAGCTTCTTTCAGCCGCTAGTGTAGTTTTTCGTAGTTTTTGGTTCATGCATTATTTTGTAGCCCAAGCGGCTACTGTACATGTTCTTTTGAACGCTACTTTTGGATTGTAAATAGAAAATATCGTAATGTGAATTATAGTTTTAATATTGTATTCATTTTCTTTAATGTAATTATCATTTCTGGATGTCTGCATTGATCTGAGCGAGAAGAAAGAATAAGAAGAAAAGTATATGTCGATGAATCCTTTCACTATAGATGCTTGGGGCGTCACACATGTTGTCACGACCCGAGACGAGACGGATCCCATTCGCACCGGGCCGCGACGGAGCAGCACTAACCAGGATCTAGCTTTGGAATTTGGTTCGGAACTGAATCTTCCAACTTATTTTAAACAACACAAACAAACACAGAGCTACTAAAAACATCAAATGCAGCGGAACAAAACATCTATCATTTCTTTTCCTCAAAACAATCATCTACAAATACAGTACATGGCTTTTAGACAGAAAGAAAGACAGAACAGAAAAGCCATGACTGTACAAAAATCAAAAGGTACAAAGCAATACCTATACTGATCAGACTCTGAACTAATCCTGGACTTCCTTCCCTTTCCCAGAACCTGAAAACCACCAGAAAGCAAGAGTAAGCTCAACAGCTCAGCAAAGCAACAAACCTCCAATCAAAATTCTCAGAATCTCAAAACCAACATATCAGACAAATCCGTATAGAAATCAGAACGGAATCGGACAGATATCAAATCAAACAGAACTGTACGGAAACAGAATTCGTATCAAATCAGAAACAGAACAGATCAGACATATCAGATCAACAGAATCAGAATCGTACAGATCATATCGAAACAGAACAAAATCGTATCAGAATCAGATATCAGATATTTAATTAATAGCTAAATTCCCTGACACTGACTGAATCTCATAGGATCCAGGCCCCTTATACCTCCCTTTGTGCACATGGCACTAGAACAGATCAGATCAGATGTGCTTATTGCACCAGAATACATAAAAGTGCATATAGCACCTAAACAGATTTTTCCTCGGATCCGGAACAGAACATATATCAAAATGCTTATTGAGCTCATTTCAGAATTCCCATTTCACTAACTAAATCTTATAGGATCCAGACCCCTTATAACTCCCTTTTTATAGCATATACAGATAGCATATCAAACCAGAAGAATTTCGGACAAATCAGAAATTACCCAAAAATCGGGCAGCACAACGGCAGTATACAAAATTTACACAATTTTCCTGAAAATCAAAATTCACCAAATTCGCACAGAACATAGATATCAACATTTCAGAACATTTATTCTATTGCACAGAAAATTTCCAAGTTCATAGAAAAATTCAGTCGACTAAAAATACAGTCGAATCAAAAATACCCGGACAAAAATCTTCAGAAAATAACCCAAATGTGCACACTCGGCACGTCAACAATATTCAGAAACTTGTGCGGTAAAAATTGAACCAATCAAAAGATACGGACGAAAATCACGAACAAAAATCAATTCCGGACAGATAATACCGTCAAACAAGACGGTTCTGAAAATTGAGAAATGTGGAATGTGCCTTACCTCGTGCACAGCAATTTCCTCAACAGTTTCTTCGAACGAAAACGGCTCCGCGTCTTCCCGAAATCAACTTTTCCAATTTTCTCCTTTTTCTCTTTCTCTCTCCTCAAAATCAGATATTTATTTTTTTTTATTTTCTCTCTCTTCAAAACGACTGATTTCCCTTAAATCATACACAGATCGGCCTGGCCGATCGTCTCGATCGTCCTGGACGATCAGACCAAACAACCTCATCCTGGCCGATACTCCAGGGCGATGATCCGGCCGATGCTTATGAACAGTGCAATCGGCCTGGCCGATGTCCTCGATCGGCCTGGACGATGCCTACAGGAAATCACCTGGAACACTTCTAGGCAAATTCTGGAGCAGTTTCTCAACTGATCGTCCCAGGACGATTCCAGATCGTCCTGGACGATTCCAGATCATCCTGGACGATCCTGGAGCAGATCATGCTATTACACATGTAGCCTATATAAGTAAGAAAATTGGTTAAGAATATCCTTAAGCTTAACAACATTGCTATAAGCAGCTTTCCCAAAAACTAATAGGTCATCAACATAGAGCAAATGTGTAATAGTGGAATTAATAGTGCTCATCCCATTAAAAGTATTATTACCAACGGCAGCATCAAAAGAGGAGGACAAGGCATCAATGTCAATGCTAAAGAGATATGGTTGTGGACCTCCGCAAGAGCACCACTCATGGGGTTCGAACGCAAATGGTATGACAGTACTATCACGTAAGACAAAATGATCTTAGGCCTTTACACTCGACACGAACAGACCAATGGAAGGGCATATTAGATCCTACATACAACTAACCATTGAGGATAGCGGCTCTCGTCAGCACACCCCGATGGGTAGTAATATACACGACTTGATCAAAACGAGTTTCCCCTACCTGATACAATAGCTTGAGTAGGATTTATTAGACGTGGGATCAAGTTTCCCACGGGCACAAGCCCCCGTGGTTAATTACATCCTAAGCCGGAGCCCAAGAAGACTCTCGATTAAGGATCATACATTATCCTTCTCAAAATGAGATCGGTACAAGGGTATAGACTAAGAAGTCCTACATAAAGGGAAGAAAAGTTCAATTTGGCTCAATCAACATGCGTGGTTCACACCAGTATTCAAAGGGTCTAGGGTACTAAGAATAAAATGGATAAAAGAAATCAAGCACTCAACACATGCGTGAGAGAAGAAAGGAGGTGGCGTCATCCATGTGATGTAGATAAACATGATTTATAGTCCCTGAAAAGTAGTGAACTTACCTACTATTTAAGGTATACTACGAAACTGAGTGTAGTTGCCTCGAATCCTAAATCTAGGTTGGGTTTAGTGTTCTACACACACTAAAACCCGTGTCCTAGCTAAGAAAGTATAAAATCTGGACTTATCCCGGCCTAGATTGGGGAGCCAGCTAACCACCTAATCCTTTAAAATATTACTATCAAGTTATTTATGAAAGATGGGTGAGTGGTATAATTTTTTGGAACTAGGACCGACATCTAGAGAGCTTCCTAATTGATCCTAGACTTATATTGGGTAAATGCCCCTAACTAATGCAATTAAAATTTTATTTTAATTAGTTTCTATTGCAATGCATACTAGTTGAAGCTTCCAAATTAGATATGCTTGAGATTTTAAAAATAGGCTTATTATAAAATAATTTTTAGAAAAGACTATGCCTCCCCAGGTCCGGTACTTCATCCTCATAGGCCAGATTATTCGGACTCTACCCGTAGGCGGGGAGGTGTCTTATTAAAAGAAGGGAGAGAGAAGCATTAGTATGCATGCGACCCCAGACGATTCTGACAGTTTCCTAGATTCGTTAAGTTTCTATGTTATTTAAAATTAGAGTTTTAAATATCAGTTATTAGTAGAAAACATTTTATGGTTCTTAAAGAGCCTAACGAATATCCAGGCTAAACCCAAAAAGCGGCATGCAAGAAAGAAACCTAGAAAAAGCATGTAATTTCTACTGTGCAAACATAGTAAATACATCAAATTAAATAAAATAATCAAGTAAATGTCCATAGGCCAACTGCCCTTTAAATACAAATCAGGGTCTACAAAAAAAGTAAAGTGGCCAGACACCACTGTCAACAACTCAGATTTCTAAGTCTATGACTGGCGCAAATGACTTTGAGTGGGATATTAGATCTTCAAGTCTTCAACTTTCTTAAACTTCTTCTCTTTGAACTCATTGGATCTCTCCTCCCTGAACTTCTTGGATCTCTCATCCTTGGACTCCTTGGAATTCTCCTCCTTGGATCTATTGTGGCTTGAATATCTAAACGAAGAGATAATCTCCCCTGAAAGGGGGTATTGCTTTTTCTCTTTGGATATCTAAAGCCATCCAAGCTCGATCTTCTAAATGGAAGAAGACTCTCCCCTTTGAAGATGCCTTCTTCTTTGGAATTTGAGTTGGATAAGAATATCCCACTCAAAATTCATCTTCACAACTCTCACCAATATTACAATTTTTTTTTTACATTAATAGAAAGCAGTAAATCTAGAATCACCTGCACGGTTATCCTAATAAAAATCCTACGCAATTATAATATCCCAAGCAGTTATATTGAAAGTAAAATGCACATCACAGCCATGCTTGGCCATGCTCTTAATCATTGAAGGCTAATGCAGCTTTTGGAGCACCTGTAGCAGTTATTATATAATTATAGTATCCCTCATTTATTTAGGGGGACTGAGCAAGCACCTGCACAAAATATTATTAGAAATCATGACATTTTGCCCCCCTTTTATTTAACTTTACATGAGCATGGCCACCTGTAAGAAAAATAATATATATGTTGTCCCTAACCTAGGGGTAGAACTATCGCCCATCACATCAATTCACAGTGCAGTAAAAATAAGCAAACACACCAATAATTTTATTCATAGCATGCAATAAAACCACGAAAATCCCGGCACACAGTAGAAAAGAAAAGACCAGCCTAGCCTAGATCTAGAAGTGGTGCCCTAGCAAATAATTCAATGTGTGTGTAAAGCATGTGCAGTTGGGATAGATTCTAAGTCGGGTAGTTAGTTAAAGTTGCCTAAGGTTATAGTTTGTTGGAGGCTAGAAAATGAAACTTTAATTAACGTTCAAATATTAGTGAATTAGAGTCAATTTTTGTTAATTTGGTTTGTTAGTTCAGTTTTAAATGCATATGATAGTGATATTTGAAGTTTAAATTGTATTAGCCAATTTTGAAAAATCCTGGGTCCTCCTAGGTATTAGGTTGAGGGGGTCCAAAAAATCACTATGGGAAACATGCTAAGTTTGTGATTCCTAACATTTTAGATAAATACTAGACCTTAAGGTGAGTAGTTAGACAGGTAGTTTGCTAGATTTGGAATTTCCTATGCAAAGATATTAATTTTATAAGTTTTGGGCCTTATATTGTAGGCTGAGATTGACTAGAAAGTTGACTTTCTAATTTAGGTTAGTTTCTGGAGTCCTAACATTTTAAATAAATACTAGACCCTAATTGGAGTTGAATCTAATTGAGTTTTCCTAATTTAGAATTTCCTACAATTATTTATGAATTTTTAAAGTTTGGGTATTTATTGAATTATCTAAAATATCTAATTAAGGGGTCATTTTATGGTTTTGATCCAAACCAGCTCCAAATTGATTGGAATCACAACTAAAAGTCAGGAATAACATGAGAAAGTGTTTCCAAGTGCTTGGGGAAATTTAAAATTTTTAATAATTTTTAATAATTTATTAGGGATAAAAAGGTAATTTCTAATTAAGGTTATGTTAAGGATCAGATTGAGGTCAACCTAAGGAGCTCTATTTATCTGAGATTAAGGATCATATTTTAAATAATTTGAGATATTTTGAGTGTTTTTTGAGTTGAAATGGATTTATTATAATTTTTACAAGGTACCGAGCCCTATTTATCAAGTAAATTAGGGTTGGTTAATTCAGGGGTCTAAAGAGCCCTAAAAATTCCCAAAAAATTTTGAGATGTTTCAGATATCACTAAGTTTAAATGTTGAAGTTTTTATATCAATTGGTGATATACCCTAACTCCTATATTTTTTCTAAATTTGCTAGACGGGTCCTTAATTATTATCATTAGAGTGTCACTACGTTATAAGGGTTTAAAATACAGTCAGACAAACCCTCAAGGTAATAATGCATGGAGTATACAAACAAAGTAAACACACAATGTCCTTAGATTTAAGAGAGCCCAAACTAAGTATTCGTGCATCCTACACATGCAAAGTACGCTAAAAGGAAAGTAAATACACTTAATGAAAAGATTAGTGAATGATTGTGACTCAATCATCTATTAACCCACTCCCCCATAATTTGCTCTTCATATGAATTATCTATGTTTAAAATTCCATGAATAGTGGATCTCCCAAGATTATGGGATTTAATTATAAGTAATTTTAAAGTAATTTTAAAATACTTATAAATATATAATTTTAAAAATTAATATAATTAAAACTAAATCAATAAATAATACAAAAATATATGGAGACCCACTGACCACCCTAACGAGATTTCAAAATTATTTGAAAATAATTTTTAATTTCAAAATAATTAGTATAATAATCATTTAAATAATAGCTAAATAATCAAACAATTGAACATAAACAAAAATCTACTAGGAAAAGCAAACTTAGTTCCTAAAAATAATTTTAAAATAAAGTAGGCATGTTTCTAAAAATTTCGTGGGGTCATAAGTTAAAATCGGATTTAAGACGAGAAAGTTATGAATTTTTTAAGTTTAATGGTAATAAAAGGTTTCAAACTTAATTTAGGATAATAAATATTTGAAAATAATTATTGAAATAAAATAAAATAAAGGTTCAAAGTTTATAAAATTTAAAAGTAATTTAAAATATAATGATAACAAAGATAAATGATAATAATTGAAATACTTAAAAATAATAAAAATAAACATAATAAAGATATATTATAATAATAATGAAAATAATAAGAAAATAGTAATAATAGAAAATTACGATAATTATCATATCATCATAATAAAAATAATAATACTAGTCAATTAAAATAATAATAATAATTATTATTATTAATTAAAATATTAAAGGCTTAAATTAATTTATTAATTAGATATTATTTAAAGATAATTAAAATAACTAATTATAACAAAGAATAATAAATAATTAAAATAATACTACAATAGTAAAGTAATAATTATTATTATAATAATAATCATAAAACAGAAACTAAACTAATTGAAAATGAAAATAATTAAACTAATTGTTAATAAGTAAAGTAGATATAATTTAAAATAACAATAATAAATTAATTTTAAGATATCATATTACTATTTTAATTATGTTTTAAAATATATACATAATGTTTTTAATTAAAAAATAATTTTAAATTGAAGAGTACGAAAATACGATCAATTTGATATATTATACAAAATTTTCGGATTTTTAAATATTTTTAAATAATTATTTCAATTTTTTTGTATTTAAAAAACACATTTAAAATAATATTTATAATAAATAAATGGTAGCGGCGGCGGCGGCGGCGGAGCCACGTGGAGAGCTCTAGTTGGGGGCTTAAAACATGGAGGCGGCGGCGGGGGTCAACTGAACACGCGGCACACACGGGTTCGCCTACTCAAACCGCGCGGCGGTGCGGGACAGGTCCCTAAGACTGGCTCCGTAGTCCCGGGTAATGATTGGGCGGCGCGAGAATGAGCGCCCGTTACTTAAACATGTCAAACGAAGGTGCGGGGCCGTCTGATCCTCTGTGGTTTTAAACGGGCGGCCCAGATCTTGTCGGACGACGCGAAGCCACGGCAGATCGGTACACGCCGTCGGACAAGTGCGCAAAACAGCGCGATCTTAATCATTAATCGTGAGATCAACGGTCTAGATCTTCTGCCATGCGAGCCGGGCATATACTGAAACCCTAGAATTAAAAATCGCCTCATTCTCTTGAATAGCTCGACCAAATTGAACAAAATTTTAAACGTAGAATTTAGACGTGAACAGAAATCATGGGGGACTCTTATTTTGAGATAAAACACGATAATAACATATCTATTTAGCCCTAAGTGTAGTGAGCTAGGTTAAAGGTTTTTAAGAGATTTCACCGTTCGATCTTAAAATTCTTGGTACGGTTGCGCTTGTAGACTATCCTCATACGTTTCTCCTCTTGAAACCACAATCAAACAAGCTCCGGATCGAGTGGATCGGAGCCTTGGACGGATCTAGCCTTGGGTCGCCGGAAACTCGCCGGTGGCGGCTTGGAAAGGTCGGGTTTTGGTCGGGGAAGATGGGAGGGATCTCTCAGAGTTCTTACACGTGATCTCAGAGGTTTAGACAACCTAGCTCGAGAGCAATTGCCAAAAAGTCCAAAATAAAACTTCAATTTCGCTATTTTAGTCACATAACCCTTAGATCTATGGCTAGGATTGAGTTTGGCATCAAATATGAGGGAAAACCAATTTCCTTAGCCGTGGTTTTGAAATTAGGAGTGAAGGGAAATAATTCAATGCATTTAATGGGTTAAATTTTTCTTTAATGGGTCAAATTGACCTAATTATGGCTCGGTTTGACCAAGTCAAGATTTGACTTGGTCAACCCAACCAATTGGGTCAAGGAGGAAAGGTGATCGAGCCAGGAATATGTTTAAAATGAATTGAATTGAATTTTGGCTTTAAAAGGGTCAAATGGGTCAACTCAGGTTGACCCAGGACCTGGGTCTGGGCTCAGTAGACTTGACTTGACTCCCTGAACCCATTGGGATGGGTCCTGTAGACCTGGTCAAATTTAGCCAAGTCAACTCTTTAACCTGGCGTGGGGAAATAATCAGGTCAATAATGGTGATAACGGGCAACCTTGGCATCAGCCAGAGGTAGAGTTAAAGTAGCCTTCAAGGGCCCCATTGATGCAAATCGATAAGTGGACATTTGAGATGCAAGCTTTAATCCAATCAATAAAAATATCAGGGATTCCTTTAGCAGCAAGACGGTTCATGAGAAATTCCCTGGAGATAGTATCAAAGGCTTTAATGATATTAAAATTAGTGCAAAAGAACTTCTCTTTAGCATTCTTGTTGAATTCCCCTAAAAGCTCAGATGCTAGGAGGATATTATCAAAAATTATCCTCTTATGAATGAAACCCCCTTAGCTTTGATGAATAATATAAGGCATCACTCCCTTCATTCTGTTGGCTATGATCTTAGCAATAATTTTATAAATAACATTACATAAAGATATGGGCCTGAAGTCTTTGATGGTTGTAGCATGAGGTTGTTTCAGAATTTAAGCAATAGCAGTAGCCTTGGCTTGCTTAGGAAGACTAGCAGTGGAGAAGAAGGATAAAATTGCTTGAGTAATTTGTGGGCCCATAAGGTGCCAAGAAGCCTTATAAAAAGTAAAAGCGAAGCGGTTTGGCCCCGAGGTCGAGCAGTTTGGACCAGAAAAAATGATGTTCGTGATCTCATCCATAGTGATCGGAGCAGTAAGAGAAGGTATTAGGTGAGCAGGAATGGCCTATGAGGAATGTAGGGTGGATTGTTGGCTACAGTGGGTTGGGAATTGAAAAGGTTTTTATAGTGCTAGATGAAGGCTTTGGAGATGCCTGAATGGGAGGTTAAGATGCCATTTTCAGTGGAGATTTCTTTGATCTTATTGTATTTCTTCTTGATATTGATCTTAGAGTACATAAATTTCATATCATCTTATCCATTCGTAAGCCACTTGGCTTTAGCACATTGTATGGCCTAATTAGTCATGGAAGATTGGCACGTAATGAGCTTGAGATTAGTATGATGAAGAGCATCAACAAGATGGAGATCTTGGGGGGTTATTTTGCACTCTACTAAGAAGGGAGCTTTGGGCAGCTGAAAGATCTTCAAACTCTAGCTTTAAATGATTAGACTTGTTCCAAGCTTGGCCTTTGAGTTTATTCTTGAGGTTCTTAAGTTTGTGGAAAAGAGAGTTGAGTGGGCTGGCATTACTGCTTTGGGCAAAGGTGCATATAAGAAGATCCCAGAAAGCGGACTTGCTTGTCCAATAATTCTTAAACAAAACATGTGCTTGTTGGGAGTTGTTACATTCGGGAAGAGGATGATGGGGAAGTGGTCTGAGAAAAGGGGTTATCCAAACTCTGTAAAAAAAGCCAGGAAAAGCAGCCAACCAACAATCATTAACCAAAATACGATCTAGTTTAATGTGTATAGGATTGCCAACACATTGATTGAACCAAGTGTAATAATGACCGACAAAAGTGAGGTCATGTACCCCAGTGTTAAAGATCAAACTGTTAAAGTAACCCACTTTATTACCTGAAAGGGCGTTACCCCCAGCTTTTTCATTCAGGGATCTAAAACAATTAAAACCCCCAATAATAACCTAGGGTCTGGTAATACTTTCAGAAATGCACTTAATTTGTTTTCAAAGATCTTACCTTTCATCAAAAGAGTTTGATGCATAAACCACAATAACATCACAATGGCTGATGTAGCAATGGCTATAGTACGATAAATCAACTGATTAGTAGTGTGGCTCGGAGAGAAATCAACCACCTCAGAGTTCCACTTAATCCATGTCCTCCCCGGGGAAGAGAGCACAAAATTGTCAAAAGCACCTTCCATAGAAATTTTTTTGTGTAAAGTAAGAAACTAAGGGTCGACAGTAGAGGAGGGAGAAATTTTGGCTTCTAAAATGAAGATGAGGTCAAGATTGTAAGACTTTACAAGCTATTTACAATTGAAAACCTTATCAGGGCTATTAAACCCACGGATGTTCCAAGCTGCAAGATTGTGTAAAATCATGGCTTTTGGAGGTTGAGGGGGTTGCCTTTTTGGCATTTTTGGCTCTAGTATTCTTGGTGTTTAGAAGGTTAGGTTGTTTATTTTGCAAGGTGAGAGAAGAGGCTGGCTATGAGGGGGGAGTGTAAAGTAGAAGGAGATGGCTCGGAAGTGGAGCTACCGTAAAAGGAGGTATGGAGAGCTGAAGTAGAGGTTGGGCAGTTAATGGTGGTAAGCTGGGAATATGGACTGAGGGAGGCATGATAGGTAGAGTTAAGAGAGCGGGGTGGAGGAGGGATGGAAGTGGGGGGGGGGGGGGGGGGGGGGGGGGGGGGGGGGGGAATTGGTTGGGGGAGCAGTAGCAATTGTCGGGGGTTAGCTTGAAGGCTAAGGCCCCAGTAAAGACTGCTCTTGGTTTGAGAGGTTCAGGAGAGCGGAAAATTTGTTACTTGTGAGGATAATAGAGGTCTTGGGGAAAGTAGAAGGAATCTCAGAGAGAGAATTCGAAGAAGGGGAGTTGAGGTTGGGGAGTTGGATAGTAGGTTGAGCAGACAGGTTGGAAGTCACCTGTTGCACATTGGAGGTTGTAGGGGTTTTGGGATGGTTAAGCGGGGAGGCGGAGTAGGGCGAGGCTTATGGCTCGTGCTACTGCCCTTGGGTTGGAAAGTGTTGAGGGTCTTAGGAGCAGCTTCTATAGGGCATAAGGTAGGGGAATGCATGATGGATCCGCATTGGGTACAAGGTTCAGGTTTTCAATCATATAGAACCTTGAGGGGGAAGACTTTCCCATCAACAGAGTAATAAACTTCATCAGAGAGGGGAGAAGAACTTGTCACCTGAACATAGACCCTCACGAACATTAACATAATTTTCTCGGCTGTGTGTGTCCACCACCAAAGGGATGCCGATATAGCTAGCAATCTTCAAAATGCTTTCTCGGGTCCAGATGGAGGGGAAAGTTCATGATCTTCACCTAGAGAGGAATGGAAGGGAACTCTTCTCTTTTGGGGACGAAATCTGGCGTCCACTTCTGCAAGATGAAAGGCTTGCCAAAGAAAAATCATGGCCCCCCAAACCAGGCAAGCTCATAATCCTCCAAGGCAAAGAACTTCAACAAGAAAAAACCTTCATCCATGGTGAGGAGCGACAATGAACCTTTTAGCGACCAAGCTTTCTTAGTCGCTGCCAGGAGCACTTTGTAGTAGGGCCTTTTGCCAATAAGATATCCCACAAGAGAAAGAGACCACTCCGGAGCACCCGCATTGAATTGCTCTTTGGTGAAGAGGGCTGTGGCATTCTGGTTAGGAACAAAGGAGAGGGTGTGCGAGAACTTGCTAGAAACTTGAGAACTGGCAGCCAAAAGATTTTTCCGGTCTAGAGGTGCCTCAGAGGAGGGACAAGAAACCGGAAGGAAAGAAGAGGATGAAGAGATTAGGTGGTGGTGAGGGGGGGGGGGGGGGGGGGGGGGGCTAGGTCACCAAAATCCTAGCAGAGCTCCTCTTTCTATCTTTAACAACTAGCCCGTCGATTTCACGATTTGAGAAACTTCACTTTGCTTGTCTATTTCTCTCAACTTTTTTTTATTTTTTCGGGCAGGTTATGAGATTCGAATTTGGGTGAGAGAGAAAAATAAACTTCCTTCCCTCTTCTCAACTCTTACTCTGCATTCCTGGCACCTTACTTTTTTGCTGTCATTTGTAGAAAAAAGCAACTATAAAATATTGGTAGGGGGCCGGTTTCTAAGCTCGGATATGTCATGGCCCCGTTCTTGCAATCACTTAAAAGTAGCGAGCTTAGTGGGGTTTTGTCTGCTTCGGGAAAAGTAACAATTTGCGTTTTCTGCGGATGCAAAGATCGATTGTGTTTTCCCTGAAAACGCAATTTTGTTTAAGTTTTGTCATTTGTGTAAAATACACTATCAGTTTGTATTTTTGATTTTTTTAAAATTTTAATTGCATTGCTTTCCTCTCCTAATTTCTACGTAAAACATCCTTCTTAAAATTTTGTTACTTTTTTTTTTTTTTTTTTAATTTTATCTTACTTGTCGTTACTCGTTACTTCTCTAAGAAGAAAATGCCACCTTTCCTCTTCGTTCATTTACCACTCGCAAGGACTGCAGGGCAGAGTGCAGTTCACTGGCGCCATCTTCACCGGCTTCTGCTTTCTGAAGCTTCTCGTTCAAGCAAGTGGTTGCAAATCTTTCTCTCTCTCTCTCTCTGTCTGTGGCGTCAACCGCCTTCACTAGGAGTTGCTTTCTCTTCTCCTCGATTTCATTAATTATTGAGTCTTTTTCTGTATTTTAATGTTTCCTACTGGATTGTCTTCTAGGTGTTGTAAAAGTCTCGATTAATGGGGTCAGAGAGTGTTGCTTCGTGTCGCCAACCGTCACCAGCATCACCGGGAAGCCCTTTGCTGTATAAAGCACAACAAAGTGCACAGAAAGATAAGTTCGACCGAGTTACTAATAAAGGGGCCTGCTTCTTTTGCAACGAAGAGGGCCATTGGGTTAGAGACTGCCCCAGTCGGTCCAACCAGACTCCCGGTAGCGGCTCTCCGGTGGCCGGCCGTCGTAGCTATCCAGAGATGCAGTGTCCCTGCGGCCACGGGGCTTGCATTGTTCTCACGTCACGAACCGTAAAGAACCCCGGCCGCGATTTCTACCGTTGCCCTGGAAAGCAGGTGCTTTCTTCATTTTACACATTTCATACGGAGTTGTTTTGTTTGTTTGAAATGATTTACTTTTAACGCACCCCAAGCTTGACTTCCCCGTTGCTTGCCTAAGAAGTTTTTTTTCTACATTTTGCTCCTCTAGTTCTTCGAAAAGTTTTCTTTTTCATGGCTTGGTAGGTTATTTCACCAGCAGAAGAGCTAAGTTTTTTTTCCTTTCTGTTTTCCCCTAGTTTCACGTTTCTTTGTTTTTTTTTTTCCCCTCGGTATGCCAGTTCTTTGTTTAAGGGCATCTCCAAACGAAAAATTCAATTTTCACTCCAAAACAAATAATGCACCAAAAAATTCAGTAACTCGTTCCAACCGAACTCTATTTTCTAACACAAAAAAAAAATATTATGTGTATATTCTTTCTCATATTTTATTTTATATATTTGTAATCATATATTTATATTTTTCAATTTTTTGAATTAAACATATTATAGTTTTTTATTATCCGAACTTTTCTGGATTTGATTATTTGTTTTTTATTTTGTTGAGGTATTGCATGAGGATTTTATCTTAATTTATGTATTAATATTATATCTTAAATAAATTAATTACATAAAAATATTTTAAATTTAAAAAATAATGTGTTTATAAATTATTATTTATGAATTAATAATAATAAAATTCTACACTTAAAAAAATAAAATTAATAATCTAATTTTCGGATTAAAAAAAAATTTGTGGGTGAACAGTGCGACACCAATTCACATGAATAGCATTTTTTTGGCGATTGAATGGAGCAAATCAGCGACGCCAAATGAGTGTTATGCTTTCTGCTGGAGACACTCTAAGATAGTTTTTATGCTTTGTACTCCATTTATTTTGAGGATGTGCGCAAGCGAATCTTTGAATAAATATAAATCACTATAATTTTTAGTAATGAGCTCTTCATATTTGGTTGGAGAAGTCTGTTGAGTCTAGTATGATTTTATGTCTTTGTCTTTATACATGCTAACCATTTATGTTAGATTTATGTTAAAACTTGGATGCTACTTGTTAGAGATTCATAGATTGCATATTTGTAGAACAATGTTGCTGTTTTTCTTTTACTTCTAGTTTAGATTGTTTATCATATTTGTTTTGCTTTTAAAAATTTATGATTTTAGTATAGATTGTTTATTATATTTATTGGACGAATGGTTGGAGTGGCATCTATTGAAGATATGATATTTGAGAATAGACTTCGTTTGAATATGTACAACGAAAGATAAAAAATATGCCAGATAGACTTATCGATAGAACTATTGTGATATTTGTTAAGAATAGGCTTAATATATCATGCAACATTTAATATAAATGAATGGAAAATGATCATTCATAAAGTTAAATCCAAATAATTGGCATATGACTAATGGTGATGATAATGATTCTTGATTAGATTTTGTCCCAAGTAAGCATTACACATTCTAACATATTCTTCTTAGAATCCTGTTTGCATCTACAATTATGAGAATTAATTTAGTGGAACTACGAAGTTCCTTCTTAATTAGATAAATGGAAACAATGCATCTGCTTGACACTTAATTTGAATTCCTAGCATCTTGAAGTTTTATTGTCTGGGACTCATGTGTTTAGCTATAAATGAGTAGTTCACAAATTTTGTAATTCTTTTGATGTAGAGAAGTCTCTTCTTAATGCCAATTTGATGATGGGCTCTTGAAAATGAACTCCTTTTTTGAACTTCATTTTTCTTCTCTCTATTGCTGTCAGGTTTGAATAGAAAATAAGCTTTGAGAAAGGAAGACGGCCCTGGTTTTTGGGGTTTTTGAGAAAATTAAGAGAGAGAAAGAGGATAAAAATCCCTATTTATGAGAGAGAGAAATGGATTTAATGGGATAAATGTTTTTTTATGAGAGAGAGAACACTATTTCTTGGGAATCATGCCACTCTGAATTTTTGAACAGAGGTCTTTCAGAATTTTTGCATTTTGTGACCATGAAAGAGAGAGCCATATGGAGAGAGAGAGAGAGAGGGAGAATTCTTGATTCAAATGCAATCCATTAATATATAATTGTTTATAATGCTTCATATTATTATTTCTAGAAAAAAGGATTATATGGTAGTTCTGACAATTTTAAATTTCAAGTGTTGATAAATCCTAAAATTTTTATTATTTAATTTAAGATAAGGATAATACTAAAACTAATTCTATTCAAATTGAAATAAAATCTTAGAATAATCTTAAATACTAGGATAATTTAGATGCTTATCTTGTATTGCATGAACTCCCTTGGGACTAATGGAACTCTTGCCTTTAGTAATCATACATAATTCTTTTCTTGAAAATCTTGATCTTTATAATGGCAGTGGTTGTGGAATTGTTTAATTAACATCTCATGCATCGTCATTATGTGTACATCAACACAATAAGTAGAATCGTGAGGCTTATTTTATTGATATTTTCACACATCAAATCTTTGTTAGGTCAATACAGTAGAAGAGGGTCCCCATAGTCACATATCAGTGATAATGATAGTTACACAAACTCAGCTTGCATTTCTTTGGAGGAAGTAACAAATAATTTGATGGTATACACGTATGTCTTCATCCTGATTTGATGGTATCATGACTTGAAATCAATTATGGAGAAAATCATTGCTCCAAATAACTCATCCAAGAGTTCATCAATCACTGGAGTCTGGAATGATAAACTTATCTAGCACTGTTTTCTTGTTCAGAGCCTTGTAATCTACACAAAACCTCCAAATGCCTTCTTTCTTCTTCACTAGCTGAACTGGACCAGAGAAAGGGCTCACACTAGGTCTAATGATCCATGCTTCAAGCATATCCATGATCAACCTCTCTATCTCATCTTTCTGAATTTGGGGGTAACCGTATGGTCTGCCCATATAGGATAGATCCCCTCCTTTAGGGTGATGGCAGCTCATGATCTTGTGGTGGTGGTAACTTGATAGGTTGCCAGAATATGTCCAGAAATTGCGGTAGAATCTGTTGGACCCCCATTGGGATTTCCTTTGTCTCTTGCTCCTGGATCCCCTTTATGCTATACAACTCCACCAAGTACCCCGGGACCGCACCCTGGATTGTCCTCATCATCCCATCGTAGTACTACCTTCTTTCCCTCTACTTGAACCTCCATGGTCAGAGATTTCCAGTCCACCTTCATTTCTTCTATGGTCTATAACCACTTCATCCTCAGAATCACGTCCTTACTTCCTATGTCCAGGGGGAAGGAAGTCTTCGACACCTGAGTATCCCGCAAATTCATCACCACCCCTTAGATATCCCCCGACTCTTCTCTATCTTACTCGTCCCCATCATCACCCCACATCCTTCTGTCTCCACCAACTACAACCTCAATCGTTCTATGACTCGATTCAAGATGAAGTTATGTGTAGCCCCACTGTCCACAAAATCATCACGGGTTCCCCAATTTTCTCCCTCACCTTCATGGTGTGATTTAGAGTGAATCCCACAACCGAATTTAGGGACACCTCTGCCACATTTAAATGTACTTGTGATGTTTCCTCTACGATCTCCTCTAGCTCTCCCTCGTAGACCATCAAGACCTGAAGGGCTCGATCCTTGTACCTATATTCCAGTGTAAATCTCTCATCACACCTGAAAATTTACCCTTTTGCCCTCCTATCCCGCACCTCCGCGTCTGTGAGGCACTTGAAATTGCCTCCAAGACGAACTCTAATGCCCTTCCCCTTTGACGCTTCCCTCTGTAAGGACACCGTCTGGGTCTTCGGTGTCAGGGCCGTAGAGGAACGCCTGCAAGCCCCTCCCATGGTGTTGCTCTGCCTGACCTTCTTCCTTTGATATTTTTCTTCTACCCTCTGAGCTACCTCCATCATTTCCCTCAGCTCTTTGGGCCTCGACACTCTGAGCTCTGCTTGTATGTCTTCCTTCATGAAATTCCCTTCCAACCCTTCCTTAGAAAACCCTCTCAGCCTACCCGACAATAGCTCAAATTTCTCATGATACTCCATGATTGTCCCTTCCCAAGTTAAAACATTAAAATGCTCGTGGAGGTCTCTTTCCCGAATGGCTTGAAAATGTTCCAACAAACAATCTTTAAATTTCTCCCACAAATAGATCAGATACCTAGCCTCCCTCCACTAAAACCAAGCTAGGGCTTTTCCCTCCAAACATAGCCCCTCCTCCATGAGCTTCGTTCCTTCCATCAGCTCATTGATAGCAAAATAATGCTCAACCCAATACACCCAACTTTAAGCATCTTCCCCTTCAAAACTCGTCATCTTCAACTTCCTTGAGCTGACATCCATACCCCTATTGCTTCTTCCTTCATTAGTTCCCCCCTATAGTGATGGTGCGATTCTCTCCATTCCTCCATTCCCTTTGGCTGATTTGGCCCCCATGGCTTAGCCTGGCCACTACCTCCGCCGATCCTCCCACCATGCCTGGGTGGTCTTCCAAAAGGTTCAGCCTCCCCCCTTCTTGGTTCCCTTTCTTCCAGAAACCCCGATCCACCTACCATTGGTGTCCCCCATGGTAGTCCTTGAGGGTAAACACTCTCCACTTCATTATCATTTTCTTCAATTTCCTTTCCCTTTGGTTAAGCTCTAGGAACCGTTAGTGAGGCTTTCAACTGCATCTCAGTCATCTTCTTCATCATGCCATCTAAGTTTTCAAACCCGTTTTCTATGGATGAGGGTCTTCCTTCCATGCCAGAATATCTTTCTTTCATTCCAACCTTGATTTGTTCCATCTCGCCTTCCAATACATTCATCTTCTTTGCTGTCATTCACCTCGCTTTGATACCAATTTGTTACCACTTGAAAGGTAAAATAGCAAGAAAATAATGAATAGATTTGTAGGAGATGAGAACTAAAATATGAAATTATATTGCCGAAATAAGCACTAGAAATAGATGCTATACACCACAAGATACAAGTGATCAACTATTGGAGAGGGGATCAGCTCTCCCACACTTAGGTGCAGCTAAGAACTTATAATATAACAACTCCTTTTTAAAAATAGCAATTAACACATACGTAACTTAAAGAAAATAGCCCTATTTATACCCCACTCAACACTTCCTTCTATGGTAGGTGATTAAAGGTGTGGAGGTTCCCTAGTGTGGCTTTTCATGTTCCAAGGGTGACTTTTCATATCCTAAGGGTGGCTTTTCATGTTTTGAGGATGGATTTTCATATCCCAATGATGGCTTTTCATATCTCGAGGATGACTTTTCATATCTCAAGGGGGATGGGCTCAGGGGTGCTAATCTCGTAACAAAATCACATTATGAAAATAAAACAACCTAATTACCCTTTAAAAAAACATCAGATTTCTCTCCAAAATTTGAATTCAAATAAGTCCTCATTCCCTTAATAAAGCCTTCCTAATTCCCTCTCAAATATGAATTTAGATCAGCCATCTTTTCCTAAATAAAACTTTTCTAATTGCCTCATAAATCTGAATTCAAATCAGCCATCTTTCCTTAAATAAATATTTCCTAATTTCCTCCCCAATCTAAATTCAAATCGGCCATCTTTCTCTAAATAAACTTTCCTAATTATATCTCCTCTGATTTCTCCTCCTTACATATTTACATGAAAATTTTGAATTAATTTAAAATTCATCTTAGAAATCTTATAATATAATTTAAAATAAAGACATTTGTAAAATTAAATATGTTAGTATAGGAAAATATTGAATCAAGACAATATTCTATAATTATCAAGTGGTGTATTAATAACTTTTTGCACTTTCAAACAATGTGCTTGTTATTTTATTCTAAATAGAGGGGTCCTCCCATGAATAATATGAAACAAAGAGCTTTTGTCTTTCACATTATATCATAGGGAGGTTAGGGCTAACCTTAGTTGCCCTCTCCTCCTGCATCTATGACCCTCACTTACCTATTCACATTCTCATACAAGATCCAACATCTAATCTGTACTCAAACTTCTGCTGGCAACATTACCTTAGGCTTATTATCATTATCTGTTTGTTGCTCATGATTTTGCCTTTAATCTAGATCTCTGCTTTCAATTCGATTGCACTTGCACACTCAGCGTGGATTGCACCTTCTATCCACGTCGTACATAATTGCATGTGTCCTAAGCATTGCTATCCTTTGCACATATTTTGGCTTGCTTGATTCATGCTCTCATGTGCATTCACTCATTATTTTCTACTGCCACAGTTGTCTGATGCATTTTGTGTTGATGGTTCGGTACCCTAGGCCATGTCTACCACTTGCATCATTTGTCTCTCATTCTTAGGGATCATAATAAACTCTCGGATTCTTTGACTCTGTTACATGATGTTTTGAACTATCAATCTCCTCTTAATGTCTCAAAACTATTATCCACATTTAATACCATAATCAAGTTCATCCTATAAATTCAAGATCACTCGCTTAACTTATCAATTCTTATGACAAACTTCATCATCTTGATGCCTCTCCTCCAGATTGTGATGAAGTTATCATGTTTTCTAAATGTCATGTGTTGTACTATGTTGTTCTTACTTGATTGCTCAATAGTTTTGAATCTTCATTTATCTCAACTATTATGTTTCAAAACTATACCAAGATGTGAGACTTTTTTTTTTCATTCCACTTTCTTTCATTAAGTAATATCTCTTTATGTCTACATTCTACATTTTGAGATCTTTTCTCTTCAACAAAATGATTTAATAGATTCATGAATTCTATAATTCATTCGGTGGAAATAGGACACATTACTTATGTATTGCCCCTTCATTATTGATATGACAACTTGAGAAAAGAAAGATGAATTTCCAGTTCCCAAATTTATCTCCATTATGCATCTTTCCCTATAAGGTGTGCAATTTCAATCAATAACTAACTCGACATTTCTAACTTTTCAATTGCTCTCTTTTAGGTTCTTTGTTTCAGTGAGCTCTTAACTTCTCTACTATCATCTCCTAACCAATCTCTCATGACTGTTGGTTATTAAGATGGTTGGGGGAGTCGTGAATGTGGCGCTTGGGCATGAATATTTTTTCTTGATTCGCTTATTGTAGCCAACCCCACGTAGTGGGATAAAGGCTTGGTGTTGTTTGTTGTTGTTACTTATTGTAGCCAAAGCAGTCTCCCTCTTGAATATTGTTGGAAAATGTCAAGTTATCCCTCCAATTCTTAGCATGTATCCACAAATGTTCTAGCCTAATGTGCTTGGGCATCTGTAATGTTTTCTCTCCTACGCTTATTATAGCTAAACCAATCTTCCTCTAGAATATTGTTGGAAAATGTTAATGTATCCCTCCATTGCTTAGCATGCATCCACAAATGTTTTAGCCCAAAATGTTGGGTCATATCTCCATTCCTAATATGCTTCCACAAATGTTGTAGCCCTACCTACTCTTTAACTAGTTTTTCTAGTGCTTCCTCCTTTGAATATGTCATTATCTCTTGAGAAGACTATTATTGACTATTTCAACATTCTCAAACATCTCCTTCAGCATCTCATGCCATATTTTTTTCTAGATCTCTTGAAACTATCTTTATTGATATGCCCTAGATTTTACATTCATGCCTCTTTCTATATATTGGATGATTGTCAACTATTTTTTTTATCTTCTTTATAGCAATCATTATTGTTGATGATTCCCCCTTTTATTTTTGCAAAGGACGTTATCCATATGTCCATATTGTCTATTCACGTTCTTATTAAAGCTCATAATTATTAGAGGCATTAAACTAGATAATCTGACTTTATGCCCAATGAATCTCTCAACTTCTCTCCTTTTTTACTTCATATCATTGGCATTCTTGGTTAGGTCATCCTCCTTTTAATAGTCTTTAGGTTTTATCTTCTTATCTCTTTCCAAATTTGATTGTTTTGCTTGTGAACTTGGTAATCATCTAATACTAATACATTAGGGTACTAGTCATGTCCTTAATTCCGATTTTATTATTTTGCACTTTCATTAATGTTTGCCCACAGATTACTCGGATTTATTTATTCAAATGTTGCTTGTAAGTTTTTGATGTATATATGATTTGCTATGAAAAATAAAAGTTAATTTCTCCATTTTATAAAAGCTTTGCACAATGATAAATCTTTGGAATTTATGCAACCTCATTTTTATTTTTTATGCTGACATTGGTGTTATGCATTAAACTTATTGCCCATATACCTCTTAGTAAAATGATATTGTTGAACACAAAAATCCCATTCTACTTGATGATAACAAGGTAATATTATTTCATATGAATGTCCGTCATCAATTTTGGGAGATGTGGTTTGAAATGCTTGTTATCTTATCAATTATGTCCCATCCACTTTCCTTAATAATCTTTCATCTATCTTCATTCTTTATCTTGACATATTGGATTTCCTCTTACATCTTGGGTGTTTGGTTTGTTTTTTTTCATGCTTTTCACCTCAACAACAAGCTTTCTCCTCATGTCACTTGTATTATTTTTTGGTATTCTTATAATCAGAAATGATATAGATGTTGTGATTCTCTTACTTGTCACTTACACATTTTGAACAATGATTTGTTTCATTAGATCACTAATTGCTTTTCTCACTTCTCCATACCTGCACCACTCATTCTTTTTCCTCCTAATGCTCATTTGCCTATCTCTACCTTGAAAGGTTTACTCATTATGGCGTCAATCATCTACAACAACCTCACTTACATCCACATTGTCAGATTCATCTAAGCTTCCTCTTGCTGATGAGTTCTTTGACCTATTTTTGCCGACTGCCTTATGATAAGATGAAAAACAATGCAATGCTCATTCAATTCAATTTTCTGTCGTTTTATCCTTTATCTCCTTTCTTCATTTTATCCTTTATCTCCTTTCTTCCATGTATTTGACTTATCTTTTCATCTATATATATGTTCCCAAGATATATCTTAAGCGCTTCAAATTCTCTATGGAAATTGCTATGGGTATTGAGATGAGTGCTCTACTTAGTCACCATGCATCGATTTGGATCTTTCCTTTTTTGTGGTAAAGCCAATTGCTTGTTGATGGATGTTCATTGTCAAATTTCATCTCGATGTCTTGATCAATACAAAGCATTGCTAGGTGTTGAAGGCTTTACACAAGTTTATGGAATAGACCATTTTTACATCTCCTTGGTTGCTAGGCTAATAGGCGTAACTTTATTTGAATTCTTCTATTTGTGGCCATCAATCAAAGATGGTCTATGTTGCAAATTCATCTGAGCAATGCTATCTGATGCGGACATCCAACCGTCCATGCCAATCCGAGGAGCTGAAGATCGACGGCCGTGATCGTTCTACGTTATCTTAAATTTTTATTTGTAATTTTTATTTTAATTATGCATTTTTCATTTTTACCCTTAAGGGTCTAATATTATGTAAGCCCTAGGGGCATGATCATCTTATTTTAGTTTCTTTTATTTCTGAGGCCTATATATAGAGGCTCTTGCTAGTGTAATGAGATGATTGATTATTAATAAGAAAAAAAGGTTTGCACTTGTGTTCTTTGGAGAGAATTTGAGTGAGATTTCTATGGGAGGGAATCGGAGATTCCACCAGCCGCAGGATGGGTCCAGGCATGTGGCTTGAAGTCCCTTGGAGAAGGGTAACGTATTACCCGTCAGTTGCAGGATGTGTCCGGGCTCACAATTGTATCTTTCTTTCCCTAAATATTTTTCTCTTCCTCTTTTGACCGCCGGCCAAAATCCCTCACTTGCCACTGTCCGATTCTCCCACAAACCCCTCCAAAGCCACAAGCTCCTCCACTTTATCCATATCAACGGTCGACCATAAACCCCTACACCTCCATAGCTGGCCGACCACCTCACCCCTAGCCTTTTCCCTCATTCATTCCCCTTCGTATTCCTAAATTAGGTTGAAGATGATTTTAAAAGAATTTTGAATTTAAATCCAATTAGTTTGAAATTCAAAACCTTTCCTAAATTACTAGATCTATTTTTGGAAAGTTCTTTAAATCAAATTCCAATCAATTTGGAATTGTATTTGATTAAGTTCTCTCCCTTAATTGAAGACTTGATTATTTTCCTTTTCCTTTCCTCTCATAACCGACCCCTTCTCTTTCTACCCGCCACCCCTTCTCCTTTTGCTCTTGATTGGAGTCAATCTTGCTTGATAGCCTTCTTTTCTATTGTGGATGTGTTTTAATGTAGAAAGCATTTGAATTTAAATTCAAATTTATTTAAATTTCAAATCTTTTTCCTAATTTAGTTATCTTATTTTTAGGAAAGTATTTAAATCAAACTTATTTCAAATTCAAATAGGATTTGATTTAAATATTCCTCCCTAATTTAAGGTTCCCTACTTGGCAAGCGTTTAAATCTCTCTCCATAAACTCCTAGCCCCTCTTAATGCCGCTGACCCCTCCCCCTCTTAGTTATTTAATTCCTTAATTGGATATCCAATTATGGGATTTAATTAACCACCCCCTTTTTCTCATTTAATTTTAATTTCAAATTTCCCCCCATCCCATCCGTTCTACATCAGATTGGTATCAGAGCATGGTTGCTCACCCGGGATGCGAACTAGACGGAGTCGAGCTCTTTTCCACCCCGAGAGAATGATGTGGATATCCAACCGTCCATGTCTATCCGAGGAGCTGAAGATCGACAGTTGTGATCGTCCTACGTTATTTTAAATTTTTATTTTAATTATGCATTTTTTATTTTTACCCTTACTTAAGGGTCTAATATTATGTAAGCCCTAGGGGCATGATCGTCTTATTTTAGTTTCTTTTATTTCTGAGGCATTTATATAGAGGTCCTTGCTAGTGTAATGGGATGATGTTGTCACGCCCCAAGATCTATCTTGGAAAGAATTTCAATCAAACCATCAACAATTTATCAGAGCTATCTAAAACAATCAAATAACAGTCTAGCAAAATTCTATAACATCTAAAACATCAATAAACGATACTATTCAAATCTCAAAACATCATATACAATACTCAGGAACTACACCAAATACACATGAACTGAAATCTATCCTGTCCTGAGTACAAAAGAATCACTACAATCAAAAAGAACAGAAACCTGGAGATCCTGATCAACCTCAATCACCTGCTCCCTTGCCCTGACCTGAAAATATTAATCACATATAATGAGCTTCAAAAAGCCCAGCAGGTCACCTAATACCTACAACTGAAATCAAAGCACAATACTGGAAACAATATGTATGTCAATCAGTCGAAACAATAACAGTCAATTACACATGATCAGTGAATCAATGCAGCGGAAATCAAATCAGTAATCAATGCAGTGGTAGAAGAATCAATAAACAGTAGAACAGCGATCAGTCAAATCAATCGTATCAAATCAAATCAATACAATCTGGTCAATCAAATCAGTCGGTAGGAAATCATAAAATCAATACAATACAGTTCAGTCTATACTAGCAATGAATCAAATGCAGCAATAATATCAATGTCCGTATTCTACAACAGTAGCAATGCACAGTGACAGAATGAAGGTATCAATGAAATCGTACGATAACAGTAAGTCCGTAAATCCGTAAGTAAATTCAATTCAATAAAACAATAAATCAAAAACGAGTCAATATCGAACACATGCACTTCAATACAATAGTCTTACTGAACAAGTTCAATCACTGGCTATTCAATAATCAATAGTGCTGTTGTAGAAATCCATATGTTGGTTCAATAAGAGTCGTCACTCTGAGCCCGTCGGCATAAGAATCTCCTTATGCCTCCCAATCAATATATCAATGATCAATAGTTTAAAGAAAAGCCCGTCGGCCCACCATCTTGTACAGGTCAATCAATCTCCAGCCAACAGTTCAACCAGGCTTCACTTGTCTTTCAGTATCAATAATCATATATTCTTATTCGTATGCATACAGTTCAAATCATTAATTTCAGAAAATCAGAAATCATACGAAAATCCAGCGGCATAACGGCAGTCTATCAAATTTACACTAAAATCATACAAAATCACAATTCACCAAATTACAATAGAATGTTCACGACAATAATATAAGACTATTATTCTACTGAATCAATATCAATAAATATCCTGATATTTTTCTATTCGATCAAAATCGCGTAGAACCCAAAATAACCGATAAAATTGTTCCAGAAAAGAATCAAATCGTGTAGAATATTCATATTTATAACATATTAAAAGTTGTGCGGTGAAAGTTGTGTCAATACAAAACCGGGTCCGTTTTTCGATCACAAAAACACAAAACAGGTCACAATACGATCAAAACTCAATATCTCTGAAAACAGAAATAGGATTCGGAGTCCTTACCGCGAGATAAACACTTTACTCAACAGCGGCGACGGACGAAAAGCGCTCCGCGGTCTCCGAAAACCAGCTTTTCCTTTGCTTTCCTTCTCCTTCTCTCTCCTCAGATATTTGTTTTATAAAAAAATGATTTCTCTCTCCTCAAAACGAGTAGATTTTCTTATAAAACCGACCTGATCGGCCCGGCCGATCGCCACATCGTCCAGGACGATCTGAACAAAATTCAATCGTCCAGGACGATATTTCAGGACGATCTTGAATTTTCCTTGGACGATAAAAACCCTTGCTCACTGACTTGTGCCATGAACTGATCGTCCCAGGACGATCCAGAATCGGCCCGGACGATCCACCCAGAAATCAGCTGTTCCTGATCGTTCTGGACGATCTCAACATCGTCCCGAACGATCCCAGAAGGAAATCAAAGAAACGAGCTCTCACAGATGTATTATTAATAAAAAAAAGGTTTGCACTTGTGTTCTTTGTAGAGAACTTGGGTGAGATTTCTATGGGAGGGAATTGGAGCTTCCATCAGCCGCAGGATGGGGTCCGGGCTCTTGGCTTGAAGTCCCTTGAAGAAGAAGGACAACGTATTACCCGTCTGCTGCGGGATGTGTCCGGGTTCACAGTTGTATCTTTCTTTCTCTAAATTCTTTTCTCCTTCTCCCTTGATCGCCGGCCAAAATCCCCCACTTGCCACCGGTCGATTCTCCCACAAATCCCTCCAAACCCTCAAGCCTCTTCAACCGCTGGCCATAAACCCCTCCACCTCCATAGCCGGCCGACCACCTCACCCCTAGGCTCTTCCCTCCTTCATTCCCCTTCGTTTTTCTAAATTAGGTTGAAGATAATTTGAAAAGAATTTTGAATTCAAATACAATTAGTTTGAAATTCAAAACCTTTCCTAAATTACTATATCTATTTTTGGAAAGTTTTTCAAGTCAAATTCGTTTGGAATTATATTTTTTGAAAGTTATCCAATTAGTTTGGAATTATATTTGATTAAATCCTTTCTCCCTTAATTGAAGACTTGATTAATTTCCTTTTCCTTTCCTCCCATAACCGGCCCCTTCTCTCTCTACCCGCTGCCCCTTTCCTTTTGCTCTTGATTGGAGTCAATCTTGCTTGATAGCCTTCTTTCCTATTGTGGATGTGTTTTAATATGGAAAGCATTTGAATTTAAATTCAAATGTATTTAAATTTCAAATTCTTTCCCTAATTTACTTATCTTATTTTAGGAAAATATTCAAATCAATCCTATTTCAAATTCAAATAGGATTTGATTTAAATATTCCTCCCTAATTTAAGGTTCCCCACTTGGCAAGTATTTAAATTTCTCTCCATAAACTCCCAATCCCCTCTTAATACCGCCGGCCCTTCCCCCCTTGGTTATTTAATTCCTTAATTGGATCCAATTATGGGATTTAATTAACCACCCCTTTTTTCTCATTTAATTTTAATTTTAAATTTTCAAATTTCCCCCCACCCCATCCGTTCTACATCACTATCCTTTATGGCAATGGTGATCTTCATGAGGAAGTTTACATGGAACAACCACATCATATGTTGCTCAGGGGAAGAACTACGTATGCCTGCTTAATAATGCCATATATTGGCTTGAATTGACTTCTTGTGCTTTTTTCAAAAATTTTGTGAAGTTCTTTCTAAGATTGGCTTTGCAATAGCATCGCAAATCCTTCCATCTTCACCTGGACACATCATATAGTTTGGTTGTGTTGGTTGTTTATGTTGATGACATTTTATTTATTGAGAGTGATAAGAAATACAACTTTGAGGTAAAATACTATTTATAAAATTATTTTGTTACTAATTATTTAGGAAACCCATTTTTTTTTTTATGGAGTTGAATTAACCACCAATTAAGGGGTATCTCTTTTTACTATGAAATATGCTATTGATCATTTTATAGAAATTGATTTTCTATGTTGCAAATTAGATGTTGCTACCATGGATACTCTTGACTACTTACGAAAATGAGGAATCTTTGATGATCCACCTCAATATCGATGGCAACTTGAAAATTGATTATCTAATTGTCACTATGTCTAATATTCCATTTGTTATAGGAATTGTAAGCAAACACATGCACACTCCAAAAAAGAAACATTGCAAGGTTGTTTTGCACATTTGTAAGTATATAAAAAGTGCTCATGGAAAATGGCTACTTTACAGTAAGATACTTGATGTGGAAACATTGTTTAGATGTTGATTATGCTAGCATAGTTGATGATATGAAGTTAACTTTTGGATATTTTATTTCTGTTGGAGATTGCCCAATCACTTGGAAAAATAAGAAACTAATTGTTGTGACTTGTTCCAATGATGAATATATAAATAGATTTATGATCCAGTAATCATGTGAAAAAATGCGGGCCAAGGCTCTTTTAGGGAAGTTTGCCTTTTCAATTATTTAGTTTATAGTTTTGTTTTGTGACCATCATACTACCACAGATTGCAAACAACTATGTTCTATGAAATAACTAAATATATTGAGATTGACTATCATTTCATTAGGGAGATTGTGATTCCAAAGAAGATTTCCACCACTCATGTATCGAGTATTGAACTAGTTGCTAATATTTTTACAAAAGCTCTTTGTCGTATACTTTATGTTAATTTTATAACAACCTAAAGTTAACTGATATATATGCTTGAGCTTTTATTGGAGTTTTAGCATAGGAAAATATCAAATTAGCAAATCATTCTTTATGTAGCAAGTAGTGTATTTTTGTTTTGTTTTATTTTAGAACATTGCACTTATTCCTCTATTATATATGGAGGGCTTCCTAATGAATAATATGATAGGAAATACTTGATTTCAAGTATTTCCTAATCGCTTTAGCAACAAATCACGAAGCAAACTGCTGTCCACAGCAGGAAATCAGCCAAAAACAGCGGAAAAAGAGGGAAAAACGGTAGAAGATGAGGAGAAAAGACTTGTATTTCACTAGAACACAATGAAAATAGCAACGATACAATTTGTTCTTCAATTCGAGAGGAAGAACGTACTCTCCAAAAGTCTCCGGCGAAGCCAAGAGCCAAAAGCAAAACCTAGATCTCAAAGAGAAAATTCAAATTCAAGATAAGATCCCAATTTCCCCCCAAACTCCTAATTATACAAAATTCATCATAAAAGACAATAAAGGACAATCATGGACTTCCTAAAACAGCCTCACACGTTCAAAATTTCCCTCCTAACTTTCCCCCTCAAGCCCCACGCGGATTGCGCCTTCCGCCCGCCCCGTTCGTCTCCGCCTCGCGTAGAAATGGACCGGTCCCTGTTGGACCGGTCCAACCGGCCCAGGATGGGCCGGTCTAACATTACCGCCCTCCCAAAGAATCACCTTGTCCTCAAGGTGAAAATCTGGAAACTGCTGTTTCGCCATCTCGTATGGCTCCCACGTGGCCTCGTAGTCAGGAAGGTTCTTCCACTGGATCAACACTTCCTTAGTTCCCTCTTCTTTCTGGCGAACACCCCTCAGCTCCAAGGGTTCCAGGATCACCTCTAACTCTTCTGTAAGTGTCGGCGGTAGCTCGAGAATGGCGATGTGATCACCAATGACTCTTCTCAGCTGTGAGACGTGAAAAACCGGGTGTATAGTTGCCGATGGGGGTAATTTCAGTCGATATGCTACTGCTCCGATCTTTTCTAGCACTTCATAAGGACCAAAGTACCTTGGAGCTAGCTTTTCATTTCTCCTGTTGGCGACTGTCTTCTGCCTGTATGGGCGGAGCTTCAAAAACACCTTATCCCTGCCTCAAAATGGATATCTTTTCTATGCCCATCAGCTTGCTTCTTCATGATTTGCTGCGCCCTCAGTAAGTGCCTTTTTAACTCCTCTAACACTCGGTCCCTCTCCTCCAAGTACTCCTCTACTGATGAAACAGGAGTACTACTGCTCCCAAAGTGTACCAAGTGAGGGGGATCCCGTCCGTACAACACTTTGAATGGGGTCATTTGTGAAGCCGAGTGAAATGATGTGTTGTACCAGTATTCAGCCCAGGATAGCCACTTCGCCCATAGCTTTGGTGTCTCTGAAACAAAACATCTGAGGTACGTCTCCAAGCTCCTGTTGACTACTTCCGTCTGGCCATCCGTCTGTGGGTGGTAGGCTGTACTTCTCTTGAGCACTGTTCCCTGCAATCGGAATAGCTCCTTCCAGAAGTGACTGAGGAACACCTTGTCCCTATCTGATACGATCGCCTCTGGCACCCCATGTAATCTGATCACTTCTCTAATAAAGGCTGATGCTACTGTTACTGCGGTGTAGGGATGTCGGAGGGGAATGAAATGGGCATACTTGCTCAACCTGTCCACCACTACTAAGATCACTGTGAATCCCTCCGAACGGGGCAGCCCATCTATGAAATCCATAGAGATCTCCTCCCATACTCTACCCGGTAAAGCTAAAGGCTGTAGTAATCCTCCTGGTGACATGGCTAAGTACTTATTCCTTTGACAGACCTCACATCTAGCTACCATCTCTTCCACATCTCTGTGCATACCTTTCCAGTAAAGCTCAGCTGCTAGCCTCCTATAGGTCTTTAGCACTCTTGAATGACCTCCCACTGCAGTTCCATGGAACTCCTGGAGCAATTGTGGAATGTGTACTGACGTTCTGGGCAACACAAATCTCCCTTGATACAACAATCTCTCCCCCTCCAATGAGTACCCTGGATGGCTCCCTTCTTCTTGCGCTAATTCAGCTCTGATCTTGCTTAATTCCCCATCTTTAGCACTCTCCTTCTTTATGGCTTCCCAATCTAGCATCATTGGGATTGATACAGCTACTGTCTGCAACTCGCTCATGCACCTGGACAAAGCGTCTGCTGCCTTATTTTCTACCCCAGGCCTGTACTGAATTTCAAAATCATACCCGAGCAGTTTTGATAGCCACCTCTGATGCTCCTCGGTCACCATGCGTTGCTCCAACAAATATTTCAGGCTCCGTTGATCAGTCCGGACGATGAAATGCCTTCCAAGTAGGTAGGGACGCCACTTTTGGATGGCCAAAACAATTGCCATCAATTCCCTCTCATATACAGATTTCAGACGGGCTCTGGCAGTCAACACTTGGCTGAAATAAGCAATGGGCTTGTGGCTCTGCATCAGCACTGCTCCCAGCCCGTATCCTGATGCATCTGGTAAAGCTAAGACCGGGACTGTGGTCATAGCTTTCTTCAACTGCTCGAATGCCGTAGTAGCTGCCTCTCCCCATAAAAATCCATCTTTCTTCAACTGCTCAGTGAGTGGCCAGGCTATAGTGCTGTATCCTTTCACAAATCTTCTATAATATCCTGTAAGCCCTAGGAAACCCTCAGCTCCCTTAGATTTTTGGGCAAAGGCCACTTAAGCATGGCTTCAATCTTGGACTGATCTGCTGCTACCCCTTCCTTGGATACCACATGACCCAGGTACTCCACACTGGTTTGGGCGAAGCAGCACTTCTTCAAGTTAGCTCTCAACTGGTGCTCCTGGAGAACCTCTAACACTTTCTTCAAATGCCCCCAGTGTTCTTCCTCTGTTATACTATATATTAAGATGTCATCGAAGAATACCAAAACAAATCGCCTCAGATATGATTTGAAGATCGTATTCATGAGTGCCTGGAAAGTGGCTGGGGCATTGGTGAGACCAAATGGCATCACCAGGAACTCATAGTGACCCTCATGAGTTCTGAAAGCGGTCTTGGGCACATCTTCTTTCTTCATTCGGATCTGATGATATCCAGATTTCAGGTCGATCTTGCTGAAAATCACCGTTCCACTCAATTCATCCAACAATTCGTCAATCACTGGTATGGGAAACTTATCAGGTACCGTTTCCTTGTTGAGTGCACGATAGTCTACACAAAATCGCCAGCTGCCATCCTTCTTCTTCACCAATAGAACAGGACTAGAGAACGGGCTGGTGCTGGGTTTGATGATCCCTGCTTCCAGCATTTCTCTGATCAACCTTTCTATTTCATCCTTTTGAAACTGAGGGTATCGATAAGGCCGCACGCTGACCGGCGACACTCCCTCCCTTAATGTGATGGCGTGCTCCTGCTCCCTGGATGGTGGTAACCCTAGAGGGGGTTGAAAAACCTCCTCGAAATCCTGGATCAAAGGCTGCACTGAGAGGGGTATGTCTCCCCCTTCCTCCCCACTCGCTCCCTCTAAGCTGTGTAATTCCACCAAGTATCCTCCCCCTTCTTCCTGAATTGTTTTGATTAGGGATTTCAGAGAAACCCCTGCTTTGGTCAGCCCGGCATCCCCTTGGATCACCTTTTTCTTCCCCCCTTCTTCCAACTCCATTCGTAGTGTGCCCCAATTAATTTTGGTTTCCCCCAAAGTTTGTAACCACTTCATCCCTAGGATGACATCCGTACTCCCCAGTTCCAGGGGAAGGAAGTCTTCCTTCACTTGTATACCTTGAATTTTTAGAACCACTCCTTTACAAACTCCTCTTCCCATTTCCACCTTTCCCGTGCCCATCATCACTCCATAGCCTCCCGTATCCACTAACTTCATCCCCAATAGCTCCACAAGTTGGGTGGAAATGAAATTGTGGGTTGCCCCACTATCAATCAGCACCACGACCCCACGGTCAGCTATCTCTCTCTTCACCTTCATAGTGTGACTCGGAGTGAATCCCACTACAGAGTTGAGAGAGACTTCTGCCACATCCAGATGCATTTTCTCTTCCTCCTCCACTTCAGACTTGCTCCCCTCTTCCTCCTCGTCTTCCTCGTTATCACAAACGAGGAGAACCTGAAGAGTTCTGTCTCTGCACTTATGCCCTGGCATATACTTCTCGTCACATCGGAAACATAGCCCCTTTGCTCTCTTCTCCTGTACCTCCTTCTCAGACAACCTCTTGAACTGTCCCCCAATACCTCCCCCACCAGGTCTCTCCTTGGGCACCTCCCTCTGGTTCCCTGGGGCTACCCCTTTTGAGGGTAGTACAGCGGTAGTCATCTTGTACGATCCCCCCGAGTAGTTGCCTCGAGCCCCTCTTTCTGATTTCTTCTGGTCTTCCACCAATTGCGCAAGCTCCATAGCCTTGCCTAAGTTCCTTGGCTCCAACACCCGGACAGCTGTTCTTATCTCCGGTTTGAGCCCTTTCATGAAATTCCCTTCCAGGGCCGATTTGGAGATATGATCCAGACGGCTAGCCAAGTACTCGAATCTGTCCCGGTAGTCGGCCACGGTCCCCTCCTGAGTCAGAGCAAAGAACTGTTCATAGAAGTCTCCTCCCCCGTCGGCTCGGAAACGCTCTAATAAACAATCCTTGAACTCTCGCCAGGTCCTGATAGGCTCTCTTCTGTCTCTCCACTGGTACCATGCCAGCGCCTTCCCTTCCAGACACAAACCTGCTGCCGTCAGTTTTTCGTCATCTGTCAACCCGTTGACCGCGAAGTAGCGCTCCACCTTGTATATCCAGCCATGGCCATCTTCACCCTCAAAGATGGGCATCTTCAACTTCCTCACCTTCGGATCCCTCCCGTTACCCCGGAATTCTCCGTAACCACCCGTTCCTCGAAGAGGATGTGCTCCCCAGGTGTCCCGATCCTCCCTCCGACGTTGGTAATCGAATCCTTCATCATAATCCCCTCTTCCCCTTTCAAAATCAGCACCTCGACGCTGAAAATCAGCACCTCGACGCTGGTATTCTTCTCTCCTTTCTCCAAAATCCGCACTACCTTCATATTCCCCCCGCCTGCCTCCAAAATCCACACCTCGACGCTGAAAATCAGCACCTCGACGCTGAAAATCAGCACCTCGACGTTGAAAATCAGCACCTCGGCGGTCATTCCCCATGCTCATCTCTTCTCTAGAGAGTGGCTCTAGAGGTGGCATGTCGTCATCCCCTTCAAGAATCTCCACCTCCGGATTCCTCCTCCCCCGGATTGGGTTCGGATTTCCTCCTACGCCATGGGCGTCAGTGGTCTCTCTCACTTCCGATGTGTCCGGATGGGTCTTCATCTCCAATAATTTCTTCATCATTTCTTCCATCGCCGCGAACCTCCCTTCCAACCTCTCATTGTTGGTAGAGATCTCCATGAATTTCCCCTCCAGATCTGTCTTCAGTTGACCAAACTCGCCTTCTAGAACTTCCACCTTCTTCCCGGCCATCTTTCTTGTAACGGATCCACAAAAATCTTTTTCCGGAGACAACGATCTTGCTGAAATTTCAGAATTTCAGCCGCCGGTGGTCCCGAATCGGTGCTCTGATACCAATTTGATAGGAAATACTTGATTTCAAGTATTTCCTAATCGCTTTAGCAACAAATCACGAAGCAAACTGCTGTCCACAGCAGGAAATCAGCCAAAAACAGCGGAAAAAGAGGGAAAAACGGTAGAAGATGAGGAGAAAAGACTTGTATTTCACTAGAACACAATGAAAATAGCAACGATACAATTTGTTCTTCAATTCGAGAGGAAGAACGTACTCTCCAAAAGTCTCCGGCGAAGCCAAGAGCCAAAAGCAAAACCTAGATCTCAAAGAGAAAATTCAAATTCAAGATAAGATCCCAATTTCCCCCCAAACTCCTAATTATACAAAATTCATCATAAAAGACAATAAAGGACAATCATGGACTTCCTAAAACAGCCTCACACGTTCAAAATTTCCCTCCTAACTTTCCCCCTCAAGCCCCACGCGGATTGCGCCTTCCGCCCGCCCCGTTCGTCTCCGCCTCGCGTAGAAATGGACCGGTCCCTGTTGGACCGGTCCAACCGGCCCAGGATGGGCCGGTCTAACATAATATCAAAGAACTATCCTCTCTAATAAAAATATATTAAAATTGGAAGAAAATCCTATAAATAAAATAAAATATTGGAATAATATAAAAATATTCTAGAATAATCTTGATACTCTATATACACCATCTTTACTTTTTACTCGTGCTTAATTCATGTAGATCTAATTAATAATGGCTACTTTGTTAATCAGAATATAAGTAGCATAGTTTTTGTTTCAGAGTGACCAATGCGGTTTCTTCAAGTGGTGTGATGAGGCTGCTTCTGGTCAAAGTCCTAAGCTTAAAAGCCCAATGAAACCTTATCAGCAGCAGCATAATGGTATCAATAACTTGGCTAAAACTGCTGGCTACCATGGGTTAAAGAGCCCAGTGAATCATGACAATCCAAACCCAACGTGTTCTTGTGGTGCTGGAAAGTGCATTCTGATGACATTTCATGATGGTGAGAATGGTCGAAAATATTTTGCCTGCCCTATAAAGAAGGTGAAATATCTTTTTTTGATATGAGTGAATTATGTTTTGGCCTGAATTTTTGTTTTCATGCTATTGGTTTCTTCTTATTGGAGTACACATATATCATGTTAAGGAATTGGACTAAATTAGTTGCTTTTTAGTGTTTATTTTTTCATTTTTCCAAGACATGCAACCCAAAGCCTAGGCGCATTCATTCAAACCACTCGCATGCCCTTCTTAGGTTGCTAGCTTGTGTTACTGAGCCCTTCTTAGGTTGCTAGCTTGTGTTACTGAGCTAAACTAGTTGCTTTTTATTGTTATTTTGCACTTGGATTAGAAAGCATTGTTAACTTTTCTTAATATTGTTCACTGTTATTACATCTATCCTTTATTTAGTGGCATAGAGGGATTTTCTTCATATTTTAAACTTAAATAACATTAATATTCTTCTGACTCTAGTTGCTATGATCTTAAACTGTTAGTTTTGCTCTCGTGCTTATTTTTCTCTATCATTTGTTTTACTTTTAAACAATCTTGATCATTTCACTGCTCCTTGTATTAAAAAAAGTGCTTGCATCACATGATAGGAGGTGAATTATTCAGAAGGAATATTTATCCACATTTGCAAGAGGATGTACCATGGTGTCTGCTTTTTGTTGATGATATTATTCTTGTTGATAAGATTAGAGAGAGAGAGTTGAAGATAAACTTGAACTATGGAGGTCAACCGTAGAGTCTAAAGGTTTTCGTTTAAGTAGATTTAAAATCAATTACATGGATTGTAATTTTAGTAGTAATAGATCTAGTGGGGTCTATAACTTTGGGCAATCAAGTCATTAATAAGAGTACACATTTTAAATATATTGGGTCTATTGTTCAAACTGAAGGTGAAATATATGAGGATATTATTAGTAGAATTCAATTTAAATGGTTGAAGTGGAGTAATGCATCGGACCTGTTGTGTGATAGAAAAGTACCCCTCAAACTTAAGGGAAAGTTCTATAAGATGGCGGTGAGATCTGCAATGCTTTATGGCGTAGAATGTTGGCCATTAAAAAACAATCATAAAATTAAGTGTTGCAAGGATGAGGGTACTCAGGTGGATGAGTAGCTTTACTCTTAGAGATAGAATGCAAAACAAGTATGTATGTAAAAAGGTTGGAATAGCTCCAGTGGCAGATAAGACTAGAGAGAGCTTCCTTAGATTGTTTGGTCACATAAAACGTTTGCCTTCCAATGACCCGGTTAGGAGAGTAGATGAATTAGATTTGACCTATATTAAGAAAGATAAAGGTAGACCTAAAAATGCTTGGTTAGAAAATGTTAGAAGTAGCCTTTTTTGTTAGATTTAAATGAAAATTTGACTCTAAACCATATATAATGGAGAAAAAAGATTCATGTTGCTGACCCCACGTAGTAGGATAAAGGCTTATTGTTGTTGTATTATATAAAGAAAATGGTATTGAGATTCACTTTTAGATTGACTATAAAAAATATTAGCAACCTTTCATTTGGTCTTATGTTGTCCAATTATTAACATTTTCCTTTATACCTGCCAGGAATATATATGTTCTGGCACTGATTTTGATGAATTCCTGCAGTATATGTACAACTATTTTTAAGAAGCTTCTTAAATCATGTACGCATAAAAGAATGTATAATATTTGATGTTTTGTTTAGTTGAAATAGTTTGAGGTTTTCAACCAGTTGGCAAGTGTTTCAAAAAATGATAGTTTTTGTCTTACATTTTGTGATGTTTATCTGCTTTGGTTCATGGATAGCATGAAGGTGCAGGGAATCTCCCAATCCAAAAACCAAAATATGGACGAGAGAACTAGTCAAGAACTATAGAAGAGAAAACAATTAGGCACTTCTAGCTATTGTTTCAGAGGCCAGGGCAATGTGCTAAAATGATGAGAAAATATTTTAACTCCCAGAATGAGATGCCTGACTCTCGCTTAAAATTGAGGGTGCTTTCTGTATTTGAAAAGTGGGAGATAGTCCTTTAAGGAGCTATGGTCTTGCACCAAGAGGCCAAAGTGGACCTTCTCCTGAAGCAAAATGGGAAAGAACAACCATGATGTTCATGAATGGGTAAACGGTTTTCAGTCATCCATAACTAATATCTTTGTGCTATCTATGGAAGCCCTCGACAAGCTCATTGTTGACCTCTACATTAAAGAACAAGGCAAGTTTGGCCACTCAAGTGATGGTCGGCGGGCGCAACGCGTCACATAAATATTGTCTGAATTGAATTTAATAATTTTTTGATTTCAATGGAAAGCAATAGATAGTTACTAAAGTTAATAGCTTGTGCCGTATCAAAATTGAATGATCGATACATTGTTTGGTCGCATCTAAATCTAAATTGAATGTTAGATTTGCATAAAAAAAAAAATCTTAAACCCTTAAATCATCCTATAACAGGATGCCTGCCTTTTGTGAAGGAATTTCTAGCTGCCAATTTTTTTTAGGATTGCATCAAGATTTCAGGAAGCTAGATTTTTCCTAGTATATTGGACCCGTATGATAGATTCTGATTTCTAAGTAGTTGTTTCTGGGTGCATGAAGTGAGATTAATTTTCATGGTGGCTCCATGTAGCTATGGTTAAAAATGAATTTACACTGTTTTGCGTTTGCCTTATCTTAAGTTTTATTAGTTCATATTTAGCTCAGTAAACTCATGTTGGCTTCTTTAATTATCCCAACAGGGTCAGGGAGCTTGTAATCATTTCCAGTGGTATGACAATGCCATAAAAATTGAGGATTCTGATTGTTTGCTGGAAAAGCTTAATCTACCCACCCAGGATAACAAGGATGCTTGCAAAGCCATCAGCAATGTAAAAGCTGAGGATAAGGTTGTTCAATTTTCACCGTTAATACAAGATCAAATGTTCTGAAGGATACCCACAATTATATTGTATGGCTTTGAAGTTTATTTTCTTCGTAATTTTCATAATCTTGAGCGTATCTTTTTTCTTACATATAGATTCCCAATATTTATTCTCCTAGCATATGATATCTCCTAAGTTTAACACTAGTTACATACCCCTTACAACAAGGGATGATGATACAACTGTGGCAAACTATTATAATAACCTTTATTGAAATAAACATTGAATTTAACACTTGAAGTTGTAGATAACGAAGGGTGAAAAAAATTAGACTAAATGTAGCTTTCAGCTTCTATATTTGCTCTTGTGCAACAAATCTTATTCAAAACCGAGAATAATGAATAATTTGGATTATATATATATATATATATACATTACTATCGATATCACAAAAAATCTCTCTGAACGCGGCAACCTCTCAATGAAGTCCATTGTCACCTCCTCCTACACTCTCTGACAGCATTAGAGGCTGTAGTAACTCTCTTGGTGGCATGGCCAAGTATTTATGCTGCGAGCACACATCACATCTTGCCGCCCAGTCCTCTATATCTCGGCACATCCGACGTAGTTTACTTTTGCGGACAATTGATTGTAGGTTCTCTGAACCTCGGAGTGTATTGCAACAGCTTGGGAATGTACCCCGATGTCCTCGATAAGACAAATCGCCTATGATGTAGCAGTTGTGGCTTCCTTAGCGTGTAACCAGGATGACTGTCTGGGTCCTGCAACAACTTTACTCTTTTCCTCAGACCCTCATCCTGTTCATTTCCTGTGTTAGGGCTTCCTAGTCTAGGACCATGTGTATTTATAGAGCTGTCAACTGTGGCTTTTCTATCCTTGATAGTACATCTACGGCCTTGTTCTCTAGTCCTAGGCGATATTGGATCTCATAGCTTGGATAACCATCTCTGATGCTCCATCGTCACCATTCTCTACTCTAGCAGAAACTTCAGACTCCTTTGGTATGTCCTGACGATAAAGTGTCGCCCCAACAAATAAGTCGCCACTTTTGGATGGTTAAGACAATCACCATCAACTCCCGCTTATGTACAAACTTGAGCCTCACCCTAATCGTGAGCACCTGTCTAAAATAAGCAATGGGCCGATGATTCTGCATGAGTACTTCCCCTAGTTCGTATCCTGATGCATCCATCTCCATCACAAATGGTCTGCCAATGTCAGGAAGTGCTAATATTGGCACGCTGGTCATTGCTTTCTTCAGTTGCTCGAAGGCCTATATTACCCCCAATTGAAACTGTCCTTCTTCAGCTACTTCATCAATGATCATGCTATCGTGTCATACCCTCGTACAAACTTTCGATAGTACCCGGTGAGACCTAATAACTCTCTCAACTCCTTAAGGTTCTTAGGTAAAGACCAATTCAATATAGCCTTAATCTTGGACTGGTTTGCTGCTATCAAGGTTTAAAATTGCAGAAATAAGCCTCGAGGCGTTTTTCGTCCGTGAGGCGAGGCGTAAGCCTCGAGGCGGTGTGAGGCGTAAGCCTCACGGACAAAGAATTGCATAAATGAGAATTTAAGTATTATAGCAAATAAATAATAGTGAGAGTCTATGATACAATAAAAACATCTAAAAGAGAAGTGAACTTGGTGGAAAACAAAAAATATATGCTATATATGCATCTAATAGCATAATTCAAAGCACAAAATTATAAATTAAAGTCTATCACTACATGGGTCTTCAATGGAGGCATCTTTATCTTCAATTGTATCTATGAATGCCCCTGACCATGTCTCCTAATGCACAAATGCAAAATCAAACAAAAAATCTTAAAAAATTTTAAACCCTAGATTTTCTATAAGTTGAAAAATCATATTTAATTTTAAAAACAAATCCTAAAATCGGTTGAAAAGTGTCATAGAGGGCGGCCGGACACAAGAGGCTCATCGGCGTGAGGCGGCGCCGGCAGGAGAGGCGGCAAGAAGGTCGGCCAAGGGAAGCTAGGGCGGTCGTGCGGAGTCTACGAACTTCTTGCGGAGCTCTTTGTTCGGTTCGGGTAGGCCGGTAGAAGGAAGGAATAAATGGGGTTTTTTATTATGAACTTAAGTGAGTTGGACCAGTTTCATGAGGCGTATGCCTCACCAAAAATTGCGCAATTACGCCTTTGAGGTGCGCCTCAGGTTCCATGAGGAGTAAGCCTCACCAAGTCCCAAAATTGCTTAAGCAATGAGGCTCTTAGGGGTCAAATTGCGTAAAGGCGCGCCTCAACGCATGCCTCTTATTGCACAATTTTAAACTATGGCTGCCACCACATGTCATAAGTACTCCACCTGTGATTGTGCAAAGAAACATTTCTTCATGTTGGCATACAACTGTTGCTCCCTTAAAGTTCTCAGTACAATCCTCAGGTGACCCACATGCTCTACCTCCGCACGACTATAGATCAGGATGTCGTCAAAAAATTTCAAGGCAAATTTTTTGAGCTAGGGTTGAAAAGCCGGTTCATAAGGGATTAAAAAGTGATTGGAGCGTTGGTAAGGCTGAAAGTCATTGCCAAAATCTTGTAGTGACCCTCATGAGTCCTGAAAGTTGTCTTGTGCACATCCCCGGACTTCATTCTGATTTGGTTTCTTGACTTCAGGTCAATCTTCTAGAAGATGACCGCCCCAAACAACTCATCTAGCAACTCTTCAATCACGGGGATAGGAAACTTGTCCAACACAATTTCCTTGTTTAGGACCCTATAATCCACTCAAAACCACTAACTATCGTCGTTCTTTTTAACTAGTAAAATTGGGTTGGAAAAGGGGATCACATTGGGCCTGATAATCCTGCCAGTAAGGACGTGTCACATGTCCTCTAATCGGTGATTTCACTGCCAAATGACATCACAGGTAAACACTTATGATCGGGACCCTCTGATCGGGTGGTTTTTTTGTCAAATGACACCATTAAATTACGATAATGGTTAGAGCCTGCATGTTCCCAACATCTTCAAATCATTGAGTAATGAATCAATAGGATATGATCGATAGGACACAAATCACTCCGTTAGCTAAGGTGACTTCAAATTTGTCCCTTTAGATAAATATTGACTCCAGGTCTATAAGGTATCATTAGACGAAGCAACTCATGACTGCTGATAAGGATCTTTCTGTCAGGTTGGGTCGACTACATTCTCTGACTAAGTAGATCAGGGATCATGATGGCATATGATTTTCATAGGCTCATAAAAGGCAACATAAACTACGGGTAATATCTTTATGTTGCCTTTTATGGTAGATACCTATGCAGTTGCATAGTGAACCATGAAAAGGCTGATGTTTATAGGAGCATGACAGCTATCTATGCAGTCGCCATGTTCTCCATACAACTGTAGCGACAAATGAATTTACTCTATTTTTAACTCATCTTTCTTTTTGCTGGCTTCAAATAAGTTCAGTAAAATCATGCTCAGATATTTTATTAACCTGACAGGGTAAGGGAACCTGCAATCACTTCCAGTTGTTTGACAGCACAACAAAAGTCGGCAAAATTGAGCAATCTGATTATTTGCTTTACAAGCCTAATCCACCCATTGACGCCATGGAAACAGAGGTTACACTTGCTCCAGTTTCTCCCTTACCACAAGATCAAAGAGATGCACTCTTCCAAATTTCTCCTGTTAAAAGGCTCAGTCTAGGCGATGACAGCCCAGATGCTGGCAGCTCGAAGCTCAAGAGATGCTTGAAATTTGGAGGTGAAGGGCGTTGGTCGAATGAATTAAGCGCTTCTCTGAATTCTCCTTGTAATAAATGTGGCAGGTTTGGTTACTGGAAGTGCAATTGCCCAGCTTAATACAGGAGGGTGAGATGCTTGATAGATGTGTGTGTAGTAGTGTACTTGTGTGCTTCTGAGCTTTATAAATCTTAACGCTAAAACAACGCTTCATGCTATCTTTGACAACTTTGAAACTTGGACTGTATATGATCTTTTCCAAATGCTTTGCCATGTTTAATTTTGGCTTTTCTGTAATCTTTTTTTCGTATTAATGATGATAGAAATATGGAGCAACGGCTAAATGCTGGTAAAGCAGTATATAGAGGGGAAGATATGTAATTTTTTGTTCTTTCTATTAGCGATTATTTTCTTACTAATGCTTCTGTTAAGTTGTTGCAACTTTCCTTGGCTTTCCATAAAGTTTTATCTTTGGGATGGATGTATTGTTTAAGCCACACGATCTTCATGCAAAATTGAAGTTTAAGAATATATTTGAGATGGATGCTGTGTTTTATAAAGTTGGTTATAAAATTATTTGGAAAATTTAATTTAACAAATTTGGTTATAAAAATATTTTTTCATCATAATTTTTTTTTTAAATAATGAGAAAGTAATAAAATATTAATAGCTAAATAAACTTATAATTGTTACGGAAAAAGTAATGCATTGAGAGTTATCCCAAGCAATTTTTTTTTTATCACAAGCAAATTTTAATTTTTTGGGAGAAAACCCACATACAGAGTCGAAGCGTTAAACAATAGTCCTTTAAAATATAACATTTAAAGTAAAATTTACGAGCTTTTGATTCTATTTATTACAAAATAAAATCATTGAAAAGAAAAGCAAAAATAGAAAAGACAACAAAAAAAGTCGAGGAAGGCTACATCCAAATCCAGTATGGGACAGACGGAAGCGGCCACTCACGCAAGTATCCCAAAGCAATCATCAACACTCCCATGAGCAATCAACACTAGAAATAAGCCTGCAAGAGGACACAAACAAACCACTGCAAAAGAAGAGCAATTAATCATAAATGCTAAGAAGACCAAAAGGACTAGAACCCTATGATGAATAGAGTAAAAAGAAGATAACAGATAAGGGGTCTAGGTAGGCAACCACACCAAACAAAACCAAACACCCACGGACAGAGACCAAAAAAGCCACCTTACAGCCATCAGCCCACAAAAAGTTCAAAGAGAATCCAACATGACAGCCACACATAAAGACATGTCCACAACCAACAAACACAACCAAGAAGACAAAGAGCAGACGAAAATAGACAAACAATAGAGGAAAATAGACCAAACTATTTCCTTTAGGCTTCCTTTTACGATGTTTACCACCACCTAAAGCAAAAAAAATTTCAACTATGCAGTTGATATTAAAACTATACATTGCTTGATCATCATCGTCGGGCCCATCCAAGTCGTCCCCTTCTCCTCTGCAGGGTGAGAAAACAGAATCGTCTAGAAAATCATTTTGATTCAAACAATTAATTTCCATATTACCTGCTAACTGAGCTTTCAAATCATTAGCGCTGACTAGATAACGGCGGGATTAACTGTAGCCGTCGAATCGTCGATCCGACGGATGCGGTCAAAGCTGCTCCGGAACCATGTGATTTAATCTGAACCATTGATTAAGATCAATGACTCGAATTTTGTCTTCAACCTCCCGCTGGATTTCATAGCCGTGAAGCTTCTCCAGTGTGATCAGAGCAATCTCGCTGACGAACTTCCACAAAATTTCATGGAGAGGATCAAGAGATTAGGGACTTTCAATCCAATGGTGGGATTGCGTTAGATTGAAAGTTTCTTTCACATTTGACCGAACTACCTATCTAGGGAGCTCGGGAGATGATTTTTACCATGGAGAAAGCCCCAATGAATGGGTTTTTCTCGTTGGGGTTTTTCTCGTGGGAAGCTTGAGAGGATGAAGGTGAACACTTTTCTTTCAGGTGTCGAAACCGGAGGACCGCCGGAGGTAAGAGTTCAGGTGAGAGGAGGAGAGCTTTTGTCACGACCCGACCCGACGGGGACGGATCCCGCCCGAGCCGGATCGCGACGAGAGCTATACTTGCTTATCCAGGATCTGGCTTTGGATTAGGTTACTGAACTGATCTTCCAAATACTTAACTCAACAGAAACACACAGAACAACAGAGCTACTAAAATCATCAAATGTAGCGGAACAAAACATCTATCTTTTCATTTCCTCAAAATAATCATCTACAGAACAGTACATGGCTTTCAACAGAAAGAAAGACAGAACAGGAAAGGCATGACTGTACAAAAATCAAAAGTACAAAAGTACCTATACTGATCAGACTCTGAACTAATCCTGAACTTCCTTGCCCTTCCCAGAACCTGAAAACCACCAGAAAGCAAGGGTGAGCTCAACAGCTCAGCAAAGCAACAAACCACCAATCTAAATTCTCAGAAACCAAAACCAAACTCATCAGACAGAAATCAGATCAGAAATCGGAACAGAATCGGAAATCAGAACTTATACGGACAGATATCAAATCAGAATCAAAGTCGTACAGATCATATCAGAACAGAACAAATCAACAGAGTCAGAATCAGAAATCAGAATCGTACGGATCATATCATATCATAATCACAATTTCGTACAGAACAGAACAGATACATATAGCTAAATGCTCTGACACTAACGGAATCTCTACGGATTCCGGCCCCTTATGCCTCCCTTCCCAGACACTAACTGAATCTCACAGGATCCAGGCCCCTTATGTCTCCCTTTGTGCTCACGGCACCAAAACAGATGTGCTTATAGCACCAGAACAGAATTCATCGGATCCGGAACAGAACAGATATCAAAATGTATATTGAGCTCATTTCAGAATTTCCCGTTTCACTAACTGAATCTCATAGGATTCAGGCCCCTTATAACTCCCTTTTTATAGCTTATACACATAGCATTTCAATTCAGAAGAAATACGGACAATTCAGAAATTACCCAAAAATCGGGCAGCACAACGGCAGTATACAGAATTTACACAAAAATTCCTGCAATGAAAATTTACCGAATTCGCACAGAACATAGATAATCATATTCCAGAACATTTATTCTACAGCACAGAGCATTTCCAATTTCACAGAAAATTGTAGTCTACGAAAAACATCGCCGAATCAAAAATACCCGGACAAAAATCTTCAAAATATAGTCAAAACGTGCACACCCGGCACGGCAACGATATACAGAAACTTACGCGGTAAAAAACTGAACCAATCAAAAGATACGGACGAAAAACCGTAACGAAAACGAAATCCGGACAGAAAAATACCGCCAACCGCGACGGAACTGAAAATTGAGAAAGACGGAATGTGCCTTACCTCGAGCACAGCAAAATCCTCAACAGTCACTTCGAACGAAAACGGCTCCGCGTCTTCCCGAAATCAACTTTTCCAAATTTCTCTTTTTCTCTCTCCTCAGAGCTGAAAATCAGATTTTTTTTTTTTTATTTTAAATTTCTCTCTCTTCAAAATGATGATTTCCTTTAAATCCTCTTCAGATCGGCCTGGCCGATCGTCCAGATCGTCCTGGACGATCAGACCAAACCAATATCGCCTGGCCGATACTCCAGGGCGATGATCAGGCCGATGCTTATGAATAGTAACATCGTCCTGGACGATATCCAGATCGTCCTGGACGATCAGACCAAATAGATCGTCCTGGTCAGCTCACAGGGCTATTGCACGGCCGATCCTTATGAACAGTGTCAATCGGCCTGGCCGATATCCCCGATCGGCCTGGACGATACCTACAGAAAATCACCTGGAGCAAAACTGGGCAAATTCTGGAACTGAACTTCCACTGATCGTCCCAGGACGATCCAGATCGTCCTGGACGATCCTAGAGCAGATTGTGATATTACAATCTCCCCAACTCAGAAAAATGTCGTCCTCGACATTCTCCAATCCAAACTCAGTCAAAACAAGTACGGGTACGACCGTCTCATATCAGACTCCTTTTCCCAAGTTGCTTCCCGTGCAGTCCGGTGCTTCCACTGGACTTTAACCATCGGAATCTCTTTATTTCTTAACTTTCGGACGTCGTACGCCAAAATCAACTCTGGCTCTTCCTTGTACGCCAGATTCTCCTGAATCTCAACCTCATCAGCTGATATCTTCTTCCCAGAGTCTGAAACCCACTTCCTCAGAGTGGATACATGAAACACATTATGCACATCCGGCATAGAATCAGAAAGTAATAACTTGTAAGCAGCTTTTCCAATTCTTTCCAAAATCTCAAATGGTCCAACATACCTTGGACTAAGCTTGCTCACTTGACCAAATCTGCTCACACCTTTCATCGGGCTAACTTTGACATACACAAAGTCACCGACCTGAAATTCAACAAATCTGTGCTTCTGATTGTAATACTTCTGCTGACGATCTTGAGCGGCTTTCAATCTTTCTCTTATCAAACTGATCTTCTGAGCAGTTTCATCAGCAAAAGTGGCACCCAAAGCCTGCCTATCTCCGACCTCCGTCAGAGTCAAAGGAGTACGGCACTTCCTGCCATACAGAGCCTCGTACGGTGCCATACCGATACTGGACTGAAAACTATTGTTATAGGCAAACTCAATCAGCGGAATATGATCTTCCCAGCTTCCGCTAAAGTCCAGAACACAAAGCCTCAACAGGTCTTCCAATACCTGAATAGTCCTCTCAGACTGTCCGTCGGTCTGAGGATGAAAGGCTGTACTGAAATGCAGTTTCGTACCCAAGCCTTGCTGAATACCTTTCCAAAGTCTAGAAGTAAAGCGTCCATCTCGATCAGATACGATCACCCGAGGCACACCGTGCAATCTGACTATTTCCTTCACATAAATCTGTGCCAAGCGTTCAACTGAATCCGTCTGTCTGATCGGAAGAAAATGGGCTGACTTCGTCAATCGATCCACAACTACCCAAATGGCATCATGTCCTTGTCGTGATCGAGGGAAACCCATCGCAAAGTCCATCGTTACCTCCTCCCATTTCCACTCAGGGATAGGCAACGACTGCAACAGTCCACCTGGTCGCTGATGCTCTGCCTTCACCAACTGACAGGCTTCGCATCTCGACACAAACTCCGCCACATCCTTCTTCATCCCAGGCCACCAGAACAACAGCTTCATGTCAGCATACATCTTACCACTGCCTGGATGAACAGTGTAGCCAGAATGATGAGATTCGTACAGAATCTCCTGCCTCAAATCTCCAAACACAGGTACCCACAACCTGTTCTTACAGAAAATAGCACCAGAATCAGAAATTCAAAGTTCAGGAGTCTTACCAGATCCAATCTGAGCTATCAACTTCGAATAATCAGAATCTGACTTCTGGGCTTCTTGAATCCGTGCTTCCAAAGAAGACTGAATACTCATCTGAGCCAACTCCAAATCACTGGAGGAAATCACCTCCAACTGCAATCGCTCCAAATCACGGATCAGAAAGTCATCACAGGTAAGCTGCAAACCTGACAATCCAGAAGATTTCCTGCTCAGAGCGTCTGCTACCACATTAGCCTTCCCAGGCTGATACTGAATAGTCAGGTCATAGTCCTTGATCAACTCGAGCCATCTCCTCTGTCTCAGATTCAGATCCTTCTGAGTAAAAATGTACTTCAGGCTCTTATGATCAGTAAAGATCTCACATCTGACGCCATACAGGTAATGACGCCAAATCTTCAAAGCAAAAACAACTGCAGCTAACTCCAAATCATGTGTCGGGTAATTCTTCTCATGTGGTTTCAACTGTCTCGAAGCATAAGCAATTACCTGACCATGCTGCATCAGGACACATCCCAGTCCTTTCAGTGAAGCATCACTGAACACCTGAAAACCTTCCGTACCTGACGGAAGTGCCAACACTGGAGCTGAAGTCAGACAATCCTTCAATCTCTGAAAACTAGCTTCACACTCCGGTGTCCAAACAAAAGGAACTGACTTCTGAGTCAGTCTCGTCAGAGGAGTCGAAATCTGTGAAAATCCTTTCACAAACTTCCTATAATATCCGGCCATGCCCAAGAAACTACGTACCTCAAATACCGTAGTCGGCCTTGGCCAATCAGCAACTGCCTGAATCTTCTGGGGATCTACAGAAATACCTTCTCCGCTAATCACATGCCCCAGAAAAGAAATGCTCTTCAGCCAGAATTCACACTTGGAGAACTTGGCATATAGCTGATGCCTCCTCAAAGTCTCCAATACAATCCTCAAATGTCTGGCATGATCATCCTCAGAAGCAGAATATACCAGAATGTCGTCGATGAAGACGATCACAAACTGATCCAAAAACTCCCTGAACACTCGGTTCATCAAATCCATGAAAATAGCGGGCGCGTTGGTTACCCCAAAAGGCATAACCAAAAACTCGTAGTGCCCGTACCGAGTACTGAAAGCAGTCTTTACCACATCAGATTCCTTCACCTTTACCTGATAATATCCGGATCTCAAATCAATCTTCGAAAATACTGAAGATCCGGAAAGTTGATCGAACAAGTCGTCTATCCGAGGCAAAGGATATTTGTTCTTGATCGTGGCCTTGTTCAAATCTCTGTAATCAATACACATACGGAGTGTACCGTCCTTCTTCTTCACAAACAGAACAGGTGCTCCCCAAGGTGAAACACTAGGACGTACAAAACCTCTGTCAACCAACTCCTGAAGCTGAACTTTCAACTCAGAAAGTTCTTTCGGCGCCATCCTGTACGGAGCTTTCGATATAGGAGCGGTACCCGGAAAAACATCGATAGAGAACTCCACATCTCTATCCGGAGGTAAACCAACCAACTCCTCAGGAAAAACATCAGCAAATTTCCGTACCACTGGGATCTCAGAAACAGAACCAACCTCCAGGTTCAGATCCCGCACCGAAGCCAAAAATACTGGGCATCCTTTCTTCCACATTCTGCTCACCTCCAACGCAGAAATCAAACTGGAGAGAACACCTCGTAATCCCTGAAATACAACTCTCTCTCCAGCCACAAGCAAACTCACTTGCTTCTTCAAACAGTCAATCTGAGCCTCATACAGACTCAGCCAATCCATGCCCAGAATCACATTATACGAAGAAATCGGCAATCGAATCAAACTCGATTTCCACTTCTTGCCAGAAATCTCGATCTCACACAAACAAAACTGTCGAGCAATCAATGGATTCCCAGCCGGTAAAATCACAGACAAAGAAACCGATAAAACCATCGAATCCAAATGTAAAATCTCAAAACAGTGCTCGGACAGAAAAGAATGACTCGCTCCAGAGTCAAACAAAACACGACAGGGCTGATCAGAAATGTAAACCGTACCTGTCACAACATCCGGAGCATCACGAGCCTCCTGCTGACTCAGGCTGTAAACACGTGGCTGAACTGGAACAGGAGCTGAAGCAACAGAACTACTCTGCTCCCTCTAAATCGTAGGTGGTCTCCGTGGTGCAGAACTAGAACCACCACCTCTACCAGCAAATCCCTCAGGACGTGGAGGAACAGTCCTCGATCTTCCTGCTGCCGAACCAACAGGTCTGACGAAGCCCTCAGATCGCTGCTCATATCCCATCTGTGGACATTCTGCAATCCTATGTCCCGGCTGACCACATCTGAAACAAAGACCAGCTATCCTGTAGCACTGGCCATGGTATCGCCGTCCACAACTCTGGCACACAGGTGCCGTACTGACAGATCCAGAACTAGTCGTACTGGTAGCAGTACCAGACGATCCTCCGCTCCTCCTGGAATCTCCAGATCCAGAACCAAGGACAAATCTCCTCTTTCCAGAGGAACCACTGCCAGAAGTCTCACTTCCAAACCTCTTCCTACTCGCAGTCCACCGCTGCTGAGTAGTCGACATGTCGTTCTCAATCAGACGAGCTCGCTCCACAAGCTCAGAGAAATCAGTGATCCTGAATGGTATCAAAGGCTGCCTCAAAGTGTCTCGTAAGCCTCTCAGAAATCTGTAGCACCTCTCAGCAGAAGTGCTGACCAGCTGCGGAGCGTACCTGGCTAATGCAGTAAACTCAGCCTCGTACTGCATCACCGTCTTGCTCCCCTGAACCAACCTCAGAAAACTCTCCTGCATCTGCTGTCGTGCAGAAGGGGGAACAAACCAGTCTCTGAATACCTCAGTGAACTCTTCCCAAGTGATCAAAGAGTTCAGTCTACCCTGAAATCTGGCTGCCTGCTGGCCATCCCACCAGTGCTCAGCCTCTCCGTCCAACAGAAAAACTGCCAACGGAACCTTCCTGTCTGCAGGACACTGCATCCCGTCAAAAGTCTTTTCTAATCGCCTCAGCCACTCCTCAGCAGTTCTGGGCTCAACAGCGCCCTCAAATCTCGGAGGCTTCAACCTCAAAAATAACTGCAAGTGTCGATCAATATCCTCAGATCTAACATTAGAAGCTCTGCTCTGAGTCTCGCTCATCATCTGAGCAACAAGTGACGCAAACTGAGAAAGTGTGTCAGCACCAACCACTGGGGCTGTACTCCCCACTGGTGCTGCCTGATCGGCACTCTGACCGTCTGTCATGTCTGGGTCTGGCTGATCCATACAGAAAAATCCAGAAAATCCGAAAACTATCACAAAAACAACACAAAAACAACACAATAAAAAGCCAAACGACCCAAAACTACCTCCCAGACAGACTTACTGATCACTTCCTAGAGCTCTGTTTTACAATCCAACCTGTTTCCAAAACCAGTGCTCTGATACCACAAAAGCTTGTCACGACCCGACCCGACGGGGACGGATCCCGCCCGAGCCGGATCGCGACGAGAGCTATACTTGCTTATCCAGGATCTGGCTTTGGATTAGGTTACTGAACTGATCTTCCAAATACTTAACTCAACAGAAACACACAGAACAACAGAGCTACTAAAATCATCAAATGCAGCGGAACAAAACATCTATCTTTTCATTTCCTCAAAATAATCATCTACAGAACAGTACATGGCTTTCAACAGAAAGAAAGACAGAACAGGAAAGCCATGACTGTACAAAAATCAAAAGTACAAAAGTACCTATACTGATCAGACTCTGAACTAATCCTGAACTTCCTTGCCCTTCCCAGAACCTGAAAACCACCAGAAAGCAAGGGTGAGCTCAACAGCTCAGCAAAGCAACAAACCACCAATCTAAATTCTCAGAAACTAAAACCAAACTCATCAGACAGAAATCAGATCAGAAATCGGAACAGAATCGAAAATCAGAACTTATACGGACAGATATCAAATCAGAATCAAAGTCGTACAGATCATATCAGAACAGAACAAATCAACAGAGTCAGAATCAGAAATCAGAATCGTACGGATCATATCATATCATAATCACAATTTCGTACAGAACAGAACAGATACATATAGCTAAATGCCCTGACACTAACGGAATCTCTACGGATTCCGGCCCCTTATGCCTCCCTTCCCAGACACTAACTGAATCTCACAGGATCCAGGCCCCTTATGTCTCCCTTTGTGCTCACGGCACCAAAACAGATGTGCTTATAGCACCAGAACAGAATTCATCGGATCCGGAACAGAATAGATATCAAAATGTATATTGAGCTCATTTCAGAATTTCCCGTTTCACTAACTGAATCTCATAGGATTCAGGCCCCTTATAACTCCCTTTTTATAGCTTATACACATAGCATTTCAATTCAGAAGAAATACGGACAATTCAGAAATTACCCAAAAATCGGGCAGCACAACGGCAGTATACAGAATTTACACAAAAATTCCTGCAATGAAAATTTACCGAATTCGCACAGAACATAGATAATCATATTCCAGAACATTTATTCTACAGCACAGAGCATTTCCAATTTCACAGAAAATTGTAGTCTACGAAAAACATCGCCGAATCAAAAATACCCGGACAAAAATCTTCAAAATATAGTCAAAACGTGCACACCCGGCACGGCAACGATATACAGAAACTTACGCGGTAAAAACTGAACCAATCAAAAGATACGGACGAAAAACCGTAACGAAAACGAAATCCGGACAGAAAAATACCGCCAACCGCGACGGAACTGAAAATTGAGAAAAGACGGAATGTGCCTTACCTCGAGCACAGCAAAATCCTCAACAGTCACTTCGAACGAAAACGGCTCCGCGTCTTCCCGAAATCAACTTTTCCAAATTTCTCTTTTTCTCTCTCCTCAGAGCTGAAAATCAGATATTTTTTTTTTATTTTAAATTTCTCTCTCTTCAAAACGATGATTTCCTTTAAATCCTCTTCAGATCGGCCTGGCTGATCGTCCAGATCGTCCTGGACGATCAGACCAAACCAATATCGCCTGGCCGATACTCCAGGGCGATGATCAGGCCGATGCTTATGAATAGTAACATCGTCCTGGACGATATCCAGATCGTCCCGGACGATCAGACCAAATAGATCGTCCTGGTCAGCTCACAGGGCTATTGCACGGCCGATCCTTATGAATAGTGTCAATCGGCCTGGCCGATATCCCCGATCGGCCTGGACGATACCTACAGAAAATCACCTGGAGCAAAACTGGGCAAATTCTGGAACTGAACTTCCACTGATCGTCCCAGGACGATCCAGATCGTCCTGGACGATCCTGGAGCAGATTGTGATATTACAGCTTTGGTCAGAGTTTGCTTGGGATGATGGTTGGGAATTGTTAGGAAATTGGGAACACTATGGGATTACTCAGGGAGCTATAGGGAGACTTTTTGAAATGTTAGAATGGAATCAGGTGCTCTAGTTGAGGGAGCCCTACTCAAGTGATATCCGTGAGCTTGGACGGTCGGGATAGATTAGGGCGGTCGTTGGATGGCCTCCAGGTGGAAGGGGACATCTTCCCAGAGCCTCGTGAGCTCAAGCCCAGCAACGCTAGGCTCTGGAAGCCTTTGGGTAGAGCTCGAGGATGGGGGGACCACCGAAAGTTTCTCCCATTGGCTCCGGCCGCCACCAGCCACTGGCTGGATCAGGGTGATCTATAAAGGTACGAGCTAGAGGGTGAGCTCAATTGGGCATGGGAGAGCCCAATTGCATTGATGGGCTTGGGTTGATCGAAACTTGTATAGTTTGGGTTGATTTGAGCTCAACCTAGGTCAAACCAGGTCATGAGGTTAAGGTGGGAGATGGGTTGAGTCAAGGAATACCCAATGCAAGTGGTAATTGGGCTTGGTTGGTTCTATGGTGGGAAATGGCTCGGGACAAGGTAGTTTTGACCACTATGGGCTAGCCTAGAGGTTGACCTAGGTCATCCCAAGGGTGGGGCTAACTAGGGTAGGTGCCTTGGGTCTAGGGCTTGGTTGGGTTTAATTGAGTTTAAGTTAAGAAATGGCTCAACCCAAGGGTGTTTTGACCACTTTGGGTTAGCCTAATTTCTAACACAAGCTGACCCAAGGGTTGGCCAACTAGGAAAGGTGTATTGAATGAAAGGGAACCCAATGCCACCATTGGTTTGATCCAATTAGGCTAGGGTTGGAACTTGGCTCAAGGGGAACCGCTATTTAGACAGTTGGGTCAAGAAAAATGGCTAACCCAAGTGGGACCAAGGCTTGGGCCTTCAAGAGCGGTCTCTTGAGGACCTAATGGGTCACCCCATGGGTTTAAATGGGTTTAGAAAGGTCTTGGCCAAAGGGTTTGAGAAGGTGGGAGTGTATGGAAGGTTTGGTCAATCTTGCTTGACTTGGTCAATCAAGTTGACCTAGGGTCAAGGGTTGGGTCCATTGAGTTCAAGATCATATGAACTCAATGCAAGATGCCCCAAGCCAAGAGAAGGTCATTTGGTTGGAAATGTATGTTTAAACCCTTAAGACCCACTTTGGTCAACTATGGTTGACTTGGTCAACTATGGTTGACTTGGTCAACCATGTCAAACCAAAGTGTGGGTTTAGTTCCAATGTGTTCCTAATGATATTTAGGATCCATTAGAATAGGTTTTGAAGATTGGTATGAGAAGGTGATGTTGAATTTAAGGGGAAAAGACCAAAAGCCTCTTTAAAGGGCATTTTGACTCCTGGTCAACACTAGGTCAAATTGGGTCTAGCAAAGTATAGGTTATTGATAAAAAATTCATAACAAAGGTCATGGATGTGGTTGGAAGGTTTGGAAAGAGTCTCAATATCAAATTCTACTGAATGATAAGTCAGTAGCATATGCTATAAATATTTAAAGGCTTTATAACCTTTGAGAATCAATCCAACTTCTAGAGCTAGGGACCTCATAATGGATTTAAATTTGGTGGGTTGATTTTAGAGACATATCTAAGCAATATGCAATTGATAGATCCCAGATCATAAGTCATTTGATTGGGTTTACAGGTGACAGAAAATTTATCCATAAAGGGTTTTGGACCATGGCCCTTAACCCTAGGATTTGGCTTGAAATGTTAGATTTGGATTGGATTTTGGAGTCAACTGGTTGAGTTTGGATTATCCACATCAATGAAAACCAAACGAATCATTGAGATTGATTGGATATGATTTGAAAGTTGATTGAAAGTCAGTCTAGAAATTGGATTTGATTAGACTTGAATTTATTTTTTGACCATGACCTATATGATTGAAAGTGGACATCTTCCAATTATTAGGTCACTAGCAAGAAACCCAAAGTGGGTCATAGTGACCTCATACAAAAATGAGGTCAACACACATGATATATTGAGCATGTGATTATGATACCGATATGATATTGATACTGATATATACTAACTGGATAGTATGTGTACATCATTATAAGATTTTATTATTTTGATCTTAGTTTGATAGTTTTTAAGCCAATGCTTATTTTATAGCTTTATACGATTACTTTACTAATTGATAGTATTAAAATGACGAACACTTTATTGATATGATATCAATAATAGTTTATTAATTTCCAAAATATATTATTTTATTGGCTTCCATACTATATTATTTTACTTTTAATATATTTTATAGATACTACATGTGACTTTTATTGTTTAAGTACTAATTCATGATTATGTGATTGTTGCTATTATGAATTGACTGATTACATGTATATTACTTCTCTACTATGATTTGAATTCAATAATGGGATTTTAGTGACCAAACTGGGTTGTTTAACTCATTGTATGTGATTTAAATGATTTTTGATTAGGGCAGAGAATCAGATGTGTAAGACTGATCATATAAGGATTCAACATGTTTAGTGTTAGTTTATTTCTTTTTATATTTTAGTTATTCTTTTGTACTCATGACTGATGATTATTGATTGTAATTATATGATTCATGAATATTGTATATAACTTCTGGGTTAATAAATATAGATGCATATGAATGTTTTGATTAATTGAATTTTTTTTCGCATATATATGATTTTATTACTGATAAATAAAATTAGATTTCTATGGTTGTTGTTTAATAAAAGATAAAAGAATGAATTCTTTCATATTAGATTCTTGGGCATGACATAGCCTATAATTGATGATCGAATTATGCTAATAGATGAAGGGTGACGACTCTTAAATGATTATTGAAAATCACTTGTGAATTGACTTATAATAATGAATGATGATGGTAAGATAAAGATCGATGACCAATTGGTCGACTGTTGTAATTAAATTAAAAACTGATGCCCAACTAGGCAAAAATTGGGGTGGAAGGATGAAAACACCACATTAAAGTTGGATATTCTATCTTGCTCTTTATAATTGTATTCATGATTGTATTTACATTATAATGTATTAAATTGATTGATAGATAGACTGATATAGTATAATGATAGACTGTTATATATGTCATAAAGATTGATAGAAGCATATAGTAGGACCATCAGCATGAAACAAATAATTAATTGATGTTATTTCATTATAACCCCTGTTATATATTTAAAGACTTTTTACTGGTCATATTAATGTATACTGCTTGTTGATTGATATTGACTAGAATTGGAGCATATTGAATTTTTACCTTGCATTGAAGGCAATTGTGAGTTTTGGTTACTTGTTGGGCTTTGTAAGCTTATTATGTGATTTTACATTATTTTAGGTGATAAAGAACTCACGATTTGAGGCTTACTAGTGATGCTTTTTTGATTCATTTTAAGTGCGTTGGTTAGATGTATTCTTTTGCAGCCTATAGCGGCTATTGTACATATTATTTTAGACTGTGGTTGTAGAATATACATATTGATTATAGAAATGTGATTAGGTTTTTCCCACTATTTATTTTTTTAATGTAATTAATCAGCTATGGATGTCAAATTGACCTGGTTGTAAATGAATGATTATTGATTGTTAACTAGAAAAAAATAAATGTAATAAGTAGAAAAGATGATAAAGAGAAAATAATAAAATTTCATTCACTTTAGATATTGGAGTGTTTCAATCTCACTACGTGGGGTTGGCTACATGAATCCTTTTTCTTCATTGATTCATATTAAGAGTCAAATTCACATTTAAATTCTAATAAAAATTATTATTTCTATTGCTTTCTAACAAAGTCTTTTTAGGTATACTATTTATTTTTCTTAATAAAGAAAGAATATTATACATCTACTATTCTAATCGAGTCATTGGAAGTCCAACTTCTTATTTGACCAAATCATCTAAGACGTTCTCTCTAATCTTATCTTCCATTGGAGCTACTCCAACCTTTCACATATATACTCATTTCACATTCTTTCTCTAAAGGTCTATTTGGTTGGAAGTAAAGTGGGTGTAAAGTTTTCCCAATGCAGGAGGGGTTTTAAATATATTGGTGTTTGGTTGGATGAAAAAGAAATGCAAAGTAAATGCAGTGTAAATCATTTTAATTCATCTTTCGGGTAATCTAAACTCGCCCAATTTTAAGCGAGAACTATTTACACCGCAAGCAAGCTCGCTTGACCGTCACCACCACCACTTGTCATCCACAACCTGTCGTCGTCGTCATTGACACCACTAGTTACCACCACCACCACACAATGATGGTTGCCGCCACTCACCGCTGGCCACCACTGTTGCTGCTACCAACCACCACCCGTTGTCGCCACCACCCACTGCCTGCAGCCGCCAACAACCGTCGCCACCGACCACTGCCATCGACCACTGCCACCCCCCGACCACCACTAGCGCCGCTGCCAGCCACCACAATCTTTCAAAATTTACACTACATTCATTTTATTTCAAACCAAATTAAAAAAAAATGTTCATTTGCATTTACTTTACGCTTATCCAAATAACTCTAAAATATTCATTTATATTACACATCATTCCCTTTTTAACCAACCAAACAACCCTAAGTGTAAAACCACTTCCACTTAGAGCATCCTCATCTTTGTAATCCTTAATTTTATACTTCTCTTTTAATGGCCAAAGGTAATCTATTTCAAATTTTAAGAAAATTTAACTTAGGTAGTTCTTATAGTTTGAAGAATGCTCACATCTTACTTACAACGCTGAATATTGAGTATATGTAATACAACACTTGATATAACTTGATTTCACAGAAAAATCTTCATGTGATTACTCATGATCATATATAATTTCCTAGGGACCGCTTATGTGTAGATTATTTATCCATAATATAGAGCCATAGGTCTTTATTTTGTTCACGAACATTCTTTTTTTTTTTTTTTTGGGTACAATTATTACTACTAAATATATAAGTTTGAAAATGTTCAAAATAGCTAAACAAAATATTCTGCTTCTAACAACAGAGGAATTTTATCAAACAGTTTTTAAACCAAAATTGCAGCGAACCTCAATCAAATCAAACATGTAATAACAAGAAAGAAATCCCCAAATTAAGTTTGCTTGGAATTATAAGCACTCTTTGAAAAAAGGATAATTCAAAAGAAATTTCGTGTAAAGAACAACAATAGCAAAATGCATGATTTCCCTGTTCGCTTTAATGGTGAGCATCTTCTTCCTCGCAAAACTTGGTGTATTCTCCAGAATCCATCAAACCTTCCAGCTCGGAAAGGCTGCTCGGTCGAACCTTAATCATCCATCCATCTCCGTACGGACTCGAATTGATCTACAAGACCAGTAAAACAATCTCCTATTTTCACCCAAAGATAATCAACTCCATTGCTCAAGTTAATGTGGTTGAATAATTTACCAGGCCAGGAGCTTCCGTGAGCTTACTGTTGACCTCCACCACTTGGCCTGAAATGGGAGAGTTCACATCGCTGGTGGCTTTGACGCTCTCCACTGCGCCAAAGCTTCCGCCTTTCGCTACCGTGCTGCCGGATTCCGGCAGCTCGACGAACACAACTTCTCCTAAATGGCCCTGCAAGCCATTGAAGTGCAGAACCTTTCTACCTTGATTAGCTTAACAAGCTTGTAGCAATGGAACTTATTTATCTGTTTATATGAAAGAGAAGTAAACACCTGAGCATGATCAGTGATGCCAATAGTGGCAACTGAGCCTTCATGTTTGATCCATTCATGAGAAGAGCTGTACTTCAAACCATCCAAAACTGCCGAATTGAAGAATTTGTGTTAATTTCAAGCTTAATTAACTAAAGTTTAGTTCTTGAGAAGTTCATATTACCAGTAGAGAAACATCTGGAGACGGAGAAGGTGAGAGAAGGGGTGGCTCTGGTTCTATTGGCGCAGGAGATCTTCAGCGCCTTGGCTGTTGAAGAAGCCCACAGCTTCATGGCCATTTATTTTTGGATTACGCTTCTGTGTTTGCGTTGAATTACTTGAAATGGAGTGGAGAGGATGGTGAAGAGTGGTTCTTTGTAATGGGTGTTATCTTTGTGGATGAGCGTTTGGTGGATATCAATGGTCTCTTCTATAATATTAATAAACCAAGCGGTCGGCCCGTTGGGTGCCTTGCTTTGGCCGGAACTTTTATTTGGTCCAGTGACCTAGCTCTACGTGCGGTCACTATTGAGATCGCGCCACGTAGCAGGCATAAAACCGCGGACTCGATCCGGCGAATAGTGGGTATGTCGCTCGTGCATATTTTAAATCCATGACAACCCGGTATTGCTAGGTATTGCTCGGTATTGCTAGGTATTGGTCGATTTTGCTCGACAATAACGAAAAATACCATTATGTGAAGACAAAAATCGTGCAATGCCGAGTTTTTCTAGGAAAACTCGGTATTGGTCTTCACAAAGCTTTTCTAGGAAAACTCGGTATTGGTCTTCACAAAGCGGTATTTCTCGTTATTGTCAAGCAATACCGAGCAATATCTAGTAATACCGAGCAAATGCCGAGTAATACCTAGCAATACGCGAACATAGCAATCCCGGGTTCCGGTCCGGGTCAAGTTGTCGGGCAGGGCGGTAAAGAATGAGAGCACGTGGCGACATGTTATTGGCGGCCGAACGTAGAGCTACGTCAGGTCAGAGGACGTAATAATTGTGGGTCATTTTCCTAGGTTATTTTTCAATGAGAAATGCTTATTTATTTATTTTAGGTTTTTGTTGAAAAGTTTTGTAGAATATGTTGGAAAGTATTATACTATTATCACACAATTAAATAAACAACAAAAATAAAGTGCAGTTAAGAAGAAAGAACATCGTGATTTCATTTAAATAGTTTGAAATCAGAAAAAATCACAGAGCTATAAAATTATACAGAACAATCTTCTCACAATCTCTCTTTGTCTCTTTCTTTTTTTTTTTTTTTTTTTTTTTTTTTGCTATATTATGTTTCTCATAATTTTGATATGGATAAGTCATTCAGCTCACTTTTTATATAAATTGATCGTAATATGTATGAAGGTTTTCTTTTCAAAACTATAATGAAATGATTCTTTTTTTTATCAAATATAATGATAGAAAAAAAAATTGTACGAAGATATTCAACAATTTTTTATCAATCTTATTTTAGCTTCACATTCAACAACCTCTTATTATTTATGTTTTTTTTTTTAATTTTAATATTTCATAATAAATGAAAAGAAAAAATAGGCAACAATAATCTTTGTAGTTATTGGGAGTAATTCAAATTTGGATGCAAGGAATTACTCTAAAATTTGATTAATATGAATCTTAAAGTCTTTAGATTAATTTTAAAATAAGTGTATTGTATAAATAATATTATTTCTATTTTAAAATAAAATAAAAAAAAATTTAAGACTCATTTAATCATTTTTTTATCGAAATATCTTTGTACTAATTTTTTGTAAGAGGAAATATGATAGATTTCAGTAAATCCATCAAGAAATTGTTAAGTGGAAAAAAAAATGATGAGAGGGAAAGATCTCCATTTTTAGGTTGATTAATTGATGATTAAACTATAAATGCCATTAGCTAGGCAATGGACATTATTAATTTAATCATTATAGCACTAACGAAATATGTTAAAAAAAATGTAGCATGAACAGGCGCCCACAAAACTATATTTTAAAGGGACATTTACATATAAGCCATAAAATTAATGTTATGTGATTTACTTATTAATATATAAATTTGCATATTTATTTATATATCATTTTAATACTTAATTTATATATTTATATATATATATATATACTTTTATGTTAGTTTCAATTTTACATGTTAATTTTCAATTTTATTATTTTGTCCCTTTAGGTTGTTTAGTATAAAGAGGGGTGCCTTGAATTTATTCAAGGGGTGAGAAGCAATAATATTTTTTAGTTCTATTTTTTCCTCCAAAATCTATGCGCTCTCTCTCTCTCTCTCTTCCTTGGTGCTGTTGTCCAAGAACAAAAAGAATTGGCGGTGGATTCAATTCCTTAAATAATATCTAGATTATTCGCCCTCCAAGATTTTATTCTCAACAATTAGTATTAAAGCTTGTTGGAGGTGATGCTCAAGTGCAAAAGGCGAAGCGAGGAAGCACAGGCTTGGAAGCGAAAGCTCGGGTAAGAAAGCAGCAATGCAGGCGCGGTCGTGTGGAAGCGCATGCGCAAAAATGAGATCAGAGCGTTAAGAGAGCCTTACGCCTCACAAGCTACTCGTAAGCTCATTGCCATCGTGACGAGTTGAGCTCGAGCATGCCATTTAAGTTTGAGCTCGAGTTCGAGCTCGTGATGGAAGTTAGAAAGGCCGTTGTCTGACGATGGAAGTCAGAAGGACCATAGTTGGTGGCCTGGTGAAAGTCCGACAGCAGTTGGTGGCTGGGCAGAAGTCTAGCATCAGTTGTTGGCCGAGCAGAAATCTGGCGTTAGTTAGTTGCCGAGTAAATGTCCAGCGCTAGTTGGTGGACGAGCAGAAGTTCGACGTCAATTGGTTGTTGGGTGGAAGTCCAGTGTCAGCTAGTGGCGGAGCAGAAGTTCGACATCAGTAGGTTGCCAGGTAGAAGTCTAGCGTCAGTCGATAGCTAGGAGGTGGTCGAGGAGGAGCTTGATATTTCTCTTTCTCTCATCTCTTCTTTCCCTCTTTGCTTGTCCGGGGGGGGGGGTGGGGGTCTATTTATAGTTTTCTGAGAGTAATATGACCAGTAAAAAGGAGGAAGATCAAGAGTAAGTTGAGAGTGGTTTGAATGGATAGATGATTTTGATCCTCTTGATCGTGGACTATTTATTGAACATTTGAATGTATTTATGATATCAGAATTCAACGATCTTGAGATCGTTGGATTCATTTCGTCGAGTCACTTAATTCGACTATAAGCATGTCACATTTGGAAATCGTTTAATTATCCAATTTATGGTTTGAATGTTACAAATGCGTTTCAGGTCTTTGATATGGACCCATTTGGGCTCGGATTGAGTTGAATTTGGTGTCATTAGGTTCGTCTTTTCGAGACATTCAGTTCAACTACAAGTTTGCTGAAATCGGAGATCATATGACCCTGAATTCAATTTTGGAAGTTTCCAACTCTATTGTGCCTCTAGATTCGTGCAGGATCAAGATAAATTTTTGATGAAATATCAGGTATGATGTTATGTTATTTGAGTGATCGTTTGTGTGATAATTTTCTTAATTTGTGACTTATTATAAACAAGAATATATTAGTGATTTTAGTATAGATTCAATTTTAAAATATAGCATTATGTTCTTCCTTGTTCTGCTGGCTTGTTCTGTTCAGCTCCTCCGACGACTACCACGTCAACGTCTTTAAGAACAAAAAAAAAAAAAAAAACTTGATCCCCTTCTAGATTTACATTGACTAAAGTATATCAGCCGACATACAAAAAATAATAATGACTTCTGCAACAATCCTAAGTCAACCTTTATGTTTTCTGTTTCAAACATGATTCATAGGCTATATGTTTCTTCATGTCAAGATGAATCTAACCAAGTTGACATTTGCAAATAAAAAAAAAAAAAATCAATTCATTAGAAGTCGGCAACATATCCTATGAAATTATTCTCAACTACTCGAGTTTGTAAAAAAATCTGATCCTTTGAATTATTTTCTTCTGGAAGATCGATTTGTCTTCTACTTCTAGATTTTCAAGCGCAGCATTACGAGTAATTAATGCTATTCTCAATGTAAAATGAAAACTGGTAGGTGGAATCTCAGTTGACCCAACAGCCGCTGCAGCAATTGGTGGTCGTCTATCAATCTGAACCCTTCTCCTCTTTCCAGTTCTATAAGATTTCTATCTGTTCAGGTCTTTCCATTCCTCTCTCTCTCTAGCTCCCTCATTACCTCTTTCAATAGCTTCCTCTTGCCTCTTTTTCTCTCTCTTTCGACCCTAGCTGCTTTGGTAATTTGCTTCCTTATTTCCTTTTTTCTGAAGACCAGAAACCTATGGCTGAAGTTGCTTCGGAAGTCATTGTAGCTCGTACTGGGCGCAACTTCCAGCGCTATGAAGAGAAATTTCGATTAGTGGCAGGGTATTCCTATTAGCTTTCTTCTTTCAGCACTGTTATTTATTGCTTTTTATCAATTTAGGCTTTCTTTGAGATGGTTTTTTTGTTGATTCTTAAAACATTTTTTATTCAATAATTAAAATTTTTTGTACTAAAAAACTGCTTTAGGAAGCAACAAAAAAATCATCCCAAACGAAAAGCCTACTTCCTCTTCCTCGCAAGCATGTCTAACTCTTTCTGTAACAGATGCATTCCCTACCGTTGGAAGGAAACTGTAGAGAATGGCGCTGATAATTTGCAAGATAGGTTGGAAGTACTCATGATTTCTTCACCAAATCGACAAGATCTCATCTTCCCAAAGGTGAGGACTGATTTAAAGGTTTCGTTTGGATGTCTTAATTTCTTATGGCTTCTTAAAACAGTTTTTTAGTATAAAAATTTTATATAAAAAGTTATTTTAATAAATAAAAAAGCTGTCTTAAAGTCAAAGTTTTATGTTGTCTTTTGATTTGGTTAATTATAACTCCTTTTAACTGTCTGTAGAATTTTCTGATTCATATTTCAGGGTGGATGGGAAAATGATGAGACCATAGTTGAAGCGGCCAGCCGTGAAGCTTTGGAGGAAGCAGGCGTGAGAGGAATTATTAAAGTAAGTTCACCTGTTTTCTTCTTTGATTTTGTTCTTTATATTTAATTTGCTTATTTCTGCTACTGCTTAGTTTTTTCACTGTCCTTTCATGCTCGCTTTGGCCTGTTTGGGAAAAAAAGAGAAAAAAAGGAAATCATTATCAATCATTGGTGGAGCCAATTTTTATATAAGAAAATTATGAAGGTTTATTGTTATCAACTGATGTTGATTGCAACAATGTTTCGTAAAGCTTTTTGACATTTTGCAAAAAATTATTTGGGTCCTAACTGAATTGTCCGATTATCTAAGAAAAAAAATATTTTGTTAGTTCCGGAATAATACTGAATTTTATTTTATTTCATAAATATTTATGTATTTTAAACAATTCTTTTAAAATACAAATATAAAAATACATATGGAGTTTTGGACATAATTTTCTTGTGCAATGACTTTTAGGCTTTGTTTGGAATAGTTTTGTTACTACTGACTAAAAAATTTTTTTAGTAAAAAAAAAATATTGACTTATACTAAAAAGTTCTTTAGAAAGCAATAAGAAAGCTGTTCGAAACGAAACCTAAATTCACACAATGAAAATTAGATGATGGTGTCGGTTGTTAATGGTGATTGTCCGTGGCAAAAAATTATTTAGATCTCTCATTTTTGAAGCCCCCTCCATGTAAACAATGATGCTCTATTATAGCCTTCTTGAGAGAGATATTTTCATAAATTTGATCAAAATTCAGAACACTTCATTGAATGATCAATATTGTTCTCATTAATTGTAGATAATTTATTTAGTATTTGAGTTCTTTAATGATCTAAAAAAAATTGAGTGATATTGGGTTCGATGGATTCATCTTGTTAAGCCTTTCGACTTTGATTATAAGCATGCAAGATTTATAGACCGTTAAGCATTATAATGAATATCTTGAAGCTTTGAAACATACTTAAATTGATTGATTTGTGTTCATATGGATTCACAGTCACTTGAGGTAATGATGGACTAGTCTTGTTGAGATATTCAATTTGAGTTTAGATGATTAATGCTTCGTTTGAGACATCTTTTTTACTGTTTCTTAAAGCAATTTTTTTGTACAAAATTTTTATTATTGTACTAAAAAGCTGCTTTAAAAAGTAGTAAAAAAACCGTACCAAACGAAATCTAAATAAAATTTCAGATGATCACGAGTTTGATTTAAAAATAAATAAATAAATATTACCTCAAGATACATGCTGATCAGTGAATTTTTTATAGAGATTGTAAATAGTAAAATGCTTGATTAACAGAGCTTAAATCAAGAAGCCTTGATCGGCTTCTTCAGGAGAAAAAGAAAGAACGGGAAATAACTTTTAGGAAGAAACAGAGAAAAACTTTAAAGAAAAATGTGACTACAAGTTAAGCCACACACACAACTAACAACTCAAAGAAAATATTAAAGAAACTAAACTAATAAAATCTGGAATATATCTAACAATCACTCCCTTAATCCAGATTTTACAAAACATCAGAATCAGTCCAATCGTCTCCCAAATCTGCTGCTATTGCTAGGCTAATTTCGGGTTCAACTACTTGTGACAAATTAGGACAATATCTCTTAATATGTCCTTCTTTGTGACAATGATAACACTTCCTGTTGGCATTGATCCTACATGATTATGATCTTCCTCTAGTGATCAAAATCTTGCCATTCTTATCTTCTTTCTGATTGATTTTCCTTTGAACATCTTTTGACATTAAAACGGACTTAACCTCCGTTAATGTCAAAGTTTGCTTACCATACAACATAGTGTCAACTATGTTTTCATACGTCTTTGATAGAGAGCTGAGGAGTATGATCCCTTGATCTTCTTCGTCTATTTTCACATCCACATTCCTGAGGTCAAGAATCAATTTATTGAAATCGTCCAAATGCTTTCTGAGTTCTTGATTTTCTTCCATTTGGAGCGTATACAGTTGTTTCTTCAACAATAGTCGGTTTTTAAGGGATTTCTTCATATAAATTGATTCAAGCTTCCTCCATACCTTTAATGCCGTATCTTCTTCAGCAACCTCTCTTAAAACTTTGTCACCGATAGAGAGAAGGATAATACTGTGAGCTTTCAATTGAATTTCTCTCGCCTTGACCCTGTCGGTAATTGCAGCTAAATTCTCTTCAAAGATTGCATCGGAAAGGCCTTGATGAACCAAAAGCGCCTTCATCTTGATCCTCCAAAGACTGAAATCATTCTCCACCTTGAACTTGTCGATCTCGAGCCTTTGCATCGACATGACAAAGAAATCAAGATCTTTAAAATTCTCTGTGCGATTTGCTCCTCACCACTTCCTGATCCTCTCAGCGTGCTTCTATGCGGCTTAACGGTTCAAAAAACCGTTAACGCAGCCACAGCTCCCCTCCGGCGAACTCCCGAGCAGCCTCCTCCCGTGCGTTCTCCGCGCCCAGCCGCTCCAAGTGCTGGTCCAGGGCCCTTGCACGCCTCACGCCGCCTTCTCGCACCACGTTCACCGCCAGCCCGTGTAATATTTCAAACTGCTCCAGTATTGTCCAGGCCGATCTGGGATCGTCCTGGGACGATCAGTGTATTTTCAGTTCCAGAATCTGTCCAGAATTGCTCTAAGTGATTTCCTGTAGGGATCGTCCAGGCCGATCGAGGTATCGTCCCGGGACGATCAGTGGATGGCACAAGTCAGTGAATGGAGGTTTTTATCGCCTATGAATAGTAAACATCGTCCTGAAAAATCGTCCCTGGACGATGGGATTTTGGTCTGATCGTCCAGGCCGATCTGGACGATCGGCCGGGCCGATCTGTGTATTATAAAGCTGATTTCAGCTCATTTGAAGAGAGAGAAAATAAAAAAAATAAATATCTGATTTTCAGCTCTGAGGAGAGAGAAAAAGAAGGTTTTGGAAAAGTTGATTTCGGGAAGACGCGGAGCCGTTTTCGATCGAAGTGACTGTTGAAGAATTTGCTGTGCTCGAAGTAAGGCACATTCCGTCTTTCTCAATTTTCAGTTCCGTCGAGGTTGGCGGTATTTTTCTGTCCGGATTTAGTTTTCGTTACGGTTTTTCGTCCGTATCTTTTGATTGGTTCAGTTTTTACCGCGTAAGTTTTTGTATATCGTTGCCGTGCCGGGTGTGCACGTTTTGATTATATTTTGAAGATTTTCGTCCGGATATTTTTGATTCGACTGTGTTTTTAGTCGACCTGATTTTTCTGTGAAATTGGAAATTATCTGTGCAGTAGAATAAATGTTCTGGAATATGCTTATCTATGTTCTGTGCGAATTCGGTGAATTTTCTTTGCAGGAATTTTTGTGTAAATTCTGTATACTGCCGTTGTGCTGCCCGATTTTCGGGTAATTTCTGAAATGTCCGGATTTCTTCTGAATTGTAATGCTATATGAATAAGCTATAAAAAGGGAGTTATAAGGGGCCTGAATCCTATGAGATTCAGTTAGTGAAAGGGAAATCTGAAATGAGCTCAAATCTGAAATCTGATATCTGTTTCGTTCCGGATCCGATGAATTCTGTTCTGGTGCTATAAGCACATCTGTTTTGGTGCCGTGAGCACAAAGGGAGACATAAGGGGCCTGGATCCTATGAGATTCAGTCAGTGTCTGGGAAGGGAGGCATAAGGGGCCGGAATCCGTAGAGATTCCGTCAGTGTCAGGGCATTTAGCTATATGTATCTGTTCTGTTCTGTACGAAATTGTGATTCTGATACGATATGCTCCGTACGATTCTGATTTCTGAATTCTGATTCTGACTCTGTTGATTTGTTCTGATATGATCTGTACGATTCCGATTCTGATTTGATATCTGTCCGTATACGTTCTGATTTCCGATTCTGTTCCGATTTCTGATCTGATTTCTGTCTGATGAGTTTGGTTTTGGTTTCTGAGAATTTAGATTGGTGGTTTGTTGCTTTGCTGAGCTGTTGAGCTCACCCTTGCTTTCTGGTGGTTTTCAGGTTCTGGGAAGGGCAAGGAGGTCCAGGATTAGTTTCAGAGTCTGATCCGATTAGGTACTTTTGTACTTGTTGATTTTTGTACAGTCATGGCTTTCCTGTTCTGTCTTTCTTTCTGTTGAAAGCCATGTACTGTTCTGTAGATGATTATTTTGAGGAAATGAAAAGATAGATGTTTTGTTCCGCTGCATTTGATGTTTTTAGTAGCTCTGTTGTTCTGTGTGTTTTCTGTTGAGTTATGTATTTGGGAAGTTCAGTTCAGCAACCTAATCCAAAGCCAGATCCTGGATAAGCAAGTAAGTGTGCGCTCGGCGCGATCCGGCTCGGGCGGGATCCGTCCCCGTCGGGTCGGGTCGTGACAAGCTTTTGTGGTATCAGAGCACTGGTTTTGGAAACAGGTTGGATTGTAAAACAGAGCTCTAGGAAGTGATCAGTAAGTCTGCCTGGGAGGTAGTTTTGGGTCGTTTGGCTTTTTATTGTGTTGTTTTTGTGTTGTTTTTGTGATAGTTTTCCGGATTTTCTGGATTTTTCTGTATGGATCAGCCAGACCCAGACATGACAGACGGTCAGAGTGATGATCAGGCAGCACCAGTGGGGAGTACAGCCCCAGTGGTCGGTGCTGACACACTGTCCCAGTTTGCTTCGTTGGTTGCTCAGATGATGAGCGAGACTCAGAGCAGAGCTTCTACTGTTAGATCTGAGGACATCGATCGACACCTGCAGTTGTTTTTGAGGTTGAAGCCTCCGAGGTTTGAGGGCGCTGTTGAGCCCAGAGCAGCCGAGGAGTGGCTGAGGAGATTAGAGAAGACTTTTGACGGGATGCAGTGTCCGGCAGACAGGAAGGTTCCGTTGGCTGTTTTTCTGTTAGATGGAGAGGCTGAGCACTGGTGGGATGGCCAGCAGGCAGCCAGATTTCAGGGCAGATTGAACTCTTTGATCACTTGGGAAGAGTTCACTGAAGTGTTCAGAGACTGGTTTGTTCCCCCTTCTGCACGACAGCAGATGCAGGAGAGTTTTCTGAGGCTGGTTCAGGGGAGCAAGACGGTGATGCAGTACGAGGCTGAGTTTACTGCATTAGCCAGGTACGCTCCGCAGCTGGTTAGCACTTCTGCTGAGAGGTGTTACCGATTTCTGAGAGGCTTACGAGACACTTTGAGGCAGCCTTTGATACCGTTCCGGATTTCTGATTTCTCTGAGCTTGTGGAGCGAGCTCGTCTGATTGAGAACGACATGACGACTACTCAGCAGCGGTGGTCTGCGAGTAGGAAGAGGTTTGGAGGTGATACTTCTGGCAGTGGTTCCTCTGGGAAGAGGAGATTTGTTCCTGGTTCTGGATCTGGAGATTCCAGAAGGAGCGGAGGATCGTCTGGTACTGTTACCAGTACGACTGGTTTCTGGATCTGTCAGTTCGGCACCTGTGTGCCAGAGTTGTGGACGGCGACACCATGGCCAGTGCTACAGGATAGCTGGTCTTTGTTTCAGATGTGGTCAGCCGGGACATAGGATTGCAGAATGTCCACAGATGGGATATGATCAGCGATCTGAGGGTTTAGTCAGACCTGTTGGTTCAGCAGCAGGAAGACCGAGGACTGTTCCTCCACGCTCTGAGGGATTTGCTGGTAGGGGTGGTGGTTCTAGTTCTGCACCACGGAGACCACCTACGATTCAGAGGGAGCAGAGTAGTTCTGTTGCTTCAGCTCCTGTTCCAGTTCAGCCACGAGTTTACAGCTTGAGTCAGCAGGAGGCTCGAGATGCTCCGGATGTTGTGACAGGTACGGTTTACATTTCTGATCAGCCCTGTCGTGTTTTGTTTGACTCTGGAGCGAGTCATTCTTTTCTGTCCGAGCATTGTTTTGAGCTTTTACATTTGGATTCGATGGTTTTACCGGTTTCTTTGTCTGTGATTTTACCGGCTGGGAATCCATTGATTGCTCGACAGTTTTGTTTGTGTGAGATCGAGATTTCTGGCAAGAAGTGGAAATCGAGTTTGATTCGATTGCCGATTTCTTCGTATGATGTGATTTTGGGAATGGATTGGTTGAGTCAATATGAGGCTCAGATTGACTGTCTGAAGAAGCAAGTGAGTTTGCTTGTGGCTGGAGAGAGAGTTGTATTTCAGGGATGTAATATTTCAAACTGCTCCAGTATCGTCCAGGCCGATCTGGGATCGTCCTGGGACGATCAGTGTATTTTCAGTTCCAGAATCTGTCCAGAATTGCTCTAAGTGATTTCCTGTAGGGATCGTCCAGGCCGATCGAGGTATCGTCCCGGGACGATCAGTGGATGGCACAAGTCAGTGAATGGAGGTTTTTATCGCCTATGAATAGTAAACATCGTCCTGAAAAATCGTCCCTGGACGATGGGATTTTGGTCTGATCGTCCAGGCCGATCTGGACGATCGGCCGGGCCGATCTGTGTATTATAAAGCTGATTTCAGCTCATTTGAAGAGAGAGAAAATAAAAAAAAATAAATATCTGATTTTCAGCTCTGAGGAGAGAGAAAAAGAAGGTTTTGGAAAAGTTGATTTCGGGAAGACGCGGAGCCGTTTTCGATCGAAGTGACTGTTGAAGAATTTGCTGTGCTCGAGGTAAGGCACATTCCGTCTTTCTCAATTTTCAGTTCCGTCGAGGTTGGCGGTATTTTTCTGTCCGGATTTAGTTTTCGTTACGGTTTTTTCGTCCGTATCTTTTGATTGGTTCAGTTTTTAACCGCGTAAGTTTCTGTATATCGTTGCCGTGCCGGGTGTGCACGTTTTGATTATATTTTGAAGATTTCGTCCGGATATTTTTGATTCGACTGTGTTTTTAGTCGACCTGATTTTTCTGTGAAATTGGAAATTATCTGTGCAGTAGAATAAATGTTCTGGAATATGCTTATCTATGTTCTGTGCGAATTCGGTGAATTTTCTTTGCAGGAATTTTTGTGTAAATTCTGTATACTGCCGTTGTGCTGCCCGATTTTCGGGTAATTTCTGAAATGTCCGGATTTCTTCTGAATTGTAATGCTATATGAATAAGCTATAAAAAGGGAGTTATAAGGGGCCTGAATCCTATGAGATTCAGTTAGTGAAAGGGGAAATCTGAAATGAGCTCAAATCTGAAATCTGATATCTGTTTCGTTCCGGATCCGATGAATTCTGTTATGGTGCTATAAGCACATCTGTTTTGGTGCCGTGAGCACAAAGTGAGACATAAGGGGCCTGGATCCTATGAGATTCAGTCAGTGTCTGGGAAGGGAGGCATAAGGGGCCGGAATCCGTAGAGATTCCGTCAGTGTCAGGGCATTTAGCTATATGTATCTGTTCTGTTCTGTACGAAATTGTGATTCTGATACGATATGCTCCGTACGATTCTGATTTCTGAATTCTGATTCTGACTCTGTTGATTTGTTCTGATATGATCTGTACGATTCCGATTCTGATTTGATATCTGTCCGTATACGTTCTGATTTCCGATTCTGTTCCGATTTCTGATCTGATTTCTGTCTGATGAGTTTGGTTTTGGTTTCTGAGAATTTAGATTGGTGGTTTGTTGCTTTGCTGAGCTGTTGAGCTCACCCTTGCTTTCTAGTGGTTTTCAGGTTCTGGGAAGGGCAAGGAGGTCCAGGATTAGTTTCAGAGTCTGATCCGATTAGGTACTTTTGTACTTGTTGATTTTTGTACAGTCATGGCTTTCCTGTTCTGTCTTTCTTTCTGTTGAAAGCCATGTACTGTTCTGTAGATGATTATTTTGAGGAAATGAAAAGATAGATGTTTTTGTTCCGCTGCATTTGATGTTTTTAGTAGCTCTGTTGTTCTGTGTGTTTTCTGTTGAGTTATGTATTTGGGAAGTTCAGTTCAGCAACCTAATCCAAAGCCAGATCCTGGATAAGCAAGTAAGTGTGCGCTCGCCGCGATCCGGCTCGGGCGGGATCCGTCCCCGTCGGGTCGGGTCGTGACAAGCTTTTGTGGTATCAGAGCACTGGTTTTGGAAACAGGTTGGATTGTAAAACAGAGCTCTAGGAAGTGATCAGTAAGTCTGCCTGGGAGGTAGTTTTGGGTCGTTTGGCTTTTTATTGTGTTGTTTTTGTGTGTTGTTTTTGTGATAGTTTTCCGGATTTTCTGGATTTTTCTGTATGGATCAGCCAGACCCAGACATGACAGACGGTCAGAGTGATGATCAGGCAGCACCAGTGGGGAGTACAGCCCCAGTGGTCGGTGCTGACACACTGTCCCAGTTTGCTTCGTTGGTTGCTCAGATGATGAGCGAGACTCAGAGCAGAGCTTCTACTGTTAGATCTGAGGACATCGATCGACACCTGCAGTTGTTTTTGAGGTTGAAGCCTCCGAGGTTTGAGGGCGCTGTTGAGCCCAGAGCAGCCGAGGAGTGGCTGAGGAGATTAGAGAAGACTTTTGACGGGATGCAGTGTCCGGCAGACAGGAAGGTTCCGTTGGCTGTTTTTCTGTTAGATGGAGAGGCTGAGCACTGGTGGGATGGCCAGCAGGCAGCCAGATTTCAGGGCAGATTGAACTCTTTGATCACTTGGGAAGAGTTCACTGAAGTGTTCAGAGACTGGTTTGTTCCCCCTTCTGCACGACAGCAGATGCAGGAGAGTTTTCTGAGGCTGGTTCAGGGGAGCAAGACGGTGATGCAGTACGAGGCTGAGTTTACTGCATTAGCCAGGTACGCTCCGCAGCTGGTTAGCACTTCTGCTGAGAGGTGTTACCGATTTCTGAGAGGCTTACGAGACACTTTGAGGCAGCCTTTGATACCGTTCCGGATTTCTGATTTCTCTGAGCTTGTGGAGCGAGCTCGTCTGATTGAGAACGACATGACGACTACTCAGCAGCGGTGGTCTGCGAGTAGGAAGAGGTTTGGAGGTGATACTTCTGGCAGTGGTTCCTCTGGGAAGAGGAGATTTGTTCCTGGTTCTGGATCTGGAGATTCCAGAAGGAGCGGAGGATCGTCTGGTACTGTTACCAGTACGACTGGTTCTGGATCTGTCAGTTCGGCACCTGTGTGCCAGAGTTGTGGACGGCGACACCATGGCCAGTGCTACAGGATAGCTGGTCTTTGTTTCAGATGTGGTCAGCCGGGACATAGGATTGCAGAATGTCCACAGATGGGATATGATCAGCGATCTGAGGGTTTAGTCAGACCTGTTGGTTCAGCAGCAGGAAGACCGAGGACTGTTCCTCCACGCTCTGAGGGATTTGCTGGTAGGGGTGGTGGTTCTAGTTCTGCACCACGGAGACCACCTACGATTCAGAGGGAGCAGAGTAGTTCTGTTGCTTCAGCTCCTGTTCCAGTTCAGCCACGAGTTTACAGCTTGAGTCAGCAGGAGGCTCGAGATGCTCCGGATGTTGTGACAGGTACGGTTTACATTTCTGATCAGCCCTGTCGTGTTTTGTTTGACTCTGGAGCGAGTCATTCTTTTCTGTCCGAGCATTGTTTTGAGCTTTTACATTTGGATTCGATGGTTTTACCGGTTTCTTTGTCTGTGATTTTACCGGCTGGGAATCCATTGATTGCTCGACAGTTTTGTTTGTGTGAGATCGAGATTTCTGGCAAGAAGTGGAAATCGAGTTTGATTCGATTGCCGATTTCTTCGTATGATGTGATTTTGGGAATGGATTGGTTGAGTCAATATGAGGCTCAGATTGACTGTCTGAAGAAGCAAGTGAGTTTGCTTGTGGCTGGAGAGAGAGTTGTATTTCAGGGATTACGAGGTGTTCTCTCCAGTCTGATTTCTGTGTTAGAGGTGAGCAGAATGTGGAAGAAAGGATATCCAGTATTTTTGGCTTCGGTGCGGGATCTGAACCTGGAGGTTGGTTCTGTTTCTGAGATCCCTGTGGTACGGGAGTTTACTGATGTTTTTCCTGAGGAGTTGGTTGGTTTACCTCCGGATAGAGATGTGGAGTTCTCTATCGATGTTTTTCCGGGTACCGCTCCGATATCGAAAGCTCCGTACAGGATGGCACCGAAAGAACTTTCTGAGTTGAAAGTTCAGCTTCAGGAGTTGGTTGACAGAGGATTTGTACGTCCTAGTGTTTCTCCTTGGGGAGCACCTGTTCTGTTTGTGAAGAAGAAGGACGGTACACTCCGTATGTGTATTGATTACAGAGATTTGAACAAGGCCACGATCAAGAACAAGTATCCTTTGCCTCGGATAGACGACTTGTTTGATCAGCTTTCCGGATCTTCGGTATTTTCGAAGATTGATTTGAGATCCGGATATTATCAGGTGAAGGTGAAGGAATCTGATGTGGTGAAGACTGCTTTCAGTACTCGGTACGGGCACTACGAGTTCTTGGTTATGCCTTTTGGGGTAACCAATGCGCCTGCTATTTTCATGGATCTGATGAACCGAGTATTCAGGGAGTATTTGGATCAGTTTGTGATCGTCTTCATTGACGATATTCTGGTATATTCTGCTTCTGAGGATGAGCATGCCAGACATTTGAGGATTGTATTGGAGACTCTGAGGAGGCATCAGCTGTATGCCAAGTTCTCCAAGTGCGAATTCTGGCTGAAGAGCATTTCATTTCTGGGGCACGTGATTAGCGGAGAAGGTATTTCTGTGGATCCCCAGAAGATTCAGGCAGTTGCTGATTGGCCAAGGCCGACTACGGTATTTGAGGTACGTAGTTTCTTAGGCATGGCCGGGTATTATAGGAAGTTTGTGAAAGGATTTTCACAGATTTCGACTCCTCTGACGAGACTGACTCAGAAGTCAGTTCCTTTTGTTTGGACACCGGAGTGTGAAGCTAGTTTTCAGAGATTGAAGGATTGTTTGACTTCAGCTCCAGTGTTGGCGCTTCCGTCAGGTACGGAAGGTTTTCAGGTGTTCAGTGATGCTTCACTGAAAGGACTGGGATGTGTCCTGATGCAGCATGGTCAGGTAATTGCTTATGCTTCGAGACAGTTGAAACCACATGAGAAGAATTACCCGACACATGATTTGGAGTTAGCTGCAGTTGTTTTTGCTTTGAAGATTTGGCGGCATTACCTGTATGGCGTCACATGTGAGATGTTTACTGATCATAAGAGCCTGAAGTACATTTTTACTCAGAAGGATTTGAATCTGAGACAGAGGAGGTGGCTCGAGTTGATCAAGGACTATGACCTGACTATTCAGTATCAGCCTGGGAAGGCGAATGTGGTAGCAGATGCTTTGAGCAGGAAGTCTTCTGGATTCTCAGGTATTCAGCTTACCTGTGATGACTTTCTGATTCGTGATTTGGAGAGATTGCAGTTGGAGGTGATTTCCTCCAGTGATTTGGAGTTGGCTCAGATGAGTATTCAGTCTTCTTTAGAAGCAAGGATTCAAGAAGCCCAGAAGTCAGATTCTGATTATTCGAAGTTGCTAGCTCAGATTGGATCTGGTAAGACTCCTGAACTTCGAATTTCTGATTCTGGTGCTATTTTCTGTAAGAACAGGTTGTGGGTACCTGTGTTTGGAGATTTGAGGCGGGAGATTCTGTATGAATCTCATCATTCAGGCTACACTGTTCATCCAGGCAGTGGTAAGATGTATGCTGATATGAAGCTTTTGTTCTGGTGGCCTGGGATGAAGAGGATGTGGCGGAGTTTGTGTCGAGATGCGAAGCCTGTCAGTTGGTGAAGGCAGAGCATCAGCGACCAAGTGGACTGTTGCAGTCGTTGCCTATCCCTGAGTGGAAATGGGAGGAGGTAACGATGGATTTTGCTATGGGTTTTCCTCGATCACGACAAGGACATGATGCTATTTGGGTAGTTGTGGATCGATTGACGAAGTCAGCCCATTTTCTTCCGATCAGACAGACGGATTCAGTTGAACGCTTGGCACAGATATATGTGAAAGAGATAGTCAGATTGCACGGTGTGCCTCGTGTGATTGTATCTGATCGAGATGGACGTTTTACTTCCAGACTTTGGAAAGGCATTCAGCAAGGCTTGGGTACGAAATTGCATTTCAGTACAGCCTTTCATCCTCAGACCGACGGACAGTCTGAGAGGACTATTCAGGTACTGGAAGATCTGTTGAGACTTTGTGTTCTGGACTTTAGCGGAAGCTGGGAAGATCATATTCCGCTGATTGAGTTTGCCTATAACAATAGTTTTCAGTCCAGTATCGGTATGGCACCGTACGAGGCTCTGTATGGCAGGAAGTGCCGTACTCCTTTGACTCTGACGGAGGTCGGAGATAGACAGACTTTGGGTGCCACTTTTGCTGATGAAACTGCTCAGAAGATTCATTTGATAAGAGGAGATTGAAAGCCGCTCAAGATCGTCAGCAGAAGTATTATAATCAGAAGCACAGATTTGTTGGGTTTCAGGTTGGTGACTTTGTGTATGTCAAAGTCAGCCCGATGAAAGGTGTGAGCAGATTTGGTCAGGTAAGCAAGCTTAGTCCCAAGGTATGTTGGACCATTTGAGATTTTGGAAAGAATTGGAAAATCTGCTTATCGCCTATTGCTTTCTGATTCTATGTCTGATGTGCATAATGTGTTTCACGTATCCACTCTGAGGAAGTGGGTTTCAGACTCTGGGAAGAAGGTATCAGCTGACGAGGTTGAGATTCAGGAGAATCTGGCGTACAAGGAAGAGCCAGAATTGATTTTAGCGTACGACGTCCGCAAGTTAAGAAATAAAGAGATTCCGATGGTTAAAGTCCAGTGGAAGCACCGGACTGCACGGGAAGCAACTTGGGAAAAGGAGTCTGATATGAGACGGTCGTACCCGTACTTGTTTTGACTGAGTTTGGATTGGATAATGTCGAGGACGACATTTTTCTGAGTTGGGGAGATTGTAATATTTCAAACTGCTCCAGTATCGTCCAGGCCGATCTGGGATCGTCCTGGGACGATCAGTGTATTTTCAGTTCCAGAATCTGTCCAGAATTGCTCTAAGTGATTTCCTGTAGGGATCGTCCAGGCCGATCGAGGTATCGTCCCGGGACGATCAGTGGATGGCACAAGTCAGTGAATGGAGGTTTTTATCGCCTATGAATAGTAAACATCGTCCTGAAAAATCGTCCCTGGACGATGGGATTTTGGTCTGATCGTCCAGGCCGATCTGGACGATCGGCCGGGCCGATCTGTGTATTATAAAGCTGATTTCAGCTCATTTGAAGAGAGAGAAAATAAAAAAAAAATATCTGATTTTCAGCTCTGAGGAGAGAGAAAAAGAAGGTTTTGGAAAAGTTGATTTCGGGAAGACGCGGAGCCGTTTTCGATCGAAGTGACTGTTGAAGAATTTGCTGTGCTCGAGGTAAGGCACATTCCGTCTTTCTCAATTTTCAGTTCCGTCGAGGTTGGCGGTATTTTTCTGTCCGGATTTAGTTTTCGTTACGGTTTTTCGTCCGTATCTTTTGATTGGTTCAGTTTTTACCGCGTAAGTTTCTGTATATCGTTGCCGTGCCGGGTGTGCACGTTTTGATTATATTTTGAAGATTTTCGTCCGGATATTTTTGATTCGACTGTGTTTTTAGTCGACCTGATTTTTCTGTGAAATTGGAAATTATCTGTGCAGTAGAATAAATGTTCTGGAATATGCTTATCTATGTTCTGTGCGAATTCGGTGAATTTTCTTTGCAGGAATTTTTGTGTAAATTCTGTATACTGCCGTTGTGCTGCCCGATTTTCGGGTAATTTCTGAAATGTCCGGATTTCTTCTGAATTGTAATGCTATATGAATAAGCTATAAAAAGGGAGTTATAAGGGGCCTGAATCCTATGAGATTCAGTTAGTGAAAGGGGAAATCTGAAATGAGCTCAAATCTGAAATCTGATATCTGTTTCGTTCCGGATCCGATGAATTCTGTTCTGGTGCTATAAGCACATCTGTTTTGGTGCCGTGAGCACAAAGGGAGACATAAGGGGCCTGGATCCTATGAGATTCAGTCAGTGTCTGGGAAGGGAGGCATAAGGGGCCGGAATCCGTAGAGATTCCGTCAGTGTCAGGGCATTTAGCTATATGTATCTGTTCTGTTCTGTACGAAATTGTGATTCTGATACGATATGCTCCGTACGATTCTGATTTCTGAATTCTGATTCTGACTCTGTTGATTTGTTCTGATATGATCTGTACGATTCCGATTCTGATTTGATATCTGTCCGTATACGTTCTGATTTCCGATTCTGTTCCGATTTCTGATCTGATTTCTGTCTGATGAGTTTGGTTTTGGTTTCTGAGAATTTAGATTGGTGGTTTGTTGCTTTGCTGAGCTGTTGAGCTCACCCTTGCTTTCTGGTGGTTTTCAGGTTCTGGGAAGGGCAAGGAGGTCCAGGATTAGTTTCAGAGTCTGATCCGATTAGGTACTTTTGTACTTGTTGATTTTTGTACAGTCATGGCTTTCCTGTTCTGTCTTTCTTTCTGTTGAAAGCCATGTACTGTTCTGTAGATGATTATTTTGAGGAAATGAAAAGATAGATGTTTTGTTCCGCTGCATTTGATGTTTTTAGTAGCTCTGTTGTTCTGTGTGTTTTCTGTTGAGTTATGTATTTGGGAAGTTCAGTTCAGCAACCTAATCCAAAGCCAGATCCTGGATAAGCAAGTAAGTGTGCGCTCGCCGCGATCCGGCTCGGGCGGGATCCGTCCCCGTCGGGTCGGGTCGTGACAAGGGATTACGAGGTGTTCTCTCCAGTCTGATTTCTGCGTTAGAGGTGAGCAGAATGTGGAAGAAAGGATATCCAGTATTTTTGGCTTCGGTGCGGGATCTGAACCTGGAGGTTGGTTCTGTTTCTGAGATCCCTGTGGTACGGGAGTTTACTGATGTTTTTCCTGAGGAGTTGGTTGGTTTACCTCCGGATAGAGATGTGGAGTTCTCTATCGATGTTTTTCCGGGTACCGCTCCGATATCGAAAGCTCCGTACAGGATGGCACCGAAAGAACTTTCTGAGTTGAAAGTTCAGCTTCAGGAGTTGGTTGACAGAGGATTTGTACGTCCTAGTGTTTCTCCTTGGGGAGCACCTGTTCTGTTTGTGAAGAAGAAGGACGGTACACTCCGTATGTGTATTGATTACAGAGATTTGAACAAGGCCACGATCAAGAACAAGTATCCTTTGCCTCGGATAGACGACTTGTTTGATCAGCTTTCCGGATCTTCGGTATTTTCGAAGATTGATTTGAGATCCGGATATTATCAGGTGAAGGTGAAGGAATCTGATGTGGTGAAGACTGCTTTCAGTACTCGGTACGGGCACTACGAGTTCTTGGTTATGCCTTTTGGGGTAACCAATGCGCCTGCTATTTTCATGGATCTGATGAACCGAGTATTCAGGGAGTATTTGGATCAGTTTGTGATCGTCTTCATTGACGATATTCTGGTATATTCTGCTTCTGAGGATGAGCATGCCAGACATTTGAGGATTGTATTGGAGACTCTGAGGAGGCATCAGCTGTATGCCAAGTTCTCCAAGTGCGAATTCTGGCTGAAGAGCATTTCATTTCTGGGGCACGTGATTAGCGGAGAAGGTATTTCTGTGGATCCCCAGAAGATTCAGGCAGTTGCTGATTGGCCAAGGCCGACTACGGTATTTGAGGTACGTAGTTTCTTAGGCATGGCCGGGTATTATAGGAAGTTTGTGAAAGGATTTTCACAGATTTCGACTCCTCTGACGAGACTGACTCAGAAGTCAGTTCCTTTTGTTTGGACACCGGAGTGTGAAGCTAGTTTTCAGAGATTGAAGGATTGTTTGACTTCAGCTCCAGTGTTGGCGCTTCCGTCAGGTACGGAAGGTTTTCAGGTGTTCAGTGATGCTTCACTGAAAGGACTGGGATGTGTCCTGATGCAGCATGGTCAGGTAATTGCTTATGCTTCGAGACAGTTGAAACCACATGAGAAGAATTACCCGACACATGATTTGGAGTTAGCTGCAGTTGTTTTTGCTTTGAAGATTTGGCGGCATTACCTGTATGGCGTCACATGTGAGATGTTTACTGATCATAAGAGCCTGAAGTACATTTTTACTCAGAAGGATTTGAATCTGAGACAGAGGAGGTGGCTCGAGTTGATCAAGGACTATGACCTGACTATTCAGTATCAGCCTGGGAAGGCGAATGTGGTAGCAGATGCTTTGAGCAGGAAGTCTTCTGGATTCTCAGGTATTCAGCTTACCTGTGATGACTTTCTGATTCGTGATTTGGAGAGATTGCAGTTGGAGGTGATTTCCTCCAGTGATTTGGAGTTGGCTCAGATGAGTATTCAGTCTTCTTTAGAAGCAAGGATTCAAGAAGCCCAGAAGTCAGATTCTGATTATTCGAAGTTGCTAGCTCAGATTGGATCTGGTAAGACTCCTGAACTTCGAATTTCTGATTCTGGTGCTATTTTCTGTAAGAACAGGTTGTGGGTACCTGTGTTTGGAGATTTGAGGCGGGAGATTCTGTATGAATCTCATCATTCAGGCTACACTGTTCATCCAGGCAGTGGTAAGATGTATGCTGATATGAAGCTTTTGTTCTGGTGGCCTGGGATGAAGAAGGATGTGGCGGAGTTTGTGTCGAGATGCGAAGCCTGTCAGTTGGTGAAGGCAGAGCATCAGCGACCAAGTGGACTGTTGCAGTCGTTGCCTATCCCTGAGTGGAAATGGGAGGAGGTAACGATGGATTTTGCTATGGGTTTTCCTCGATCACGACAAGGACATGATGCTATTTGGGTAGTTGTGGATCGATTGACGAAGTCAGCCCATTTTCTTCCGATCAGACAGACGGATTCAGTTGAACGCTTGGCACAGATATATGTGAAAGAGATAGTCAGATTGCACGGTGTGCCTCGTGTGATTGTATCTGATCGAGATGGACGTTTTACTTCCAGACTTTGGAAAGGCATTCAGCAAGGCTTGGGTACGAAATTGCATTTCAGTACAGCCTTTCATCCTCAGACCGACGGACAGTCTGAGAGGACTATTCAGGTACTGGAAGATCTGTTGAGACTTTGTGTTCTGGACTTTAGCGGAAGCTGGGAAGATCATATTCCGCTGATTGAGTTTGCCTATAACAATAGTTTTCAGTCCAGTATCGGTATGGCACCGTACGAGGCTCTGTATGGCAGGAAGTGCCGTACTCCTTTGACTCTGACGGAGGTCGGAGATAGACAGACTTTGGGTGCCACTTTTGCTGATGAAACTGCTCAGAAGATTCATTTGATAAGAGAGAGATTGAAAGCCGCTCAAGATCGTCAGCAGAAGTATTATAATCAGAAGCACAGATTTGTTGAGTTTCAGGTTGGTGACTTTGTGTATGTCAAAGTCAGCCCGATGAAAGGTGTGAGCAGATTTGGTCAGGTAAGCAAGCTTAGTCCAAGGTATGTTGGACCATTTGAGATTTTGGAAAGAATTGGAAAATCTGCTTATCGCCTATTGCTTTCTGATTCTATGTCTGATGTGCATAATGTGTTTCACGTATCCACTCTGAGGAAGTGGGTTTCAGACTCTGGGAAGAAGGTATCAGCTGACGAGGTTGAGATTCAGGAGAATCTGGCGTACAAGGAAGAGCCAGAATTGATTTTAGCGTACGACGTCCGCAAGTTAAGAAATAAAGAGATTCCGATGGTTAAAGTCCAGTGGAAGCACCGGACTGCACGGGAAGCAACTTGGGAAAAGGAGTCTGATATGAGACGGTCGTACCCGTACTTGTTTTGACTGAGTTTGGATTGGATAATGTCGAGGACGACATTTTTCTGAGTTGGGGAGATTGTAATATTTCAAACTGCTCCAGTATCGTCCAGGCCGATCTGGGATCGTCCTGGGACGATCAGTGTATTTTCAGTTCCAGAATCTGTCCAGAATTGCTCTAAGTGATTTCCTGTAGGGATCGTCCAGGCCGATCGAGGTATCGTCCCGGGACGATCAGTGGATGGCACAAGTCAGTGAATGGAGGTTTTTATCGCCTATGAATAGTAAACATCGTCCTGAAAAATCGTCCCTGGACGATGGGATTTTGGTCTGATCGTCCAGGCCGATCTGGACGATCGGCCGGGCCGATCTGTGTATTATAAAGCTGATTTCAGCTCATTTGAAGAGAGAGAAAATAAAAAAAATAAATATCTGATTTTCAGCTCTGAGGAGAGAGAAAAAGAAGGTTTTGGAAAAGTTGATTTCGGGAAGACGCGGAGCCGTTTTCGATCGAAGTGACTGTGAAGAATTTGCTGTGCTCGAAGTAAGGCACATTCCGTCTTTCTCAATTTTCAGTTCCGTCGAGGTTGGCGGTATTTTTCTGTCCGGATTTAGTTTTCGTTACGGTTTTTCGTCCGTATCTTTTGATTGGTTCAGTTTTTACCGCGTAAGTTTTTGTATATCGTTGCCGTGCCGGGTGTGCACGTTTTGATTATATTTTGAAGATTTTCGTCCGGATATTTTTGATTCGACTGTGTTTTTAGTCGACCTGATTTTTCTGTGAAATTGGAAATTATCTGTGCAGTAGAATAAATGTTCTGGAATATGCTTATCTATGTTCTGTGCGAATTCGGTGAATTTTCTTTGCAGGAATTTTTGTGTAAATTCTGTATACTGCCGTTGTGCTGCCCGATTTTCGGGTAATTTCTGAAATGTCCGGATTTCTTCTGAATTGTAATGCTATATGAATAAGCTATAAAAAGGGAGTTATAAGGGGCCTGAATCCTATGAGATTCAGTTAGTGAAAGGGGAAATCTGAAATGAGCTCAAATCTGAAATCTGATATCTGTTTCGTTCCGGATCCGATGAATTCTGTTCTGGTGCTATAAGCACATCTGTTTTGGTGCCGTGAGCACAAAGGGAGACATAAGGGGCCTGGATCCTATGAGATTCAGTCAGTGTCTGGGAAGGGAGGCATAAGGGGCCGGAATCCGTAGAGATTCCGTCAGTGTCAGGGCATTTAGCTATATGTATCTGTTCTGTTCTGTACGAAATTGTGATTCTGATACGATATGCTCCGTACGATTCTGATTTCTGAATTCTGATTCTGACTCTGTTGATTTGTTCTGATATGATCTGTACGATTCCGATTCTGATTTGATATCTGTCCGTATACGTTCTGATTTCCGATTCTGTTCCGATTTCTGATCTGATTTCTGTCTGATGAGTTTGGTTTTGGTTTCTGAGAATTTAGATTGGTGGTTTGTTGCTTTGCTGAGCTGTTGAGCTCACCCTTGCTTTCTGGTGGTTTTCAGGTTCTGGGAAGGGCAAGGAGGTCCAGGATTAGTTTCAGAGTCTGATCCGATTAGGTACTTTTGTACTTGTTGATTTTTGTACAGTCATGGCTTTCCTGTTCTGTCTTTCTTTCTGTTGAAAGCCATGTACTGTTCTGTAGATGATTATTTTGAGGAAATGAAAAGATAGATGTTTTGTTCCGCTGCATTTGATGTTTTTAGTAGCTCTGTTGTTCTGTGTGTTTTCTGTTGAGTTATGTATTTGGGAAGTTCAGTTCAGCAACCTAATCCAAAGCCAGATCCTGGATAAGCAAGTAAGTGTGCGCTCGGCGCGATCCGGCTCGGGCGGGATCCGTCCCCGTCGGGTCGGGTCGTGACAGCCCGTCTCCGGCCGACCTTCGTGTGCAACTTCCCGAGCAGCCTCCTCCCGTGCACCTACAAGTTAAGCCACACACACAACTAACAACTCAAAAAAAATATTAAAGAAACTAAACTAATAAAATCTAGAATATATCAAACAGAGATCATATATTTACTCTTCAGATGGTAAATGTGTCATTGGACTTCTAACTAATAGTGAAAATATTCATCAGCTTTTCTTTTCATTATTGTATGCAATTAAATTCACCTCTGCTAATAATAACATCCAAGTGAATGTTTTTTTTTAATTATAATTTTATTGTCATCCAATTGTATGTTTAAATCGAGCAATGCCTTTAAAAAGGGGGTTTATCTATATCAGATGAATATATGTATTTTGAAATTTTAATGAATTGATAACAAAAAGAAATCTATTAATTCAAATATAGCATTTATTTTCATCAATGTAATTTAATCATTTCAAAATATATTTAACAATTCTTTATAATGGATTTTATGTATCCTGTTCATCACCAAATGGATCATAATTTAAAAAAAAAAAAACACATGAAACCTATTTTTTATTTTGTGATATTTGAATGGTGATCGCTTTGTTCCTCTTAGCTCTCATCCAAAAAAAAAAACATAAATTATAAATTAAAATTGTCTCTTGAAATCAGGAACCTATACTGGGAGAGTGGAAATTTAGAAGCAAGAACAGACAGAACAGCTGCAGTTCAGAAGGAACATGTAAAGGCTACATGTTCGCAATGGAGGTCACTGAAGAGCTTCAGTGCTGGCCGGAGCAAGCCAGCCATGACAGGAGATGGGTCAGTACCACCAAGCCATATATCTTCACCTTATTTTTAATTACTATGATAGTAATCCTCTTACTTAGATTAATAAGTTTGTTTTACGTTAACAGTTATGCACAAGTGACGCATGGAAGATTTGCCGATATGATTGGATGCGTGAGGCTCTTTCTTCATGCATTACTTTTCTATCAGGACAGACTCTATTCTCCAGCGTTAAATTAGAAGAGCCGTCGAGCTACTTCTTTCCTCAGCAACTGAACCTGCTATCAACACATTCTTCTGATGATTTCTTCTCTCCAGTTACATGCTATCAATATTGAATCCTTCCCTTTACTAACAGAGAGATTAGTGTATTGACTTAAAAATATTTTCTGCTTGCTTTTTGTAATATAGATCTCGTGTGAAGGTACTGTACAATAACAAAAAATCAGGTTTTTGCAGCAAATTTCTACTTTTCCCGACGATTTTACCCGCCACTAATATTTTTGCAGCGGTTTTATGACCGCTGGATATCCGTCGTGATTACAATGCACTACAAAGACATTTAGCGACAGTTTCAAAACCGGCAAGATAGAACTGACGAATGCTGAATATGCAACGGTTTTAACCGCTATAATGTTATTGCAAACATAGCATCAGTTAAAATCGTTGTCAATACTGATCTATAGCATCGGTTTGCCAACCGCTGCTATTAAAGACTACGAAAACTTCAGTTTTTTGGTAGTGATATATTGTTCGTTTCTGAATGTGATTGTTGCTTGTTGGCATTATAGTTGGATAATATTGAACTTAGGCTTGGATATATATGTTGACTGTTCTTGGTAGGGGTAGCTATTTGAAGCTTAGTCAAACCTGTTTGGTTGACATAGGTATTGATTGCGACAGTTTTTTTGTTGCTTTTTAAAACAATTTCTAAAAATTTTGTATTAGAGAGTCATTTTGAAAAGTAGCAGAAAAAATTGTTCCAAACAAAGCCATAGCTAATCCACAAAATCTCCAATGGATTACTCTGACTAACAATCCATTACACATTTAGAGCTGCTTTTTATTTTTTATTTTCCTTGGAACAATATTTGTCCCTAGGAATTAATTCTCTACATGATATGGCAAAATTTGTAAAGCTCAATATTCATGCATTTGATATTAACAAATCAATTAGTATGCAATCACAATACAACAAAATAATTCAAATAGTAAATAGAATATTGATTTAAATCTGATGTATCATCCAAAAATTATCTTGACCGGGCACAAATCTAGAGACAAAACCAAGTTGGAAACTTCCGAAATTAAAATTGGGATCATTCGAGCTCAGATTTCAGCAAACTTATAGTTGAACTGAACGTTTTGAAATAAGAAACCAATGACACCAAATTCGACTCAATCTGAACCCAAATGGATCCAAATCAAGGACCAAGAGCGCAATTGGAAGGTTCAAACCACAATTTGGATTACCAAACGATTTCCAAATGTGATATTCTTATAGTCGAATCTAGCGGCTTGACGAGACAAGTCCAATGAGCTCAAGATAACTGAATTATGATATCACTATGACATCGAAATGCCCAGCAAACGATATATGATTAAGGGAATCAACATCGGTCATCCATACAAATCACTCCCAAAATATGCTTGATCTTCCTCCTATTTACAGGTCATGCCACTCTAGAAAATCTATAAGTAGACCCTCACTTCTCCTGAAAGGGGACCCCAAGCAAGAGGGCAAGAAAGATATCGAAGATCGCTCTTGACTCCTCGCTCCTCCTTAACCACCGCCTGAACTTCCGCCGGACCACCACCTAAAGCCGGAGTTCTGGCGGACTACCACCTGACATAGGACTTCTGCCCAATGCAGGAGTTCTGCTAGACCACCATATGACGCCGAAGTTCTGCCAAAACACCACCCGACGCCGAACTTCCGCTGGACCACCGCCCGTCGCCAGAGTTCTGCGAGACCACCACCTGACGCCGGAGTTCTGTTGGACCACAACCCGACGCCGGACTTGAGCCGACCACTGCCAAAAGCCGGAGTTCTGCCAAACCACTACCTGACACAGGAGTTATGCTAGACCACCGCGTGACACCAGAGTTTCATCGGGCCACCGCCTGATGCTGAAGTTTCGTCGGACCACTACGTGACGCCGTAGTTTCGCCTAAAGTCGAATATTTTCCAAATCATCGTCGGAGCACCGACTGAGGCCCAAACTTTCGCTAGAACACAAATAGAATCGGAGTTCTACCATACCACTGAATAACGCTCAGACTTCCATCAGATCACTGCCTTACGAATATGGTCTTTCTAACCTATATCTCCTGGCAAAGGAGGTCCTTAGTTGGTCCTTTCGACCTCTATTTCTAGACAACGATCTTTTTGACCCATGTCTTATGTTGACTACAGTCTTTTCAACCTACATCGCCTACTATGATCCTTCCGACCTCCATCGCCACATAATGGTCTTTCCGACCATATCTCCTTTCGACTATGGTCCTTTCGACCTCCTTCGCCAGCTACGGTCCTTCCGACCTCCATCGCAAGACAACTGTCTTTCTAAACCCTGTCTCCTGCCGATTACGACCTTCGACGTCTTCTATGGTCCTTCCAACCTTCTTCGCCATACAACAGTCTTTATGACCTCTGTCTCCTGTCGACTACGGTCATTCCAACCTTTATCACCAAAGGACAATCTTTCTGACCACTATCTACCATCGAATATAATCCTTCCAACTGTCATGCCCCGAGATCTAACTTGGAAAGAATGTCGATCAATAGCCAAATAATTTACCAGAGTTATCTATAAACCATCAGTAAGCAATCTATCAAACATCTATAAAAGTTTAAACATCAATATATCAGTCTATTCATATCTCAAAACAACATGTACAATACTCAGGAACTACACTATCGATGTAAGTAGAGAAATCTATCATGTCCTGAGTACAAAAGAATCATCTATCGATCAAAAGAACTAAAACCTGTCGAACTGAATCAACTCCTATCTCCTGCTCCCGATCCCTGACCTGAAAATATCAACCACATATAATGAGCTTTACAAAGCCCAGCAGGTCACCTAATACCTATAACTGAAATCAAAGCACGGCAATGCTATCAATATGCATGTCAATCTATCAATCCGTATCAGTCAATGGTCAATGAGTCAATGCAGCGGAAATCCATAGTCAATAAAACCAGTTAATGCAGCGGCAGGCAATTCGGTAAATCAATTCAAGAAATCAATGTCGTCAATCAAATCGATACGGTCAAATCAGTGCGATCTAATCAATGAAGTCAATTGAGAAAAGCGATACGAGACAAAGAATCTATAAAACAGTCAATACGGTGTAGAATAGCAGCAACAGTGAATCTATAAGTCTATAGGCAGTAGTACAAATACGATGTCCAAGTCCATGCTATCAATGCAGTATCTATATCTATCAATGTTCAGTAGTCAATCGATGAAATCAGTGAAATCGTACGATACAGTAAATCCAATCAAACTCAATAAAGCAGAAGTCGATAAAGCAATAAATCTGTAAATCAATACAGTAAACATGCAATTCAATACTATATACTGAACAAGTACAATCTACTGGTTATATTGCTGTTGAAGAATCCATATTGCTGTTGTAGATATCAATTTACATTGGTTCAATCAATAAGAGTCGTCACTCTTTTCGCCCGTCGGCATATCAATAAACTCCTTATATCTCCCTTCAATAATCAATAATCAATGTTTAAAGGAAAGCCCGTCAGCCCACCATCCTGTACAGGTATCAATCAATCTCCAACCAATGTTCAACCAGGTTCCACTTGTGATCAGTATCAATAGTCAATTCAATCAATAAACAATTCAATAGTTAATAGTAAAGCAATCATATCAATAATCAATGCATATCAGTTCAATCTAACAATTTCATACAATTCAGGAATCGTACGAAAATCGGGCAGCATAACGGTAGTCGGTCAAATTTACACAAAAATCCTGCAAAAAAAGACATAATAACCAAATTCTTCCAAATTACAGTAGAATATCTATAACATCAATACAAGACTATTATCCTATAGAAACCAAATCAAATCAAGTCCCGATTATTTTCTATTCGATTAAAATCACGTAGAATCAATTCCGACCGGTAAAATCTTCGTAGAATACAGTCAAATCGTGTGCAATAATCATATCTATAACATATCAGAAGTTGTGCGGTGAAAGTTGTGTCAAATCAAAATCATGTCGAAAAGTCGACTACGAAAACACAAAACAAATCCCAACTCAGTCAAAACACAACATCTTTGAAAACAGAAACAGGGTTCGGAGTCCTTACCACAAGATCTTCACTTTTCCCAACAGCAGCGTCGGACGAAAAGCGCTCCGCGGTCTCCGAAAACCAGCTTTTCTCTTTTTCCTTTTCTCTTTCTCTCTCCTCAGATATTTCTGATTTTAATTTTGATTTTTCTCTCTCCTCAAAACGAGCTCATTTCCTTATATCATACTCATATCGGCCTGGCCGATCGCCAGATCGTCCCGGGACGATCAGACCAAATTCTGATCGTCCTGGACCATTCCTAGGGCGATGATCAGGACGGTATTGTGAACAGTGCCGATCATCCCGGACGATCTCAATATCGTCTTGGACGATCCTGTCCAGAAATCATTCCAGAACACTCCAGAAATTAGCTGTTTTCAATGCACTGATCGGCCTGGACGATCCAAACTTCGTCCTGGCCGATTCTGGGAGAAAAATCCAAATCAGAGAGGAACAGTAAGGGAACGAGATATTACAATCTCCCCACCTTAGAAAAATGTCGTCCCGACATTTCCCTACAGGTACGAAGCAAAAACAGACAATGCAAAACGATTCGATCGAAATCCAAATCCAAATCAAAACTCGTCGAAATCCATACAAAACACACAATGCAATCAATCAAATGTCAATACGCAATGTTCATATGTCAATATCAATTGGTTAGTCAAATCAATCTTACCAGTAGAACCTTCTGGTCGTTGCTGATCCTCACGATGCTGTAAACTCTGTAGACTGTAGATGCGTGGCACCATTGGAGGTCGTGGCGCAACCGTCTCCCTCTGATCTCTGACAGTCCTATCATCCATCCGGTTCCCTGATCTCTCACTGTAGGCCCTCGAGCCAACAGTCCTCTGCTGTCCTGTACCCGTGCCAGAACCAGTCCTTCCACCCAGTCCTTTCTGAGGACAATCTGCTGCTCTGTGTCCTTGCTGTCCACAGTGAAAACACTGTCCCGTCAATAGGTAGCACTGACCTGCATGTCGTCTACCACAGTAAATGCACGTGCCAGAACCACCAGATGATACTATCGATGCTGATCGTGACGCAGATCCCGATGCAGATCCCTTCGAACCCTCATACCTGCTTCTCTTCTCTCTATCTCTGGAATCATCTCGTCGTACCTCATCTCTTCTCCTCCTGGTATCCTCGTACCTCGATATCGGTGTCGCCAGCTCAATCTCTATCAATCGGGCCCTCTCCACTAGCTCAGAAAACTCATGGATTCGGAAAGGTACTAGTGGTTGCCTCAGCTCTCTGTTCAATCCGTGCAGAAATCTGTAACACTTGTCTTCAGGAGTAGGAATCAAGTGAGCAGCGTACCTTGCAAGTGCAGTAAACTCGGCCTCGTACTGCATCACTGACTTGCGGTCTTGCTCTAATCTCATGAAAGCTTCCTGCATCTGTCGCTGAGCTGACGGTGGTACAAACCACATCCTGAATACTGCAGTGAACTCATCCCAGGTGATCTCAGCATTGGTCTTCCCCTGAAACTTCTCTCTCTGCTGTCCAATCCACCATCTCTCTGCCTCACTCTCCAACATGAATACTGCCAATGGTACTTTTCTATTCCCCGGACACTGCATGCTGTCAAAAATCTTTTCCACTCTCATAATCCAATCCTCAGCAGCCTGTGGTCCTACAGCCCCTTTGAACAACGGAGGCTTCAGCTTGTGGAACATCTGCAAGTGTCTGTCAACTTCTTTCTCTTTGCTCCCACTCATCTTGCTCTGGGCATCCCCCATAACATGTGCAATCGCAGTAGCTAACTGCATCATACTCTCTGAAGGCACTGGAGCTGCACTGTGTTGCTCATTCGGTACACTAGATTCTGCTGGAGGATCCATATCTTTTCACCTGCACAATTCAAAACAAATGATACACACATGCAACGATGTATGCCAATGAAGCTCTTAAAGCTACCCAATCTACCCAATCTCTCAATCAAAACCTACAACTCTGGTAACAATCCATTCTTCCAATAACATTGCTCTGATACCAACTTGTCATGCCCCGAGATCTAACTTGGAAAGAATGTCGATCAATAGCCAAACAATTTACCAGAGTTATCTATAAACCATCAGTAAGCAATCTATCAAACATCTATAAAAGTTTAAACATCAATATATCAGTCTATTCATATCTCAAAACAACATGTACAATACTCAGGAACTACACTATCGATGTAAGTAGAGAAATCTATCCTGTCCTGAGTACAAAAGAATCATCTATCGATCAAAAGAACTAAAACCTGTCGAACTGAATCAACTCCTATCTCCTGCTCCCGATCCCTGACCTGAAAATATCAACCACATATAATGAGCTTTACAAAGCCCAGCAGGTCACCTAATACCTATAACTGAAATCAAAGCACGACAATGCTATCAATATGCATGTCAATCTATCAATCCGTATCAGTCAATGGTCAATGAGTCAATGCAGCGGAAATCCATAGTCAATAAAACCAGTTAATGCAGCGGCAGGCAATTCGGTAAATCAATTCAAGAAATCAATGTCGTCAATCAAATCGATACGGTCAAATCAATGCGATCTAATCAATGAAGTCAATTGAGAAAAGCGATACGAGACAAGGAATCTATAAAACAGTCAATACGGTGTAGAATAGCAGCAACAGTGAATCTATAAGTCTATAGGCAGTAGTATAAATACGATGTCCAAGTCCATGCTATCAATGCAGTATCTATATCTATCAATGTTCAGTAGTCAATCGATGAAATCAGTGAAATCGTACGATACAGTAAATCCAATCAAACTCAATAAAGCAGAAGTCGATAAAGCAATAAATCTGTAAATCAATACAGTAAACATGCAATTCAATACTATATACTGAACAAGTACAATCTACTGGTTATATTGCTGTTGTAGAATCCATATTGCTGTTGTAGATATCAATTTACATTGGTTCAATCAATAAGAGTCGTCACTCTTTTCGCCCGTCGGCATATCAATAAACTCCTTATATCTCCCTTCAATAATCAATAATCAATGTTTAAAGGAAAGCCCGTCGGCCCACCATCCTGTACAGGTATCAATCAATCTCCAACCAATGTTCAACCAGGTTCCACTTGCGATCAGTATCAATAGTCAATTCAATCAATAAACAATTCAATAGTCAATAGTAAAGCAATCATATCAATAATCAATGCATATCAGTTCAATCTAACAATTTCATACAATTCAGGAATCGTACGAAAATCGGGCAGCATAACGGTAGTCGGTCAAATTTACACAAAAATCCTGCAAAAAAAAGACATAATAACCAAATTCTTCCAAATTACAGTAGAATATCTATAACATCAATACAAGACTATTATCCTATAGAAACCAAATCAAATCAAGTCCCGATTATTTTCTATTCGATTAAAATCACGTAGAATCAATTCCGACCGGTAAAATCTTCGTAGAATACAGTCAAATCGTGTGCAATAATCATATCTATAACATATCAGAAGTTGTGCGGTGAAAGTTGTGTCAAATCAAAATCATGTCGAAAAGTCAACTACGAAAACACAAAACAAATCCCAACTCGGTCAAAACACAACATCTTTGAAAACAGAAACAGGGTTCAGAGTCCTTACCACGAGATCTTCACTTTTCCCAACAGCAGCGTCGGACGAAAAGCGCTCCGCGGTCTCCGAAAACCAGCTTTTCTCTTTTTCCTTTTCTCTTTCTCTCTCCTCAGATATTTCTGATTTTAATTTTGATTTTTCTCTCTCCTCAAAACGAGCTCATTTCCTTATATCATACTCATATCGGCCTGGCCGATCGCCAGATCGTCCCGGGACGATCAGACCAAATTCTGATCGTCCTAGACCATTCCCAGGGCGATGATCAGGACGGTATTGTGAACAGTGCCGATCGTCCTGGACGATCTCAATATCGTCCTGGACGATCTCAATATCGTCCTGGACGATCCTGTCCAGAAATCATTCCAGAACACTCCAGAAATTAGCTGTTTTCAATGCACTGATCGGCCTGGACGATCCAAACTTCGTCCTGGCCGATTCTGGGAGGAAAATCCAAATCAGAGAGGAACAGTAAGGGAACGAGATATTACACCAACATCCCTCATCAGACCACAATCTTTTCGACCACTATCTCCTCTCGACTACGGTCCTTCTTACCTCCCACGCTAGATAACAATCTTTCTGACCACTATCTCCCACCGACTACGGTCCTTCTAACCTACCTCGCTAGACAACGATCCTTCCGACCACCGTCACCAGACTACGGTCTTTCCGACCTCCATCGCCTGTCGACTGTGGTTCTGTCGACTAAACGAACATTTCAATACTAATTCTTCCAATTTTTACTATGTAATATGATGTACATTTGCTACATCAACCCAAAGCCTTCCCCTCAAGAAAGGGCCTCATTTGTAATCTACTACAAATAATAGTGGATTTATTCATGCTGGGCTAGGCCCTGTGGTTTTCTCCCCTTTTCAGGGGTTTCCACATAAAAAACTATGGCGTCTCTTATGAACGCTACACCCTCTCTTTTATCTGCTTGTGTGCTGAATCTTCGTACAAAACTAAAATATTAAATTTCATATTTATCTAATGCCTTGAATATCCGAGGACACAACAAAACCAAAATTAAAAAAATAATTTTTTTTTACAATTTGATAAATTGTATTTCATTTTCTCCGTCTCTTCTCTCATTCACTCAATCTCCTCACATTCCTCCTCCCCTTCACTTTTCTCCTCATCTCCTATTGTTGCATGTTACTGGCTCATTCATCTCCCTCCTATGCATAATAATATATTAAAATTAAAAAAGCTTAAGAACTTGTAAAAACACTTGTGTTTGCTATTGTAGAATTTAGACTTGTGTAGAATGTATCATAAAATGTAGATGAGCTTGCATAAGATATGATGGTAAAAATGATGAATAAAAATAGAAAGGGGTGGTATTAGTGAGGTGGATATGATAGACTAAAGCTTTATTCGGGACAATCATGTGGTGAGAGCTTTGACTTTTAAAGGAACAACTTTATTACTGCTTCATAAATTTATAGCAGAGAAAATAACTTTTAAATGTTATTTAAGAAAGGAGCATTCTAGTCAGGGGCATAACCAGCTTTAATTTTCAGGGGAGGGGGGCAAACTTATAAGTAAAAGTGTAAATATTTCATAGATATGTCGGGAGTCCAAGGGGGCAGCGCCTCCTAACGAAGTTCGACCTGTATTTGATTGTAAGGATATTTTTGAATTCTCATTACTATTTATCTTTGTATTTGATTCATCATTCCTTAATAATAACACCTCAACATAATGAGTTTAATAGTACGGGGCAATTTCCTTTGCCCTCAAAACAAATCCATATATAAAATTTTACCATATTTTTAATTATTCCTTTACCCTCAACAAATCCATATATAAAAATTTCCAAAAAAAAAAAAAAATCCATATATAAAAATAAGATCTAACTTCTAAGCACTAGTTTACATAGATCTCCACTTTGTCACTTTCCAAATCCTCGAATCATTCGCCATTCAGCCAAGCCCATAGAGAAAAGGGAACGGGGCTGGAAACTTCGCGTGCTGGACAATTTATCTCAATCCCAGAGCAGAAGCAAGGAACAAAATTTTGTACGGTCGCGGAGAGGAGTTCTCGCCAATTTCACCGTAATTAAAGAAATTCACTCGAACATCGTAGAAAATTAATCTACCTTTTTGCACTGATAGCAAATTTTTTAAAAGATTTAAGTCAATTATACATATCATATATATAATATTTAACTTTAAAATTTGTTAATTAATAGTCAAAATTTGCAGCCAAAATATTAAAAAGAGTTACGTGTACGTGTGCCTTAAAATCTTAAGTTCGACTCCCGAGAAATTATCGTGTGCGTATTGTGTATAAAAATTTAATACATACTATATATAGTACATAAAGTATACACTCAAATATCCGAATGATCAATGCGGATCCCCATTGTATTGAGGGGTTGGCAAATGCCCACCCTTAAATTTTTATTTTATTTTATTTTAGAGAGTATATTTTAAAATATTTTGGGTATTTTGCCCTCTCTCAAAATAAATTTTGTCATAATTTTATCAATCATAAGCATCTTTGTCCATCCCCTACCAAAAAAAAATTTTGCCCACCCTGAAAAATATTTGTAAAATAGATATTTTTTAATTCAAGTTGTAAATATTAAATTTGCAAATACATATAAAATATAATTAATCTATGACTATAATTACAAATCTTAGCATATTTATTACATAATTTCTTGGAAATATCAAGAAAAGAGGTATCATTGAGTAGATATCGAATTAAATCAAATTAATCATATTTAAGTAATTTTACTTCAAATAATTTTTTATTTATATGATATTAAATATAGTTTTCTTAAAAAAATTAGAAAATTAATCATTAAAAGTATATATAGTTAAATTATTGTTATTAATTTATAAATCTCTTATTATTTTTCTAACCTTCCATTATTCAGAAGCCTGTTTGATATACATGTGATTTTTTTAATCACATATTTTGATGATATGTTCAAAACATATTAAATATAAGAAGTATTATATAAATATATAATGATTGTAATATTATATTTATCTCAATTTTATTTTAAAAAATTTGGAATAAACTATAATTATAGTTCTAATGAAAAAAAATCATAGGCATACATTAAGCCCATCTCATCATCTCGAAAAACTATTAGGTGCGGAGTGTGCATCGTTCACACAAGCACTGGGTGCTTAGTGGTACTCAGCGATACCCAGTGATGCCGAGTGTCGGTACCTAACTGAATATAATGCTTGTGCGGATAATTCTCCCGATCCGCACTCCGCACCTAATAATCTCTCGTTTCAACATGGTTTTGGCTTCTTGCCTTCTCCGTCGCTATCTGATCAAAGGATCAGATGCTTTGCCTTTTCTTACCTCGACCAATCTCCTCTTCTCTTTCTTACTCTCTCGTTCTCTCTCCAACCTATAATTTACAAGCTACAAAACCAAATTTAACCTACGGCGCCTACGTATATAATGTCTGGTCCCATTCTCAGCTCTCTCATCCTCTAGTGAGTAATTAAGAACTCCATGGCCGGCCTGCAGCCCCCTGCGCGATCATGGTTCCGCCTTGCCTCTATAGCCCGAATGGAGGCCGCTGAAGCCGCAGCGGCCGCGTCCACTGCTAGATCAACGACAACTCCTACAACCCCACCCCTCCCAAGAACTCCTCCCATTCCCCGGCCGCAGCAACAGCCAACTTCGACACCGCCACCCCCACCGCCGCCACCGCCTCCACCGCCGCCACCACCACCTGCTCCACCTGCGCCGCAGGCAGAACCCCAACCCGAGCTTCCATTCACACCAACTCCACAACCAGAAATCAAAGCTCAGATAGCAACCGAAGCAGCATCACCGAAACCTCCATCTCCCTATGAGCCTGAGCAGCCTCCACGCGTCGCAACGCCACCGGAATCACCAAAGGTAAGCAAACCTTCCTTTTCCTCCCCGCCCCCTTCGCCAACGGTCAAGCAAACCAATAACACACACAACCCAGAGCCCGAACCTGAAACCAAGCCTCCGCCGCCTCCCCTGTATCAGACATTTTCTGCTTTGCCGGAGGAGAAAACGATTACCAACAGCAACGGAAGCAGGGCGAGCAGTGTATCCTACAGCAAGCAGCAGGGTCCCCCAACAAACGAAGATAAAAAGCTGAGGGTCATCACCATGGCTGGAGAGAACACCGGCGCTGTTATGGATATCGGTTCTGCTGCTCCGCGCCGCCTTGGCCACCTCTTCCATAAATCAGATGGAAGCGGACATGGCCGGAAGATGGAGCAGGAACACGAGGAAAGTAAGAAGGGTGGCAGGGGAGCGGCCAAGACGAAACACATGGAGGCGGTGGTGAATAGTAACGTGCAAGGTATTAACAATTCTATTGTCTTAAACTCAACAACCACCCAACACAGCCCCGGCGTTCACATCACCTTTGCAAGTAACCGCAAGCCCAAAGGAAGCGGCAGCTCCTCCGGTCACAAGGCACATCATTCCGATCAACTCCATTAACTATTTACTCGTCCTAATAAGTTCAAGTGAATAAATTATTAGATGGGGAGAAGCTATTCATCGAGGATTTATCGTCTCTTATCACTTTTTTTTTTTCATTAACATCTTTCTGTTTCCACGAGCTGATTGAGTGGAATTATTGTTCTCTGATTGATATGAAATTGTGATAAATACGTTTTACGTTCTGGTTTGAGTGGTTCTGTGTTTTTTACTTGAACGGAGAAAATTGTTCTAATGGAAGACCGATTTGTAGTTCGAGATACTTTTTGTTTCAGAAAGATTTGCGTTATGATTAAAATAAAAAATTAATAAAAAATATAAAAATATTTAACACAACTATAAATTTTTTATATAATAATTACATAAATATTATTTATATTATCAAAAAATTTTAAATTAATTAAAAAAAATAAAATTACACTGCATTTTGTTTCAAAACAAATTTTTATTTGTTTTAAATCATTTATTTCACAATCTATCGTAAAAATAAGATATGTTCTTTGAATAAATTAATATTTTTCTTATAAGACACTAAAATAGAAAGATTTGAAAAATGTATTATTGATATTAGAATTAGCGACGCGGAAGGCCTTTGTAAATTCCTGATGATATTGAAGGGGGATGGAAGACTATAATCTGCTTGAATGTTAGCAAAATAAACACTTGGTAATTATTTATTATATGCGTTATACTTTCAAAGCAATGAGGAAACTGTGGATAAACGAAAGCAGAGAGGGAGAAAGAAAATGAAAGTAAAGACAGATTTTCATTGATTTAATTCTTGTCACAGTAACGGTATTTATAAGTAAAATACAAAATATTTTGGCTAAAACAGAATGAGTAAACCAGTCACTGACTGCCACGTGTGTATAGCTAATACCCCCCCTCAAACTTATGTCTGAGGTTTAGATGTAAGTTTGCCGGCGAGTGTATGAAAACGAGAAGCAGTCTGCGGTTTGGTGAATAGATCTGCGAGTTGTTCGTTTGTGCAAATGTGGTGAACCGTAAGTTGATTCTTGGAGATGCAGTCACGGATAAAATGACAGTCGACGTCGATGTGTTTGGTTCTGGCGTGGAATATGGGATTGTTGGCGAGGGCGATCGCCGAAGTGTTGTCACAGTAGATGACAGTTGGTGTGGTTTGTGGTATATGGAAATCAGACAGAATGCGGCGAAGCCATAAGACTTCGGAAGCTTCTGATGCAAGGGCACGGTATTCGGCTTCCGTAGATGAGCGAGCTATGGTGTTCTGCTTCTTGGCTTGCCAGGAAATAGGAGAATCACCAAGAAAATTACAGTAACCTGAGACTGATTTCGGTCCTGTGTGTTGGTAGCCCAGTCGGCATCAACGAACCCACGAAGGATCAAGTTGGTTTGTTGGATCGGGAGACCTGTGTCTGTGGTGCCTTGAATATATCGTAGAAGTCGCTTGAGAGACTCATGGTGAGAGTTTAGAGGCTGATGCATGTCCTGCGATAGTTGATGAACGGCGAACTGGATGTCTGGTCGGGTGAGCGTGAGATATTGTAGAGAGCCTACTAGTTGCCGATATAGGATCGGGTTGCTGAATTCCACGTTGGAGTTTTCCCGAATGCTGTGCTTGCACGCCATAGGTGTTGATACGGGCTTTGAGTTGCTCATTCCAGCTCGCTCTATAATTTTGCGGGTGTATGGTTGCTGATGTAACAGGAGGCCGGTGCTTGTTTTGATCGTTTGAATGCCCAAAAATTGGGATAGGGAGCCGAGATTTTTCATCTGAAATGTGGATTGAAGATTAGAAAATAGACGATTGATCTCAGTAGGAGAATTACCTGTGATGAGTATGTCGTCAACGTATATAAGAACGTAGAGCTGAACATTGCCGGAGTTGTAGGTAAGCAGGGAGTAGTCGGATGTGCTGATTGTGAACCCATACCGAGTAAGATGATTTGAAAGCGTTGAGTACCATTCTCGGGGAGATTGTTTGAGCCCGTACAGGGCTTTCTTTAATTTGCATACATAGTTCGGATGAAGGGCGTCTTGAAAACCTTGAGGTTGCTGCATGTAGACGATATCCGAGAGTGTGCCGTGGAGAAAGGCGTTTGATACATCGAGTTGATGAATGGTCCAGTTGTAATGAAGTGCTATAAGGATTAAAATTCTGACGGTAGGCATCTTAGCAACGGGGCTGAAAGTCTCGGTATAATCGATTCCGTGTTCTTGATTGTATCCTTTGGCAACCAGGCGAGCTTTGTATCTGGCTATGGTTCCATCCGATTTATATTTAGTTCGAAAAGTCCATTTACAGCCCAGTATGTTTTGATGTTTTACTGGAGGTACTAGCTCCCACGTACCCTGTGTTTGCAAGGCTTGAAATTCTTGTGACATTGCCTGTCTCCATTTTTCCGATTTAGCTGCTTGTGTATAAGTGGTAGGTTCGTCCGCGTGAGTTGAGTGTAGCAGATCGAATATTTGTTTTGGTTTAGATTTCCCGCTTTTGAGCCGTGTTATCATGTGATGAGTTTGCGGACCACTGCTGTCACCTGGCTGCACTGATTGTGAAATATTTGTATTTGGAGCGTTGTTAGTAATTGAAGCAATTTGAGATCGAGCAGCGTTGCTTTGAGGAGCTGAAGTGGTGGGCAATGTTGAGCCAGACGTAAAAGATGTGTTGGAGAGATGGGGTGGAATGTTCTGTATTGGTTTGAGGTGTGAAGGTAGATGAGTAGTGGGGACCAGAAGGAGTGGCGGTGTGGCAATATGGTTGTCTGAGCAAGAAGTTGTGTCTTGTGCTATTTTGGAGAAGGGAAACTGGGTTTCATCAAAGATGACATTGCGGGATGTATAAACCTTGTTAGAGACCGGGTCAAGACAGCGATATCCTTTTTGGGATGTGGGGTAGCCGATAAAGACGCAGGGTGTGGAAATTCTGGAGAGTTTGTTGTTTGAATATGGTTTTAACCAGGGGTAGCAGAGACATCCAAACACTCGGAGATGAGTGTAGTCAGGAGGTGTGTTGAACAGAATTTCGTAGGGAGATTTTTGGTGCGTGTTCGGAGATGGGAGCCGGTTGATAAGGTAAGTGGCAGTGAGCAATGTGTCAACCCAAAGAGCATGAGGTACCGAGGCTTGTAGGAGCAGGGTACGCGTAGTCTCTACGAGATGACGATGCTTGCGTTCTGCGACGCCGTTCTGAGAGGGAGTGTGCGGACAAGAGGTTTGGTGGATGACGCCGTGGTGATTGTAGAGAGTTTTGAATTTGTTGTTGATGTATTCGCCGCCATTGTCGGTTCGCAGAATATGAATCCTTTGGCTGAATTGGCGTTCTGCATAGTGTTGAAATTCAAGAAATTTAGCAAAAACATCTGATTTATGAATCAACGGATAAACCCATGTGAATTTGGAGAAATCGTCAATAAACGAGACATAGTAAAAATAGCCTTGATTGGAACCCGTTTGGATGGGTCCCCAAACATCAGAATGAATCATATACAATGGTAAATGCGTAATAGTTTGGGAAATGCTAGTAGGTAAGCGATGACTCTTGGCCATTTTACAAGAATCGCATGAAAAGTTTTTCGGTGAGATATGAACATTGTTGTGAGCATGTGCAATAGTTGCTAAGGTGTATCTGGACGGGTGGCCTAGCCTTCGGTGCCATAAGTCCGGAACGTGTTGTATGGAGAGTAAGGCGAGTTGCTTGTTCTTGTCTTGCGGAGAACCTTTGAGCTGCAGCGGATATAGCCCGTTAATACATGGACCCGTGAGAAGAGGGCATTGGGTCTTCCGATCCTTAATTGTGTAACCAGAGGAGGAAAAGGTTATATCACAGTTGTTATCCGATGTAAGCTTATGAACCGATAATAAATTGAAAGCAAGATTAGGAACGAGATTGAAATGAGAAAGTTTTAGACTACCTGCGGGTATAGGAAGGATTCCTTTGCCCGTGGTGCGTATAGGGATTGTATTACCGTTACCGAGAGTGACTTGAGTAGAGCCATGATATGGTTGTGGATGAAGAACATTGGTGGGATCGGATGTTAGATGCGAAGAAGCTCCACTGTCCAAGAACCATTCTGCCGCCGGTTGATTTGTAGGTGACGTGAAGAGAGCAGAGGCAGGTTCGCTGTTGTAGGTGTCGTCATGACGATGCCAACATTTAATCGCGGAGTGACCGTTTTTGCCGCAAATTTGGCAGGTGATTAGCGGTCTGGGAGCCTTTCCAGTGCGGGAATTCGGATTGGAGTTCCGATTGTCGACGCGATATCTGTTGGACGAAGTTCTGCCTCGGCCACGCCCTCTAGTGGAAGTAAGGGCAGTAGAGTGACCTGATAATTGTAAAGATTGTAGTTCTTTGGCTGTTTCGTGAACCAAATTTAGCTCTTCGCTGCAAAAAAGTGTATAGAGTTCATCTAAGGTAACGGGTCAGAGATTTGTGCGTATGGTCGTCTTGAAAGCTTGGTATGTGCTGGGTAGTCCATTAAGGGTATAGTGAATCACTTCTTCCGCATCTAGATGGGATCCGCCAGCGGCGAGTGCGTCGACTTTGGATTTTACGTCAAGAAGATACTTGATGCCTTCTGCAGGATCGAATCACCTGAAAAACAAATGAGCACTAGACAGCAAATGATCAGAGGAAAAAAGGTTGAAGGAAAACCTCTGTATTCTCCTTGTATTCCTGTAAAAAGCTTTGTAAAGATAACATTGTCTACCTTCTAAGACTCTTTTTCACCTATATGTAAAACTGTAAAGTTCTGTTGCTATTTTTGTGTAAAAGAAAGAAATCAAAATAAAAAGGTGTTACTAGCAAATAAAGCATAAAAGGTAGTGGGCACACTCCAAACCGTTGGAGTGTGTGGGGATAACCGCGGGTCATCCCAGTTATCCGGTGCATCAGTCCTCCCCGGCTTCCGAAGAGCTCAACTCCGACGAGCTGATTAAGACGATGGCGTCATCTGCAGGCTTATACGGTGAAAGATCAGCTACATTGAAGGTGGAAGAAGTGTTGCAGTCAGCTGGTAATCCAATACGATAAGCATTATCGTTGATTTTGGCAAGAATTGGAACAGGACCGATCTTCCGCTTTGCGAGCTTCGAATAAGCTCCTGGGGGAAACCGCTCGCGGCGAAGACGGACCATAACTAGATCTCCTTCCTTGAATAGACGCTCCCTTCGGTGGACGTCGGCGGCCTCTTTGTAACGAGCGTTTGATTTGATAATTTGCTGGCGAACTTCAGCAAGCATTTGAGAGTAGTCTTGAGTAAAAGAAACGGCAGCCTGTGAATGAAATTTAGGGACAATTGAAAGATCAAGAACAGTGTTAAGAGCTTTAGTGTAAACTATGTCAAACGGGGCCTTCCCGGTAGAGCGATTAGGCATCGCGTTATAGGCAAATTCCGCCTTGGCAAGCACTTCTTCCCACTGTTTCGGCTGTTCCTGTACAAGGCAGCGGAGCATGTTGCCTAATGTCCTGTTTACGACTTTCGTCTGGCCGTCGGATTTGGGATGATAGGCGGAGCTAAACTTTAGATCAGTACCTAGGCGCTTCCACAGCTCATGCCAAAAATGACTGATGAATTTGACGTCCCTATCTGAGGTAATGCTCTTCGGTAGGCCGTGTAAACGAACGACTTCGTTAAAGAAAAGAGTTGCAATATTGAGAGCATTAGAAGTCTTTTTGCAAGAAAGAAAATGGCTCATTTTAGAGAACCTGTCAACCACCACGAGGATTGAGTCGTTGCCTCGCCGAGTCCGCGGTAAGCCCAAGACGAAGTCCATACTGATATCCTCCGAAATAGTGTTCGGTACCGGTAGAGGCATGTATAACCCACTGTTTTGTGCTCCCCCTTTATATGCTTGACAGACGGCACAGCTTTCCACAAAACGAAGAGTATCACGCCGAAGGCGTGGCCAATAAAAATGAGCTTGTAATTGACGGAGGGTATTATCTTGTCCCAAGTGCGCCACAAGTCCTCCGCAGTGGGTTTCACGAATCAAATGTTGGCGCCAGGAAGATATCGGAATGCATAGGAGGTGGTGCCTGAAAAGAAATCCTTGCCGGATTGAATATTCCTCACAGTGGGAGGATTGTAGGCACTTAGCCCAGATGGCGGCAAAATCCTCATCCGCTGCATACAATTCGGTGACATGCTCTAGACCCACAAGCTCGGCTTGCAGCCTTGTGAGTAATACAGCCCTCCTGCTTAGAGCATCGGCGATGCGGTTCTCAGTGCCAGGTTTGTGCTTCAAAGTGAACAAAAATCTTTGCAAAAAGACTAGCCAACGAGCATGCATTCGACTGATATTTTTTTGGGTATTTATATGCTGGAGAGCTTTGTTATCACTGCACAAAACGAAGTCCTGGTGTAAGAGATAAGATTCCCATTGTTTCAGTGCCCGAACAATCGCATACAACTCCTGTTCGTATGCCGCCCAATTCCTCCTTGCCGGACATAATTTCTCGCTAAAATAAGCGACATGCCTACCTTCTTGCGACAACACTGCACCAATACCAATTGACGACGCATCAGTGTCCACGGTGAAGAGCCTTTCGAAGCTTGGGAGGGCTAAAATTGGGGCGGTCGTAAGTGCTTCCTTGATTTTGTTGAAACTAAGCTCTTGTTCGGCTCCCCATTTAAATGTTTTGAGCTTAAGACATTCAGTTATTGGTGCCATGATTATGCTGAAATTCTTGACGAAGCGTCGATAGAAGTTCGCCAGACCGTGGAAGCTCCAGATATCAAAGAATGACTTGGGTTGTGGCCATTCCTTAACAGCAGAAACCTTCAGTGGATCAACATGGATGCCGCCACCCGAGACAATGAATCCCAAAAAGTTGACGCTTGCGGTGGCCAGCTCTTCGGAAGGATATTGAATAAGACCTTCAGATGTTGAAGGTGTAGGGTTCGGTCTACACTATAGACCAAGATATCGTCGAAGTAGACGATACAAAATTTTCCCAAATGTGGTTTTAGTATCTCGTTCATGATCCTCATGAACGTTGAAGGTGCATTACACAACCCAAACGGCATTACCTTCCATTCGTAGAGTCCCTGAGGCGTTTTAAATGCCGTTTTCCATTCGTCACCAGGTCGAAGCCGAACCTGGTGGTATCCACTGCGGAGGTCGATTTTGGAAAAGATTGTTGATCCGGTCAGTTGGTCTAACAGCTCATCAACCCGTGGCATGGGGAAGCGATACTTAATCGTGATTTTGTTGATGGCGCGGCTGTCAACACACATTCGCCAACTACCATCCTTCTTCGGCACGAGCAACGCCGGAACGGCACAAGGGCTGCGGCTTACTTGTATTAATTGCTTTGCAATCAACTCATCAACCAACTCTTGCAGGATGGTTTGCTCTCTGGGATTTAGGCGGTAATGAGGGAGATTGGGTAGTGTGGCGCCCGGAATTAGATCAATTTGATGCTGTATACTCCTTAATGGGGGCAGTTCGGCTGGCAAAACATCCGGCGTCACATCTTGATACATCTCCAGAAATTCTGCAATATCTGTCGTGACATTAAGCTGCTGCAATTGACTGTTTGGTTCGGTGACGAGTAAAGCGAACATGGGAGCCTGGTCTCGCCACTCTTGAAGTAAACTGCGACCCGAGACGAAGTGGATAGCGCCCTTGTTCCCAGATTGTGTTTCGGTCGGCCCCGGTAGTAGCCGCAACTTCCTTCCCTTCCAATCGAGGGAATAGACATTTGCTCTGCCATCATATTGAACACCCACATCGAACTGCCAAGGCCTTCCTAGAATTAAGTGACATACGTCCATCTCTAGGACGTCACATAGGACTTCGCAGGAGTAATTTTTCCCAATGGAAAACGTCACGAGACAAGAATCGGTGACGGCAATGTCCATCCCTTTCTTTACCCAACTGATCTTGTAGGGGTGTAAGAGCTTGGTCGTCTTTAATTTCAACCCTTGGACGACTGTCTTGGATACAATGTTCTCGGTGCAGCCGCTATCTATGAGTAAGTCGCACACCTTGACCTTGATAGTACACCTGGTCTTAAAGATGGCGTGGCGTTGAGATCGGCCACTGTGGCGGGGGACTAGCAATAATTTTCCCATGACTCCAATAAAAGGATCGCCCTCATCTGCTTGAACATCAACAGCTTCCTCTGCCACTTCAGAGGCTGAATGACCTGAGTCCGTTTCCCCCTCCAGTTCGGCTATATGCACTTGTCGACGCTGTGGGCACTCATTGGACTTGTGTCTGGGTTGGAAATAACGAAAGCATTTAAGGTTAGAGGGCTTAGCATACGGATTAGTTGGGCTGGCTCCTTTTGGCTTCTGTATGGCTTTTCCTTCATTTGGTACACCTGAGGAATTGGGTTGAGTTGTTGAGGTTGCTGAGGACGCAGGAGATCGCCCGGCTGAAGGTGAAGTCGCCTTAGTAGCAGTGGAATTCGGCTCTTGCCAATGTCGTCGATAATACGGCGTCTTGGGCTTGCGATTTTGTTGTACCTCAATCTTCAGAGCCAGATTGATGGCTTGCGGCATCGACCAAACGGAATTCAATTCCAATTGATCCTGTATAGTATCCTTGAGGCCTCCGATATATCGAGCTACCAACTGCGTGGCTGACTCATTAAGATCGTTCATGGCACTCAACCTTTGGAATTCTTCCGTGTATTCACCCACGGTCCTAGTACCTTGAGCACAATGCTGGTACCTCATATATAAGATTAGCTCAAAATCGGTGGGAAGGAACTGTGCCCGCATCAGTTGTTTCATCCGCGGCCAAGAACGAATCCGGTCACGGCCCTCTCGGCGGCGTGATTGCAGGGTTTGTTCCCACCATGCGCTCGCCCCGGCCTTCAACCGACAAGCTACATATTTAACTTTCTTATCCGGATCGATATCCATGTAATCAAAAAAGTTTTCCACTGATTTCTCCCAGTCAAGGAAATCCTCAATATGCAAATGACCATAAAAAAATGGAATGTCCATTTTCACCTTGAACTCCCCAAATTGCTGTCGGTTTTGTGGTGCTCGCCTATTTCGTGGTGGATCTGCGACTTCAAAATTATCCACCTCCCCGCCACTAGAGTATGGTGGATTCAAATCCCGCGCCAGAACGGGTTCTTCCTCTGAGTCAGAAGGTTCCATCCGGTTGAACTGATGCCGTCGTCCAAAGTGTTCACCGCCTCTTCTCCTCCGTGGAACCTGCCGATTTGCTCGGGCCTCCTCACGGAGATGATCTTGGTTCACAGGCCTAGTACGTAGGAGATTAAACTCTCTGTGTATATCTATCGCGAGTCACTGCACATCGGCAGCGATTTCTTCTATCCGGCGATTGGCGTTCTCCTGGTTTGCCCATAACGCCTCAATCGACCGACCCTCCTCTGTCACAGATCCTTTGCCCTTGTTCGTCATTCTATTTCCAGGTATAAGTTGGCTCTGATACCAATTGATGCCTTCTGCAGGATCGAATCACCTGAAAAACAAATGAGCACTAGACAGCAAATGATCAGAGGAAAAAAGGTTGAAGGAAAACCTCTGTATTCTCCTTGTATTCCTATAAAAAGCTTTGTAAAGATAACATTGTCTACCTTCTAAGACTCTTTTTCACCTATATGTAAAACTGTAAAGTTCTGTTGCTATTTTTGTGTAAAAGAAAGAAATCAAAATAAAAAGGTGTTACTAGCAAATAAAGCATAAAAGGTAGTAGGCACACTCCAAACCGTTGGAGTGTGTGGGGATAACCGCGGGTCATCCTAGTTATCCGGTGCATCAATACTGGCTCATGGTTTTATCTTTCATGGACAGAACATATAGTTTGTTCTTTATCTGACTGATTCTAGATCTAGTGGAGGATTGAAGACGGAGATCCAGAATCGCCCAGATTTCACTACAATGTTCCGCCGAGAGCACGTAGGGTAAGATTGCAGGCGAGATAACCAAGTATAACGCAGCAGCGAGGTTTTGATCAATCAAGATCCAAGTGTTGTGCGGGGATTGTTGCGTCACCGGTGAGGAGATGATGGAAGATTCTTGGGTCGGACATTTGGTGAGACCGGTCAAGAAACCTTCGTAGTCATTTGCGCGGAAGAGTTTGAGGATTTGAGCCCTCCACAGAGCATGGTTGTCCGTCGTAAGGGGTTGAGCAATGACATGTTTGACATTGCTCATGAGAAATTTGAGAGATGAGGGAATTTGAGGGTTGAAGAACTCAGCTGTTGGGAGGGTAGAAGCAGCCTGATCGGCGGAGGAGGATGCCTCCGTTGAGTTTGGCATGACTGAAGGATCAATGCCGGACGTCTGATTCCATGTGGATAAACGAAAGCAGAGAGGGATAAAGAAAATGAAAGTAAAGACAGATTTTCATTGATTTAATTCTTGTTACAGTAACGGTATTTATAAGTAAAATACAAAATGTTTTGGCTAAAACAGAATGAGTAAACCAGTCACTGACTGCCACGTGTGTATAGCTAATAGAAACGAAGGGAAAAGCCTCCACCAAGGTTAGGATTTATGAGTTATTCCCTTGCGTCGCCGTCGTCTTCCCATGCTTGGGAGGGGCTCCTCTCCCCTCCCTCCCCGCACCATGGCTCTAAATCCTTCCAATTTTCCACCGTTAACACACACTTCTCTTCTTGGCCCTCCTCCTCTGGCTCCACCGCTCTCGTGGGCTAATAACCTCAATGAACCTGATTGGGAGGATTTTCCTATGTTCTTTGTTCCTTCTAATCCCAAACTTTCCTTTAAGTCTTATGATTTATCACACGGAATAGCGCTCTAGAACCTTGCCTTAGTTGGTTATTCCATTGATCAAAGACCTTACTACAAGAGGCTCCTTGCCTCCATGAAAATGTGGAAGCTTAAAGGATCGCTAAGCTTTCTTCGCCGAATGATTTCTTCCTCTTAAAGTTCAACAATATTGAAGATTACAACATGGTATGGCCGGGAGGAACCTGGTTCTTACTCGATAAGCCTTTTGTACTTCAAAAAATGGTCCCCAAAATTTAAACATAACAGGATGAGTTCCCCTCTATTCTGATTTGGGTGAAAATTTTGGATGTCCCATTAGCTTTATGGAATCCAATGGGAATTTCAAAGATTACTAGCTTTATTAGTGTGCCACTCTTGGTAGACTCCCTTGCTACAAAACGTACTAGGTTAAATTTTGCTAGGGTTTGCATTCGAATTACTAAGGATTCTCCTCTTACTGAGAGATTCCAATTGAGATTGATGATGAAGACATGATTTTGAAAGTCATTTATGACTGGAAACTAACTCCTTGTGAGTTCTATGGCTCTTTGGTTCTTCCTGCCAATCTTTGATTAATCCTCAGATTTTTTTTACCAAAAATTGTTGCGAATCAACTTGATTAGCCACCTCTAATTAATGCTCCTATGTTAAATTCAGACATTCCAGCTCAGACTTCTGCTTTTGTTCCACCTTCCTAGATAGTTAAAGATCCTATCTTACCAAATCTTAATTTTTCCAATCATGAAATTTCTTCTTCTAGTCATAATTCTCTACCAACAGTTCCTAAATCATCCTACATTCTTCTAGCTAATAAATTCTAATCTTTGCAAACTGAGGAAATTTAATTCATTAGTAATTTAATAACTTATATTAATAATTTAATTAAGATAAGTTATTAAATTAATAGTTAATTAAAATAAGATATTAAATTAATAATTAATTAAAATAAATTATTAAAGTAATAATTAATTAAAATGAGCTATAAAATTATTATTCATTAAATTATGAAAATATATTTTTTAAGAAATTATTAAAATCCGTCGGAAAATTGGTTGGAAAATCCTCCGGAAACAAATCCGTCTGAAATTAGCCAAAAAATCCACCGGAAAATCTGCAAAACATATGTCAGAAATATTTCATTGTAATCCTTTGGAAATCCACCGGAAATCAGTCGATCCGCCAGAAAATCTGCCGGTTCTAGGCTATTTTCCTGTAGTGATCCCTTTCGGAGGTCCACAGCCCGGACTTCTGCCGGACCATCACTTGAAGCCCTCCTATGCTCCACCAGGCCATCACCTAACTTCCGGACTTCTGCCAGACCACCACTTGAGGCCGAACTTTTAACGGACAGCCACCTGAGGCCCGGACTTTTGCTGGACCACAACTCGAGACTCGGACTTCTGCTGGGCCACCACTTGACGCTCAGAGTTCTCCCAGAGTACCGCCCTTCTACTATGTTCTTTCGGACCCCTTTCTTCTTCTAATTATGGTCCTTCGAACCTCCATCACTAATCAACGATCTTTCTGACCCCGGTCTCCTGCCAACTACGGTCTTTCGAACCCTTGTCTCGTGCCGACTATGACCCTTCCAACCAAATAAATATGTCTATGTTGATTATTGTAACTCCCACCATGTAATGCACTCTATATGACGTACATTTGTGACATCAAGCCAAGGCCTTCTCCCAAGGAATGACCTCATTTGCAATCGACTGCAATTACTAGTGGATTCATTCAAACTGGGTCAGGCCCCGTGGTTTTTTCCCCATTTTCAGGATTTTCCACGTAAAAACTCTAGTGTCTCTTATGAACGCTACACCCTCTCTCTTATCTGATTGAGTGTTGGATCTTTACGCAATGCTAAGACGTTAAACTTCATATTTCTTTACCCCCGTGAATATTCCAAGTCGCAGCAATTTGTAATAGGAATTATACCATTTTTCTCATCTTCTAGCTTTTATTTTCCTGCGATAAGCTTTTCTACGGGTTCATGGATCATAAAAAATTACATAGAGACTGAGACATAAGAGAGATGTACTTTTCTCACAAAGTTTCATAGTGAATTTTTTGGTATGGAGTGGCTCCATGATTTTTTCCATGTTCGAATTTTTTCACTTTAAATCCTGTTATACTTTCTTTTCGCTGCATTTTTTCTTTGTTGTTTGTGTTTGTGTGGTTTAATTACTTCTCCAAAAATCTAACTACAAGTTATTACAGAGTTTTTGGGCAAAATTACTTTCAGCTGCTGAATCTATACAAATTTCTTCCAGAAGCAAGTCGAGCCATGTTAGATCGATTAGCTGTTTCTTTGAATTGCCTGATCAAAGTGAATGAGAAAAAAGGTGAGGTTGGGATGAAGCGAGGGGGAAGGGGAGATGATCAGCTAGTTATTAAGAGAATAAGGGTGTTGAAGAAGCTAAGCGAAGACAAAAACTGAAAAAAGAGTTAAATTTGGAAGAGTTTTAGTTGACCAATTGAAGTTGGACTGCATTCCTTCGAGATAATATGCAAGATGAAATAGTTAATTATTAATAATGAAGAAAATTAATTCATTGTATATAGAAAGAAAGAAGGGAAAGGGATGAAAGTGACAAATGAATATCTATAACATAATTGTGTGGCAGTGGAATTATGAGCTGGATAAAAGAAAGTGAAGGGAGTGAGTAAATTAAAGGCTCCTTTATTAATTTAACTAGACTTGGTTTTTGCTATTGCTACAGTGCAGACAAACGCTTTGTGTTTTCTTTGGGAAAAGTAAATTGGACTACTGAGAGCCCACTAATTATTCTCATTTTGATTCAACATTAAAAAAATTTTTTTGTCACATTTGAGCCGTTAAGATAAATTTACTCACATATCAAATACATATATTTTGAATTTAAGATCTCTTAATTAATAACTAAAGTCCTTATAAACAGACCAAAATGAGCTATATTTTCAAGCCAAATGATTGCAGAAGTTATTGCAGACTCAACCTATGCTACAAATTTTGGTATGAACCTGTTTCAAGGTACTGCTATAATTATTTGCTGTAATTTCAACAAATAAAAGTTTATTGTAATTTCAAATGTAACATTTTATGAGGTTTTTAGCTGTCCAAATGTGTTGAAGGGATAAATTGGCAGTGCAGAAGTTTTTTGCTAAAGCTATTGCTTCTAAGGTTCCTTTGTCTAAACTGTAGCACGATGAATAAAGATGAATTAGTGTTTTGATTGAAAATAAATATAAAAATAGATATATGAAAGAATATACAGTTAAAAATAAAATTTGGTTACAGAGAATTACTGTTTTGATTTAACTGTTATTATTTTTAAAAATAAAAAATAGATTTTTCTGTTGAAGATGCACTTAAGCGGGAGAAGGGCGGCGGTTGAAAAAGAGAGAAAAAAAGGCCAGTAACGTGATGCTTTCCTCTTTAAAAGCACAAAAGGCAAATAGGGTTCAATAATTGGGGGTTTTATATTCCTAGGGTCGACTCGAATTTAAATGCATTAGTAATTAATAAAATTAGATTTTCTTCGCTCTAATTATCTTTATCTGTTAATTCATAGTTAAATTTATTAAATACACTCAGACAAAAAATAAACCAAATCATTACTTTTCTAAAGCCAGTGAACACAAATATAATAAACTAGGGGTGTCAAAATCGAGTTATGGGTCAGATTCGGATCCAACACAATATTAACCCGCTACTATTTGACATGATTTGAACCCAACCCATTTTTTGCAAACGGATCATATAATACAACCAGGACCATTCCCGTAGGGTTGCTAAGTTGATCCTGCAGCTTGCGAGATTTGGCAAAAGAAGCACACTAATGGGAGAACAACGAGCTCGATCTTGTCGTAGTCGTTACTTCCGATCTAACAAAATAACGGTGAGCGAGCTATCATGAATTTCGACCCCACATGAAGGAACGTTGTGAAGCATCAAAGGAGAAGTTCCGACGAATCCAACTCGAAGCCAAAGGAACGTCGTTGATGGCACAGTGCGGGTGGAAGAAGAGGAAAAGCAAACATGCCAGCAAATGGGATGGCGACAACAGCCAATGCGAACGGGACGATGCAGCGGCCAATTGCACTCGACGAGACATCATAACGTCAGATGTGGTTGTGGGTCTCCGAAAGGGTTCCGCTCGTGTGGTTCGAATGCAAAGGGTACGATCACACTATCCCGTAGGACAAAATGGTCGTAAGCCTTTACACTCGGCACAAGCAGGCCAATGGAAGAGCAGATGGAGTTATAGATACGATTAGCCATGGAGGATAGCGGGTTTTCACCTACACACCTCGATAGATAATAATATCTATAACCCTAAATTCACGAGATTTCCCCCATTCGATACATCAGCTCGAATGAGGTTTATTTGATTGTGGGGATCGGTTTCCTACGGGCGCAAGCCCCCGAAGTTAATTACATCTTAGACCTCGGTCTAAGAACACTCTCGATTAAGGACGTTAGATTATCTCCTCTGATGGGTTTAGTGTAAGGGGATTTCTAGGCTTTCCTAATCAAAGGGAAGAAGGTTCCAATTGGCTTAATCAATCACACATCGTTCATTCAACATCCGGTCGGCTCGAAGAAGTGGAAAAACTGGAGAAAAAGAGAGAGATCACGCATTCGAACAAGCATGAGAGAAAGAGGGAGGAGGCGTCATCTGTGTGACGCGGATGGGCAGGATTTATAGCTTCCGAAAGGATGGATAACTTACCCACCAATAAGGTGTATAGAGGTACACTCGTACCGCTCACCTTTAGACCCTAAATCTATAAAAGACGTAGTGTTGCACACACAACACTAACATCTACGACCTAGCTAATGCAGTCCTGGACTTATTCCTTGTCTGACAAAGGAAGCCAGCTAAAACCTCCTAATCGTATAAAATCCATGTTGTCCGGTCCATATGAAGAAGGGTAGGTAGTTAGACACTGAAATTGGGATCGACAACTAGAGAGATTCCTAAGTGATCCCATACTTATGAGTGGTACAATGCTCCTAAAACTAATGCAATTAAATTTTAATTTTAATTAGTTACTAATGCAATTTATGCTGGTTGAAGTCTCCAAATCAGATATGTATGAATTTTAAAAAGGCTTTATAAAAATAACTTTTGAATGACTAAATTTCCCCAGGTCCGGCACTTCATCCTCATAGGCCAGATTATCCGGACTCTACCCTCAGGCGGGGAAATTTGTCTAATAGAAGAGAGAATGCGTGCATGCGCCCCCGGACGGTTCTGGCTATTCCCTAGAGTCGTTATGGTTTCTATGTGAATTAATCTTAAATTTTTATTGTTAATTACGAGTAGAAGAATTTTTATCCTAAAAGAGCCTAATGGTCAGACACAAGCACATGCAAGAAAGAAAACCTATAAAAAGCATGCCGGTTCTACTGCGCAAACAAAGTAAGTAAATCACAACACAGAAACAAATCCCACGAAAAAGAGTGTCCATGGCAAGTGCCATTCAATATTACATCACAGGGTACAGAAAGTAATGGTGGCCGGGCTCCACCGACAACAACCCGGAAACGACGCAAATCTTAAAACAAGACATTTTTATATCTCTTCAGTCTTCTTCTTCTCTTCCTCGATTCGTCATTGGATCATCTTCAGCTCTTCGGGCTCCTCGTAGTACGTCCTCCAAAAGGATATCCAAATGAAAAAGGAAACCTCCTTGTAGGGGTTTACTTTTCCTTTTGGATTTCTATCTCTTTAAAAATGCCTTGTTTTAAATTTTCACAATATTTACTATCAAATACATTTCAACAGAAAGAAAGAAAAATCTAGACTCTCCTGCAGGGGTTATCCTAAGCAGTTATAATAAAAATTTCACCCAAGCAGTTATATATATAAATTAAAATGCGCACATCAATTACTTGGCCGTGCTCTGATTATTGGGGGCTAAGCAGCTGAAGCAGGTACCTAAAGCAGTTATACATAATTATTAATTTTTAGCCCCCTTTTAGCAGCATTATATGAGCACGGCCACCTGCAGGAAAACAGGATTAGTATAAAAGAGCGTGCCTAACCTATGGGTATTCTAACGTCACAACCACAGTACAGAAAAGAAAGCTAGAAAAACAGTACAGAAATCACATCACAGAAAGGCTACAACAGGTAGCAAAAACAAACAGCACACGGGTCACATGCAGAGCGTCACAACACAGTACAGAAAAGAAAAAGCAGAACAAAAGCCTAACCTAAAGCTAATAGTCGTGTCCTAGCAAACTCATCTATGTGTGTGTATGGGCTGTATGGTTTTGGTAGATCCTATATAGGATAATTTTAGTTAGAGTTGTATGTATATTTGTTTGTTTGTTGAAAGAGACAAAGGAAAGATTTTGGTTAAGGTTCAAATATTAGTGTTTTAGGATTGATTTTAGGTATCTTTTATTTTTAATGTTTAATTAACTACCACCTTTGTTTCACACCGAGGCCGTGAGGTTTATTTCACCCTCCTTGGGGCTAACTTAATAGCCTCGTAGGCCTGGGTTACCCAGTGATAATTAACTTTGTTTGATTATTTTAGTTTGTTGTTAAAAGAAAAGAAAAGGGTGAATTAAATCATTTCTTAATCAAGTTTGAATTATGCCAATTAGAAAAATTAATTTTAGGTTTTGACGCTCCATTAGATCCATTCGTGGCGTTGTGCCACCAGGCTCGAGGAACCAGCCTCCTTAGGACACTTAGCCCCGCAGCCCGGAGTAGTCCATCCAATAAACTTCACTTTTGGAGCGGTTGTTGTGTATTAAGGGATTTGTTGATTACTTTTAAAAGATTATTCTAAGTTTGAACCTTTAAGAAATCTTTTATCCTAATGAGTTTGGTTTGTAACTTAATCTCCTAATATAATCCACATCTTTTAGATTTTAGGTTGGTTATGAATCAATTATTAAATTAGTTAGGATTGATTTAGGTTTATGTGTTAAAATTATGATTTAATGATTATGATTGTTAATTAAAACTTAGTTAAGAGTTAAGTGTTTTAATAGATTTTAGGAATTAGATTAGGATTGATTGGTTGATTATTAGTGAATTAAGAAAAGAAAATCCAAATCTAGGAAAATGTGTCACTAAGTTGTTGTTTTAATGTTTCTATCCTATAGGGAGCATGCATCCTAAGTCTATGTTTTCTAAGACTCCGTCCTTAAGTTTTGTCCTTAGATGTCACTAATGTTGTAGGATCGAAAGTGATGTTATTTTCTAACTCCTAAGACTTCTATACGGATGTCACGGGGTTTTAGGGATCTAAAAAAAAGTAAAAGCAATCCTAAATATATAATTGAAGTTTCTAAGGCCCTAAGGGAAGGAGGCGTACAATCATCTAGGCCCCTAAAGGTTTTCTAAGTTTTAGTAAACTTACAGCACCGGGGGCTACGACCCGGTGGTTCCGCCCGTAGCGCCCCTACTAGATGAGTAGGGACGACTGATGCTTAAATCTGGTTCTCCTAGCTCCAGCTCCAAGCGCTCCTTGTCCATTGCTTTCCAAAAGGTACCTCGCAAAACATAGAAGAAGGGTGTATAAGAGCAGTTCTATAAATAAACAACAGTGTAAGGAAATGAAAAATGCAATAAAAAAATTAGAACGTACCTTTTGTTATTTGTCGAGTCGTCTGTCTGTGGATCTTCCTTAGTTTGTGGGTGTGCGGTGCCAAAACACAGAAGAAGCAGTGAAGAAACTAACAAAACTAAGCAAGAGACAATTAAATGCGAAAAATGGAAAGAAAGAACGAAAATCGAATACGAAAAAGGGGTGTAGGCATTATCGTTATTGGATGCACTTCGTAGAAGTCAAGTACATCCTATAATATCAATAATGCCCTTTGTTGTTCCCACTCCGAACAAAGCACTTGATACGTTTGGGACCTCTACTCACAACCTACTACAAACAAAGCTTAAAACAACTAAGGGAAATAGACTTTCAAAACTAACCTTAGAGCTAGACTCTATCTGTTTTGCACTGATCCCAAAGCTCTATACTTTAGAGACTAACATTCAAGAAAGAATCCAAAGGAATAAGGACTGTCTTGCTCCAAAGAGGACACTAAGGACTTCTAACATAAAGCTCCTTAAGGTTTTAAATCCTACCAACTCACTTTTGAAATAAACATTAAAATAATCTAACTCAAATGAAGAAACCATAATCATTCTCAAAAGACGCTAAGGGATACTACTACACAAGTCTAAGAAAATCCAACATGACTTATAAGAACTTCTAAACTAAGTGTCACACAAAACCCTATAAAAGTCATCTATCAAAATCACTATTTTTTTTGTTTTGACACAAAACCCTACCAAAATACCTAGTAATCAAGTGCTTCTCCTCTTTATTTGGAGTGGGGTATGAAAATATAAAACTTTCCAACAAGGAAGCTTTATAAAACCCCTCATTGGAAAGCGTTCACAAAATTCGTCGTATGAAATCCTTTAAAACAAATCTCAAAGCCATTAGACACCAATCGACTTACAAAAGTTTTCGACCATAAAATCATTCATAAACACTCTCAAATACACGTTATGCGATAACTAATAATACCCAACATTAAGAGAAAAGACATATAAATACCCCTAAGCATGCTACACATTCTTCCAAAATAAGATTAAGAAACCTTTCAATGTAAACTAACCATATCATATTCGAATAACCACTTTAATGGATAAAATTGCCATAAAATAAAAATAGAACATGAATCTACAAGAATACCAACTCAACTTTAGAATTCATGAAAGCTCCTATCACTTCCTCAAACATTACTTTGCAAAAGGCTTATGAATAGTTACCATTATTACCTTCCAAATCAAGATGCATAACAAGCTTTGTTAAGGAAAAGTATAGGAAAGTTATCTAAGTCTTCTCATGCAGGAATATAAGATGCAACAAAATATAAGAAATCCTTCAGTTGAGACTCACAATGCCAATATCATTCTCACGACACCCAACTTTCTTCCATATACCGCACTTACATGAATGGGATTAGAATTCACTAAACCTTCTTTATATTAAGTGAGCATTAACAAAGCTCAATTATATAATGAACCTCTCATTTGCTTATGATACTAAGGATACCAATATCTCATTTTTTTTTTTTTTTTGCTTGGAGCATAAAACAGTGAGAAATCTATATATAATTTGCCTTCAAAACCATTCGGAACTCAAAACAATAAGGAAACTGCATAAGACATGTTACCAAAGTAGTTCGGCACCTCAAAACCAACGAAAAATTGCATAAACATGTTTCCAACAACAATTTGGAACCTCTAGACAAGCAAAATCTGCACTTAGGAATCTCCAAAAACAGTTTGGAACTCTAAAAACAGCAAAATCTGCACTTAGGAATCTCCAAAAACAGTTTGGAACTCTAAAAACAGCAAAATCTGCACTTAGGAATCTCCAAAAACAGTTTGGAACTCTAAAAACAGCAAAATCTGCACTTATTTGAACATTTACACAATGCTAAAATACCATTCTCTCGACTCTAAACAATCCATGCTTCCGCTACAAATACCAACTAAGATATAAATCATGTAGGAGTGTAGATTTGGAATATTTATGCACCTTTTGTTTGTTTTAACTTTCTCCAACTATTCATGAAACTTTCGTGGATGGAACTATAAAATTACTTTTTACATTACCACCATCTTTTGTAAATAAACAAGCTCTCTACCCTTTCCCAATAGTCTACAAAGTGTATATTCAGCATGCGTATTCAAGTAAAGAAGTAACACGGCATTCTCCAACATTTGAATATTTCTCTACATGGTTTATACAAGAGAGAAACTCTTAACGTAAAAAAAAAGCAAACAATCTTGAATTTTAACTATAAGTCCTAAACATAGAGCATGCGAAGTATTTGCAATGATACTTAGAGACTTCACCTTTAACCATTTAATCAACACTAAATTGATTTCATGCAAAGTTCATATTTGGCAATATATATATGAGGACTATCAATTGCCCAACACAATTGTCAATACCTCTTTTTGTGCAAAACTTAATCAAATAGAGAAGAAAGCATAGCAATTTTTCATTATCCATGAGCCTTCCGAGTTAAACATGCTACTATCAACATAAATTTCATGACTAAAGAATCCATGGTTGCTCTACAACAACTACCCATTTTTTTATGCCATGTGTCGTTCAAGAAAACTCATAAGTGTGTAACTTGAAGGGCAAGAAAATTCATAACAATTACTACACTAGGCTACCTTTTCTATGTGATAAAATTCATATTTTCATAACAATGACTTTTGCCAAGGTTCGATGCCAAGACTCATGGAGAGAATAACCTCTAATCACTCATACATGAGATTCCTATGATGATAAAACACAAACAAAAACCACATGTATATACTTTCCACTAACTCTCAAATTATAATACCAAAGAAACCGTAGCATATCCTACATGCTTACTTCTCAACATGAATTCGGGAACCAACCAACAACAAATCACATTGGGAATTTCTCTAAAAAAAAAAAACAATGCACATAAATTATGCCTTCAAGTATACACTTGAATGTTTGAAGCATGACGAAATTTATACAATAAATCATATCTAAAATTGCAAGGAAGAGGAAAGGAGGGTGGCGCAAAACCTTCGTATCAAATACATTTACAAAGCATGAGATAGTGTTTGATCAAAACTACCACATGTAACCCTCAATCTCATGAGACACTCATAAAATTCCTTGGAGCAAATCACCATGAAAGTCGACATTTTCGCAATCATACACTTCATGAAAACTTTAGATGAGTAATTGAAGAAAAAGGCTATTTGGAACTTGCTAATGGCTCATTGCCAACATTTTCAATCAAAAGAATATTAGACACTTTCATAAAGAGACTTGAAAGAAATTTTGTAAACACAAATACATCCATACTCATGAAAGAAAACATATAAAACCTTTATGTCTAAACACAATTAATCAACATTTAATTAAGTGGTTCCATACACCAACTCGAGCTCTATGAATCGCCAATACAATATCATAACTTTTCCTTAAAGACATTTCACCAAACACTTGGTAGACATACTTTGATGGGGTACTAAAATGGTCTCTCCTATATTTGCAAAGCTCACACCTAAATTCTAAATCATATCATGAAGTGAAAGTAAGACCACATACTAATTTGTCATCCTAATGAGTCAAGAAATTAGAGGAAAATATATTACCATATAACTCCCAAAGTCAACAATGCTAAATATCACAGAATCCATCTTGGCAAGCTACTACCTTCTCATAGAAATCAAAGAAAACTAGGAGTGTAATGACATATACACTCCAAGGCCTTACAAGACCACTCAAGATTTACGCACTGGCCGTTTCAACAAAACACAAATATGAGACAAAAATGAAATCTAACCCAAAATTGGTTCTCAGATTTTTTTTGTTTTGCAAAAGCCATGAAGGAGTAGAGGAGGTGAAATAATCAAGAGAATGAGGAGAAGATGGGGAAATACTCACCTTGCAAAAGTTCAAGCTCTGTCCAGTCACCGGGATCGATCCGAAGGGGGGAGATCTGGGTCGGTCTAGGCGGATCGGCGACTGGGTCAGTCGTGCGAACGGGAGTCCGGCGTTGGGTTCGGACGTGAGCTGAGGGAGTCGGGCTGGGACGTGGAGGCGCGATCAGGGTTCACGAACAAAGGCGTCGGGCTCGGTCTCGCGCGCATAGGGATCGGCCTAGGGTCGTGCGAACAAGGGAGATCGGGTGGCTTCGGCCTTCGGGTCTGTCGCAAACGGAGAGGGAGTCGACGTGAGAGAGGGCTGGGGCGTCGGAAGAGGGAGCGGGATCGAGAGTTGGAGCGGGAGTTCGGGTGAGGGAGTGAAAAAAAAACGAGAGAGAGAGCGTGAGAACGCGAGAGCGGGAGAGAGTGATCTAGGGACCGAATGCCCTGTCTCGGAGCCTTTGTTCCGAGTAAATTGAGCTCCTCGCCGAAAGAAGAAGCCCGCCTTCTTAGATCCATCACCGCAGTCGCTCAAAGCACGCGAATGAAGCCTTCCATCTGCTTCGTATCACTGCCCCCGTCTGTAGGAGATCGCGAGTCTCAGAGAAAAGGACCATGCCAGCTCTCGATCCAATCAGGTTCGCTCGATCGAATTTCCTGATATTGCATCCATTTTGAATTCATCAGAAAGTGGATTGGAACTTAATTAAAATTATTTGAGCTGAATTAGACCAGATTTGGCTAAGGTCGGGTTAAGCTCGAGTTCGAATTTGACTCGATTTGAGTCGAATTGGGTTCGAGCCGACGCGACGAATTTAATTGGATGAAATTAAATTCGGAATAATGATCAATTTAAATCAAATCAGGTACGACGCTATGAAAACCAACTAATCGAACATGTTCGAGTTCGATCCGACTCGAGTCGGGTCGATTCGAGTTCAAATTGAACTCGACGACGTTCGATTGGATCGATCAAACGAGCTCGAGCACGCTCGAGCCAAAATTGAGGTCAACAGTGGTCACTCGACGATCGAGGTCAGTGCATACAAGATGGCGGCAGCGGCACAAGCCAGCGTGGATGTGACTCACGTGTGATGTTCCCTGGTTAACCTAGGTTGATTTCGAGTTTATAGGTCAACTCAAACATGACCCAATTTTATAAACGGGTCGAAATCTCGAACATGAACCCCGACCCATGTAAAATCGTGTCTGGTTCGGGTTGAGCCGAAAACCCAAAATCAACATGTGTAGCAATTTTATAAACGGGTTGAAATCTAGAACTCAAACCCAACCCAACCCATATTGCAAACTGCTTGACCCTAACCCAAAAAATTCCGGGTCGATCCAGGTAGAGTTTCAAGTTGGATCAGATTTTAACACCCGTGTAATAAACGAAGCTCATGGAGAGAGGTTCAAGTCTTTCACAATTCTTCGACTTTTGTTTTTTCAATTGATTGTAGAAAATTGAGGATAGCGCCTGATACTTAGAACTGTTAAAAAAGTTTTTTTTTCCCCTTAAATAGTTAATATTACTTATTAAATAGCGCTTATTTGATTCATTCCTTAACTAAGCAGTACCAAACAACGCTCTCTCGTTCGCCCTCTCTCTCTCTCTCTCTGCCGTGAGATCAAACTCTCAAAGCTATCCCAGAGAGTTGAGAACGCAGAAGCATGGATATTTTAATGAACTTGAGGGATGAAGCGTACACGAGAGTGGTGGACGAACTTTCCGACTTGATTACCAGCGGTGAGACCATAAGAAATGAAGAGGAAAACATCCGGCGATTCTCCGAGCAAATGATCTACGTCAGGGAGATCATCATAAAGCTTCAATCGCAACAGTCGGGAGGCCAGTTTACTTGTAGTTCCACTACAGCCAACTTGCTCCGCCGGATGGAGATTGCGGTCAACAACGCTCGAGAAACCATCGAGGGATACAAATCCAAAAGCTCGCTCTTACGCTTATTTTTCTGCCGCTCTGTCATCTCCAAGCTGAACCAGTCCTCCAAGGAAATCGCCGACGTTCTCAGCCTCCTTCCCTTAACTGACATCGGTATCTCTCTCAACATTTACTCCAACCTCGACGCCATCATCCATAGCCTAAAGTCCATGGAGCTCAAGCTTGAGGAAAACACCAAGACCATCCACTCCAGGCTCGATCTGTACATCTCTGAGAACAGCGACTCCTCTTTGCCGCCATTGATCGAAGCCAAGGAAGTGAAGATCGGTGAACCGATTAACGAGGCATACCAGTTCACAAAAATGTTAGAGTGCTTTTCTTCAGAGATGGCCCCCCCAATCCAAAGGGAAAGGAGTACTGTTGATGAAATTGTGAGCCTTCCGAACATCTTCTTTTACTGTCCCTTGACTCTAAAACTTATGGAGGATCCCGTCAATGTCTCCTGCAACCACAGCTATGAGAGAAAAGCAGTTGAAGACTACTTCCGCTCAGGACATAAATTTTGTCTCCTTTGCAAAAAGGAATTAATATCTTCATCGTTGGGGAAGCTGGAGCTCACACCGAACCCTACGCTCCTCAATACCATATCAGAGTGGAAGCAGAGGAACGCGCTTATCAACGCCGAGAAGAACGCTAAGAAGAAGCTAAGAGATGCAGCAGAAAGAATCACTTTTGACAATATGGAGTCGACAAACCAAGCCCTAGAAGAACTTAAGGCTGTGATGAAGGAAATGCCCAGCTGCATCAGTGAGGCTACGGACAGCTCCTGCAAGCTTGTTCAGAAGCTGGCGGTGCTCCTGAAGAAAAGCGCAGGCGCAGGAAACGCCGGCTTGGTGTTATGGTGCCTCCTGTTCATCGCACGTTTTTCGCAGGAAAACAAAGTAAGAATTTTTAATTAATCTTTGATTTTAATCCGGATGTTTAATTATTTTGGATGATATCCTATATTATAATATGTCTAAAAGTGTAGTAAAATTCTATCAATTTATAATTTTAGTACTTAATTAATAAAATAATCATAATTTTTAACTTCTTTCATTCAAAAATTCAATTTTGATAAATTTTTTGTGAATATTTTCGAAGAATCACAAAAATATCAAAAATAAATCTCCATTTTAACTAGTCATTTTTGTGACCTTTAAATGAGAATAAGCAATTCCAGCAAATGGTCGCAGGAAACCATAGGCAGGGGAGGAGTAATTAAATGTCTTTTGAAGCAGCTTAAGACAGAGCCTATTGCAGCAGAGGTCTTACTTGAACTTTCCTCAAACGACAGGATTGCCCAAAAGATTATAGAAAACAAGAGCTCCATACCAGTTCTTCTCTCCCTCCTCGACAACCCAAATTCTCATTTGGCAGAAAATGCTCGCGCTGTGCTGAAGAATCTCTCTAACAGTATCAGAAATATTATTTTGATAGCAAAGTCAGCAGGGTACCTCACTCCCTTCCTCCATGAGTTCAGCGCGCAAGGTGTGTTACAGCAAGCTCTGATCCCTACCAAAGCCATACTTCCTACGATTATGAACTCATCTCCAGTTTCTACTTACAATTGATGTAACAGGGAATTCCGAGGAGATGAGAGCATTCATGGCTGAAGAACTGGCGCATATGCAGCTAACAGAAGCTGCTACAAGCATCTTGAACAATGAGAATTTCATCTTTCACATGACTGTATTGCTCACCTCCAGTTTACCAGCAAGCCAATTGGCTTCCCTCAAGTGCATCAAACGGCTCATGGACTTCAGTGGAACTAGGATATCGTTTCTGTCGACCGTTAGTACCGTCTCTGCTGTTCTGTGCATCATAACGGACACTGCTACAGAGCAACAGTCGAGGAAGGAAGCATTTGATATCCTTATTTCACTCATTGAGACGAGCCAAACATTCGAGCAAGAAAGCTATCCTGGCTTGCTGAGGCTCTACTCCTCCAGCAACATCCACAATTTGTTCGAGCAGATCAATCCCTCTACTCCCAACGATCAAGTTTGGCTGTTGCGGCTTCTGCTTGCAATGTTTCAGAAATCTGTTACAGCTCAGGATTGGATAATTTCTGATCCAAAGGCAATGAACCATCTCTTCTCCGCTCTTAATCTGGACAGGAACAGCGAAGTAAGATTCAATGCATTGAAGCTGATATACTGTCTTACAGGGAATTATCCAAACGATGTCCCTCTACCACCTCCTGTCAAGGAAACAACATTGAATTCCATTATAGCTATACTCACTAAGAGTTGCATTTCTGAGGAGGTTTCCATTGCTGCGAGCATAATTAGTCATCTTCCTCGTGGTGACAAAACTGTGGATGCGGTGCTGCAAAGCTCGACTGTTTTGAAAGCTATTAATGCTCTAATCTCCCATGCAAATAAATCCAACGAATTTTTAGAAAATGCTTTGGGAGCCCTGCTAAGATGCATAGACCAATCGAATTCAAGTTTTCTGATTCAGGTCGGAAAGCTTGAGCCAGTTATTGTGCAAATGCTCTCAACTGGAAGCTCTCTTGTAAAGCTGCGCGCTGCAATGATTCTAACCCATCTAGCTCGGTGCTCTCCTGGATCGTCAAGATCGCTACTTGGCGCATTACATTTTCGCCAGCCTTCCTGGAAAAATGTATTTTTGACGCATTGTACTGTTCATGAATCCTGCTCGCTACAGCGCGTTATATGCCTCGTCAAGGCTGGAGCAGTGAGGCCACTGGTTGATATGGTGGACGCCATGAATCCTGTTGCAGTTGAAGCGGCGTTAAGGGCACTTGAAACTCTTTTTGATAATGGCAATCCGGAGCCTTCTGTCTCTCAATCTATGTTTAATGCAGTTGCAGCTGGTACCATTGTAGAGAATAAAGGTGCAGCGCCGATCCTTGAAGTGCTCGAACGAGGACCGGTTCCTCTGAAGAAGGTGGCACTTGAACTCTTTGGGAAGATCTACAAGCATAGCGATATTACGAGTGGAGAGTTGGAGAAGTTCAAAGCAATACTTTTCTACCTACTGAACGAGGAAGATGAGCTTAAGAAAAAGGCGAAGGTACTGTTAACTGAATTATTCTGAATGGTTGTTTATCGTAAGATTCATCTCAGATTGTTTTTGTAAATTATATAATTAAAAAATATGATGATAAATTGTCTGAAAACAGGCTGGATCTATGGGAAAGATCTGAAAGAACAGTTTTTTAGTGTAAAAAATTTGATCTTTTGTGAATGGATTATCTTCATTGATATCATTGTGTTCTTCCTTTTATGGAACAATCAACATCAGAACAACACAACTACTAGAAAAATCAGTAACATCGATCCCATTTTCTTGTAAGTTCTGTGTTGACCTTGTGATGAAAACTTGATCGATTAAATTTTTTAAAAAAGTTATACATAAAGCACGTAGATCTACGTGTAGAGAATAAACAAAATAAGCTAATCGGCCAGTAGATCTCCCTCATCGCTTAGGTTTTTGCTCTTCTTTTATTTCTTGATGTTTGGATGAGGATGGTTTTTTGGTTGACGCTGGGCAAGTTATAGCTAAGGGCATCTTCAAACGAAAAACTCATTTTCCTTGCAATTTCTCATTTTTAATTGAATTCCATTTAGTAACATAAAAAAATAATATTTTGAATACATTATTTTTCCAATGAAATTAAATGGTGTTTGTCAACATTGCCACATCAATATTGACGTCGCACTGCAAGGCGCAAATTTTCATGTTCATGTGGAGCAGCTAATGGAAAGACAAACATTGGTTTAACGTTCGGTTCTAGATGGCCTAAGACAATCTCCAACCGGACTTTATACCGCCGTATGTCATCTGCCATTCGCTGCATTCGAATTCCAAATCCCAAGCTAAAATGTGATAGGTGAACATTACGACGTCAATATTGGCGTCGGACTGTTCACTTACACAAAAAAAAACCCTGGCTTGTGAATTTGCAGAAGAGCGGGAAAAAGAAGAAAAACATGCAAAAGAGGAGGAAAATAAAGTTGAATTGAAGATAAATTATGCAATTTTGAAATTTTAGTGTATTTTAGAGTGTAAAATGAATGTTTTGGTTAGAGATGCACTAATGATTGATTACGCCATTAGAAAGCTTGCTCCTGTGGATTGGTATCAAGCCTTTTCTGACTTCTGGTCTTTCAATATATAAGTTTTGGCTTGATCTGATGTTGAATCCACTTTACAGCTTTGCAAGTCCATGAGCAGCTGGACAATTACTTCATTGCATTCTTACATAGTGGAAAACTCCTTTATTATTATCACATTTAAAGATTTTAATAATTATTATAACAATTTTATTTAAAGGGGATTTACATAAATGCCACTTTATAATACTAATATTACATATTTAACATCCTAAACTTAAATATTTCATATATATCACTCAAATACAAAAATAACATCATAATCACCGCTCCGTCTCCCCCAAGCCCTAAGATCTACTCCTCTTGCGAGGTATTGATGATCAATGAACTCCTCGCTTTGTATTGAGAGGAGTCGAGGGAGAGGCCAGTGCCGGTAGACAAAGACTCATCTCCATTGTTGGAGATGGTTGATTCAAGAATGCAAGCATTGTTGCAATAGATCACCTGCAAGCCCTTATCAAATGCAATAGCTGAAGAAAAAGAAGAAATGGAGTTTGAGTGCTTTCTCCTTCTAATGGCATTGGACAACTCCATCTGCCTCCTTGTTGTGATTATATGCCAGTGATTCTTCACAGCATTATCAGTTCTTCTAGGGAACAACCTCGTTATGAGAGCCCATTTATTTCCATATAGCCAGTGAGCTGAGAGAAGCCTTTCCTCTTCCTCCTCCGTGAAGGCCTTCTTGTTAATTCTTGGGTCTGGTTGAACCATCGCAACATGCAGCTCTTCCCTGGAATAACAGAGTGAGAATAGAATGGTAATTCTTATGTTATTTTTATATTCAAGTGGTATATATATATGAAATATTTAAGTTTAGGATGTTAAATATATAATATTAGTATTATAAAGTGGCATCTATGTTAATCCCCCTTATTTAAAATTATAGATCATCACGTAACTATTTATTTTTCTATCTTTCTTTTGATTATTCTCATTTTTATTTATCAGATGTTTATGTCATTATGTGCAATGCATGCTTTTCTTTAAGGGTAAACTGTTCATCTCTTGAAAAACTTTTTAGCAATTTATTTTTTTAATGATGCTGTTAAAATATAAATTGGAATTAAAATATAATAACTTTTAAATCTTTCTCAACTAATCTAAGTGAACAATTGGGTCAAGTGAATGGCACTTTATAAAATAAATGGAAAAAAAAGGGCAAAAAAAGGAAAAAGAAAAGTGAGAGACCATAGTACTATGAGCACATGCTGCTACTAATGATCGGATCAACGTGCATGTATGAAAATCCTGATTTTTTATGGAAAGATGAGGGCCACGCACAACCAATTAGGGTTCATATATCAAAGTAAAGTAAAGATTATACTCCTTGTATTTAAAGGCATCAAAATGAGTTTTTGGATCGGATTTAAGTCTAATTCAAAACTAACATGCATTTAATTAAGTCGACCCAAATTCCTTATGATTAGACAAACTTGTCAAAAATTTGGACTCAAACCTAACTTGCCCCTAACCCGGGTTGACCCAACACGACCTGTTAACCAGCAAGACAACAAGGAGCAAGAGGGCGAGCGTGTGCAGGCAAAATAGGGTGCAGGCACAAGCGCTGGCGTGGGAGCAGACATAGGTGCATGTGCGGGAGAGGGTGTGGGTGTCGATGACGAAACCGGAGCTAATACAAGGCTGGACACAAGCGCGGAGTGCTGCGGGCGAGGGTGTGACCCGAGTTAGTTTCAGGTTTCTTTCGACTTTATGTTTGACTTGAATCCTACTCGTTTGCAAAATTGGTTGACCCGAATCTGAATTTTTTTTTTCGGGTTCGAGTTAGATTTTGAGTCGGGTCAAATATTGACAATGTTACTTGTATTTGATGAAAATAGGAGAAAAAGATATAGATAATAAAAAAATTTAAAAAAAAAAACTCAAATTGCATAATTATAAAAAATCATAAATCTTGTCCTGCGATAGAGAGAGTTAAGGCAAAAGAAAAGATTTCTCTTATATCTAAATTGGTCTACTTTTTATCTATATAATTATAGTCCCCTTTTAGGAAAAAGATTGAGTGGATGAGAACTTTCAACTTATTAATAACATTCAATCTTTAATCTCTTGAACATTTGAGAATGATACAGAGGAGTTCATTATTCATAAATAGTTTAAGAAAGTAATATGCAATGCAAAATAATAATAATAATTTATATAATAGATTTAATACTAAGGGGGCCAAAGATATATGTATAAGTAGTTAACCAAAGCGATAGAAGAAAAAAGGATTTAGTTCAAATGAAGGGCATTAAGAAGGAAGATTAAAATTCATTTTTTTAGAAAAAAATATTTAATATAGGTTGATGAACTTTTTAATGAAGATCATGACTAAACAACATTTAGAATTACATAGAATTAAGAACTAAACAACATCTCGAGTAGGTTCTGAGATGTTCAAAATTAAAATTTTGAAATGACATAGAATTAATAACTAATACAAAAGATATATTTTGAAGAAATAGTTTTTATTGGAGGAGATTTAAACGAACATGTTGATAGAGAGGTAGATGATTTTAAAACTATTCATGGTGGCTATGGCTTTGGAGTGACTAATGAAGGTGGTAAGATCATCCAGCTTATGATTTTGTAATAGCTAATATTTTATTTAAGAAAAAACATGTGCATCTCAACACTTATTGAATTTATTTTAAAATTAGTATTTCATGAAATATTTTCATTACATTAATTGCAAAATAAATTTTATAATTTTTTAAATTATTCTAATGTTAATTATATGACAATATTTTTTATCTAATTTTTATTCTATAAATTATTCATTTATTATATATTTCTTAAAATAAATTTAAAAATATTGAGCTACAATCTAATTAATTTTTTATGATGTCCTATGTGAAATAAATATAAAAAAAAGGGATTTTTACATACCTAACACCTAAAACTATTTAAAATACAAATCTAACACCTAAACTAATTCATTTACTAATATACCACATAAATTAGTCATTTTAAATCAATTATACAACTCCGTATACAACTCCGTCTTCACGACGTTTGCTACTTTCGGCTCGTCGTCTTCCCTTCGCTCCGGCCGTTTGCCACTTTCCAGTTCGAAGTCACAGCTGTTTCGCAGCGACTTGTCACGGCTATTTCGCAGCGACTTGTCACGACTGTTTTGCAGCGACTTCTCCAGTGAGTTGGCCTTTAACGATGTTCTACAATTTTGCATGCCAGTCCGAACAGGTGATCTTCTCCATTACAGTCCCGACGTTGTCACCGTCACCCTCCTCTACATTGCCGGTGCTGACCCCAACGCCATCGACGCTTCCGGCCGCCACCCCGTCGACCTTATCCCAACTTCACTCATCTTCTCCTCCCTACGTTCCTCCCTTTTAGCGGTTCTCAATAACGACTCTCCACCCATCACTCCTTTGGATTGAACGTCTTCTTCCTCTTCTCCTCAAGAAAATAAAAAGGTCCACCCAATAGATTCCTCCATTCATGACATCAAGAGCAGCATAACAATAAAATTATTCAAAACAATCTCAAGCTTTGGTGTTTCCCCTGTTTTTTTCGCCTATGCCCTGTAACCAAAACAAGTCCATTCTTCTTCAGTCAAGGTTTTTTTAATAGATTTATAATCATTTAAGTTTTTAATGCTGATGGTGATCTTCTCCATTAGTTGTTTAAGGTAAACTTCTCAAGCTTCTTTAACTATTTTGTGTTCTAAATTTAGAGATGCACAATAGATGTTTGATGAAATACCATTTATCAAGCTTAAAGAAGCTTGAGAAATTTTGTGTTTCTCAAGCTTCCTCAGATTTATCACCATCATGTAAGATTTGCATTTTGTAAACGATATAGGGCATAGCAATATAAACCAACTGATAATCCCATCATTTAATTTGACTTTTCAATTTTCATTTAGAACATAAGAAACCACCAGATAGTTGCAGTTCTTAAACGTAGCTGCAGTATAAACAATCTACTACTTCCGATTTCTTGTTAAAAACTGAGAGAAAGATAAAAAATTATCGGTAAATAAGGCTTCTCGGTATGTGATTCTGTGTGAGAGCAAAGTCGGAGAATAAAAAATGAGAGCAAAGTCGTAGAATAAAAAATAGAAGAGATGCAAGTTTGCAATTCTGTGTTGGAACTGGCCAGAGAAGACGCAAGCTACTAGGTTTGCTGGAGAAGACGATCGGGATTTGCAAGCTGTGCGATTCAAACCGAGAGAGGGAGAAAGAATGTCTGTGTCGCCATTTGCTGGAGAAGACGATCGAGATGGAAATGGCGAACTGTGCGATTCCCACGCTCTTTAGCGATTTGGAGTTGACGGGGAGGCCACGGAGTGTTATTTTTGAAGAGATAGTGTTTTCAGGTGGTATATAGGTAAATAGAAAAGTTTAGGTGTTTAATAGGTTTTTTTTTTTTTTTTTTTGGGACATTTAGGTCATTTAAGGCAAACTCACACACACAACGCATACACATGTACTCAAACCTTGAACCTCTTAGTTTGAAGCCTAAGCTCTCAACCAATAGGTCAAGGAGAGTTGTGTGGTGTTTTAAATGTTAGGCATGTAAAAATCCAAAAAAAAAACAGCTGTCATGCGCGACAAAAGGCTCCAGAAAATATGAAAATCGATAGGAAATTACCCCCACGGACTTTTCGTACACGTGTCGTATTTATGTTGTATGGTGCCAGTCGGTGGACAGACCTCAGCGAGTTATTGAAAAGACTATTAAGACTAATCAACTTTGGTCTGGATTAGGACAGCAGTAATGCTCTCTTAGATCTGGTATAATGAGTCAGCTACTCAGCTTTAAAAGTGGTAGGGGTATGCCCGTGCGAGCCTTCGGGGCTCATCGGCCAGCCTCGCGCGGCGAAGAAGTGGAGAGCGGCGAGAGGTGGGGGAGAGAGAATAATTGTTAGAGACGAAGGGGAATCTCGTTTATCACGCCTTTTGAGCTGCTCCGGCCCTGACTTCTTATTTATTAATAGATTTATGATTTTTCATGTGTTTTCTCTGTTATTGATTTGGAGGAAGGTGGTCTCAGTGAGGGTTATGGAGATCTGGTGATTTTGATCTGTTCAGGGTAGATCTGGCTATCAAGTTGATTTCGTTTTCGTTCTCGACGTCTGCAGGGAGATCTGGTGGTCGAGGGCTCTTCGTCGAGAAGTATATATCTGGTGAGGACAAATTGTTTGCCAAGATTTTGTGATTTCTAAGGCATTATTGTGCTGTTTTGTAATTGATGGCGTGAGGTAGATCTGGTGTGCATGCTGGAGACTGAGGGTACTTTGTTCTTTTGATATAATTTGATGTAATTGATCTTGAGCGATATTACTCTCTAGAAATCTGTTTGAGTGCTTTTATTCGATCCGTTTCGATTGAATTATTTGTGGGCTTCTTTTGAATCATGCAAGAAAAAGCTTCTTTATCTACCTGGGATGCGAGGTTGAGCCTGACTGGACTGTTATTCTCTTTGTTTTTTTTTTCTCTCTCTACTGATTATTCATTTTTTTAATAGTTGAATTAGAGCGATTATTGCTGAATGTTGTTATATCTGCTAGCTTCAAGGAATTCAACCGGTTACCCATTGTTAGGTGATAACAAATTTGTGCTTTGCATTCTTAGAAAAGGCCTTGATTTTGTTTAGGATTTTCAAAAAGTTAGTTTGACACTGTTCTTTCCTAAGCGAATGTGTTGTTAAACAGGCACGCTGAGATTCTTATTATAGTTATTTCAAAAGGGTAATCTTCTATCCTTTAAGCTAGTACTTCTTGATATATTAATACTACGAACGAACACAGAAGAATGAATGAGAACTCACCTGAAGAGTACAGAATATATTTATTTTTGATTCAGATTTCAATGATTGTTCCTATGCCTTCAGCAGCTTAATTTCCACTATTTTTCAGGGTTACAGTTAAATGACATAATGACATTGAAATAGCAGGCCAGACTATAATAAAGATAGAAATAAACAAATTTACCTTCAATCCACATAATATAGCTCTACCATATTTTGTGGAATCAAAATGGAGCGATTGAATCCTTAATAAAGAGGGGTGGCCTTTAGCTAACTCAACACATAGTTGAATTTGTATAAGTTGGAAAAAGATCGCTAGTAGTATAGAAGTCTACAATAATGATTAGACTTGATGCACGCTAATAATTAGTCGTTGTCTCACCATTTCAATACCTGGTTAGTCTTGATTCACTTGTATTGACAATTTGGCATTTTTTTGCTTTTGCAATGCCTATGTTTTAGAAATGAACTCTATTATAATTCTGAGTTTTTTTTTTTCATGCTTGGCTCAATTGATATTCTGTAAAATTAGGCATTGAGTGTTGACAAATTCTTATTATAATAATATTTCTTTTCCTGCATTAAACTATACTAATTTAGTTAGTTTCTCTTAAGCTCCTTATTTGTCACCTGCTCAATATTTAATCTTGATCTTAAATTATGATTTATTTCTTATACTAACCATTTACTAATTCATAATTAATTCTTTTTAATTCTTTTGTTAAGTATTTGTATATATCCTCTTTTATCATTACAATACTTGGATATATTTCAACTTTTCAAGTTAACCTACCTATGCATGAATTATTGGATTAATATACTATTTTAATTATTAACTAATCCTAAATTAAACTTAGTATCTCTTGATAATTAAACCATTTATCCTAAAAATTTATAATTCCTTGTTTATTAGAGTAACTCATGCTCAAATAAAATAATTTGTTATCCTAAATTTAATTAATTGGTAGTTATCCTAATGAGTAAAATTCATTTATCTTCAATCATTTATACATTAGTTAGCATAAAAATAATCATTATTATCATAATATTATAGGAACTATCTTGGGCTTAGTTCTATGAATAGTCTAGGGCAGGGGTGCTTTTTGGCCCTATAGATTTGAGAAACACTTGTATAACTATCTATGACATTGAAATGTTAATCTTAGATTCTTCCAACTATGTACACAGTACACTAAAGAAGTTTTGCTACCCCAACTTTTTGGTGAGCTTTTGGCCATCTTTTATTTGAAATTCTAGCTTCACCATTGTTTATGAACCATTCTTAAATTACTGTGTTGAGTGTTATTTAAGGTTGATTATATTTTTTGCAAGTAATCATTTGCAGCTCTTATTTTCAATACTAAGTATTCTATATTAATTCCATTTATTAACCTGATTGTTGTATCTTTTTCATTCCTTTTTACTTCACAAACTACCAAAGTATATTTCTATCTCAACTTTAATAAATGTCTCTGATGTAGAACCAGAAGGAAAAAAAAGGGGACATTTGAGATTTTAATTTCTAGCTTTAATTGAGATCAAAATATTAGGAATAATTAAATCAAATCAAATCCAATTAGAAACCTAATTAGATTTAATTTAAGTAATTTTACTAAAATAGGCTATCTTAAATTAGGAAAGTATTTCAAATTCAAAATTACGTAGAATTTGAAATCAAATATTTTCCTAACTTAAATCGTTTGATAAAAGGAAAGTAATCAAAGGGGAATTCAAATTTTAGAGGCAAAGAGGAAGAAGGGGTGAAAGGGGTCGGCGATATTAAAAGGGGGAGGAGAGGTTATGGAAAGAGAATTAAAAAAGGACTTTGATTGGAACCTTAAATTAGGAAGTAATATTTAAATTACATCCCATTAAATAATTAACTGGACCTAATTCAAATACTTTCCTAAAATAAGAATCCTAATTTTAGAAACAAAATTCAAATTCATATTAATTTGAATTTTAAATTTCAATTTGTTACTAAGTTAGAAGGGCTAAAATAGGAAAGGGTTTTGAATGTGAAGGGAGATTTGTGTAGCCAAGGGGAAAGAAGGTGGCCGACAATTTGGTGAGACCGGCGGCTAGTGAGGTTGGAGGGGGGTGTTGGAGGTGGACCTAAGGCTGTGGGGAGGGAGAAGGGGAGGCCGATTTTGTGGAAGTGGAAGGGTTTAGGGGAGAATCGGCTGGTGGAAAGTGGGGGATTTTGGCTGGCGGTCAAGGGAGGAGGAGAAAAGGATTTAGGGAAAGAAATATATAACCGCGAGCCTGGACACATCCTGCAACTGACGGGTACTACGTTGCCCTTCATCAAAGGACTTCAGGCCACGAGCTCGGACACATCCTGTGGCTGATGGAAGCTATGAATTTCTCCCATAGGAATCTCACCCAAGGTTCTTCCCAAAGAACACAAGTGCAAACACAAAATTATATTAATCATCCAACATTACATTACACAAGCAAGGGCTTCTATATATAGGTCTAATAAACTAAAACAATATAAATATGCCCTGGGCTTACATAGAACGACCTTCTTAAGTAAGGGTAAAAAAGGAAAATTTATAATAAAAATAAAATTGCAAATAACAAATTAAGATAAGGTTGAATGATCTCGGACGTCGATGGTCGTCTCCTCATTTGAAAATCTTCATGATCGGATGTCCGCATCAGTCTCTCTCACCATCCTTCTAACACAAATATTTGTGTATATAACTCTTAATTTGATCATACATTCACCTTAATATTTTCATTTGTAATATGGCTATTATCAACTTTTTTAGTCTAACATCACTCTAAATATTGATTTAATTGTAGTTTAATATAATGACTTATTTGCCTATATATTTCTATGGTATTCTTTTATAATCTATAGAATTTAGCCACTTCATTTCAGCAATGTTTCTTTCATTTTAGAAATGATTTCATCATTTGTTTCCTCTTTTTTATTTAGAATAGGTCTAAGCATATAAAACTTAGTTATCTATTGATCTCATAGTACTTATAAATAATTATTGGCTTTACACTCACCAAAATTAAGTGTTGCAGAGACCTGCAATGTTTTATGGTGCAGAATGTTAGCCATTAAAAGAGACGGATAAAATTAGGTTAAGTGTTGCAGAGATGAGGATGCTCAGGTGGATGAGTGACGTTATGCTTAGAGACAAAATGAGAAGCAAGTATATACGTGAAAAGGTTGGAGTAGCTCCAATGGTACATAAGATTAGATATAGTTGTCTTAGATGGTTTGGTCACATAAAAAGTCAGCCTTCTGATTACCCGGTTAGGAGATTAGATGTATTAGATCTGACCTATGTTAACAAAGATAGAGATAGGTCTAAAAAGTCTTAGTTAGAAAATATAAAAAATGACATTTTCTTATTAGATTTAAATGAGCATTTGACCCTTAATAGAACACAATGAAGAAAAAGGATTCATATAGCCGACCCAACGATCCCATGTAGTGAGATAAATGCTTAATATTTTTGTTGTTGTTACACACCAAAATTGTATATTTTGTACTTATCTTGATTTTTTAAAATTCCTATAACTATGAAACATGGTGTATCTATTAGCATTATATTCTCTATAGAAATCATATCATGGGCCTCACTATTGATCATCTTTTACATGCATTGGCATAACCAATGCAAAATGATGGACATTTTAATTTGATCTTTGATTTAGCGCATTCCTGTTAAAATACTCTTTAGTTACTCTTTAACTATTTTTAAGTGCTTGTGATTACATGGTCGCTTTTATTATTCATAGATTCAATGTAATTGATACTTTTTTTACGACTAAATGATTCTTTGTAGTGCTCAATCATATGCTTTTTAATGCTGTTAAAAATTATTTCATGATTTTTTCATTTCTTTATTTTTTTCAATTAATAACTTATTCCATTAATTTCCTTTTTAGTAGATTTTTCTTTCATTAATTAAATGGTATTTTAGATACTTACATGATATTCCTAACCCTATTTTTAGTACTCTCACATAGCTGTATTAATTCTTAACATGACACAAACGAAGGCCTTCCGATGACCCGGTTAGGAAAGTTGAGGTTTTAGATTTGTCTTATGTTAAGAAAGGTAGAGATAAATCTAAAAAGACTTGGTTAGAAAATATTAGAAATGATCTTTCTTTATTAGATTTAAATGAGAATTTGACTTTTAATAGGACACAATGGCAAAAAAGGATTCATGTAGTCGACCACACGTAGCGGGACAAAGGCTTGATGTTGTTGTTGTTGTTGTTGTATTTTTAGTTATTTGGATTTCATTGATAATTATTTTAAATAAACTAATAAACTACAACATTACTCACAAATCTCTAATTTCCATACTTAAATCTTGAGTTTTTATCATATTTTTGTGAATCTAAATTCTATTTTCAGCTACTATTTGTATGAATTCGATAATCAACTATTAATCACCTTATTTAAGTAGAATTAGCCTAATTTTTAATCCTAATTACCCACCAGTTCCTAATTATCATAGTTAATATTTGATTATCCCATATTTCTTAGTTGCATCTTTGCTTAATTTAATATTTAACTCCATACTAATTTAGTTTTGATACTTTATTCCTTTTATTGGTGCCATCAATTCTTAGTTATCTCTTGTAAGAAAGCCCATTGCTTAGATATTGTAATATGAACTACGAATAATGTGAAAATTGGCTTTAATAAGGACTTAATCCATATAATAATAGTTTTCTTTGAATTTTTTCATCATTTAATACCAAAGAATAAAATGCATTATCTTAATGGGTTTTTTGGTTGTAAGTATTATTAGTGTTAAGTAGAGTAGATGTGGGAACTATTGAAATTTTCAGAATTTTCTAGATAAAGTTTTAAAGAAAAGCACTACGGAGCAAAATAACAGTGTATTTAGAATTCACTATTTAGCAATATTTTAAAAACTAGATTGAATTGGCCGCTCAATCGATTGTATTGGGAACTGGTATGCTGATCTGTCTACTAATTTCCTATAATTTGTTTAGCAACGAACGGTTCAACTAGTTAACTGGCAAATTGGTGCCATTTTTTAAAAACTGGTTGGCTTATTTGCTATCTCTTTTATATAATTAAATAAATTTAATAGAAAATATTTAAATTAATATATTTTAATTTTAAGATGAGCATTAAATTTTTATAATAATTATTTATCAAACAAACACCAACTTAGCTTTTTCTCATTGGTTCATCCATCCCATGTGATTGCATAACTCAAAGTGAACAAAAGAAATTTGATATAAACAATACTAATACATAATGCCCAAGTAATATGAGATTATATAATCAAGATGAAGTTCTTAAGTTCATAACACATACATTATATATTTTAATACATAATTTAAAATAATTTTTATCATATAAATAATATTTAATTATGTAATTAAAAATTAAAATTTTATTTGTTTTTAATTATAAATGATCTAACATGAATTTATAGATACAATTTTATAATGTAAATTTTGTATATAATTTCTAGTTGTAAATTATATCTAGAAACACAATATAAATTAGCAATTTGTTTATATTAAATCTATAAATTTATATGTGAACTAATTTTATTTTAAACATGAATTAAATATAAAAATTGAATTTGTTGAAATTATAAATTATATAATATATTATGTATATATAATTTTACCTATTTTTTAATCATAAATTTACATTATTACACAATTATTATATCATTATTATGTCTTTTAAATAATTTAATATTTATTACGTCATTTGGTTTAACCTCGGTCGAACTATTAAACCTTTAACTTCTCATTCTTTCAACCATGCTATTTAGTTCATTTTTAATGTATTTGAATTTGCTGGATATGAGCAAATTTCAAATAGAACTTTTGTGTGAATTGCCATTGGCAGCTGTTTACCATCACCCTCTACTTGCCCCCTAGTGTTGTTGCTATTATCATTTTCATTGTCATCACCCACCATCGATCTCCTTCCACTTTCACCCACCCTACCTTGCCTCCATCACACTGCCAATCACCTTCCCTTTGCTGCCATCATCTTATTGTCTTAATTTTACTTCAAACTAATTAGAAAAAAGTAATTTCTTGCATTTGTAGTGTAGGTGAACCAAACTATTCAAAAATTATTTTCAATACTATATTTATTTTACATTATATTCATTTTACTCTACAATTATCTTTTAGCAAAATAAACCATCCCTTAGATTATCCTTTGCTCGCACTAAATAGACTAACTCTGTTAAGTATTCATTTTTTTTAATCTTTTTTCTTTAGGGCTATTTGGTTGCCTAAAAAAGACATGTAGTATAAAAGGAATGCAATGTAAAATGCATGTGGTGTAAAGATAATAATTTGGAGTTGTTTGAATGTGTGTAAAAGGCAAGATTTAAAATTGCGTAATTAAGCCTCGAGGCGGTCTGAGGCGTAAGCCTCACGGAGACAGAATTGCGTAAATGAAAAATTAAGGGTTTTTGCAGGATAATAATTGCAATATTGTATCTTACAATAAAAACATCTAAATGATATATGAAATATTTGAAAGGAAGAAAGTAGATGCAACAAAATCATGTCCCAAAGTTGAACAAAACTCCCAAAATACAAAAAACATATAAAATGCAATCATATCCCATCACTAAATGGGTCTTCAAGTGAATCTTCTTCTCCAATTGTATCTATGAATGTCATGTCATCATCATCTTCAATATGATTCACTTTTCTCTTTCCTGTTCAATAAAAGAAAAGATCATTAGCATGTTAATTGCTCACTTGATATAAATGTAATGCAATAGCATATCAAAAGTTGTGAAATACCTTTACTTGATTGTTGTGCTGCAGAGCTAGTGGATGTGTGTGGTGTGGTACTAGTGGATATGCCCACTTGATCTGCTTTGCCCCTCAATACATCCACATTTAGATCTTCTAGATGTAGGTCTGATAATGCCAAATCTGTCTCATCATCTATGAATCATTCATTATCAGACGACACATCATCACACACCAACGGGTCCTCATCATCCTTCAACCCCTTATTCTTCAACCTCCTATCTCTTAACTTCTTGTTGTGCATTATATATACGAGGGAGTTCATTCTGAGTGTAGATAGTCGATTTCTTCTCTTTGTTTGCACTTGACTATATGTACTACAGTTTCGCTCACACCCAGAAGAAGAACAAGTGAAGCCCAACACTCTTACAGCAAAACTCTGTAACTCAGGGGTGAAATCACCAAATTGGATCCACCATTCAACTGTTTTCAAGAAAAAATATAATCAAAATTCAGAACTGAATAAAATGTCTTGCATTTACCAAATTAATTATACCTGGAGACCGTTTAGAAATGGTTGTTTTTGCTGCATTCAAATAAAAAAAAACTCTCTTTATTCCGGAATAGAACAAGCTATAAATCTGCAAGCTCCCTATCTGCCTGCTCCGGTATTAATCTTTCCATACAATGATATAGACCAAGCTTCACCTCCGGATTTGAAGATTTTTTCTCTGAATATTGAAATTGAGGGTTAAGATAATATGCAGCTGCATGTAGATGTCGGTGTAACTGCAACTCGCACCGAGCATCAACGATATCCCAAATTTCCATATAACTTGCCTCCTCTCCTCCCAAGTTGTGTGCAATCAACTTTTTGGCCTCATCCATACCATTATAAATAAAACCCATAGCTGGTTTTTTCTCTGCATCCACTAAGCGTAGAACTTGCACTAATGGTCTCGTGCTCAAAATGGCATAGGTCACAGTAGTCCAAAATTTATCATTCAGAATTATCTTTCTTATCTCCTTTCCCTCACTTTTCTTCCCCCAAGCAGAGTTAAGCCATTCAGTTGATGTAATGGCTTCCAAGGTTGCCTCACCTCCATCAAGCTCTGCAGTGTCAAATAGGAGGTAACAAACCTATAGATTCACAGTGCCCAAATGTTAAAACTATGAACATACAATATGAATGATTTACAATGTACAAAATTAAGAACATACCTAGTGGTTGCAGGTCGAATGATTTCTTTCTTTGAAAATTTTCTCATCAAGCTTAAGACCCAAGGGTGATTGTAGATGAATTTTGTAATATTCTTCGCCCTAGCAAGAGCACTCTTGTGCTGAAGGCTTTCGGGTATAAGGAGAGAAAAGGGTTCATTTTAAGTGAGTGGGCCCTATCCCAGTGAGGCGTACGCCTCACCAGGAATTGCGCAATTGTGCCTCTGAGGCGCGCCTCAGTCCCAGTGAGGTGTACGCCTCTTAAAGACTTGGAAACGCGTAGGTTATGAGGCGTTTTTGGGAGGAATTGCGCAAAGGCGCGCCTCTAATTGCGCAATTTTAAACAGAGGTAAAAGGAATGCACGACTTTACTTTTTTTGTTTGGTATGAATTAAAGTGAATGCAATGTAAAGTGTAAAAAAGTTGTGTCTGGGGTGGTCGACGGCTGGTGGCGGCCGGCGGTGTTGGGCGGCAGGTGGTGGCGACGAGCTATGGCCGGTAGTGGGCAGAAGCGACGACGGCGGGTGGTAGTGGCGGCAGAAGGTGCCAGCGGTGGTGGCAGTGGTAGGTGACAGGTGGTAGCAGCGGGAGGTAGTGGCAGCAGGTGGTAGTGGTGGCAGGCGGTGGCTGGCAGCAACGGTGGTCGGCGGTGGCTGACAGCGGGTGGCAGTGGAGACGGTGGCCGTTGGCAGTGCTCAAGCAAGCTTTGGAGCAGTGTAAATAGTTCTCGCTTAAAACTGGGCGAGAAGGTTTTACTTCAAAAATGAACTAGAATGGAATACACTGCATATAACTTTTCTTTACCTTGGATTTTTTTTTTCATCCAACCAAACACCAAACATCTCAAAACCCCCGCATTTACTTTACTTTAAACTCACTTTACTTCCAATCAAACAACCCCCTAGACGACATTTGTTAATCTTTCTTAGAAGTTAAACAACCGTGTAGGTGTCTGCAAATTTCTTTTGTAAAATCCCAATCTATTATTTAATCATCTTAGTCTTTCAAAATGTTTGTTTTGTTTTGCATGCATAAATCTTTGATTAAACAAATTAGTACCATTTAACTGTTCATCTTGCTTTTTCTGTACCCCATTTCTTAATGATACTGGCATCCATCCCAGGTCGTTACCCAATGGAACAGTGCCCTGTAACTTTCGGTAGTAATATGAGCCAACTGCACGGATTTGTGTGCGATCCTAAGACGATGTATTTCGAAAATAGTACCAAAGCATTTAGTAGGGCTGAAGTCATCTGTCCGCGGCCCTATCATGCATCAAGGATCCCAATGTTCATGGAGGGAGTTAACAAATTCTGTCCTAAGTCAAAGAGGTATGCTGCTGTTTTGCTTTGTTCATGGCCTTTGCTCTGCAAGTTCAATTTGATTCAGTTTGGATTGTTAGGTTCGATGCTTTATTTGCTGCATAGGTGATAAAAAACTAGATAGAATGTTGAACTGGGAATTGTAGTGTTTTTTATGCTGTCTTTGCTGTGCCGTTTGCGTTGTTTAGGTCTTTTAGATATAGCATGCCAGAAGTTTCTTTAGTTGTACTGATGATACTTCTGGCAACCTAAACTTCAATTATATTTACAAATAAGTTTAGCTATTTATTTTTTATCATTGTGGATAAGATTTCTGTTAATGGTTCTGACATAAGCAGTTTTATATATTGTATTCCATCTTCTCACATAGGATTGCTTTGAGTTTCATTTAAACGACCGAAAATTGTCTTGCAGATCTTAAACTGATGACTTGTCTTCGCTGAAGTGGTCCTATGAAGTTCCACTTACATTTAGCTATGAAGTTCTACTTTCCATCTTTTTTTTTTTAATTTTTATTATTGCTTAATTTAGGAAATGATAGCTTGTGCTTCATTTTCAATTTGTGCAAGTTTCAATTTGCTCTTACAAGTTTTTGAGCAATTTGCCTTGCATTGAACGTAGTTCATGGGTAACTTAGCTTCTCTGTCATTTCTTTTGATTTTTTTAAAAGCAGTTTGATGTTTGCGGTCCTTTTTTATTACTGTCTTTATGTTCTTTTTAATATTTTGATCAGCATTGAAAATAGTATTTGAATTTAATTCTTATGTTCTCTGTTTCTTTTATTTTTAGATATGTGCATACAAATAGTAAGAACAGGGATGCATTGCTGGACTGTTCCTTTAGCTTATGCATTCTCATAGGGATTATAGGCAACTGAATTGTGATTTTTTATTTTATAGCCCGAGTTTTTTATCCTGATGGTTTTCATATATTTTGAGTCGCGCTAGATGTCTTCCGGTCATACTCATTTTTCATTATTTTGAATTTTTTAAAGATTTGGGTACTTGAATGCTCTTTTTTTTTTTTAAGAATAAATTACGCTTAGTTCCCAAGTTTTAAGCCATTAAAGATTAAGCGCCTCATATTTTAAGAAAGTTAAAATTGAATCCCTAATTTTTTTCCGGCTGTCTAGGTATCTTATGTAAATTGAATCATGCTTGCCTTTTATTTACTTGCATCAAGATGTTAGGGTAGCATGTAATTCAATTTACAATTCTAAAATTTCTAAAAACTTAATGTAAAAGTGTAGAGGAGAATATGGGAAGGGAGAGGTAGTTGCTGAGATAGCCGAAGAGGCGTAGGAGTAAAGGGTTTGGGGGTAGCTGCTGAAGGGGATGTTTCATCATTAAAGTCCTCAGTGATATGCATCCTAAGCGTGATCACTGAACCCATGCGAAGTTGGAATTTATTGGAGTGACTCGATCATTAGTTGCTAGAATATTAGGCAGTTTGGTTGCATCTTATAGCTTACAAAAATGTAGATGTGATTTCCCTTTTTTGTAATTTTTAAACAGTAATGCTTTATAGATGAGCGTCTTAAGGTAGTCATAACCCGATAAGTTTGCATTGTTATGTTGGTATGGGTTTACCTTTTTATATTATGGGATATGATTTTATCATTGACATTTTTATCTGTTGATTGAATTGGGGGGACCTTCTTTGTACCTCATGTGTGTTTGATTCTGTTGGTTTTCTTTCTGCCCAATTCTAGACGATACTTTTCTCAGTGTACACTATGCCTTTCTTTTTTCTTGAGAATATGCTTTCAGAACTCATGAATGCTTTCTGTATTTAGGTGAATGTCTTATAGGTTGGAAGATTGCATTTGGATTTGCTTTTCCTTGATAGTCTTGCTTGTGTGTGTTGGGGTAGAAAACCATGCAACACAAACAAGAAAGAGAGAATGCAACGGAAAAAATGTACACAAGGGTTTTACATGGAAAAATCTGAAACTTGAAAAAACCTCGGAGTTGGACAACATAAAGAAATTCACTATGAAAATTTGGGAGAAATAGTATTCGCTCTTCATCGTTGCACTGTTCTCTAACAAACTAACAACAAAAAGAAAACATATTAAAATGACTATGGGATGTAACCCTTAATGAAAAATAAGAAAGAAAACTGTCAGCTTGTCTCTCAACGCCAGGGTCTGGTGTGTTGCAACGATCCCTGACAATGCTGCAATGCTCCGCTTTTTGTCTGCCTCAGTGCTTGGGTATACAGTGTCACAGGGCTATACAATTGTATGTAAAAAAATTCAGGAGCAAAGCACCTGAACCCAAGTAGGGGGTGGACCTCTACAACCCTCCCAAAAACGATAGGCCGAGGGAATTGAGATCTAAGGCAACAATTCAACTCGATTAATCAATACAATCATATTTCATACGAAACTAACAGTTTGTTTGTTGTTTTAAAGGTGTTGTCTTTGAACTTGGAATGAACTCTGAACTCTTGATCTTCAGAGTCAAAACTAACTGTAGCATGCTACATTATTCTGTTTATATCTGGTTTTAATTATCAGTCTTCAAAAAAATTTTCTTCCCATCAATTCTTGCTATTTGCAGTGATTTTATTATTGGGAATTTAGAATCGCAACTTATTTTAATTTTTATTCTATTTCAGCATCTTACCAAAGCAAAAAGAAGACTCTAGTTTTGAATTTCGTGATATCATACTAAACAAGGTGAGATTCAGAACTTTTTTAAACTTTTTCCGTTTGCAAGTATGTTTTAATTTCATTCCACTGTTCGAATGCAGGATGACCAATATGGCAATTTAGATGGGGGTGCGCAAATGGTTTTCTTTTGTGGCTCACCTCCGGTAAGGTCCCGTAACCCAGTTGCACGTGATGAACAGTTTACCAAGCAAACCAAGCCCATATTTTCTCCACTGCCAGTTAATTCCTTTGGAGTGGGAAAGTCTTGTGCAAGTGTTGATAGAGCCTCCCCAATTTGTGGCTCCTTCAGTGGAAACCCAAAAGTCAGAATTGAGGGTTTTACTTGCAAGAAGTCTGATTCCCGCTCTGCAGTTTCTGCCCTTGCCTAACATAACTTTGACCATAGATTTTTTAGCTATTTGTATAAAATTTCCTGTGCTGGGAGAAAATCAAGTTGCTTCTCCCCTCTTTTTCTACAAAGAAAAACTCTCGCTGTTGATGATCTACCATATTTAAGGGTCTACAAGGGCTTTGCGTTGTGTACATATTGTAGCTTTTCCACTTAAAGTAGTACAATGAGTCTTGTTATGGCATTTCCAAAGTTGTTAGCATGGAATCTGAATTCAGTTCTGTTGTGGAGTTTATATAACTATGTAAATAGTTCTAGTCTGTACCAAATATCTAGTCTCACAGAATGAGTCACCCTTCTCCGTAATGCTGTCTGCTGATCATTTATACAATGACCAATTTCGGCAGCGAGTGTCTTTAAAAATGTAATTAAATTGTATAGTATTTCATATTGTTTGAAATGAATCTCTTTATCCAGATGTTCAATGTTTTTTTTTTCTGTTACCACTTGGTGTTTTGTGCTAGAATTCAACTTCACATTTGGCACCTTTTGATGATCTACTTAGATTGATGTGTTTTTGTTGTTGGGATTGAAGTTTCGTTTTATATTTTTCATTAATAGAAATTGAGCTGTTTTTTATCTGCTCCGTGGGCACTATAGGGTTGTTTCGGCAATGTCATTGGACTCTGTTTAGAAAAAAAAAAAAAACACCTATCAAATAGTTTATTTAGTCAAATTGTATTGCTTCGATTGAGTTTTATATATGCAGTTCCTGTTTGAACTGAAAGCTTACTAAAATAATCTGACAGTTGAGTAATTATGTATCATCAACTGTGAATCCATACCAATCTCAGGTTCTTCAATCATGTACAGAATAATGAACATGTCCGACTCTGATAAAACCGTGGAACGACCACTTTCGTTTACATCCGTTTGTTAATTTATGCCTTTATATATGCTCTTTATTCATGACTAAAAGAGCTGGTGTTCTTTTCATTCATGAGTGCATGCTACAACTGCTTCAGAAGGCAGGTGAGATTTGGAGCAAAGGTTTGATGATTTTGTCTCCCGTACTTAGCAATGCTTTCAAAACTCAAGCAAAACTAGTTACTGCTAATGGATATGCTACTAACAGAATTTGATTTGTAGAAGCATCAAATATCAACTCTGAAAGTGGTGATGCCATCATTGTGCCATCAGCATGTGGCTTATATGCAGGAAATCAGGTTTAAAATAAGCTCAAATGCTCAACCTGCAGTTCTTATGATTCTGGTTTAGCACATAACCTTTTCTTGTTCATTGGCCATGGAGCAAGATTGAAATGCTTGGTCATGGAGAGATTTTCTGACTTGTAGGACCACTGATGGTTTCATGAGGACGGTAGGTATTAATTCCATTATATCTTCCCGTTCCAACTTGATCGGACAAAAAAATTGGACTGTGATGTGTTCCTCCCTGAATTCTCAGCTCTAGTTTATGGTAGCTCTTACAAGTCGTGCTGCTTAGGGAAGTAGAATCGAGTATGAATATGATAGTTGATCAGTTAAATTGCATTTATCATATGTTTACATAATTAAGTGGCTCCTTTTTTCTCCAAAATATGATAATGTGTGCATGGTTAATTCATGTTAGGGTAGTTCCTACATTTTTTCATATTTCCTGGGTCATTTCTAGTAAGCAGCAGCATTTCAGCTGTTGTTGCACTTGGCACATATCTAGATTCTTCTGAAAAGCATGTATTCATTCCCCCTTGCTCATGCAATTATGATATCGTAGAAGCTGTAGTACTGCGTAATTTAACTTGTTTATCTCATACATAACATGCAGATCCCAATATTTTAAGGGTCTATTTGGGGCGGCTGTTATTTTTTATCAAGTTGCTTGTGAAATTTTTGTGAGAAAAATAAGTTAGGTTTCGTTTGGGACGGCTGTTTTTTGTATTAGAAAGCTGCTTTGAGAAGTAGTAAGAAAGCCATCCCAAACGAAGCCTTAGATTTTTTTTTGAGACAGCTTTTTATTACTTTCTAAAATAGCTTTCTAATATAAAAATTTTTATATGAAAAAATTGCTTTGAAAATATTAAGAAAGCTGTCCCAAAAGAAACCTTAGTATTTGGATTGTAAAAAGCTGTTTTTCTCCATAGAAATTTCTGAAAAGCACAGGAAAAGCAAAAATAAAGTAGTAGTTAAATAAAATTATGAATTTTGTCTGAAAATCAAAATAGTGATAAAGTTGTCTCAGATAGGAACTTTTATTACGTCCAGTGTAAGGACGTAGAGGAACGTCCGGTTGGAGGCGAAAATCCCGTCAAAAAACTTGGTATTGTTAGGTATTATTTGATAATAATGAGGAATACCGCTCTGTGAAGACCAATACCGAGCTGTACCGAGAAATATCGAGTTGTACCGAGTTTTTTCTAGGAAAACTCTGTACAACTTTTGTATAACTCGGTATTTGCTGGGTATAGCTCGGTATAACTCGGTATTTGGTCTTCAAATGATGGTATTCCTCGTTATTGTTTGGTATTGCTCGGTATTTACTCGGTATTTCTCATTTTTTGGCGGGAATTTGCCTCCGACCGGACGTTCCTCTACGTCCGGTTGGAGGACGTAATAATTGTTCCTCAGATAGACCCTTAATTTGTGTTTGGATGCATGGAATATGAGTAAAAGAAAATAAGTGAAAATAATTTAAAAGCTCAAATCAGTGGCTGTAGATTCATAAAATAAAACATGCAGTTTTAGCAAAAGGTACTCAATCCAAGTGAAGGCCTCCAACCTGCTTGGATGCCAACCACACCTTCATTGGAGCTCATGGAGAGATCTTCTAAAAGGAACTCTCAGATTTTTGCACAATGTGTACGAGTTCCTGCAAGGAGCATCTCACATAACCTCCATGCTTTCATGTAAAGCAGATAATCGGACGTATCTAAATATTATTAATCGCATGTGACGTAACTGGATTTTTCATAGAAGTTGACATTACTTGTCATGCTGTCAACTCAATAGTTGCTCGAAGTTTCCAACATAATTTACAACTGGAAGGTATGGGGGCTTAAGATAAGCTATGCCAGATGATGGCAAACTCGAGTCTTAGATTTTGTTTGGGACAATTTTCTTATTGTTTTGTAAAGTTACTTTATAGTACAAAATATCTTAAAAATAGAAAAAAAAAATCTAAAGCTGTCCAAAATGAAACATTAAGTAAATTTAAGCCATTTAGTTGTTGAATGAGATAAGTAGATATAAGTTGGCAAAAGTTGAACAAATTATTTGGTTGTATTTTAGTGAAATCTTATTTTCTTAAACATTTTGGTGCCCATAGAATAGAAGTTAGAGATTAGTGCACATTGGAATAAAAATGAAATTGTGGTTAATTCATTTTAGTGGATTTATTTAAAAATCTTGATCAACCTAATAAATGTGTTGGGGAATCCTTTATGATATATCCTAACAAAAAGTAAATCTCTTGACACTTGTCGAAAGCCTTTATGATATCAAATTTGGAGCATGAATATTTTATTTTTGAGTTTTTCTTAAAGAGCCCTACGATTTCAGAGGCAAGAATGACATTGTTTGTGGAGATATGATGCCGGATAAAGCCAGTTTGACTGACATGAATAATTTCAGGCATAATGGGTTTCATTTTCGTGGCCAAGAGCTTAGCGATGGTCTTATAAAAAGTGTTGCATAGTGTGACCGGTCTTAAATCAGTAATAGAGTTGACATGAGTGTTCTTAGGGATTAAGGCTATAGAAATTGCTTTAGCAACTCTTGGTAGGTATCCCTTAGAGAAAAAGGCTTTCACAACTTTACAAATGAGAGGTCCGATCAAAGACCACCTTTTCTTATAAAAGTCAAAAGTAAACCCATCAAGACCTAGAGCAGAATTTGAGGAAGAAGAGAAAATCACCCTTTTAATTTCATCGTTGGTCGCAAGTAAGGTAAGGGCTGGCAGAAGATGGGTGGGAATGGTGCTTCCCGGAGGAAGGGTATTAACATCATAGAGGGTTGGTGGAGGGGGATTAAATAGGTTTTGGAAATACTGGATAATGCCCACAGTAATAGAGAGACGGTCAGTGCTATCATCTCCCACAGAAGAATGGAGAGAATTTGAGTTATGGAACTTCCTTGTGTGAATTTTGGAACTAAGAAATTTAAGATCATCATCCCCTCTTTTAAGCCACTTGTTAAAAAATCCAAGAAGTCCAAGGAGCCGTGCAATCAACAATTTGATTAGAAGTGTTCTTGAGGTCATCACAAAGTAAGGGATTTAAATGATCCAAATCAATCTTACTCTGAATATCAACTTGAATAGAGAGAAGTTCATTAAGTCTAACCCCAAGATAGTTAGAAGAAACACCCTTCATAATTTTAAGCCGCCCTCTGTGATTCTTAAGGGAGGAATATAAGTGAACAATCGGATTATCTTGGACAGGGGTGGAGAAAACATCTAGCAAAATTGCCCAAAACTCATCAAGCTTATGCCAATTATTTTTGTATAAGAGTCTGTGACCTGCGGCCACTGGAGCAGCAAAGTATAAAAAAAACTAAGGGGCAATGATCCGAACATGAGTAAGACAAAACTTTATAATAAGGGTACGAGAAGCACTCCAACCAAGCTTCATTAACCAGGGCTCTATCTAACTTAATATGAATGGGATTGGACACCCGTTAGTTAAATCAAGTGAAGTTACCCACAGAAGTAAGCTCCAGGAGTTGAGCATAAAAAATTATGGAGTTGATGTCACCAAATATGTGAAACTTTTTAAATTTCCAAGATTTTTTTGGTTGACCTAGAGAAATCCAAATCACAAACTGCCTTCACTAGAACATTATAATGTTGTGTTTTAACTTCCCTAATTTTTTCATAATTTTTGGGCACTGTCAAAATTTTTTAAGAAATTCACACATGTCGGTACAAGTGGGGTTTTGGAGACCGTCAGGTGTCCTTTTTGCAAACTAATTTCACCCGAATGTTCTAAATAAAATTAGCTAATTTATGAACATTTTTTTTTTTGTAAATTTTGGATTTAAAAATTTAAAAGAAATTGAATAAAATTAATATTTTAATATTAAATAATTATAATAATTAATATTTAAATCAAATATCTCATCCCACTATTTAATATCATGATAAAGAGTTGCCATTTTCGGTTTTTAGCCCAAACAGAGAGCAGCTTGGGTTTTTAGGAGAGAGAAAGAGAAGTGAGAGAAGAGAAAATCTGATTTTTGGACGACTTTGCGCCTTTTTCGTCTGTCGACGTAGTTGGAAAAGTTGTTTGTCTCAAGGTAAGATACATAATGCCGATCTCAATTTTCAAAAAAAGTGCAAGTTTTGACGAATATTTCGATTAAAAATTTGTATCCGTTAATGAAAAATGGGGATAATTTTGCATCGGATAATTTTGCATCGGTAAAATTTTCACCTCTTAACTTTTTGTATGTTATAGAGATTACGATTATTCACATTTTAAATATTTTCTAGAAATTTTTCACCGGGGGTTTTGAAATTTGCGGGGTTTTTAGTGAATAGAAAATTATCAGGATGTTGAAAAAATAGTGTTGTAGTACAATAAAAGTCTTAAAATATTGTTGATGCGGACATCTAACCGTCCATGGCTATCCGAGGAGCTGAAGATCAACGGCTGTCATCGTCCCACGTTATCTTATATTTTAGTTGTAATTTTTAAATTTTTATTATAAATTTTCCGTTTTTACCCTCGCTTAAGAGAGTCGTCCTATGTAAGCCTTATGGGCATATGTGTCTTATTTTAGTTTCTTAGGCCTCTATATATAGAGGCCCTTTCTTATGTAATGGGATGATGAATTGTTAATGAAAATTTGCTTTTTGCGTTCTCTTTATGAGTTCCATCTTTAGATCTCTTAGTGAGTTCTTTTTCTTTTGAGATCTCTTAGTGAGTTCTCTACTTTGTGTTATCTTTGTGAGTGCATCCCTCTCCCAAATCTCTTTGTGAGTTTTGGGAAGAGTTAGATCTCTTTGTGAGTTCTAGACCTTCCTCCATTTTTTTTTGTGATCAATTAGTGTTAGAATTCAAGGAGAATCCGTCCGGATCGCATTCTTTCTTGAACTCCATCTACTCACCCGTTTCCACCCAGCACTTCCGCCGGCCACCTTGGGCCGCCCAGGCCACCGGCCACCACCACCTGAAAATTGGTCCAAGCCGCCGCCCCCTCTTCCCCAATTTTCCTTCCCACCACTCCACCCGCCGGCCCCTCTTGGAGTTTTGAATTTGAAATTCAAAACTCTCATGAAACTTTGATACTTTCCTAATTTAGCTCCTTAATTTGAGGTCTCCAAATTAATTAGATTTTAATTTGAATTTGAATTCAAATTGGTCTTAATTAATACCCTCTTATTAGGAAACTTCCCTAGCTTAAAAACCTGAAATATATTTCAGATTTTTATTTAAAGCTTTGTTAGCCAAGTGGTCCCCACCTACTTAAGTTAAACATTTTCTCCCTCTCTATGCTTGGCCGGCCTTCCCCTTATTGTTTTTCTATTTAATTGCCACATCACCACCTTTTAAATGCTCCTAAATACCTTTCCTCTCAACGTAACTGCAGCTTTCATTCCAGATTTCAAAATCTGAGATGGAAAATCAGGATTATTCCCTCTTATTCATTAACTCCAGCAGATTTGGGAAAGAATTCCCAAATCTGAGAATTCCCAAAATCTCAGGCAATTAAAGCATAATTTAATTCCTACCCCTCCACGTGAAACTGAGCCATCAATTCCTTCCATAGGCTGAGAGTGGCATTAGGAGATTCTGGTCTCAATCAGCTGCCTCCTCCTTCATTGTTTTGCTTGGAATTATTTCTCCAAAATCTCTCTGCTGCTGGCCGAACTCCCCATGCTCTTTTCCTGGGTTGTCTCTCCTCAACTCTCTCTCTCTCTCTCACTCAACACCTTGCTGGAATCAAGGCGTGAAGGCTCCTTCAAATTTCCCTTGATCCTAAGCCATTCCTCTTAGGTTTTGAATAAGAAACCTGAAGAAAATTTTAGATTTTCTGAAGAGTATTTTTTCAGCTTTTTGAAGAGGAGATCCTCTCCCTAGCAAAGCCTCCTCTTACGTTTCACATCAATTGTTTTACACAATCCATAATAATTTGATAATTTTTTGAAAAATATGCATTTTTGCCCAGTTGGATTTTCTCTTTTTTATTGTTATACAATATTGTGAATTTTAATACATGCTCAATTACTCTTTAATTGTTATAATGTGATGATATATGTGCATATGTGATTAAATTATATCTGTTGGGAGCCATAAGAGGCCAGAATCCTTTAAGATTCTGTCTGTGTTAGGAAATTTCTGGGAGGTATAAGGGGTCAGAATCCTTTGAGATTCTGCCTGAGATAGGGATATCTGATTTGTTCTGGTGTTATAAGTACAAATAAAAAGGGAGTTATAATGGGCCAAAATCCTTTGAGATTCTTTCTAGATCCGGGAAATGTGATCTGAACTACTCTGTGATATGAACTTCAATTTATTCATTTGGTTTGTCTGCCATTTGAATTATAGAATAACTGCTATGCATTTATTACATTTTTTCAGTATTGTGATTCTCAGTTCAGTGATTTATTTAAACTGTAATTAATTATTTTTTAAATATTCAGTAAAATATTTGATAAAAGAATATTTGAAAATTTAAATTGATTTGTGTGGCTTGCTGAGCTGTTGTAGCTCACTTTGGTTTTACTTTTGTTTTCAGGATATGGGAAGGGGAAAGAGGTTGTGGACTAGCTGTTCAGAATTAGATATAAGGTCATAGGTATTTTGTTATTTTGATTCTTGCATAGTCATGACTAGTTAAATTTTCAGTTCTGTAGCTTTTGCATGCAGTCATGTATTGTAGTTTATATATTTATTTTGATGAATGAAAGAAACTTTATGGATGAGTTTTTCAATATTTGGATATTTTAGTAGATCTGTAGTTCGTCATTTATTTTAATGAATATCGACAGAAAATTTGAAATAATTCCAAAATTAGATCTTGGGTTTTGCGTGTCACAGTTCAACAAGATAGGACCTGTCCTGGTCGGGTTGGGTTGTGACAAAATCTGCTACAATCATCCACATTTCCCTTAGCTTTTTTAGATTGAGCTCTATAGCAGTCGAAATCCCCAACAATGGCCCACGGATAGGCATTCGAGGGATTCAAGTTTCTAATCTGATCCCAAATACAAAGCCTAAACTCCATAGATATTGAAGCATAAATTACAGAAAGCAAAAACAGAGTTTGAGATCCAAAAGACACCAAGCCTGAGATTATTTGGCTAGAGGTAAAGGTAGTGGAAAACTTCACCTTATCACCATTTCATTTGATTTTGCACGAGGTCAAAATTGTGGTAGTCATCTTCATTTGGGAAAATGACATGCGCGGAGGAGCCAGGTTAGAGAGTGAAGAGATATGAGTTATATTTTCCAAAATGCAGAACATATCTAAACTAAGATTTTGAACAAGTTGTTTACAATATAGTAAACTTTTTCAAGGCTGTTGAAACACCTAACATTTCAAATCACGAAGGGGAAAAAAGCATTGGGGTTTGGGTGGAGGTTTAGATGGCTTTTTACCATGATTATACCTAGTTTTTTTTCTTACTTTAAGAAGCAGAGGAGGTAGAAGGTTCTGCCATTTTAACAACCAAGCTGACAGAGTGTATCTTGAGGAGAGTTTGAAATTTTAGAAGTAAAAGGACCAATGCAGACATTCAGTTTCAGTTTCATGCCTTGCGGATAGTGCGGAGCAATGCCTCATAATAAGGACATTGTTTTCCTATCGAATAGCCAACCAGGGAAAGCGCCGACTGTTTCACAATGGGAGTGATGTTTTCGGAGGAGAAGGGGATGACCTCATCAAAGGGAGAGATGAAGGTAACATGGATATCATTAGAGATGGGAGTATTTGTGGTTAGAATGCGAGCCCAATCACAAGGGGCGAGAAGAACTCGGAACTGAGTTCGGAAGGAGCGGAAAGTCAGATTTTGGGGGGGGGGGGTTGGAAGAATCTATGAAGAGGGATGCACCTCCGGCAGTAATGGAGGGAAGAAGTGGAAAGGAGGTCAGGGCTCACAGGGAAGGAGGGGGAGGGGAGGGAAGGTGGCTAGAGTTGACACTCAATCTGGCTGGCTCCTTCGATCTCTCATTATTGTTTTCTCTTTTTGGGGTATAATTTTTGGTTGGACAATGATGAAGCTTGTCCCTTTTTTTTCCCTGGAATGCCTTTTCTTTGGTTTTGGGCAACCATGGTGCTCTACACCTGTTAACTGTTCTTCCTCTCCAACAATCTCTGTTCCTGCCACCTTGGGCTGGCACCATTAGATGACCTTCAATTGCGCAGGCAACCAGCCTTATATGGAAAATGATTTACGTGGGATTTTTGCTGTTTTTTTAGTCCAACAATATAATTCCTTTTTACAACAATGAATTGGGCTAAGCCCACAAATCCCCACCCCCCCCCCCCCCCGGGTTAGGAAAAAAGGAAGAAGATTTATATTGCTGAACCTTCTTTTTCAGATACAGGATCAATACCATTGTGACAAAAATAGGGACCTATTTTACTATTGGAAACTGAGATATTTTTAGTTATACTCGTTTAAGTTGCATTCAATTTAGTATGATGTGGCCAAAATTCAAATTTCCATTATAATATTAATTTTGCGATGCTGAACTTGTAAGGAAGCATAACCAAAAGAATAACTTTAACTTAATGCTGCTTTATTCTTTCATGCTTGTTGGGGTTATTGCCTTTATTCCTTTTATCTATTTGGATTCTTGTTGAAGGTCTCGTTAAGTCTTGCGAACTTTAGTCAAGAGAAATAGGCTTCATGGATGATCATGATCTAACTGTCCAGGTTCTTAACATTTCTCCAGCAACAACGAGGGAGGATCTTACTGTGTTCTTTTCATATTGTGGTACAATTGATAAAATTCAGCTCAAGAAGTAAACCTTCCTTCATTTTTCCTAATTTTATCTTTGTTCAATTTTTTTTTCCTTGATTTTTATTCTAATCCTTTCCTTCGATTAATATCAATTGCATATTTTGTTGGTCATTTGCAGAGATAATGATAGTTCCCAATCAGCATTTGTGACTTTCAGACAACCTTATGCAGTTAGAACCTCTCTTCTTTTAAATGTAAGAATCAAACATACTGAAGAAATAATTCCCAGAAGGATTTGCTGCCCATAGTGTTTGTTTAGTTACATTTTTTTGTTTTAAAAAGTTTTCTTTCATGGACTTGATAAGCGTTTTATAGGCTGATTAAGGTTTCGTTTGGGACAGCTTTTTTACTGCTTTTTAAAGCAGCTTTTTATTACAAATTTTAACTTTTGTACTAGAAAAATGTTTTAAGAAGCAATAAAAAAACGGTCCTCAAGAAGCCTAAATGTTCTCAGTTTCAACAGTTCATGTGAATTTCTCAGAACTCTGGAAAATTCTTTCCCAAAGGAGTTTTAGATATATCAGTTGCGTTTGTTTCCAACACTACTGGTTTCATGAACTTGATAAAAATAGCCAATTTCTCTTCCAGTAGATCATACCGTAGCTTGAAATTGGCTTACGGCTACGACCAGATCAATTTTGAGTCAGCTTGAGCCAATTTGATTTCTAAAAAATGTCATCTTCAAGCACATCCACACATTTCTATATTAGGTCGCTTGACTTTGGCTCTGTAATTGGGTTTGTAGTGAGCTTGGTAATTTGGGTAAATTATACGCAATTTGTTGACTCACGAGCTAGCTTATTTATAAATTTTAGTATAGAACTGTATAAAAATATTGAAATTCAAAACTTGAATTAAAAAGTTATTAAATATCCAAAAATCACATCTCAGCTCTCTAAGGCTTCGTTTGGGATGACTTTCTTACTGCTTCTTAAAGTAGTTTTTTAGTAAAAAATATATATTTGTTGTACGAGAAAGCTGCTTTAAGAGGCAATAAAAAAGCCGTCCCAAATGCAGCCTAAATTTCACATTTACTCGCTTTTAATTTCTCATATTTTATTAGCTTATTGCCACAACTCAAACTCTATTTTTATCTTCTTTTTTCATAACAAGAAGAGCAACTTGCTCAATTAATTTTAAGCTCAGTTCAACTCGTTTGCATGGTTTTATGAGCATTTCAATCTCAGAATTTTCCCTTTTCAATGAATAATTTGTTCCTTGGTCCCAACTTTTAACGAGTTTGAATTCTTTCAAAATGCAGGATGCTCTCATTGGAGATCGACATGTCAAAATAATCAATCTGCCTAAACTTAGAAGTATTCCAGTTATATTTGGCTCTTCAAAGGATCATGAGGCATGTCCTGAAAACCCTTCTTTTTTTTTTTCCTTGATAATCTATGCGGCCTGTACCTGTAAATCTGTGAGATGGGGAGAAGTGACAATCATAGCAGTCATTAGATCTATATTTATGTAAAAATGAAATGCTAGAAGCAATAATTTTCCATACAACAACAACAACAATATCAAGTTTTATCCCACTATGTGAGGCCGGCTACATGAATCCTTTTAGTTAAATTGATCTACATTTAAAAGTGGAGGGTTTGATAGCTCTATAATACGAAGAACACCTGATAGAAAGTAAGAATATTTGAAAGGTATAACCATGGTTTAAAATTGCGCAATATGAGGCTCGCCTTTGCACAATTCCAGTAAAAAACGCCTCGATGCTTACGCCTCAAATTTTTTTTATGAGGCTTGCGCCTTAACTTGATTGAGGCCCGCCTTGAAGTCCGCCTTGAAGCCCGCCTCGCCTCACGCTATATATATTAAAACTTACATAAATCTTGAAGTAAATGCCCGACATTGGACTCTATAGGAGAGGAGGAAGGGAAGAGAGTAGGTCATCATAATGATGATTCAAATAAAGAGCCCCTTAGTGATGACAGTGCTGGTGACTTATGCGTTCTTATGTGATATGTCATTGCTATTTATTTTTGGAAATTTGAATTATATGTTAATGAAAAGAATATTGGGATTTGGGAAAGATAGAATTTTGAGTTGAACTATATTTCATGTTGTCTTATTATTGGGATATTTTGATTTCACTTAATATCTTATGTTTTTTTATGTTTTATATTATTCACTCATTAGTATATAAAAAAATTATCATTTTATGTTTACGCAATCTTTTGATTTTGAGGCTTACGCTTCAAAACGCCTCGAGGCTTACGCCTCGCCTCACGAATGAAAAATGTCTCAATACCCGAATATATAATTTTAAACATCGGGTATAACAAACCATTATTTCACATAATATATCATGAGAGGATGAAGAACAAAATTGAGAAGTAGAAATTTGTCATTTTATTTTTGTCAGCATACTGGATCAATCCTTCACCACAAAAAATAGGTTAATAGTGATAAAAAAAATGGTTGCTAGCTACTAAAAGTAACTAAGGTCTCTAAATAATACAAAAACTTGATATTCGGGGGTCCAAGGAGGCAATGCCTTCAGAATAAATTTTGGTTATAAGGATATTTTTGGAATTTAAATTAATAAATAAAATGATGAATTCTCTTTACTATTTGCTGGAGGCAATTTTCTAAAGACCATAATATTTAAAAAATTTTAGAGGGGCAATCGCCTCCAAATACTTATAAGCTTTTTTTTTTTCTTTACCTTTCTCTTATCTCTTTCTTAATGGCAAGACATCAAGATTTTCTTAGTGCTATAGGTGGAGAAACATAGAAATTTTTAACAAATAAAAGAGAGAGTAGTCACAATAAATATTTATTTCCCTAAATCAGATATTCCTCTAATATAAGGCTTAACAAATGTAAAAATTTAATAAAAAATAAAATAAAAAAGGCTTACCTAATGTTATTTTCGCCAATACACTTCATATGCTAACACTTAAATGATTTCATCAAACAGAGATCAGGCGGAGGCTTGATTCCGACTTGCCAATCCGCATTACAAACGGTGACTCTAAGAGGGCAAGAGACATTGAACAAAGCGAAGGAAACAGCAAGATACACTGGCAAAACAGTTGCAAATCAAGCTAATTCTGCTATCCTCTCCGTCGAGCAAACCGCAGGCGGTATTGGATCTGCAATCATGAGCAGTAACTGTTTCTCAAATGGTGCGCTATGGCTCTCAGGCGTGCTTGACAGGGCTTCTAAGAGTGTGGCAGAGCTCGGTGGTTCCAAAGCTCAAAACTCTAACTTTTCTAAGAAGAAATGAAGCTGAACTTTACTTTCAGATGTAGTAATCAGCCTGTACACAAAAAGTTTGCTTGCTAAACTCCTATTTAATGCCTGTATAAAAAGCACATAATATGATCTTCATGGCTTTGAGCATCAGCTAGAGAAGTTTTTAGATGGAAGCTGGCATTAGCTAAGTTTAAAATGTGAAATTTTTTCTATGTATGTTGAAATTGTTGGTAGGGATGTGGTAGATAACTGGATTGTTTTCAGGTTTCTACTTCAAAATCTTCATAAATCCTCTGAAAATTCTAAGGGGCTGTTTGGTAACAAGTAGGATTTAACTTGAATAGGCTTTAGTAAATCTGTTGAAGTTAAATTTTGAAAACTGTTTGGTAACATAAGTGTGCTAAATTCAGTTAAATCTTGTGAAACTATTTGACAATAGATTTCAGGATTTAAGGTGATTATTTATAATATGAACTATTTGACGACTCCTCTGTACCCTTTTTCGTGTGGTGAAATGTTAAATCGCCGAAAGGAAACAACATATTTATTTTGTTGTGGCTTCTAATGACATTATAAATCCTGTTCGGTATGACTTAGAGTAAATCTTGCTCAAATTCAACATAAATCCCATACCCAAACAGCCCTTAAAAATACAAGATTCAACTTAAGAAATTAATCTCAGCTGTCCTGACGGCTTTGTCTGGATTGAAGGAAAGTAAAGGAAATGCAATGAATTTCAAATGATTTTTGGGTCCTTACATGGTCATGAATTCCATCTATTCAATTACAGTTTTCATATACTTTCACATTTCTAGCTGTGGCAGATTCATGATTTAAGTGTTGAGTGATAAAGACAAATAGGATAGCTTTTCTCCTATTTTTAATAGATAACATTCAAACCGTATTATACTACCTCTTATAATAATATATATGTTCCGTCCTGAAATATTCGTGGCGGTAGAGAAATATAAATTTAATGTCTTAGCTTTGTACACGAAGACTCAGCACACAAGCAGATAAAATAGAGGGTGTAGCATTCATAAGAGACACAAGAGTTTTTACGTAGAAACTCCTGAAATGGGGGGGGGGGGGGGGGGGGGGGGGAAACCATGGAGCCTAGCCCAGTTTGAATGAATCCACTATTATTTGTAGTCGATTATAAATGAGGCCTTCCTTGAGGGGAAGGTCTTGGGTTGATGTAGCAAATGTACATCATATTACATGGCGGGAATTTGAAGAATTAGTATTGAAATATTCGTTTAGTCAGCAGAACCATAATCGGCGGTAGATGGAGGTCGGAATGCTGTAGTCGTGTGACGGTGGTCGGAAGGATCGTTGTCTGGCGAGGGAGGTCAGAAGGACCGTAGTCAGCAGGAGACAATGGTTAGAAAGGTAGTTGTCTGGTGAGGGAGGTCGGAAGGACCGTAGTAAGTGATGGAGGTATGAAAGACCAAAGTCGGCAGGGGTCAGAAAGACCGTAGTCGTAAGGTGGTGGTCTTGAGGAAGTCCGGGCATTATTCGTTGGTCTGGTGGAACTTCAACTTTTGTCGATAGTCCGGTGAAAGTTCAGGCCTCAGTCGGTGGTCCGACGGTGGTTTGACGGGACACTGGTGTCAGGCAGTGGTCCGGTGGAACTCCAGCGTCCGGCGATGGTCTGACAGAAGTCTGGCATCAAGCTATGGTCCTAACAGAAGTTCGACGTCAGGCGGTGGGTTGGCGGAAGTTTGGCGTCAGGCGGTAGTCCTGACGAAAGTTCGGCGTTGTAACGCCCCAAGATCTAACTTGGAAAGAATTTCAATCAAACCATCAATAATTTACCAGAGCTATCTATAACAATCAAATCAAACGGTCTAGCAAAATTCTATAACATTTAAAACATCAATAAACGATACTATTCATATCTCAAAAGATCATATACAAAACTCAGGAACTACACCAAAAACACATGAACTGAAATATATCCTGTCCTGAGTACAAAAGAATCACTACAATAAAAAAGAACAGAAACCTGGAGATCCTGATCAACCTCAATCACCCGCTCCCTTGCCCTGACCTGAAAATATTAACCACATATAATGAGCTTCAAAAAGCCCAGTAGATCACCTAATACCTACAACTGAAATCAAAGCACAATACTGGAAACAATATGCATGTCAATCAGTCGAAACAATAACAGTCAATTACACATGATCAGTGAATCAATGCAGCGGAAATCAAATCAGTAATCAATGCAGTAGTAGAAGATCAATAAATAATAGAAAGAATCAGCGATCAGTCAAATCAATCGTATCAAATCGAATCAATCAAAATAATACAGTCCCGTCTATACTAGCAATGAATCAAATGCAGCAATTCAATACAATGCAGCAGCAATAGTATCAATGTCCATATTCTATAACAGTAGCAATGCACAGTGACAGAATGAAGGTATCAATAAAATCGTACAATAGCAGTAAGTCCGTAAATCCGTCAGTAAATCCAAATCAAATAAGGAATAAATCCAACACAAGTTAATGCCGAACACATGCATTTCAATACAATAGTCTTACCGAAAAAGTTCAATCACTGGCTATTCAATAATCAATAGTGCTGTTGTAGTAATCCATATGTTGGTTCAATAAGAGTCGTCACTCTGAGCCCGTCGGCATAAGAATCTCCTTATGCCTCACAATCAATATATCAATGATCAATAGTTTAAAGGAAAGCCCGTCGGCCCACCATCCTGTACAGGTCAATCAATCTCCAGCCAACAGTTCAACCAGACTTCACTTGTCTTTCAGTATCAATAATCACATATTCATATTCGTATGCGTACAATTCAAATCATCAAATTCAGAAAATCAGAAATCGTACGAAAATCCAGCGACATAACGGCAGTATACGGAATTTACACAGAAATTCCTAAAAATTACAATTTATCAAATTAATACAGAACGTGCACGACAACAATATAAGACTTCTATTCTACTGAAGCAACATCAATCAACATCCTGATTTTTATCTATTCGATCAAAATCGCACAGATCCCAAAATAACCGGTAGAATCGTTATAGAAAATACTCAAAACGTGTAGAATAATCATATCAATAACATATCAAAAGTTGTGCGGTGAAAGATTCGTCAATACAAAATGCGGCGCGTTTATCGGTGACAAAAACACAAAACTGTGCACAAAACGACCAAAACTCAACATCTTCAAAAACAGAAATAGGATTTGGAGTCCTTATCGTGAGATAAACACTTTACTCAACAGCGGCGACAGACGAAAAAGGCTCCGCGGTCTCCGAAACCAAGCTTTTCCTTTGCTTTCCTTCTCCTTCTCTCTCCTCAGATATTTTGGAAAATAAAATATGATTTTCTCTCTCCTCAAAACGAGCAGATTTTATTATAACCATGACCTAATCGGCCCGGCCGATCGCCACATCGTCCAGGACGATGTGAACAAAATCCAATCGTCCAGGACGATATCTCAAGACGATAATCAATTTTCCTTGGACGGTAAAAACCCTTGCTCACTGACTTGTGCCATGAACTGATCGTCCCAAGACGATCCAAAATCGGCCCGGACGATCCACCCATAAATCAGCTGTTTCTGATAGTTCTGGACGATCTCAACATCGTCCCGAACAATCCCAGAAGGAAATCAAAGAAACGAGCTATTACAGGCGTCATGTAGTAGTTCAGTGGAAGTTCGTGCATTATTCGGTGGTATGGCGGAACTCCGACTTTTGTCGCTGGTCTGGCAAAACTTTGGGCCTCAATCGATGGTTCGGCAGTGTTTTGGAGGAACTCTTGCATCAGGCAGCGATCCGGCGGAATGATGGAGGTCGTAGATGGAGGTCGGAATGTTGTAGTCGTGTGACGGTGGTCGGAAGGATCGTTGTCTGGCGAGGGAGGTTAGAAGACCGTAGTCAGCGGGAGACAATGGTTAGAAAGGTAGTTGTCTGGTGAGGGAGGTCGGAAGGACCGTAGTAAGTGATGGAGGTATGAAAGACCAAAATCGGCAGGAGACAGGGGTCAGAAAGATTGTAGTCGTAAGGTGGTGGTCTTGAGGAAGTCTGGGCATTATTCGTTGGTCTGGTGGAACTTCGACTTTTGTCGCTAGTCCGGTGAAAGTTCGGGCCTCAATCGGTGGTCCGACGGTGGTTTGACGGGACACTGGTGTCAGGCAGTAGTCCGGTGGAACTCCAGCGTCCGGCGATGGTCTGACAGAAGTCTGGCATCAAGCTATGGTCCTAACAGAAGTTCGACGTCAGGCGGTGGTTTGGCGGAAGTTTGGCGTCAGGCGGTAGTCCTGACGGAAGTTCGGCGTCATGTAGTAGTTCAGTGGAAGTTCGTGCATTATTCGGTGGTATGGTGGAACTCCGACTTTTGTCGCTGGTCTGGCGAAACTTTGGGCCTCAATCGGTGGTTCGACAGTGTTTTGGAGGAACTCTTGCATCAGGCAACGATCCGGCGGAACTCCGACGTCAGGCGATGGTTCGACGGAAGTTCGGCGTCTGGCGGCGGTCTTGATCGAAGTCCGGTATCAGGCGATGGTCCGACGGAACTCCTGGGTCATGTTGTGGCCTGATAAACCTCCAGCATCGGGCGGTGGTCTTGCAGAACTCTGGGGTCAGGTGGTGGTCCGACAAAACTTCGGCATCATGTGGTGGTCCGGTGGAAGTCCGTGTAGTGGTCGAGGAGGAGCCAGGAGGCAAGATCGATCTCCGATCCCTCTCTTGATTACTCGCTTGGGAGAAGGGGGGAGGGGGTCTCCTTTCATGAGAAAGAGAGACTCTATTTATAGATTTTGTAGAGTGGCATGTTTTGTAAATAGATAAAAGATCCGGGGTAACTTGAAGTGGTTTGGATGGACGACTGATGTTCATTCCCTTGATCCTAAACCGTTTACTAGACATTTGAATGTCTTAGTAATTTCAGAATTCAGTGATCTTTGGCTCGTTGGATTTGTCTCGTCGCTCGATTCGACAATAAGCATGTCATGTTTGGAAACCGTTTGGTAATCCCAATTGTGGCTTGAACCTTCCAATAGTGTTTCGAGTCCTTGATTTGAACTCATTTGGGTTGGATTGCGTTGATTTTGGTGTCGTTGGATTCGTAAATTCGAGACGCTCAGTTTGACTATAAGTTTGCTGAAATCGGAGTTCAGATAGTCCCAATTTTAATTTCGGAAATTTCAACTTGATTTTGCCTCGAGATTTGTGCACGATCAAGATAATTTTTTTTTATGATGTATCAATATATAAGACAATATAGAAGCCATTGTTTCTCAAGTGGATAAGCACTTTATGCTTGCTTGCATATAACTTTTTAGGATAGTTGGATCAGCATTAAAAAAATTGAAAATACCGTAGGAAGGGTTTTAATACAAGATAAATTTGAACTAGTCTTGATTTGACTCATCTACTGAAGAATCGGCTCATTTAAAAATGATAATACAAAATACGTTTAAAATATATATAATTCAATAAATTTAGTGTAAAGTTGTTAAAAATATTGATTTCTTATTATTTCTTATTTTTCTTTTTTTAATGATGTTAAGCTTGAGCTCGATCTCGAACATGATTAATTAATCAATCTTAAATTCAAATTAATTGTGCTTGATCGACTCATTTACACTCTTAGGCTAGGCTAGTTTTCCTCGTCAAACAAGCCCGATCTCAATTGCCCTTTTTCATTGCCTTGAAAGCTTGGCTTAATTTCCTCCACCTGAATGCTAGAAATAATGCCTATATATTTTTAGAAAGCCTAAGAGCATCTCCAACTGAACATCAAACATGCGTATGTCGTCGTTCAGTCACTCCAGTCGAACGTCATATCTTCCGATATTTGCTTGTGAGTGAACAGTGCGACGTTAATATTATTAACGTTGCACTGTTCACCTACGCGATTTTTCTGTCAAACGGATTTGTCGAAGAAATGCGTGAAAGAGGAGAAAGACAGTTACATTCACAGAAGCGAGCAAAATGGAGTTCGATTGAAAATTAATCACAACCTTTTTGAGTTTCATTGCATTTTGGAGTGAAAATTGGAATTTTCGATTGGAGATGCTCTAATATTTTTTTCCCAAAAACAAAATTCAGAATAGCAAGAGCTCAAAATCGTAGCAAATTGGTTGAGAATTATGAATTTGGACATATAAGGGGAAATATTTCTTATTCCTATACTATATATATATATATATATATATATATATATATATATATATATATATATATATATATATATATATATATATATATATATATATATAAAATGTGTTTATCATTTGATATTAGATTTAGCCTATAAAAAAAAAGATTTATCCTATGTTAAGAAAGAAATAGATAGGCCTTAAAGGACTTGGTTATAAAACATTAAAAATGATCTTCCTTTTTTAAATTTAAATAAGAATTGGACTCTTTATAGGATACAATGAAGAAAATTGATTCTAATATCTGACCCCTTGTAGTGGGATGACTGATATAATGAAGAAAATTGATTCTAATATCTGACCCCTTGTAGTGGGATGACGACTTGGGCTTCGTTTGGGACGGCTTGAGTACTACTTCTTAAAGCATCTTTCTTGTAAGAAAATTTAAATTTTTGTACTAAAAATTTATTTTAAGAAGCATTAATAAAGTTGTCCCAAATGAAACATTATTCTTGTTATTATTGTATCATTTGGTATTGAGTTTTTGGATAGATAAAACATTACTTCGTGAACGGACGTGATTGCTTATTGAGAAAGACAATTGCTGGCTGATTCAGGCTTTTTTTGAGTAGAGATTATTACGTGCGGAGTTTGAACATAGAGAACTGTTCGATTTGTGACATAGAGAACTGTTCGATTTGTGACTGTGAACAACAAAATTACATCAAAAAATGTATGTGTGAGCAGTAAAAGTGCAGTAGTGAACAATGACTACGCTATTACTATTCACAATCACAAAACCAGACAATTCTCTGTATCCACATTCCGCACATAATAATCTCTCTCTTTTGGGACGATTTTTTATCGCTTTTTAAACTAACTTATTAAAAAAAAATAATTTGTACTTAAAAGTTATTTTAGCCTCAATCAACTAAACTTTAGCTTTAGGATCAGTTTATTCAGATTAGTCGATTTGAAGCACAAATTCACGTGTGTTAAGAATCCCGCGATTTTTAACGCCGCAAAAAAAAGGCTATGAGGAGCTCATCATACAAATTTCTTTTAGCAAAGCCTTGAACAGCTGCGCATAACTTTACTTTTAAACGCATAATTTTTATTAAAAATTGGGGCCATATTTTTAAAGAGAAATTTGATTTATATGACTCATAATTGGGCAAATAATCTTAAAATTGATTTTTTTTTTTAAATTCTAAAAAATTAGTTCATATGAAACTATCTCAAATTGTATTCATGGATTGTTTATTGAAGTATTATAGGAAAAAAATTTGCTCGTATGAATACAAATTTGAATTTTAATTTGGGCCTACTTCGAACTTTTATTCAAACCAATTTCAAATTTTCTCGTTCAAACGTCGTCGCCCACAATATCTTCCCTAACGACACATCACGAACTCATCTTCTCCTCGGAGGCAAACAATCTGCAATGCCTTCTCTAGTGCCATCAAGTTTGCACGTGGCGATCCCACAATGCCTTCCATGACTAGCCCCCGCCTAAACACAAACTCCTTTTCTTCTCACACAACATGTCTCGCAATGCAAACTCCCACAATGTCTATCCCAAGCACGTTCGACCCAATGCTCAAAACGAAGTTTGAACCTTTATTTGAACCCCGTTTTAAACCAATGTTCCAACCATATTTGAACCATGTTCATAAAGTGGTTCAAACTAGGTTTGAAAAGATGTTCAAATTCAAACTAGTTAGGATTAGTTTACGACGAACTCCAATAATGAATATGCAAATACAAGTGAAGAAATTTCTCCAAAAAATAACTTTCATATGTATTTTTCTTAAAAAAATACAACGAAATGAAGATATTTATCAAATTATATGTATTATGAGGCATATAGTCCAATCTATATTTTTGTGTTATATAAATGAAATATAACTTAAAATTGCACTATCTATTCAATAACCTCAGAAGTCTTCTGAAAATATCTAAACATTTTGTTAAAATTATGCATTTCTGCAAATAAATCAAACTCAAGTATTTATCGTGTATATTCATAATACACCTTTACCTCGACTACCAAAAAAAATGAAGTTTTTGCAGCCTTTAATAGCAGCGGTTGTCAAATCAGTGCTATAGATCGGTATTTGCAGCGGTTTTAACCTAGGTTTTTATTACATTTTTTAATTAAAAATATATTTTAAAAAAGAAGATCAATTATCAATTTGGTTGAGATCTTATATATATATATATATATATATATATATATATATATATATATATATATATATATATATATATATATATATATATATATATATATATATATATATATATTATGGATTATATTATTTTTAAAAAATTGCATTTTTCATCACCCTAAGTGTTTATAAATAAATAATATACATGAGAAGTAATATATAGTACGTCACTATTCTATGAAACTTTAGCTTAAGATCAAGAACTCTGAGTACAAAATAAAAATACATTACAATTATTAATGGATACAAAGCATTTCTCATAAATTTCTTCTCTGTGCAATTTTCAGGGGAAAAAATTAGGCCATCAGATATCTTAATTAAAATTTACTATATTTATTTTAAAATAAATATAATACATAAAATTTAAAATTAATTAAATTGACTTTAAATACGTGAAAAGTTATATCATAATGAATTTTTAAAATTTTAAATATATGATGCATATCTTAAATTATACTAATTTAACATAAATTTAAAATCTGTAAAATCCATTCGAACTAAAAATACATCAAAATATTTTATTCAGACATAAATTTTGTTTCTTTTTCAAAATTCATCCACATCTTTATTAATTCAGATATCCTTAGCGCCTAACGCTCGTCGTCTTGTAGCTGCAGCAACGCAGGGCTTTGGGCCTTAAGCTGCTCGTAAAACCTTTTAATGAACTCCTCTGCTTGTTTATCCACCTCATAGCTCTCTCCATCATAGCCTCCATCCTCCATCGAAAAGTTAGAAACTCTAACAGAGTAAGGTGATAGAAGAACCGGTCTCCTCCTCCTCTCTCCATTAACGAGAGTTCCAGGAGTACTGTAAGAGCATTGTGGTGAGCATTCAATGCACAGCTGATCTTCAGCTTCACCGCCGGCTGCCGCACTGATACAGGGGAAGTAACTACGAATGCGTCTTGTGTTCATGTGGAAGAAGACTGGATCCGGGCTATTTTCGCAGGAAAATTCATACTCATGGAAGCCATTAGTGATGTGGGAAGCTGGGGAAAGATGCTTGTTTTTGGAATGGTGGTGGTTAGCAATGAGACTTCCCAGGTTCTTTCCAAGGAGTTTCCCTCTCTTCATTATAAGATTCATCTCCAAGCTGAGGAATTTTCGCTTGGAAAGGAGCCCTTTTCTCATCATGAAGAAGGCCAACCTCAAGAAATTCCATACTTGCTTAGCTTTAACAGAGGAGTGTAGTTCCATGGTAGGATAAAAGAAATAAGAAAATAGAGGTAAACAGAAAAAAAGAAGACCATGAGAGGAACTGGGTGAGGAGGGTTTGCGGCTTATTTATAACGGATAGTTTGGGGTATATGTAGATGCATTATTAAAGGTTAGAGGAAAATGTGAAGAAGGAAGGAAAAGGAAGCAGCTTAGCGACGAAGGAAAAGAGGAGTTTGGTGGGACGTCACTCTTCTCTTTTTCTGAGTTTTTCAAAACCATGAGTGATTGTTTCAGCTCAACAAATAAGAGAAAAGGGGGGCTATGCTGAACATAGAGTCGTTAAAGGGAGCTAGTGGGAGCTGGTTATCCTGGATAAATATAGTCAATTTGAAGGGCATATGGTTCATAATTTACTACTACTAGAAGAATATCAAGTCTTTGCCCCACTATATGGGATCGGCTACATGAATCATTTTCTTCATTGTCTTATTAAAACTCAAATTATCATTTAAATCTAATAAATAGAGATCATTTGTAATATTTTCTAACTAAGTCTTTTTAGGTCTAGCTAGCTGTAGGTTCAGAATTTACTACATTGATTTTAATTTAATATGCAAGGTAAATAGGGGCTGTCACATAGCTTAGTTGATAAATAGAACTAAAAAATTGTTAGCAATATTATTCTGAAATGAAATATTGGTTAAATAAAAATCATGCAACTCCAAAAATATTTCTAAATGATAAAAAAGTAATATAAAAGAATTATTTTGAAGCTTATAAAAAATATTTTAATGTTAAATTAATTTTAAATATAAATATCATCATACATTTTTTTAAATAAATTTTATTTTTTGGGGATTTTAAGCAACTTAAATGTCATAAACATCGCAAATGCAAGTCTTGAATCAAAGATTTGTTTGTTGGGAGCTTAAACTCCCAACCAATAAGCTAAAATGAGCTGTAATTTTTAATAAAATATGGTTGAGAACTCTTTCTCTTTGCCCAACAAATCTTAAACTATATTAAAATTAAACATACCAAACAGCCACTGGAGCATAAACTAATAGTCATGAATGGTAGTAGGACCTAGTAGTCATGAATGTCTATTAAGGAGACAAAGATATGTAAATATTTTTGTAGGGTGGCAAGTTGTTATTAGAAAAGGTTAGTATGAGAATAGATTAAGAGGTAGAATAATTTACATTGTATTTAGTTAGCCTTAAGAGCCTACAATGTCAAGTTGACTTAGCACCAACATAATTATATAATAATAGAGTTAATTACCCTCATTATTTTAATCCCTACATTGAGTTCAATTATGGCTTGCTCATGGGTTGATTTATTTTTGGTTTTTCGATTGATAACATACTCTTTCATGTGGCCTTCTTGAATCTTCTTCATGAGGGAGGTCTTTAGTAGATGTTGTTTTTTAGTATCATCCCCTAGTCATTATGATATAAAAATAATTCAATCTTTTCCTAGCCTTGGGATTCCCCTTAGCAAGAGCGAAAAATGTTGCATAGTCCTTCTAAATTCTTATCGTGATCAAGATGATAAGTTGTTTTGATAGACAAATTGAGATATCCAAGAATCTAACTAGAGGAGGTAAGGAAAGTCACCTCTAAGTAGTGTGGTGAGGATGGGCGTAGACCCTCATTGACAAGTCAAGTTCATCCTCTTATGCTTCTAATTAAAAGCGACGAGGATGAGATGGGCCACTACAAACAATGAGGATGAGACGGGCCACTCTTGGGATTTACTTTCCCATTCAAAGCACTCTATGAGGATGGGGTAGGTTGTTTATCTTCCTAAATAATTTTTTTAGCACTGATATATGTGGAAGCCTTTGAAGCGGGTCCTCTAACTATGTACAAAAAAAAAAAAAAAACTTGCCGATATTGTAATCACCAACTCATTATTTCATATGAAGCCTTATTAAATCTATATTTATAGCCCCTTAAGCACTATTCTTCTCTCTTCTTTTTATTAAAAAATGTTGGAGAGGTCTTTATAGGCATCTTAGTAGCAAAAGGGGAATAAAGAGGTAGCTCAAAGAAGATAATGCTACTAAGAGAGAGAGAAATAAACAACCTTCAATTAGTATTCTTAAAGGTGTTGATAAATATGCGACATTTGATTTCATCACATAAAATATATATGGACATTGTATTGATTTGCGATTTGCTTGTACATTTTGAACATAGGGTCGGGCTCTAAAATTTTATTTTAGTATCTCTTAATTTGAAGATCTCAATAATGAAGGCTAGGGTTATAAACATGCTTATGAGATAAATGAGAAGGAAATTGTGGGCTTCTTACACTAAAAAATCTAGTATTGTTCAGTATTTTAATTCAAAGAATAATAAATGTGGGTTTGTTAAGCAAAGCCCTAAATGAGATAGTTTATCATGATTTGTTAGCATAAAACATTAAGTTTGCTTTAAAATATTTGTAGATGCAAAATGAGACTATATATTATAAGGGGAGATTCAAAATCATTTTTTTGTTCTTGATCATATATCATAGTTCCATTCATCTTTGGTAATGACATTTTTCAATCACAAATGGCACTAGAAGGATGTTGACGAAAATAATAAAATCTAGATGGCAACTATTAATAGACACTTTAGAGGTTCATGAAGAGAAGTAAATACACATTCGTCAAGGATTATTAGATGAGTAGACAAGAAGAGAGCAACAAGGAAAGTGTGTGAAATTTAATATGAAATCCTAATTCCCAACAATGAAAAACTAAGCAGTGAAAAAACATAAACTAATTGTCATGCTGAACAAATATTAAACTTAACCCTAATTTCACTAGAACTTTCTCACTAGTCACATATAATAATAAAAAATGAAAATCACAAATCTCTTATACCAACCCTTCTATTACCTTTTTCAACACTTAGAAACTCTGATACCTCACCAATCTCTTAAGCCAACCATTATATTACCCTTATATGAGAGATCTTCCTCCATGACAATATTCATAAATCACCACTAGCAATTTTGGTATGAAAGCCTCATGACATAGGAGCATTTTTTTGTTCAATAATTTCCAAGATCAACTCAAAAAGATTTGTTTGCATCAACTAACATCAATTAAGGGTGATTAGATCCCAATTAATTATGTAACATTTATGCTCTTTAAGCATTTAGTTTATCAAATTAGTAGTTCATCTTCATTATTAATAAAGTCGTCAAAATTATTTATGTTACCTTGTAATCCTATCAAATATGCATGTTGTAAATGTAGTTGACTCAACTAATATAAATGTATTAATTAACCTACCCCACATAAGATTTCTTGAGGACTTCTTCATTACCATGATGCACCCACTAAAACAATTATTTTTTTACAAAGATCACATTTAGCTCAGTTTATTTCTATTTGATTTTTAAGCTTTGAAAGAAAATCATTATTTTTATCTAGCATTTTTTTTATCAATATATGTGAATTAAAAAAAAATTTCTTTAGTTTTTCAATATATCTTATTACAGATCATGCCACCAAAATTTTTGTGATGATGAATCAATTTGAGGTCAATTTAACTTTTTCAACATAGAAAAGTCTACTATTAAATCTAAATGCCATTTATAGTGCCCAAACCTCTAGGAAAATTACTAATTAGTACACAGTAATACGCACTAATACTTAGAGATTAATAGCATGGTTAAATCATAACAATACATAATAATACACATCAATACACACTAATACATAACAGTATAGACTGATACACACTAATACACATCAATACACACCAATATGTAGTAAAATACAGTAATATAAGATAATACATAATAATACACATCAATACACAATAGTGCACAGTAATACGCACCAATATATATACTAATAAACATCACTACACATCAATACATCTCAATACATAATAAAATATCTAGCAATACACACCAATAAACAACAATATATGCCAATACATAGCAGTAAATAATAATACACAATAAAATACACTGTAACACACACCAATACACAATAATACATAGTAAAATACAAAGTAATATACATCAATAAATACTAATGCATATCAATACACAGCAGTGCATAGCAATACATATTAATACACACCAATACACAGTAAAATACACAACACACTAATACATAGCAATACACACAAACACAATGCATTTTAGAAAAAAAAATACATTTTTGAACGTAATTTTTTTATTACACGGTTGTATAAAAGCTCAAATAACTTTCAAATGAATAAATAAAGTATTGTGTATTCATAGAACTTTGAATACAAATCAATACATAGCATCACACAAAAAATTTATATTTTTCAATGAAATTTCTCTAATACATAGTTCTGTAAAAGCTCAAAAAACTTTCAAATGAACAAATTAAGCATTGTGTATTCATATAATCTTGAAAATACACTAATACACAATAATATACCATGCGTTTTAGCAAAAAAAAAAAAAAGAAGAAATCAACATAATTACACAGCATTCGACATATAAAATTTTTAAGAATATATTCTAAGTTAACATGTGTTAAATATCTCAAAATCACATAAACCATTGCTGCCCAGTTCATAAATTCCTTATTAAAAATTTCAAGCATGTTTGAGAACTTAATCTATCTTGAAGGTGAACGCAATTATGTTGTATTTGCCTCTATGATAGATTTTTCTGTTGATAAACTATGCTCAACAAAAAGCATACTGTCTCATAGTATACATTGAAAAACTATTCTTAGGTAAGTTTCAAGTACTCTTGATCTTTTTCTTCTTTTCCAATGATCCTTCAAAGAATGTGACGTCCTTCAAACCCAATCTCCATATTCATCGCCTATGTGTTTATCATTTTTCTTTCACAACAGGTACCTAAATTTTTATTCCGCAAACACCTTAAATATTTGAAAGCTTTTGAATGTTTCTTGTTTAAAAGCATAAAAAAGAGTGGGCTATCACAATTTTTAAATTTTCATGATTGAGCTGAATTGGGTCATCGGGTCATAAGAAAAAAATGTATAGCACTAAATAATTTCTCCAAGCTAACGGTCCCCAAGAGAAATACTTTTGATTAAGCCTAAATCTGTTCAAAAAAATATCCCAGACGCAACAACTACCACCATAAGTTCAAAAAGCCTTTCTCACCCACAAAGGTCATTTGATCGGTCCTTTAATTTAAAGAAATCATGTCTGACTCATGACGTGCTTATGATGAACATTTATGAGAATTCGGGCAAATCAATCTGCTATTTCTGATAAGAAATACATTTCTGTCTGATACATTATTGCCAGGGATTACATACATCGACGACGCCAAAAAACAAAAAAAAAAAGACCTGAACAAAAAAATTATAAGTTGAATAGTTGATGTGGATAGAACATGCAGATAGCACTAGTCAATATGAAAATTTGATCTTGACCCGACCCGAAAAATTCGGGTTGGACCCAACCCGATTTCAAAATGGGTCGGATTCGGGTTCCCGTATTTGACCCTATTGAAAAAACGGGTCGGGTTTGGGTTGACCCGGCGGGTTGCCGGGTCAACCTGAATACCCGTTTAATATAAAAAATTTGGATCCCACCCGCTGCCAGCTGCCCCCGCCCGCGCTGCACGCTGCCCTCGCCCGTGCTGCCCTAGCCCCGCGCTGCTGCCCCACGCCCGCTGCCCCGCGCTCCCGCGTCCGCTGCCCCGCACTCGCTGCCCCGCGAGGCCCGCGCGCGCTGCTTAGCACGCCCGCGTCCACTGCCCGCGCCCTCGAGTGTCGCGTCCGCCCCCTCGCCCGCTGTCCGCCCACCGCCATTCTGACGTTCCGGCGCCGGCAAAACCCAAAACCGGGTTGGGTAGGGTCAACCCGGCAACCCGCCGGGTCGGGTCCGGTTTCGGATTTCTGACCTGTTTATCTACCCGGGTCGAGTTATGGTCGACCCGTTTGAACCCGGGTCAATTCCGAGGTTCGACCCGAACCCGACCCGTGACCCGAAATTGACAACCCTAGATAGCACTCAAAATTCTATCATTAATATTTTTTACATTTAATTTTTTTATTTATTCATGTAATATTAAAAATTGTTTAAAATATTAAAAATAACATACTCCGTTATTTTTCACATGCCGCCACATGTCCGGAGACCAATCAGAATGTGTCACGCCACCCCTTCGCTGGGTACCACTGCTCGATATACCACGGCTCGGTACCGTTGATATGACACATTCTGATTAGTCTCCAGACGACGTTATGCTTCTAATCTCCGCGCAGAATAATTTCTCAAGTTTCTCGCCCTTATTTAATATCTTTATAGTATTCAAATGTTTAAAGTTCATAACCTTTGTATTTACTTAATTTCAGAACAACGAGAGCCGTGCTCGCTCCCCTCAACCTTTTCATTCCCGCCGTTATTATTAGATATATCGCCACCTGCATGCAGACCAACGACTCTCTGTTTCTCGGCTTCATCTCTTAGCTCTTAAGCATACATTAAATCAACGTAGAATACCTCGGCCTTATCCAAAAGAGATTTGTTGACTAGGAGAACATTTAGACTGCGGAAATTTTTTTTTTTTAAATAGTTATTCGAATTATTTTGAATTTTTTCCCAAAATAATTCGAATCTGCTGTAGATTTTGTATATTTTTCTCATTTTAAAAAGGTGGTTAAATTTCTTATAATTATTACAATTTAACCAATCTTAATAAAAAAACTATTTCTCATCCTCCAAAATTTAAAAAAAAAAAATGTAGGAAATAAAATTATAACACTTGTTTGAAAAAATAAAATAATGAAAAAAAACCCTCAAATATAAATATACTTTTCATCTCAAGTGACCCACCAGAATGCACAAGATTAGTGGTATCAAGGCGCGGTACCGAGCAATACCAAACCGCAGCACCGAGCGAAGTGGTGACGTAGCGCATTATAGATGGTCTCCGGACGATGTTCGACGTCCGCATAGAATAATTAATCCTTAAATAGGCTTTTTGTGCTCGAAATAAGTGAATGTCATCTTATTTGATATAGAAATACATATACTCATGAGGTGCTCTTGGAGGTTGTTTGATTTGCTGAAAATGAAAAGCATAGTGAATGAAATGCAATATCTGAATTTGAAATAATTTGCATCTCTTTTACTTCAAATCAAATAACTCGATTTTTAGATTTAATATTAAGCACCTCATTTTTCATAATAGCTAACAATAAATTCTACTTTATGTTAAAAATTGATACATTTTATTAATTTTAAAATATCATTAATATTTTTAATAAATGTATATATGTTTTTAAATTCTAAAATTTTAGAAGAACATAAATTGAATATTTTTATCAAATTTGAAATTTTGAAAATAAAAATATGTATATATTATATATAAAGAGGCCAACGAGTCGCTGCATTCCAGCTTGATCAGCTTTGCTTCAATCCACTGACGCTATGGACCCCTCCCTCACGTTTGTCTCTTTCCTTTCTTTCTTTCATCTTTTCATCAGAGCAAGCTGGCTTATCCATTTAAGAACCGAGCATTGTTAAAAGACTTGTTTCTTTATCCACATTTTAATTCACCAGATATTTTCTAGTTCTGCGTAGCTTTAATAAGTTTCTGGGAGCTAAGGAAGAAAGGTTGAGGAAAAAATGGTTCTTTATTCATGAATTTAATATATATTTTGAGTTATTTTTACGTTATGGATCATAGAAAAATATGCCGTCATATAGTCTTATGTAATGTTTCATGAATTGTTGCAAGTTCAAATTTGATTATTTTTTAGTTTTTAAAAATTATTGGAATGTTTGAAGTATGGTGAAATTTAATTAAATCAATTGTGTCACTTTCTCCCTTAATTTGAATATTTTCTTTAAACTTCTTGATAAATTGCCTTGATCGAGTATGAATCTCAACGTAAATTTGTATTTAAAACTTCCAAAATTAAATTAGGGATAATCCAAACTCCAATTTCAACAAATTTATAGTCGAATTTAACGTCTTGAAAAGACCGACCAAACAACACCAAAATAAGTATAATTCGAGACAAATGAGCTCAAATCAAGGGTCCAAATCCTCACCGCCGACCACCGCTAGTGTTTTTCATCGACCACCGCCGGACTTCCGCCAGTTCGTCGACGAACTTCCACCCGTTCGTCGATCACCAACAGACTTCCACCCGTTCATCGACCTCTGTCAGAGTTTTTCCTAACCACAGCCAGACTTTCTCCTGTTCGTCGACAACCGCCGAACTTCCGCTCGTTCATCACCACTGCCAGAGTTCTTCCCGGCCATCGTCGAACTTCCACCCATTCGTCGATCACCAACAAACTTCCACTCGTTCGTCGACCACCACCAAAGGTCTTCCCGATCGCCACCAAACTGCTGCCTGTTCGTCGACCACTGCCAAACTTCCTCCCGTTCATTGACCACCACCGGAGTTCTTGCCGATCGTTGTTGGACTTCCACCTGTTCGTCAACCTTCGTTAGAGTTCTCCCCGATTGCCTCTTGACTTCCAACCACTCATCGATCACTAACGAACTTCCACCCGTTTTTCGAACTCTGCCAAAGTTCTTCTTGACCATTATTGGACTTCCTCTTGTTTGTCGACCATTGCTGGAGTTATTCCAGACCACCGTCGAACTTTCACCCGTTTATTGATCACCATCGGACTTCCACCAATTAGTCGACCACAGCTAGGGTTTTTTCCAATCACATACGGACTTCTACCAGTTCATCGACCTCCGCTAGACTTCCGCTAGTTCGTCGATCACTGTTGAAATTCTTCTTGACCGCCATCGGACTTCCACCTGTTGTCAATCACCAACAACTTTCACATGTTCATCGATCTCCGCCAGAGTTCTTCCAAACCACTACTAGACTTCGCCTGTTCATCGACCACCGTTACAGTTCTTCCCAACCACCATTGGACTTTCACCCCTTCGTAGATCACCAAAGAACTTCCATCCATTCGTCGACCACAACCAAAGTTCTTTCTGACTGTTGTTGAACTTCTGCTCGTTCATTAAACCACCGCCAGAGTTTAGCCTATTTTTCGACCACCGTTGGATTTCTTCCCTATGGTTGCTGGACCTCCACCCGTTCGTCAATCACCAACAGACTTCCGCCCATTCGTTGACCTCCGTCGGAGTTTTTCCCGATCACCATAGAACTTCCACCCACTCGTGATCACCAACGAACTTCCACCCATTTGTCGACCTCCGCCAGAGTTCTTCCCGACCACCGCCGGACTCTCACATATTCGTCAACCACCGCCGGACTTTAGCTCATTTGTCGGCCACTGCTGGAGTTCTTCCCGATGTTGACCTCGATTTTGCCCAGAATTGGGCTTGGAGAGTTGACTTGGTCAAATTGACCAAGTCAGACCCCAAGACCCTCTCCAATAGGTTCTGTGGATCGATTTGAGTCTGTTGAGCCCAAACCCAGGTCCTGGGTCAACCTGCTTGACCAGGTCAACCAGGGTTGACCCAAATGGACATATTAATTCCTTTGTTGATTTCAAATTGATTTCAGAGCACCCCAGGCTCATTTCTCCCCTCCACTAGACTCAGTGGGTCAGACCCAACCTACTGGACCTAGTCTTGGGCCTTGGGTCAACCTAGTTGACCTAGTCAACCAAGGTTGACCACCTAGCCCATTAAGAGCTCAAATCAATTTTAAATCATTTTAAACCCTTTCTTGAGCTCGAGCCTCCTCCCCATAGACCTAATTGACTAGTTTGACCAAGTCAAACATTAACCTGGTCAAATCAGGTCATAAATAGGTCTAAATAACCTATTTTATTGCAATTAAGAGCCTAATCAATGCCATTAAAGCCTCCCCTTGATTTCAAATACAAACCACGGCCTAAACCGACCTATTTCCCTCCTAATTTTGTTTTGATTCGATCCTAGCCGTTGGTATTAGGTTTAGGAGCCTTAAATAGCGAAAATCAAGTCCAAAAATAGATCTTTGTTTTCCTTGCTCTCTCTCGAGGCCGCCTCAACACTTGAGATTTCGTGTGAGAGCTCTAAAGAGACTCCTCTCCCTTCCCCACGTCAAACCCGACCACCCAAAGCCGTCGGCAGCGAACTTTCCGGCGACCCGAGGAGATTTCCATTTCGTTTCGTTTTGCGCAAGATCTAGACGTCGAAAGCTCGTGGTTTCTTCTACAAATAGGAGCGTGGACAGTCTACAAGTGCAACAAGCCAGAGATCTCTCGATTTCATCGAGTATTTTTGGTAAAAATCTAAACCCTAGTTAGAACACTTAGGGTTAATTAGCGTCGTCATTAGCGCATCTTAATTCGAAAACAATATTCCCCAATGATGCTCTTCACTACTAGGATACATGTCTAAAATTTTGTTTGATTTGATCCGCTAGATCGAGAGAAAACGTCGAAAAACGCATTAGGGCGTCGGTCCGCGTTCTAGTACAGGTCTAGGCGTTCCGGACCGTTGATCCGGTGATCAACGATCGAGAGTGCGCCTGTATGCGGCCTCGTCCGACCGCGCGGATCGGATCCGCGGTCTCACGCGCGGTCCAGCGCGATCACGACCGTCTACTTAGATCAGCGGAGATCCGACGGTCGTGATCAATCGCTGACTGGTTTAAGTGGCCCGCCCTCGTATTCAGCGCCGCGGCAATCATTGCCGATGATTGCGCGGCGGCGCAATCATTGGCAATGATTGCCTCGAACTGCGGGAGCCATCCCGGAGTCGCCACGTGTCCTGAGCGGGTCCCGCCGCCCGTTTTTTTTATAAAATAAATATTAAAAACTTTTTTTTAAAACTGTTTTAAACTTCTAAAATTCGTCGAAAATTCGTTTTTCGTCCGATTTTCGCGTACAATACCTCGTTGGATTCGTATCTTCGTCCTCTACATGATAAATTTTTTTTTTATAAAAATAACCTATGGATTTTAATTTATTTTAAAAACAGTCAACATACATATATAATATTATTTTAAATATATTATTTTAATTATTTTGTTGTTATTATATTATCATATTATTGTTTTACATTATAATATTAATAAATATATTTTATTTTAACTTATCTATCTATGTCATGTATTATTATTATTTTATTACTATGTTGTTATATTTATTTAAATACTAAAATTGTATTTTTAATAATCAAATATTATTTTTAATCATTTTAATTAGTTGAAATTACTTAAGATATTATTAATTATTCAAAATATTACTGTTATTGTGCATTTTCCAATTACTTTAACTTTCAGAATTATTAAAATATTATTTCAGACTATCTTGAATGATTATTTTTAGACATTATTTATTTTAAATTATTTTTAAACCCTTTTATTATATTTAAACTTTGAAAATCCATAACTTTTCCGTTTTCGATCCGTTTTTAACGCACAACGTCTTGTTTTGAACGTATTTAGATTCTGTACATTATGGAACTAGTGTTACTTGAAATTTTTGGGTCTGTGTGCAATTGTTTTCAAAACAGCCAGCTGTACTATTTTAAAATTATTTAGTTATCGTATTCAAACTTTGAAATTACATAACTTTGTCGTTTTAAGTCCGCTGTCAACGCACAATACCTTGTTTTGGATGTACTCTGAATTCTGCATATTTTAAAACTATTTCCAGATGAAAATTTTGTCTGTATCTTCTGTAATTTCGAAAACAGTGAAACTGCACTATTTAAAAATATTATTTTATTGTATTTGAACTTGTAAATTTCGTATCTTCGCCGTTTTAAGTCGGATTTCGATGTGCGACCCCTCGTTCTTTTCAGCAAGACGAGCTTTATGTTTTGGAACCATTTCCCGCCCTTGATTTTGGCTGTCTCGACTGTTTTCTGTTTTATCCTATGATTGGGTTATTTTAATATTATTTAAATTAATTATCATACTAATTATTTTTTAAACTAAAAATTATTTTCAAACTATTTTGAAACCTCGATCGGGTGGTCAGCGGGTTTCCCTATACTTATGTATTACGAATTGAATTATTTTCAATTATTTTATTTTCCAAAAATATATTTATATCTATAAGTACTTTTAAATTATTTTAAAACTACTTATACCTAAATTCTAACTTTGGGAGACCCGCTATCGTATAAAATTTTAGACATGGATCTTATGTGTGAAGAGCAATCATGGGGGAGTGGGTTAGTGAATGGTTGAGTCCCAATCATTCACTAATAATCTCTTTAGGTGTCTTTACCTTTTTTTTTATCTTTCGTAGATTGCATGTGTAGGTCGTCGCACCACAAGCACTTAGTCTAGGCTCTCCTAGATTTAAGGACATGGCGTGTTTACTTTGTTTATGTACTCCATGCATTTACTACCTTGAGGGTTAGTATGAACTTCAGTTTAAACCCATATAACGTAGTGACACCTTAAGGACAATAATTAAGGACCCGTCTAGTGAACTTAGAAGTTTTCTAGGGGCTAGGATAGATCCCAGAACGACATGAAAACTTCAACACTTAAACTTAGTGACATAATAAGCCTTTCATAATTTTCTGGAAATTTCTATGAGCTTTTAGAGCCCTTAATTAACCAACCCTAATTAATCTTTTAAATAAGGCCCCGAGACCTTCCGAAAAATGCAATAATTACATATTATGTCAGAAAATTACCCACCATACCTTGAACTGACCAGAATATGATCCTTGACCTTAGATAAATAGGGCTCCCCAGTTTGACTTCAGGTTGACCCCTAATTTGACCTTAGGTGGAAATTACCTTTTTGCCTCTAATAATTCATTAAAATTTACTAAAAATTTCAATTTTTTCTCCAAGCGCTTGGGAACACTTTCTTAGGTCATCCCTGTACTTTGGGAGTGATTCCAATCAGTTTGGAGCTGATTTGGATCAAAACAGTAAAAAAAGCCCCTTTGTTAGGAAATTTAGAAAATTCTTTTAAATACCCCGATCTTTAGAAATCCATAACTAATTGTAGAAAATTCCAAATCAGGAAAACTCACTTGCATTAGACTCCAATTAGGATCTAGTATTTATTGAAAATCTTAGGATTCCAGAAATTGGTCTAGAGTAAAAAGTCAACTTTTTGGTCAACCGTAGTTCATTTAGAGTCCAAAACTTAGAAAATTCATAACTTTGGATAGAGAACTCTGATTTCGGCCTACTACCTGTCTAACTACTCGTATTGAGGTCTAGTATTTTATTAAGGTGATAGAAGACCCAGAATTAGACTATTTCCCATAGTGAATTTTTGGACCCTTAGTCTAGTTCCTAGGAGGACCTAGAACTTTCCAAAATTGGCTAATACAATTCAAACTTCAAATATGAATACCCTTAGTTCTTAAAACTGATCAACAAATTAAAATAATCAAAATGGATCTAATTCACTAATACTTGAATTTCAATTAAAACATCCTTTTTAGACCCCCAACATACCTGAACTCTAGATAATTTCAACTAATTACCCCACTTAGGATCTATCCAAACCACACTAGCCTTACACACACATAGAATGGTTTGCTAGGGCACCACTTCTAGATCTAGGTTAGGCCGCTGGGTTTTATTTTCTGCTGTATGCCGGAGCTTTTCGTAGTTTTCACTGCATGCTGTTTGAAAATTGAATTGCTGTGTTTGCTTACTTTTCTTGCACTCTGTGATGTGATGGACGCTAGATTTATCCCTAGGTTAGGAACGTCATATATATATATATATATATATATATATATATATATACTGTTCTTCTATGCAGGTGGCCATGCTCAAGCTAAAAAAAGGGGGGGCACCGTTATGATTTCTAATGTTGTCTTATGCAGGTGCTTGCTCAGCCCCCTGATATAATGAGGGCTAAAATTATTAAATAATTATAATTGCTACAGATGGAGCTGCTTAGCCCTCAGAGCATGGCTTGGCACAGGGTCAATGGTGTTAGCATTTTCATATAAACTGCTTGGGATGATTATTAGGATAACTTTGCATGTGATTTAGAATTTACTGCATTTTTCAATAAATGTAAATTTGTATGTAATAATTGTTAAGAGTTGTGAAAATAACCTTTGAGTTGGGATATTCTTATCCAGCTCGGATTCTAAAAGAAGAAGGCATCCCTAAGGGGAGAGTCTTCTTCCATTTGGAAGATCGAACTGGATGGCTTTAGATATCCAAAGAGAAAAGGCAATACCCCCATATTGGGAGAATTGCCTCTTCGTTTGGATATTCAAGCCACGACGGATCCAAGGAGTCCAAGGAGGAGATTTCCAAGGAGTCCAAGGAGGAGATATCCAAGAAGTCCAAGGACAAGATATCCAGAAGACTAAAGATTTGAAGACCCAATATCCCACTCAAAGTTGTTGGCGTCTGTCATAGGCTTAGAAACCCGGGTTGTTGGCAGTGGTGCCCGGCCACTTTACTTTTCTGCATACCCTGGGTTGTAATTAAAGGGCAGTTGGCCTATGGACATTTACTTGATTAGTTTGATTTATATTGATGTGTTTACCTGATTGCGCTAAGAAATATCTGTTTTTTCTAGGTTTCTTTCTTGCATGTCGTCTTTGTTTTCGCCTGGATCGTATTAGGCTCTTTAAGGACTGCAAAATCTTTTATACTCATAACCAAAATTTAATATTTAAGTTTTAAATAACATAGAAACTTAACGCACCTAGGGAATTGCCGGAACCGTCCGGGGTCGCATGCATATTACTGCATCTTTCTTTCCTTGTTATAAGACATCTCCCTGCCTGCGGGTAGAGTCCGGATAATCTGGCCTATGAGGATGAAGTGCTGGACCTAGGGAGACTCAGTCTTTTCTAAAAAATTATTTTCTATAAGCCTGTTTTTAAAATCCAAAGCATTCATGAGCTGACATTTCAACTAGCATGCATTGCATTAGTAACCAACTAATTAAAATTTAATTGCATTAGCTAGGGGCATTCACCCAACATAAGTCCAGGACCACTTAGGAAATTCTCTAGATGTCGGTCCTACTTCCAATAATTGTACCTCCCACCCATCTTTCATAATTGACCTGATAGCATGGTTTTGAAGCGATTAGGTGGTTAGCTGGCTCCCCCAATCCAGGCCGGGATAAGTCCAGATCTTTGCATCGCATTAGCTAGGACACTGGTCTTAGTGTGTGTCGAACACTAAAGTCCAAACTAGATTTAAGATTCGAGGCTACTACATTCGGTCTCGTAGTAAGCCTTAAATAGTAGGTAGGTCCTTTCTTTTCAAGGACCCTAAATCCTACTTATCCGCGTTACAGGATGACGCCACCTCCATCCTTCTCTCACGCATGTGGTTGATTGTTTGTCTTTCTTTTTCCAGTTTCTCTCTAGTGCCCTAGAGCCTCCGAATGTTGGTTTGAGCCACGCATGTCGATTCAGCCCTTCGGACCTTTCTTCCTTTTGGATAGGATTTCCTAATCTAACCCCTTGTGTCAATCCCACTTTAGGAGAGGATAATGTATAATCCTTAATCGAGAGTTTTCTCAGGCTCCGGCCTGGGATGTAATTAACCACGGGGGCTTGCGCCCGTGGGAAACTCGGTCCCACATCTACTAAACCCCATTCGAGCTCTTGCATCGGATGGGGGAAACCCGTGATTTGGTCATGTATATTACTACCCATCGAGGTGTGTTGGTGAAAGCCTCTATCCTCAATGGTTAGTCGTATGCACGATCCAATCTGTCCCTTCCAATTGACCCGTTTGCGCGGTGCTCTTTCGGAGGTCCACACCCGACCACCATCGAACTTTCACATGTTTGTTGATCACAAATAGACTTCCACCCGTTAGTCAACCACCCCCAGAGTTCTTCTCAACCACCTATGAACTTCCTCCAGTTGGTCTACCACCACCGAAGTACTTCTGCCTGTTCTTCGACCACTGTTGGAGTTCTTCTTGATCTCCGCTGGACTTCTGCCCATCATCGACCACTGTCAAAGTTCTTCCTGATCGCTGCCAGACTTCCACCTGTTCGTCATCACCAACAAACTTCCACCCATTCGTCGACCTCCGCTAGCATTTGGTAAAGAGACTAAGGCTTCGTTTGGGATCATTTTTTTACTGCTTCGTGAAGCAACTTTTTAGCATAAAAATTAATTTTTTTACTAGAAAGCTACTTCAAGAAGCGAAAAAAAAAGCCATCCCAAACGAAGCCTAAGGCTTTGTATGAGACGGCTTTCTTTCTATTTCTAGTACTAGAAAGCTGCTTTCAGAAATTGTATAAAAGCATTCCCAAATGAAGCCTAAAGTTAGTACATTGTTTTCTACAATTTTTTTTCCTTGTCTTCTTTCTCACATAGCCTGCTATAGGAAAGTTGGTTATATATATATATATACATCCACACACAATAGTAAGAATTTCTTTACCCTAAATAAGATCAGAAAATCTAAAATTTTAATTGATAATGAAAAAAAAAAAGGTTTATTTCATCTATTTTATATGTGAATAGCTAGTGAGTTATTAAATTAAAAGGGGTCTAATTGTGAATAATAAGTTATCATATTAAAAGGGGGTTTAATTGACAGTATTTGTGGAGTTTAAAATCAGTATTAATTTCTAATAACAAGCAATTAAATGGTATGAAAATTTTAATTTTTTGTATTATTTTATTTTTTTAACTTTTAAATTACTAATAACAAGCAATTAAATGATATAACAATTTTATTTTTTTCATTAATTTATTTCCTAACTTCGTATTACTAAATTAAGGCTTCATTTGGAACGGCTTTCTTACTAATTCTTAAAGTGACTTTTTAGTTTCAAAATTAAAATTTTAATGCTAAAAAGTTGTTTTAAGAAGAAGTAAGAAAGCCGTCTCAAATAAAATCTAAATGAGCATGAAAAAGAAGAAAATAAGAATCGAGATCACATTCAGGTCACGTTGCTGCCAAGTATTAGCCAAAGGTTATGATCGGGAATGATGATGATTTTTATTATGATCTTGGTTATGAATTTTCTTTCCACATTTCTTTCTTTCATGACTATTCATGGCTTTTATAGATGTTTAAGACTAATCTCTTCACAAAGGAAGACTCTCTCCCAAAAACCCTTATATTTAAGGCATCGGTCAGGACAACATTCTTAATGCTTTCAAAAGCAACTTTCTAGTATAATAAGAAAGTTGTCCCAAAAAGAAGCCTAAGGTTTCGTTTGGGACAGCTTTTTCCTTGCTTATTGAAGCAGCTTTTTACTATAAAAATTAAATTTTTGGTACTAGAAAACTGCTTCAAGAAGCAGTAAAAAAGTCGTCCCAAACAAGCCTAAATCTATTGCTTGTTATTAGAAATTTTTTAACTGAGCTGGAAAATTACTTTATAAAAAGCAATAAAAAAGCTGTCCAAAACGAAGCCTAAATCTATTATTGCAAATATTATAGGAGTATTATAGTAAATACCTTTTGAATGTGAGGGGTTAATTGGTTGTTCTCATTTTATATTTCAGGATATGTTGTCACTTCATTAAATAACTAGCTTGTTCGATCTGAGAATCTTGTGAGTCATATTTTTACTGATTTTTTTTTTCTTTTCTTTTTGTTATTGATGCATGGAGATATGTATTCTTTAGATGTTTGAAGCGGTTTTGCTCTTTCTTGAGAGTGTTTGACTTAGCTTCATTCAACAATATCTGATTTGAACTAATGCATGGCTCGGGCTCTTAGTCTTTATTTAATTCAGCTTGATTTCTTGCTACTGTAAGTCTGTAACTAAGAGGGAGTTAGGCCAATGGAATTGATCCTGCTATTATCATAAGATGTGCTTTGGATGCTTGGCTATCATGCTAAGTTAGGAGTAGCAAAGTTATCTCGATACTCTAAGATGTGCAAGTCTTGCTCATCTATCTTATTTGATTGTATTACATTTTATATTGTTTTAATATCTCATGACCGTTCAACTTAGGTTTTGTTTGGGGCTGCTTTCAAATTACTTCTTAAAGCAGCTTTTTAGTAAAAAATTAAAAATTTTATACTAAAAAGCTACTTTAAGAAGCAATAAGAAAGTCGTCCCAAACGAAATCTTAGTGTAATCAATATCTTGAGAGATTCAAACATACGTGAATGTTGAATCTTTACTCAAGAGAGGTTGAGTTTAGGTCTCCATAGTCGCAGAACCAATACTCTAAATTTTAGCTTCTCATGTGAAGGAGAGAATGAAAATAAGCCTTTGCTACCACGATTCACTGAGATTCGACCCTATATTGCAGCAGATTCGCAAAAAAAAAATACAAATTTTAAATTTAAAGAGTTATGGAGAGCCTAGGGGCTACTATCAAAAGGTACAAAATATGATTATGATGTCCGCATGACAAAAAGAATTGTGACTATTAAAACAAAATATGATTATGTATCAATTATATTTATATATATATATATATATATATATATATATATATATATATATATATATTCTCCTTGGAGAGGAAGAACAATTAGCCTTATACATTTATGACTAAACAAATTTCAAAGAATGTAAGGTGTGTCTTTAATATCAAGTTTCTTTAATTCCGCTTAAAATATTAAAAAAATCAACTAATAAATTTATTTAAAAAGTTCTCTTAAAATTATAAACGAAAAATTATATAGAATATATTTATTCTTTATAATTGTAAGAGGAACTAAAGAAAATAATAAATAATAAATAATAAATAAAAGCCATTCCACTTAAATACCTTAGATATTTTGCTAGAAGTACACCGACTTTATAGCTCTTATATTTCCCTTTCTTCCATGCATGCTTGCGGACGATGAGAAGTGCTTTTGAAAAGAAGAAAAGTTAAAACAATCACTTAAAATGTGCCTGCATGATGCATGACATCCAAGAAATAATGTTTGCCTTTATGTTCAGTGGCCTAATCCTTTTCTCTTAAAACTATTGGATAGTGGGGCCTTGTCAAATCTTCCAACTTGGTAGATTTTTTTGTCCTTGTGGCATTGGCCAAGCTCTTTCTTTGCTTTTGGTATTAGGGCTTTAAATAAGTCGCATCAACTTCAAGTCATGTTTGATTTGAGTTTGAACTTGATTAGTTAGTCGAGTTCAAATTTGAGCTCAAGTTTTATTCTATGAGTTTGAGTTGGCTCACTAGCCAATTCGAGTACTATGAAAAGAGAAAATAATTATGATTTAAATAATTAATATAATTAAATGGTTAAAAGATTGACAAATTATAAGAACAATAATAAAGAATCACTTAATATAAGAAAGTGATATATATATATATATATATATATATATATATATATATATATATATATATATATATATATATATATATATATATATATATATATATATATATATATATATATATATATATATATATATATATATATATATATATATATATATATATATATTAACAACCTTTTACTTAAAATTGTGAATCCTAATATATTTTAAGTATATTGTATATTAGTATTTTTAAATGAGCTAGCTCGCAAGCTAATGAGTCAAGTCGGGGTAAGGCTAGCTCGTTAGCTCATTCAGTTTGGCTCACAAGTCATTTATTGAGATGAGTCCAAATGGCACACAAGCAGGCTTGGCTCACTTACAACCCTATTAGCATTAGTGGTATTTGATATATATATATATATATATATATATATATATATATATATATATATATATATATATATTAAATTTTATTTGAGAATTTTATATTTTTAATTTATTATGATATAAATTATAACACAATTTTTTTATGGTAAATATGAAATGCTCACTTCTTAAACCTTTATGATGCAATATATATTTTTGATGCATATAGAATCCTTAATGTTTCAAGATCAGATGAGCTGTTTAATTTCTATTTTAAAATGAAATTTTGATAAAACTTAATTTTTATTAAAATTTAATTATGCTATTAAATTTACTTAAGTATGACTGCAATGTATGATTAATTAATTAACACTTATTTTGAAAATATTTTAAATGATTATAAAATCTATTCTGATTACATATAAATCACAATTTTTTTCTTTTTAAATTCTCTCCATGCAAACAAATAAATATTTCATATTGATTGAGGTACATAGCATTGCTAAGTATAATATGGATGGATTAAATTTTGAGCACATCATCTATCTATTTGGTTTGATTTACAAGTCCTTTATGAGTATTATGGCTAGCTATTTCATTTGTATGGAAACTCAATCCTGGCGAAGTAATTTCCCTACTAGAGTATTTTTATCTTGCCATAGATTTTGTGATGGTTGTCAATTTTTGATAAATTGACTTTTCGATTAACCTAATTTCTTTTCGTTGTATTACCTTCGACCGTTTTATAACCCTTTTCGATGTGCCCTCGCTTGTTCCATTAGTCACGATCGCCCTCTCCCCCTTCGTGACTCCCTTTCCTCTGATATTTGCTTGCTCTCTTATATCTAAGGATGTCAATTTCAGGTCACGGGTAGGAAAACAAGTTGGAAATTCAAACCCGGACCCGACCCGGCGGGTTGCCGGGTTGACCTGACCCAACACGGGAAGAGGGCTCGGACGCGCGCGCGGATGTGGGCTTGTACTTGGCGTGGGCATGGGCTCGAACTCGGCGCAGACGCAGTCTTGGACTGGCGAGGCCGCATGAGCGGGTACAGTGCAAGCAGCATCGTGGGCGCGCAGGTAGGGCGTTTGAGCAGCCGCGCGGGCGCGTGGGTAGCCGCGTAGGAAGCCTCGTTAGCACGGTAGCGTGCTAGCAGGGCACTGGCAGGGTGTGGGCAGGGGACGGGCAGGGTCGGGCAGCCGGGCATGGGGCGGGCAGGCTAGGGCAGCTATGCGGGCAGCTGGACAGACAATTTAAACGGGTTTCCGGGTTGACCCGGCAACCTATCGGGTCAACCCGAACCCGACCCGTTTTTCAAACGGGTCAAATCCGGGAACCCGAACAAGACCCGTTTTCAAAACGGATCGGGTCTATCTCGAAATTTCCGGGTCAGATTTTCGTTTCATGTCAAATATTGACACCTCTACTTATATCTATGTAGCTCTCTGCTCCTTACTTGCCCCGTCACCTCCTCCATCATTTGTATCACTAATTAGCTCATTATGCCTCTAGCTGTCACACTTTTTCTAACTCTATTTATGATGTCTTTCACACTCTTGCTCTCTTATTTCATCTTCATAAACTAAGGTTTTATTTGGGATGATTTTTTTACTGTTTTTTAAAAGTAGCTTTTTAGTATAATTTTTTTTAGTTTAAAAAATTTTTGTACTAAAAAACTATTTAAAAAAATCAGTAAAAAAAATCATTCCTAATGAAGCATAAGATTGATTTACCATGAGATCAATCAATACCTAAGCTATCAACGCCAGCCATCAACATCCGTGATGATTACATTCAACAAATTTTTTGAGATATTTTGCATACTCGATTGATATATATCTCAAGTATTTGAAAATATTGGTCTGCTATTGTAGACATGATTGATATGCCAATGGTTTTACGTACTAACTTGTAATGAATTTGTTTGAGAGAAAACAATAATGTGTATCTTGGAAATTTTAAGTCAAATTTTGTTTGAAAAAGATGAGACTGGCGGGCATGTGTTGTTGCTATGTTACTATTAGCGTACAAATGATTTGTTGTTAGATTGATTTTCTTACCATACTTCAAAATATTTCTTTTGCATAGGGCCGTTGAATTAGTTTGCTAAAAAAAAAAAAAGAATTCAGCATAAGAAATGCAATATAAAAGAAATATTTTAGAGTTATTTGGATGAGTGTAAAGTAAATTTGGGTAAAAAAAATTTTTTATTTGATTTGAAATAAAATAAATGTAGTATAAAGTTTAAATATGGCGGCGGCGGCAGATGGTGCTAGCTAGGGGTGTCAATTTTGGGTCACGGGTCGGGTTCGGGTCGAACCCGAAACTGACCCGGCACTATTCGGGTCAACCCGTTTTTGAAAGCGGGTCAGTTTTCCTGACCCGAACCCGACTCGCTTCAGGTCCGGGTCAACCCGACACGACCCGAATGACCCGTTTCTAACAAAAAAAATTGCTAATTTTTGGTTCTATCTCCTCTTTTTCTGGTCAAAATCGGATAAATCTCGGGTTGCCGGGTCAAAATTGGGTCAATTTCGGGTCAAAGGGTTAACCCGACCCAATTTTTGAAACGGGTCAAAATGTTGAACCAAAACCCGACCCATTTTGGGTTCGGGTTGACCCGAACCCAAAATTTTCGGGTCGGGCTCGAGTCGGATTTTCGGGTTGTGTCAAATATTGACAGTGCTAGCTGGTGGGATAGCCGGCGGCGGGTTGCGATGGCTGACAATGGTGACCGGGGTAGGTGGAGGTGGCCGGTGGCAATCAAGCGAGTTTGCTTGCAGTGTAAACCATTCACGCTCAAAACTGGACGAGTTTGATTTACCTAAAAAATGAACTAAAATAATTTACACAACAAATTATTTTACTTTGAATTTCTTTTTCCTCCAACCAAACATTTTTAAAATCCCTATATTTGAAATACTTTACACCCTTATGTAATTCAACCAAATAGACCCTTAATGTAAAGAGATGATTAGTGGTTTTGTATGGAAGTATTATTGTTTAGATTGTGATGATTTTATTATTAATGCACTTGATGACATCAGCTTGCCCATTTTTAAAATAAGCATATTTCAAAAATGCATAATGACTAAAATGCATTTATTTTAAAAATAAAAGTTAATTTTGTTGTGATATGTCTATATAAAATGCATTTAATTGGCACGAAATCTTACTGCATGAATTGAAAACATTCAAAAATAAATTAAGGACTATTCCAGCCTTGATTTTAATAAATTTACAATCAAATTGGTATTGATAAGATGAACCTAATGACACCAAGTTGATCCTATTCTAGTCTAAATTAGCCCAAATCATGCACTTCTAGTATAGATTGAAATTTTGGGATATTAATTGAAGGACTAAATGATCTCTTGGGCTTTGTTTGAGACGACTTTCTTGCTGATTCTTAAAATAGCTTTTTAGAACAAAAATTAAAATTTTTGCACTAGAAAGTTGCTTTAAGAAACAGTGAAAAAGCCATCTCAAATGAAACCTTAGTACTACATGCTTTTAGTAAAATCAAGTGCTCGACAAGACCAATCCAATGAACTCAGAATCACTCAATTTTAAGGTCATTATAGCACTTAAATACAAAATAAATGGCATATAATCAAATGATTCAATTCAGATGAGTGCTATGAAAGTTTGGCTAGAATTGTTAAAATGTCACTCTTAAAATGCTATAAATAGATCCGCAGTCTCTATTTGGATACATCATTGACTTGGATTTTGAGAAGACTTAGAGACTTAAATAACTCTAATGCTGTATGTGAACTTCGACGCCAACAATTACTACTAGTCATCACCATCATCTACTTGTCTTCAGCAATTTATTAAAGATGAACATCACAAAAGTTTTAGGAAACCTCAATGACAACAAAAAAGGTCAGCATGACCAAATAAGCAATCGATAACCCAAAAAGAGTATTATACTTAGCTTTCTGGTTAATGGAAGCTAACATAAAGATTGCTTGATAATAAAAAGATGCTCAATATATGAAGAAATTATTTTGTACGGAGTCCGGACGCAGAACGCCGTCCGGAGATCAACTAGAATGTGCCATGTCAGCGGTACCGAGTGATACCGAGCATTATCGAGCCGTGATACCGAGCAAAGAAATGACGTGACACATTCTAGCAAAGGAATGACGTGACACATTTTAAAGGATTTTTATGAAATAAATAAATGATATTTAAAAAAATTATAAACATTGTTGCCTAAATTAAATTAATCTTGATTTATTTTAAATTAATTGAAGTAAATCTTACCTTAATTTAATTTAGATTTAAATAAATTGAATTAAATAAAAAAATTTAATAAAATATACCCGAAGCTGGTCGGGTTCGGGCTGACCCGGACCCGAAGCGAGTCGGGTTCGGGTTCGGAAAACTGACCCGTTTGCAAAAATGGGTCGGGTTCGGGTCGGGTTGAACAGTGTTGGGTCAATTTCGAGTTGGACCCGAACCCGACCCATGACCCATTTTTGACAGCTCTAGTGAGACCTACCTTTTTTTATACCTACAAAATAATTGTTGGATAGGATGAGCGGCTAAAGGATTATGTATAAGGGTGTCAAAAATTGACACGTTCGAAAATTTGACTCGAGCCTGGCCCAAATTTTTCGGGTTAGGGTCAACCCGTTTTAAGAACGGGTCAGGTTTGAGTCTTGATTTTTGACCCATTTCGAATTCCGGGTCGAGCTTGGGTCAATTCATAAACTCAATTTTGACCCTATTTTGCTTGCAGGCCCTCCAGTCGCAGCCCGCCTGCCCTCAAGGGTCAACCCGGCGATGTTTGCTAGTCGCTCAGCGACCGAAGTGCGCACGCCGCACCGTCTTGCATGCTACTCTCTCAAGTGCTGACGTTGTTCTCTCGTTCGCACAACTACCGTAGATCTTACCATCGACTCTTCCTCCTCTCATATCTACAAGCGACGCTTCCAAGTGCCATTGAAACGACAAGTGCCTGTAATCGGCAAAATGCAAACACCTTTTACTGTATGGAGGTGAAGTCAATTACAAAACTATATCTATCATATTTAGGTAGAACATATGATCTAAGTTGCTAATTCTATCTCGACACCTTCCCTGTTGTCGGAGTCATTTCTCATCTCCCTCTTATTAGGGTTTTTAAAGACCATTTTTAGCCAATCTCCATTGATAGAAACTTTTGTTCAGAGTGAGAACAACTTGTCGATTGTGGATCGAGTAGTTGATGGATTGGGGGAACATGACGATGGAGGATCTAATCGACACCCTTCGAGAGGTCGAGTGGTCTTCACCCCCTTGTTCGATCACATAATATTTTTACCGATTCACCTGCATCAGGTCTTACTCAACATGAACAACCAATTGAAGTGCAACCTTTACTTGTGAGAGGATCAAATTGTGATTCATCATTTCTTTATATGGCTTCTACCCTGCACATCGAGACTCTTGCAAACAGTTTCGTCTCCAATTGTGTCAACTGGAAAACCTAACAGGTCGGGTCCGGGTTGAAATTTCTGACCCATTCGCAAAAACGAGTAGAGTTCACGTCGAGTGAAGCATTAACGGGTCAGTGTCGGGTTCAACCCTAACACGACTCGTAACCCGATTTTGACACTCCTTATGTAATTAAGCCATTTGACACTTTAGGTTAAAAGAATCAAACAATATGGTGAGATGCAATTGGGTAGGGTGTATATTAACAATCAATCATAAGGTCTTTAAATTGGATATTCTTGTGATGTATTCCACTTAATCAATATTAATTCAATAATCATCCACATTGGATACCCTAACTTGGCTTGAAAAAATAATTAAATGGATGTTGATGTTATACAACTTTTACGATATCTTCAAAAAGGAGCGGAGTTCGAACTCTCACACTGAGTTGTTGAGGCCCTGGGTGGGCTTTTATTTATGATTAGCCTAATCATTTTATGTTGCACTTAAGTGGTGGGTTTTGATTGTTAGAAAGGCAAATGGGCCAGTGGGGAGCCATGCCCTCAAGATTATAAATATATAAAGTTATAAGAGCAAAATCATTTAATAATCTAATGTTTAACATTTTATATTATAAATAGAAAAAATTCTTTTATGAATTAATTTTTAATTAAAATAAAAAAAATTAAATTTATTATGAATCAAAACATAAAATCATCTTAATCCTATATTTTATTTTTATTTAAATAATTTTTATTCAGATTTTTTCACAAATATCACACATAAAAAATAAATAAATAAATAATAAAAAAATTATAAATATCAAATAATGATGAAATAAATGACATCATTTAAATATTAAATAATTTAATAAATTTTAGATGTTAAATAATAATAAATATTAAAAAATCAATACATAAAACCAATTTCCGTATTCAGTAGATTACATAAAATGATTTTGCATATTCTTGAATACCCAAATTGATTTAGGGTATTTGATCCTTTAAAAAAAAAAAATTTAAGTATGCTCTTTTTGCTTAATTAATATATGCACCTTTTCATAAATTGGACAAGAAACTAGCAATAGTAGTTATTATTGATACGTCATCACAAAATAATCTTGATTGAGCACGAATCTCGAGGCAAAATCAATCCGAAAACTTCAAAAATTAATTTCGGGAGCATATGAACTCCGATTTCAACGAGCTTACAGTCAAACTGAGCGTCTCAGAAATACGAACCCAACGACACCAAGATCAACTCAATCCGAGCCCAAATGAGTCCGAATCAAGGGTTCAAAGCGCTGTTGGAAGGTTCAAACCACAATTTGAGTTACCAAACGGTCTCCGATTTTGACGAGCTTATACTCGAATCGAATGGCTCGACGAGACGAATCCAACGAGCCCAAGATCATCAAATTCCGAAATCATTAAGGCCTTCAAATGTCCAACGAACGGTGCATGATCGAAGGATTCGATATCGGCCGTCCATTCGGATCACTCCCAATTCGCCCTTGATCTCACGTCTATTTACGGGCTATGCCACTCCAGAAAAACTATAAATAGAGCCCTCATTCTACACCAAGGGACTCAAGTGAAGAGAGAGAGAAGAAGAAGAGAATGAGAAGGAGAAAGGGGAATAGGAGATTCCTCACCTCCTCGACCACCGCCGCCGGAACTTTTCCTGCCGCCTGAAGACGCCGGAACTCTGCCGGACTTTCAGGAAACGCCAGGAACTCGCAGAAGAGAGAAGAAGAAGAGGAGAAAGGGGAAAAGGAGATTCCTCACCTCCTCGACCACCGCCTAAACTCTTCCTGCCGCCTGAAGACGCCGGAACTCTGCCGGATTTTCGAGAAACGCCAGGAATTCGCAGGGATTTTGTAAACTCACTGGAAGAAACAAGTTGTATTTGGATTATCCCGACTTGTGGGACGAAATCCGCCATCTGTAATCTGCAAAATCACTAGTGGAACTTTGCAACTGGGCGAGGCCCCGTGGTTTTTCCCTTTTTGGGTTTTCCACGTAAAAACTCTTGGTGTTCACTCCTCTTTTCTGTTTGTGTGTTAAACTTACGTGCAACGCTCGGACGCAAATTCATAAAACTCTACCGCCGCGTATTTTCTAACACGCAACAGTTTGGCGCCGTCTGTGGGAACCACAATCCCACTACTTCGAGTACTGCTACGATGGTGAATAGGCGCAGCAGTCGTTTAGTTGGAGCTTCTCGCTCCAACTCTCATCAGTCCAGAAATCTGTCTATTAACCATAGACGACTAATGTCAGCATCTTTTCACCCTGGGGGGCAGAATGCTGCCGGAGAAGGGACTTTGGGACATTCTTTAGAAGAAAGAATCCGGAAGATGGAAGAATCGCAAAACGAGATCCTCCAACTCCTACGAGATGATCGACAGCCGACGTTGGAGGAGATCCTTCCCCCTCGGGATCCACCAAGGGTTGAAGATATTCAATTCGAGCGTCGACAAGAACAAATTCGTCTTCCTCCACATCCTCAGTCACAACACAAAGATGAACTTGCCGATACAGCGAGTTCAACACATCCTCGCATTTTTTCGGAACTCCCAGAAGGCTCTCTCCAACCACACATTGCAGGACTCCCTCACAATGTCCTACGTCGTGAACTGCGAAAATTGGTACGGAAAGAGTTCCCCCGAGGAGATGTGAGGCGTGCTCTCCGACAGAGGAATTTCCAGGAATCATCACCTCTAACGGAAGCCATTCTTCAGCACCCCATTCCAGTAGGATTCAAAGTGCCAAATGTTGAGTCCTACGACGGGACGACCGACCCATATGAGCATATCGACTACTACAGAACCATCATGCATATTCAACGAGCATCAGACGCGCTCCTCTGCCAGGTCTTTCCCGCCACCCTTAAAGGACAGGCCCGAACATGGTTCTACTCGCTTCCACCTGGAACGATCCCCTCTTTTGTCAAATTGGCAAAAGTATTCGTCGAACAATTTGTGGCCAATCGAAGAATTGCTAAGGATTCTTCCCACCTCTCCGGGATTCGCCAAAATGAGGGAGAATCGTTGAAGGAGTATTTTCAACGATTTTCCACTGAAGCACGACAGATTCCAGGAGTAGACCCTGAATTACTCAGAGGGGTCTTTCTTGGAGGTCTTCGTCCTGGCCCCTTCTATTCGGCCCTTATGCGAGACACCGTCCATTCATACGCTGACTTGATCCATCGCGTGGAGGCACAAATCTCTGCGGATGAAGCTATAAATGCCCACAGGAAACAGTTTGAGCAAATCAGCGGGAAGCGCAAAGGTGCACCTGGGATGGATAATTCTTTCTCACAGCAGAAAAAGCATGGGAAGAATAATCTGCCTCATAGGTCTCCGTCATCACGACGAGAACCCCGACAGGACAAGGAGTACACCCCACTCAATACATCCCAAGCAAATGTATTAATGGCCATCCGGGATCAGGAGAACGTGAAATGGCCACACCCCTTGAAGCCCAACGTCGGAAACCAGGAGCATATTGCCACTTCCACCGTAGCCGTGGGCACACTACTGAAGCATGTTGGCAGCTCAAGGAAGAAGTTGAGAGACTGATCCGACAGGGATATCTCCGACAATTCATCAAGAATACACCAACCCGAGATGAAGTTGGTCCAACTGGGGGGCAGAATCAGCAACAAAGACAACCATTGAATAATATTCAAATGGTTGGAGAAATTGAATGATCACACACTTTGTGTATTTGTACTAGCAATATTACTTGTCTTGTTGTCGCTCTTATATTGAGTAGAGTGTTACTTTGATATCTCTAATGTCTTCTTCCAAGTTTAATGTTGTGGTATTGTCACCATACGTAGATCTCATGTGTTGAGTGCTTTGTAATTTGTAAGTCGTACTAGGGAACAATTGTACTATCTTACGTAATGCAGTAATTGAATATTCATGTTGTTGTGATATGATTTTTCCTCTTATGAAGGATAAGAAAAAATTTCTCAAACTCTTTCTCCGTGATTCGAGAAATACACAATCCATATTGTATCTCAATCACCGGACGATCAATCCCAAGGGGATTTGATCCTGACCTCTTCCACACAGGTTAACGTCGTCGAGCAGGGCTCCGACATACAACCTCGGATAGGTCTTACATCCTTGGTGGATTCTCTCGACCTCTTCCACACATGTTAATGTCATCGAACAAATGTTCTGACATACATCATCGGATAGGTCTCACATTCTTGGTGGATTCTCCTGACCTCATCCACACAGGTTAACGTCGTCGAGCAGGACTCCGACATACAACCTCGGATAGGTCTTACATCCTTGGTGGATTCTCTCGATCTCTTCCATACAGGTTAATGTCATCGAACAAATGTCCTGACATACAACCTCGGATAGGACCTCTACTCATCGTCAGACTTCTGCTCATCGATGAATCTTCGTCGGTCTTCTACCCGACGTTGAACTTCCACCCGACGTCGGACTTCTGCTCGTTAGCGGACTCCTACCCGACGTCGTACTTCTCCCTGTCGTCGAATTTCTGCCCGTCAGCGGACTTCTACCCGACAGCGAACTCCTACTCGTCATCAGACTTCTGCTCGTCGACGAATCTTCGTCGGTCTTCTACCCGACGTTGAACTCCTACCCGACATCGGACTTCTGCTCGTCAGCGGACTCCTACTCGTCGTCGGACTTCTGCTCGTCAGCGGACTCCTACTTGTCGTCGGACTTCTGCTCGTTAGCGGACTCCTACCCGACGTCGTACTTCTCCCTGTCGTCAGATTTCTGCTCGTCAGCGGACTCCTACTCGTCGTCGGACTTCTGCTCGTCAGCGGATTCCTACTCGTCGTCAGACTTCTGCTCATCGACGAATCTCCGTCGGTCTTCTACCCGACGCTGAACTTCAACCCGACATCAAACTTCTGCTCGTTAGCGGACTCCTACCCGACGTCGTACTTCTCCCTATCGTCGGATTTCTGCTCGTCAGCGGATTTCTACCCGACATCGGACTTCTGCTCGTCAGCGGACTTCTACTCGTCGTCAGACTTCTGCTCGTCAGAAGACTCCTATGCATCGTCGGACTTCTGCTCGTTAGCGGACTCCTACCCGATGTCGTACTTCTCCCCGTCGTCAGACTTCTGCTCGTCAGAAGACTCCTATGCATCGCCGGACTTCTGCTCGTTAACGGACTCCTACCTGACGTCGTACTTCTCCCTGTCGTCGGATTTCTGCTCATCAGCAGACTCCTACTCGTCATCGGACTTCTGCTCATCAGCAGACTTCTACCCGACGTCGGACTTCTGCTCGTCAGCGGACTTCTACCCGACGTCGGACTTCTGCTCGTCAGCAAACTTCTACTCGTCGCCAGTAAACCGGAGGGGGAGAAAGAAAATCCCGTAGGTTTCTATCGCCAGTAAACCGGAGGGAGAAAGAAAGAGAAGTTGCAAATTCTTCAAAGGCCTAAGGGATCTATTTATAGGTTTTGGAGAAGACATGAGGGAGTTATAGCAAATTTCGAAATTCCAAAATTTTCTAAATTTTTTCTGAATTTTTTGAATTTTTTTGGGATTTTTTCGGAATTTTTTGAACCTAAAAAGAGCAAAAAACACTTAATTTTACGCATGTGGGGCCCACTTGAGGCGGTGGGCCGAATGGCCTCCTCCCCACCGTCGAAACGGCGCGTCCAGCGCACCAATCCGTGGGAACTACGCGTGGATTGCGGCATGTGCATACGGGAGCGCGACAACACGCGCAACAGCCGGCCGCGGCAGCGGCCGGCGCGCGGCAGCAGCCTGCCCGCGGCAGCAGCGGGTGCCAGACTGCGGCAGAACCTGGCTAGCCCGGGTTAGCCCGGGTGCGGGTGCGGAGCACCGCGCGGGTCCAGCCGCGCGCGGTCAAACCGCGCTCCGCGCAGTTCCTTCCGCGCGGTTCCGCGGGAGCCGCCGCCGGCGAGCGGCGGCAGGCGGCGGCCGGCCGGCCAACCGGCCGGTTCGGCCGCCTACATGTGTCCGGGCCCAATTTTCGGCCCGGACGGTCCGATTCGAACGTTTTTGGGGTCCTCGGACCCGTTTTTCGACGTTCCGGACTCAATTTTGGCATTTTCAGAGCCGTTCGGGGCTTCTACAATCCCGATCAATCCTGGGTCACTCAGAAAAATTTTCCGAAATTTGTGACACATATTTTCGGACCCCTGAAGCTACGACGTCCGAAAATAGGGGGGCAACTGATACGTCATCACAAAATAATCTTGATTGAGCACGAATCTCGAGGCAAAATCAATCCGAAAACTTCAAAAATTAATTTCGGGAGCATATGAACTCCGATTTCAACGAGCTTACAGTCAAACTGAGCGTCTCAGAAATACGAACCCAACGACACCAAGATCAACTCAATCCGAGCCCAAATGAGTCCGAATCAAGGGTTCAAAGCGCTGTTGGAAGGTTCAAACCACAATTTGAGTTACCAAACGGTCTCCGATTTTGACGAGCTTATACTCGAATCGAACGGCTCGACGAGACGAATCCAACGAGCCCAAGATCATCAAATTCCAAAATCATTAAGGCCTTCAAATATCCAACGAACGGTGCATGATCGAAGGATTCGATATCGGCCGTCCATTCGGATCACTCCCAATTCGCCCTTGATCTCACGTCTATTTACGGGCTATGCCACTCCAGAAAAACTATAAATAGAGCCCTCATTCTACACCAAGGGACTCAAGTGAAGAGAGAGAAGAAGAAGATAAGGAGAAGGAGAAAGGGGAATAGGAGATTCCTCACCTCCTCGACCACCGCCGCCGGAGCTTTTCCTGCCGCCTGAAGACGCCGGAACTCTGCCGGACTTTCAGGAAACGCCAGGAACTCGCAGAAGAGAGAAGAAGAAGAGGAGAAAGGGGAAAAGGAGATTCCTCACCTCCTCGACCACCGCCTAAACTCTTCCTGCCGCCTGAAGACGCCGGAACTCTGCCGGATTTTCGAGAAACGCCAGGAATTCGCAGGGATTTTGTAAACTCACTGGAAGAAACAAGTTGTATTTGGATTATCCCGACTTGTGGGACGAAATCCGCCATCTGTAATCTGCAAAATCACTAGTGGAACTTTGCAACTGGGCGAGGCCCCGTGGTTTTTCCCTTTTTGGGTTTTCCACGTAAAAACTCTTGGTGTTCACTCCTCTTTTCTGTTTGTGTGTTAAACTTACGTGCAACGCTCGGACGCAAATTCATAAAACTCTACCGCCGCGTATTTTCTAACACGCAACAATTATTATCATTGAAATATTGACCAAAAGCTTCATAAGAAGTTAGACCAAACAATTGACCTCTATGAAGATGACCTATAATTAGCTATAATGCATCGATACTCCTCAATTATATATGTAACACGTGTCTAAAATGCCTATGATAAATATTTTATAAAAAAATTTATATAATTTCTTAAATTTCAAATTTTTATTATTTAAAAATAAAAACTTAATCTTTTATTTTCTCTTAAGAACCCCAAATAATATGGTCGTACTCAATACCCCATCCTCCGAACACACCATTTTTTTTAAGTAATTGGGGGGTTCAACCTGAAATGATAAATTATCTTTATTATTTCTCTTTGTATTTGATTTATCGTTCCCTAATAATAAGACCTCTACACAATGGGTTTAATTATGTTGAGGGCAATTGTTTATAGGACATAGTATTTTATAACTTTTAGAGTGAGCGATTGCCTAAAAACTCTTATAATAAAGACTAAAATATATATGAAGGGGGATAAATTACCTAAATAATCATATAATAACCCTTCATATAAAAGGTATTTTAATTTTTTTAGGAGGGGCATTTGCCCTTCTGACCAATAAAGGGTTCGGTCTCTCGAGCAAGGGGACAATAAAGACTAAAATATATATGAAGGGGGACAAATTACCTAAAAAATCATATAATAACCCGTCATATAAAAGTAAAAGGTATTTTAAATTTTTTAGTAGAGGCAATTGCCCCATTGACCAATAAAGAGTTTCGCCCCTGGAGCAGGTGTGAAAAATCAAAGATAGTTGCACTTGTTTTATCTATATATACACTAAATTTTCATCTAATATTAAGACCATAAACTCTCTATTTATATATTACAACACTAAAAAATTTTGATATTAGGTATGCAATTACTATGCACCTTCTCTATGACATTTTGACTTCGTTTGAGACGGCTTTTTTATTGTTTTTTAAAACGGAGTTTTACTACAAAAATAAAAAAAATTGTATTAAAACTCTGTTTTAGAATGCAATAAAAAAACCGTCCCAAACGAAGCCTGGAAATCCCTAATTGCAGTAAATCTCTCTCTCTCTCTAAATACTAAGGAGATAGAATGAGCAATCTGAAAGAAACAAAGAGTGTTGTAATAGCAAGGAGACGCGATTGTACTTCTTTCAAGCTTCAACATTTTCTTCAAGAGAATATAAGTACTTTGCCTCATGTGTTTGATTACCTCATTATATTTAAGTTCCAAATAGTTTATTTGATTATCTTATAATTATATGAAAATAAATTTAAAGAAAAAATATATATATTTTTAAATAATTTAAAACTAAATACATAAAAATTATTTATCAATCAAATTTTCTTTTTTTTCTTTTTTTATTTCAATTAATTTCTGCATTCTCATTGTAATCGAAATTAATAGGCCGTTTAATTCAAATCCCAAACCTTTACATAAACTCATAAAGATCAAACACTAAAACTTTTGTATACACTACTAACATAAATTTAGAAAATTTAATGAAAATGCAAATAGTGGCAATTTCTTTCTATCACAAGAGTGGAAAGTTTTCAAATTTTCCCCAAAAAAATCCCAAAACTAATTAAAAAAATAAAACATTAATTCATGAAATAAAAAAAGATGTTAATAATAATCAACAAAAGGCAAAATCAAGCTATTTACATCTTCTTCTTCAACTACAAAGCAACCTTAGTCAAAGAAATATCACCATTTTTTTCTTCTAAACCCACCAAAAAGCCCAAACCTGATCTTCCCTCCCCTCCTCCTCCTCTTCTCCGGCACCTCAACAATCCTCTCCAGCTTCGGCTTCCATTGCCGCGACTTCCACCCCACAAGCTGCTCGTATTCCTTCTCCAAAGCAAGCGTCGTGCACACAGGCCGGCCTCTTTTAGTTTCCTCCTCCTCCTCCCCAATCCGTATCTGCAACTTTCCCGTGTCCGTAAGGTGTATGTCGAAATGCCTAAGAGAACCCCTACCGCCCTTAGCCAGCGACGATGCTATGGTGACAAAGGAAAGCACAGACTGAAAGAACTGGCTTGGAAGAAGGAAATAGCTGTGGCCCAGCTGAAGCTCGTCAGCTTCAGAGAGCGCAGGAACCTTCTGTCCAATGAAGAAGGAATCGGAGCGGCAAACTAGATGACACGTGTGCTCCCTCATCAGATCCGCCACCTTGACCCGCCTTTTGTACACGGTGACCCGCCCGTCCAGCCCAATAAGCCTCGCCGTCGACGGCCCGGACGGCGGAGTTGGAGAAGGGCGCGGCGGGCCATCTGGGTTGAAGCACCAGAGAAGCATCTGCAAGCTTAGAAACTTGAGCGCCATATGGGGTATTAGAAGTTCTAATGGCGGAGAGTAATGAATAGAAGGGGGAGGCGGAGAGTTAATTGGGCTTTGTTTATATTTGGGGAAAGATAGGACTGCAAAATTTATTTGAAATGAAAATTTTTTTGCAGGAACTCGTGATGGGGTTCGGTAGTGAATGGAGATTTGACATTTTTTGGCATTTTGTCAGCTTTTATGGTTTTATATTTTATAGGGAGTAGTGGCAAGTCTCGAGGTTAACTGCTTTATTTAAATAAAATAAAATTTACAAATATATCATAAAATTTGTATGAATTTATAAGTTTAACATTTAAATTTATACATTTATATTTATTTATATAATCATTTAACATTTAAATTTATACATTGATAATGCAATATATATATATCCCACTATTTATATAAAGAGGACAATTATTTTGTGATTCAAAATAGCTTAAAAACATAAATAATATCATAGCTCCATTCGAGTATCTACAATGTTGAACAATCATCCAATCACTATTATCAAAGTATCGTCGAATAGTTATTGCCAAATCATCATCCAACCGCTGCCATCAAACTGCTTGACCACTAGCGTCGTTTTGATGTCGCTCGATCTTCACAGTCACTCTTTTCCTACTAGACCTTTGCAGTCCAACCACCATCATAGATAACCAATACGACACCATCATCTAACCATCATCATTGCAAGACCACCATCTTTGAATCATTGCCCTTGACCATGACCATTGTATCGCATTAATGTGGTCGTTTGACTACTATCAAATCATCGTTTCCAGATCACCATTATTTGATCACCACCGTCCAATCATCTTTTCAGATCATTGATCACCCTAAACCCTAAATTATACAAATTAAATTATTAACAACTAAAAAAATTTAATATTAAAAAATACAACAATATTGGTATTTTACCACTTGCGTTCCTTCTCGAAGGCGCATTTTTTCTTGTGTCATATCTTATTTCGTAAAAAAAAAAAAAAAAAGAAAAAAAGAACAAAAGCAAATTGGACTTCCTTTGACCAAATGAACACGAGTGGGAAGACTTGTATTCCAGCCGGCCAACACTAGTATTCAAATTCTGCTCAGTAATCAGTTTGACCGCTTAAGATATCGAGAAAGCTGAAAAGTCCAAAAGAAAAGTTAAAAGTTCGGTCCATGGGGGCCATAATAAGACCCAGACGACCGGCTTTTTCTCTCTCGAAAACACTGTACGAGGCAGTCCTAGCCCCTATGGCCTTCATTAACCAGGAGCCCTTGCCTACGTATACACCCTCAAAATAGATTTCCGGGTCAAATTTGAGTTAAATCCTAAACAGAACCGTCCTTAAATAATCTAGTTCGAATCTGACCCGGTTACACAACCGTATAACGAATTTGAACCCGGACCTGTCCTGCCCCAAATCCAGGTTGACCCGACCCACACGTTGACCAGGGCGAGCGCAGAGCAAGCGAGCATCTAGCATGAGGCTCTGGGGCAAGGGTATCTGCCCAGGCGAGGGCGAGACTGCGAGCTAGCTAGCAGGTGCGAGATTATAGAATATTTTTTTAATTTATAAGTTCTTGTTAATTTTAGAATAATAATAGTAATAAGAGTTTTATTAAGTGTATTTTATGGTAAAAATTAGATATTTAAATTTTTTTAAAATTTTATAATAGTATAAGATAGAAGGATGATGAAGTCTGAGTTTTCACTCAGTTCATTTTGATCGATTGGTTGGGGACTGTCACTAGTAATCAAGAGGTCTCACATATATGATGTGCGTATGAATTTTTTTTTAACACCTTAAATATCCAAAAAAAAAAAAAGTCTAAGTTTTCCACTAGAGGAGAGGATAGGTCCAAACTTTGAAGGCAAAGGAATCTTTTGAATAAGTAGTTCAAGGTTGGACTGGAAGGATTTGTTGAGAATGACAAATCAGTGTCAAACTATGATGCATCCAAGATGGGAATATCTCTTTTTTCTCACCATGTTATAAATTACTGTTTTGTTGCCTTGGTTTGATGGGAGAGGAACAATACCAATTAAGCTTTTGCTCTCTCATGGATGATGAGCTTAAAAATTATGCAATTGAATTGGAGATTATATTTGCTAAAAAAAAATTAAAAAATGTTTTAATGTGAGGATTTTATATGTAAAAAAAAAACAATCATTTGTGACTTGTTTTCAAGATGTCAATAGATTATTTTGTAGCCATCTTCTTTTTTTTTTAGTATAGAGCATACGTGAAAAGGTTGGAGTAGCTCAAATAGAAGATAAGATTTGAGAGAGTCGTCTTAGATGGTTTGGTCATATAAAATAGCAGTCTTCTGATGACCCGGTTAGGAGAGTAGAGGTATTAGATTTGACTTATGTTAAGAAAGGTAGATGCAGTTCTAAAAAAACTTGGTTAGAAAATATTAGGAATCATCTTTCTTTATTAGATTTAAACGAAAATTTGACTTTTCATATGACACAATTGAGAAAAAGGATTCATATAGCCGACCCCACGTAGTGAGATAAAGACTTAGGCTTCGTTTGGGACGGCTTTTTCACTGCTTTCTAAAACGGAGTTTTAGTACAAAATTTTTTATTTTTGAACTACAACTCGTTTTAGAAAGCAATAAAAAAGCCGTCCCAAACGAAGCCTTAATGTTGTTGTTGTTGTTGATGTTGGAGAGATTTTTTTTTTTATTCTATTATTTTGTATTTCATTTCAGATTTTTTACTGTTAATAAATATAAGAAAAATGCTATATTGCTTAATAACTTTTATTTTAATTAGTTTGTTTGGACAATCTGTTCTTGTCTGTATATTATAATATGGCAGTGTAAAATTAATTTAAATATAATTTAATCACTGATTTAAATCCACACTCTTTGGATTATGTCGTTCTTAATCCATATCTTCTAGCTGATTTGCGTTAGCGCATGCACTGTATATATATATATATTAGTCTATCATTGAAAATATTCAGAATGAGTTTTTAAATCCTTGAGTTTATTTTCTAATAAATGCAATATATTGATAATTAATTAATTTTAATGTTACATTTATTTTTAAATAAATATAATTGATTTAAAATTTCATTTTGATCAAATTTTGATAAGAATATAAATCCACATCTATTTTTTTCTTATATATATTTATATCACAAAAAATTCACTTAATCAACATGAATATTGATGCATTATTGATTATTTTATATTAAAAATATTTTAGAATTAGGATAATTTAAACTCCGATTTCAGCAAACTTTTGTTAGTTTTTTTTTTTAAATATGATTGTATCAATTAATCGAATCATATTGTTGCCTCAGACTTCAATTTCATAGGTCGAACTCGTTGGGGGTTCAAGGTGGTCCTCCACCTGCTTGGGTTCAGGTGCTTTGCACTGTGTTTTTTTTATACAGGGTTATGAAATTGTATAGTTTGCTTAGAGAAAAACACAGATTGAAGTGTTGTAGCACTCTAGACCCCGACACTACAACATTGTCAAGTAGACTAGAAATAGGAGTGGATTGGCACAGCACTGCAAGGTGGGCTGGGCAATTTTCTTTCTCTTTTCATGAAGGGTTGTGTCCCTTGATGATTTTGTAAGTTTCTCTTTGTTTGTTTGTAGAAGAAATGTGGGTAAACATAGACAAGAAGAGAGCGAGAGAGAAGAGAGCGAGAGAGAAGAGAGAACTATATTATTTCTCCAAAATTTTTATAATGAATTTCTTGGTGTTGTGTGACTTCGTAAATTTTATTTGAAATTTTGAGTTTTTCCACATTAAATGCTAGTGTTCTTTCTTTCCACTATATTTTCTCTTTCTTGTTCGTATTCACTGCATGGTTTACTTCCCCAATAGCTTATAGTCAAATTGAACATCTCCATAAGAAGAATCCATAGACATCAAAGGTTCTTTGATCCAAGTTTAAACAAAATCTATATCAAGCAATTGAAATATAATTGAAAACTTCAGGACATGAGTTGAAAAACTAAATCATCTCTAAATCTTCCATTCCTATAATCAAATTGAGTCGTTCGATGAGTGATTCTAATGAGTCTAAGATAATTCAAATCTATTATCTTTAGGGCACTTAAATGTTAAATAAATGGTCTATGATTAAAGGATTCAATATGAGTTATCCAATGAAGTATTATAGAATTTTAGTTGAATTTGCAAAAATGTCACTTCTAAACTACAATAAATAAGCTACATTCAAATTATATATATATATATATATATATATATATACACTCTAGACTTTAGGGCTTCATAAATAATTGTTTTGATAACTACTAACAATAAGTAAAATTAATAATCATTAATGATAATGATGATCAATATAATTATTCTACTAGCAATTAATAAAATCCTATGGGCATTGGAGATCTCTTTTTATTTTTAATTTGTATTTTTTAGTTGTTCTATTTTTTAATATTGTGATATAATTATTGCAAGCTAGAAAATTTGTTGCAATAGAGTAAGAGAGATTTACTTCCTACATTTATAAGAAGATCATATACACAAACACATAAATTAAGAGAGTATGGGTGGCAAAAACCTGAAAATGGTATCATCACAAGGATTGTCCCATAAATGTGAACATTGTTGCAATCCGGGAGTTCAACTTTGTGTTTTGATGATTACAAATATTATTAGATGATTATATATTTATTTTAGCATTATCCGGTGTATTTTTCTTATGTGCCACTTATCATTTTTGGTACAATAGCATAATTGAAGAATCAAGATTCAAAATAGTGCAGCATTAGGGTTTAAATGAATTTGTGTTCGATAAAGAATATACTTTTATATAATCTTGAGTTATTTGATGCATTAGGTGTATGTTGGCATAAACTCATAAGGAGGATAAAATTTAAATACTTAAATTTTTTTATAATCGTATTGTATGATTCAAATCGTACTATACGATATGTTCAACCAAAAATTAATTCAAATGTTTAAATAACCAAACTAATTAAAATTGAATTATAACCAATTGTACATGACGATAAACTATTTTGCTTAAACCACACCATCAAATCTTTTTTATCAAAATTAGGCAAATTTGAATTTTAAAATTTGAACTGATTGTACCATACAAACATTAATTAGAATTCTCTAATCTAATCTTGAGGATTAAGGAATCAAATATGGATCAAATCTTCACTAATAATTGTATTGTATGATCATCATCGTACATAACAGTCAAACAAAGAGATCACTGGACAAATGTTTGTTCGTCCTGGATGATACTGTATATTGTGCTATATGATCAGAGGCATAAATTAAACTAATTAGACAATATGACTTGAGAATCATATTGTACAATTGGATTAATTAATTTCAAATAATAGAGTTTTTTAAGAACCAACTTTATAAGCATAACAACACAGGCTTGAGGGCCAATAAGTTAAGTAGGAAAAGGCATTTTCTAGGGAGAGAGCTTGAGAGAATGAGAGGAGAGTCGTCTCCTTGCTTATATGAGATTCCAAGCCACTTGGGGAGAGTGAGAAGGTAAGGTTGAGGGAGTTCTTTCATGAGGGTGCCAGAGGTGTGAGGGGTTTTCACACGAAGGTGAAAGGAGGGAGTGACATCTCCTCCATAGCAATGAGCTGAAGGAAGGAGCAGCAACTCCACGAAGCCAGGAGGTGGATGGAGGGAGATTCCTTAGGGTCTGGAGAGTTTGTAAAGTTCATTCTCCACCTGGTTGAGTGTCAAAGAAGTGTCAGTTAGCATAATACCCAAAGAGGAGAACCTTTATAGAGTGGATGTCGATCGATTTGATTAAACCACTATAAATCTAATTTGCGTATTTTTATTTTCCGGCCTTACTTTCAGGCATCTATTTTTTGTACCTTGGTTTGCTTGATTGATCTTTGGAAAAATGTGATTTAATTTTTTTCTTATTAAAATCTTGGTTAAAATACTAAAAAAAGAAATGAATATTTTCTAAAGTTTGAATAACAAAATATTTACTTCTTATTTTCTGTTTGAAAATTTTATTAAAATTTCCACGCATTTCTTTGATTTGTTTTCAAGGTAAGAAAAGTTTTTTCCTTAAATACAAATTCACCTACTCTTAGTGTGTTATAGTACTTGCAAACATTGATTATAATTGTTTGCCTATCCCTTAACTTGGACATGACAAAATTACAAGAGTACGGAGATTGGGTATAAAATATGATAAATGCAGTATAAATTGAAATGCATTTGGTCAGTTTTGGCGAGGATGGTTTGACAATAATATTCGGGTGATGGTTTGACATAGTAGTTAAAGAGTTAATGTCTGATGATGATCGGACAGTGGCGGTTGGTCAGTGGTCATATGATGGCAGTCAGGCGATGAAGGTCTGATTGTGATTCAACAAAGGCGGTTTGGTTGTGGTCTTATAACATTGATGGGTAGAAAAGTCCGATAATGGTGATTGGACGACAACTCGATAGTTGTCAAATAGTGAAGATTTGACAATGGAAGTCGGGAGGTGAAGGTTGTATGGCAGTGGTCAAGCGGCGATGGTCTGACGTTGGCAGTTGAACGGTGAAGATCCAAAGACATCAATCAGACATTGGTTCGAAGGTGGTGGTACTCGAAGGGAGCTTCATGATTTTAATGCCTCTTGGCTATCCTATATCTCTTGCAAAAGGCCCTCTTTATGTAGAGCTTGCGATAGGTGGATTGGCTAATTAAAGATTATTGAGAGTGACAATCGGAATACTCCATCGTATGGCTCACATTGATTTCATTGATCATAAAATATTATTTCAATATTTCAATGTCTTATTGTTATCAAAATTAAGTAATCTTGAGCTCATTGGATTTTCTTATCAAGACACTCAATTTGACTATAAGCATGTCAAATTTAGACATCATTTGGTCTATCAATTCATATTCCAAAGCTACTTGTTATAATTAAGCTTTTGATATATGCTTGTTTGAACTCGGTCCGAGTCATTTTTTGAGTCATTGGACTCGTCATGCTGAGCCATTCAATTTGATTATAAATTTTCTAAAATCAAAGTCTGAATGATTCTTACTTTAATTCTACATACTTCCAATTTAGGACTGTATCAAGATTTGTATATATATATATATTATATATATATATATATATATATACACACAGAGAGAGAGATCATAGCAGCAAATACTCTCCTTCTTTTTTCCAAATTTGTATATATTATTTTAATTCAACTATTTACCTTTTTTTTTACTTTGAGTTATTTTCATCTCATAAATATATAGCATTCGTTTTAACTTCTCTTTCCTTTCAAAAAATTGCCCAAATTTAATTAAATTTTACAGAAATCTGAGGATGATGCCATTTTTTTATCATTAATTAACTTAAAAATACTTTCAAATACTGACCCTTATAAGATAAGAGTTATTCCTTTGTTATCTATATAAAGAACTCGAAAACCTTGCCCATTTACTAATTTCATATAGATCATAAAGTGAGATAGCATCTCCATTGAATGTTTTAGTATTGAAGTATTGATGGAGCCACTATTATATATAGCTTGTATGTTCATAACAACACCCACTTACGTAGCATGTATTTCTAAGACACCACCTACTTCTATATGTTGTCCGCTCACATCAATATAGTAAAATATTGATTTTTTTATTCACCTTAGAAAATAATTGATCTGCGTATAATGTTACTATTATTAGAGTATGCGTTTTATTGTAATTCAATTTATGTTCGAACATGATTCGAATAAAGCTCAAGAATGTATTCAAATATGTTAGGACTATATTTGATCATGATTGGGAAAAAAGCTTAAATATGGTTCAAAATTATGTTCTAAGAAGGTTTGAAGCACAACCTTTAATATTTTATAAAACCCTTTACAATTAAAATAATCTATGATATGATACACAATAAATTTATTTTAAAACATAGAACCGACATATGCTGAAGTTTAGGGGTGTCAATTTCGTGTCACGGGTTGGGTTTGGGTCGAACCCGAAACTGATCTGGCAATACTCGTGTCAACCTGAATCCGAACCATTTTTGCAAATGGGTCGGTTTTCCTGACCCGAAACCGACCCGCTTTGGGTCCGAGTCAACCCAACATGACCCAAATAACCCGGTGCCAACAAAAAACTGTTAGTTTTCGGGTTAAAAAATGGGTCAATCTCTGATTTTCAGGTCAATCTAGTGTTGCCGAGTAAAAAACGGGCTTTCGGGTAAAAAAAAACGGTTCAATTTTGGGTCAAAGGGTCAACCCAAACCCTACCTGTTTCGGGTTCGAGTTAACCCTAATTCGAAATTTTCGAGTCAGATTCGAGTCGGGTTTTCGAGTTGTGTCAAATATTGACACCCTTACTGAAATTGCCAATAAATGAAAAGGCATCAAGCTTCATTGGCACGATCCTTTTCGAGCATAATAATATTGAACTTTACTATTGAATCCTTTAAGAGCGATGAAGGCTTTATTTGATCCATTTTTCATATTGCTTTATAAAACAATTTTTTTTTTTTAAAAAGAAAATTTTCTACTAAAAAATTCTTAGAAAGCAATAAAAAAACGATCTCAAACGAAGCCGAAAGCTCGAATTCAAGTATGATGACCATAATAATAAGGAAAGCCGAGGTATGGAAGGTCGTGACATTTATTCATCATATAGATCAATGGTTTAAAAACCGGACCGGACCGGCCGGTTCAACCGTGAACCGGTCTGAAAGCCGGTTCAGTTCAACCTGAGAACCGGCTTAGCATCGAACCGGCCGGTTCAACCGGGGAACCGGTCCGGGTTTCTTAAAACCGGCCGGTTCAAATTTTTTTAATATAAATAATATTAAGTAAATATTAATCTTAATCAAATTATTATAAAAATTTTAATTTCATATTAAGTACATTATTTTAAATAATAATTGAACAACCTCATGTCATCTTTTCCTCACATGACCTCTTGGTATGAGAGAAAGTGAAAAGGTATATAAAATATACAAAGTAAAACTTCCCAAGCAATGTGGGACTAAATCATACAAAGCAAAGACCCATTTTTTCTTTCATAGTTTTAGCCCAAGTTTTGTATTATTTTTTTTAAATAATTTTTTTTAATTAGTTTTTTATAATTTGAATAATATTAATTTTTTTAGTTGATAAAATTTATTTTCTTAGTTCATAATATTTAATTTTTTTATATTTATTTTTTTAATATTTTTCATTATATATATTATAAAGTTAATGTTGATTCATTTTTGTTTGTCAAATCACTCAAGTAAAACTTATATCATATAAATTATAATAGAAATAATTATTTTTTATATTTGAATAATATTTTTTAATGTTTTTTACATATTTAGATGTCCGGTCATAATATTATGATGTAAAAAACTTTGTAAATTTTAAAATATTTACAAAACTTTGTAAATATTAAGTTTTTTAACATATTTGATAAATATTATATTGTTAAAAAACTTTGTAAATAATATGGTAATTTTTTTTAACATTTTTAGATGTTGCCAAATGAAATAATTTATATAAAAATATTTAATTATATTTATAATTGTATATTATGAGCTTTTAAATAATTTATGTTTATAAATTAAATCTAAATATGTAATATAAAATAACAATAATTTATATGAAATTATATGGTTATTAAATTTCATTATTTTGTTAATTTTATTAATTTTTTGTAATAATAATATTATTTATTACGTCATCCGGTTCGACCCCGGTTAGACCGGTCGAACCGGTCGAACCGTGAACCTCTCTTTCTTCCGGTTCATTGTCCGATCCGATTTTCAGAACCTTGATATAGATGGTAACATAAGAATACGAAGTATATTTTTTATGTGAAATAAAATTTCGATTACATTTTAAAAAATCAATAATAAATTTCTTTAAATTTTGCTATTATAAAGCTATAAAATCAAAATTCTCTTTTAAAATTAAAAAAAATAAAAACAACGAAGATGCGCCCCCTCCGTGCACCGTCGAAGCGCCTAACAGCAAAGATTCGCTCAGGGTCCTTCACCAGAAGGTTGGCGCTCACCACTGGCGGCGATGCTGAAACCACCGGAACACCAGGTAGCCGGCCACCAGGCCCGAGATGGCCGGATTGGCCCCCTCGTCGACGGCTCAGGCCTCTTCTACAAGCCCCTTCAAAGCGACGACCGTGGCGCCAACGAATTGACCTTCTACTCCTCCTTCTCTTCCGAACCCCGCATTCCCACGCGCATCCGCTCCTTCTTCCCTGGCTTCCACGGAACTCAGCTTCTCCACGCTTCCGATGGCTCCGGTCTCCACCCCCACCTCGTCCTCGACGACCTCTTTGCAGGCCTCCGTCTTCCCTCCGTCATCGATCTCAAGATCGGATCCCGCACCTGGTTTCCCTCTGCTCCTGAAGACTACTTTCGCAAGTGCCTCGCCAAGGACCGTAAATCCACCTCCGCTCTCCTTGGCTTCCGCATCTCTGGTCTTCAGGTCAACGACGAGGACTGCAGGTGGCGCCCCAGCCACGATGAAGTACGCCAGTTCAATGCTAAGGACGTCTGCCGTATCCTCCGTCGCTTCGTTTCGTCCGACCCGGCCTCGGATTGCGAACCGAACTGCGTCTTTGCGTCTGCCGTCTACGGTGGCGCGGAGGGAGTACTCGCCCAGTTACTTGAACTGAAGGCCTGGTTTGAGGAGCAGACCCTCTTCCACTTCTATTCGGCTTCCGTCCTCGTGGCCTACGACAACGATGGTTCTGAGGATGGTCGATGCCCTAACCGGGTGAGGGTGAGGCTTGTAGACTTCGCGCATGTCCTGGACGGTAATGGGGTGATCGATCACAATTTTTTGGGTGGACTCTGCTCGCTCATCAAATTCATCTCCAATATTCTCAAAGACCCCGACAATATCTCTAATTCAAATACTTTATGAAGGGGACTAACGGAATCAAGATTCCACAACAAGAATCGTGGCGAATGCTGGCTTGAAGACGCTTCGGACAATTTGCTTTAATTTCTCATTATCGTTAATATAACTTATACTTTTCCTGATTCTTAAGGCTGGGGGCTTCAGCGTTTTTCAATCTATCGGTGAGATTTCTTGTCAATCTCCCCCTGGAATTTTATACATTGTTGATTGATGAAGGAATGATAAAATGTTGTAGTTTTCACATGCGCATAGCTTGATGGAAATTAGGTCCATTTTTCAAACAGATACAATTGATTTCCTTAATTGCATGAAAGAAGGATCCATTGAGGCCTATATTACGCTTGCCTTTTGGAATTTGTTCTTCCATTTATCATCTTCTTCATATACCCTTATTTAGTTGCAGATAAAAGTAGCTTTATTTATTTGAAGAAGTATTAATTTGAACTCGCTGTACGTTAAATGGCTTCTCTGATGAAAACAAACTTTGAGCATCCTTCCTTTTTGTGGTACACGCATGGCATATGAATTATGAACAGTATAGAGATTCGAGATCTTTAAATAACTATGGACCCAACAATACATATTCTTATGCTTGTAGATGAAATTCTTTATAGTCAATTTATGTCTTAAGAATCTCGAATCTCTATTATAACTGAAAAACATGCTAGAAAATAAGAATATTTTCTATTGTAGACCGCAATCATATTAGTAATACTTCTTTTATCCTTTATAGTCAATTTATGTCTCCCAAACAATGGTGATGTACTTCACAGAGAAATCAATTACATTAGTCGTTGTTAATGTGCGAAAATATTCTTATTTTCTAGCATGTTTTTCACATTAACTTTATGTTGAATCTAGCTTTCTCCTATTTGATGCCAAATGTGCATTTATGTATTATTTCAATCTACAGTGACATTAAAATGCTTAAGAAGCAATGCCACTAACTTAAGATGTTTAGAAAAAAGGAAAGAGTAATAGCTACTATAATCTTGAATGAAACTTGAACATGGTTAACATAAATTTGTCTTTTCACATTTGCTATATGATATACAATAGAAAATAACATTTTAGTTAGCTGCAAATGAATGCATGATCCTAAGTGCTTGATCATCAAATTTAGAATATGGGTTATTTATAGTATAAATAATCAAATTTTCAGTTATAATTGAAAATCTTCACTTTTTGTGAGATTTCATTGTATTCCTTATGGGTTTGTTTGGTTTCTTGTAGTTTCAAAAACTTTTTTTAGAAAGTGAGGATTTTGTGGGGAGAATGAGGACCAAAATCCACCTGGAGAGATCATTAAAGGGCTTGAGTCATGGTTTCTCTAACCTCATGAAAAGGTGGAATTAGAAAATATCTTTGGGGATCTCAAATCTTCTGCTGGGCTACACTATTGAGAGCCAAATTTGTGAATTAGCGCTGGATATTGGATGACTTTCTCAATGCAAGTGAAGGCTTATTGGGGAAGCCCTTACATGTATGGAGTTATCTTTCAGTGTGAGGGCCCCAAAATGCTACAAAAAGAGTGCAATTAACTATTTGAAATTGCCTCATTCAATCCTAGTTTGGTCGTACCCTCACCTCAAAATAAAAAAGGAAAACAACCACTGCTAGGGGTGTTAATTTGGATCATGCTTGCAATTTAAGGTCAGCCCCTTTACTACCTAAATCATTTATACTTGACCTACATTGATGTGGCATGAATTTTTTAATCAATTAGGTCCGAATGTTATGTTATTTTTGGTTATCAATTCATAGTTTAGTTTCACGGTTTAGCAAAACATTGGGGCTTAGACGAACTATCCATTTTACCTTTGAATGCCATTCCTCACTGGTGCAACAATTTACATTGTCATAATTTTGTCGAACTAAAGTTGATTGAAACCTTAGACCATAATCTGCCAAGAAATTCAAAGGCCATTTTACAAGTCAAGCTAGATTTTGATAGCCCTAATTAATAAAAAAATGCTAGCATTTGGGCTTTGTTTAAATATAGAATTGCTATTGAAAGCTTAACTTCATGATGATTTCTCTCAATTTCTTTCTTTGGTGCTTGTAACAACAGATTTGGAGCAATTCCACTCTAGCAGATTCTATAAAAGTTATAGGTTGAATAAAAGAGATGGCATCCTAAAAAGTTCAATCTGCACATCCGAATATAAGTTTGACAAATTCAATAGAGTTGCCCATCTACCATCGTCCGTTCTTCGTCACTTGACTACCATCACCCAACTATTTTCACTCGATTACAATCATCACCTATGCATTGTCGTCTGCCTTATTATCAGTTGATAGCCATTATCCGACTGTCATCGACCGCCCACAAATGATTGTCTGTCATCATTCGACAATCAGCTATTGACTTCCATAGTTTGACTATCATCACTCTTCCACCAACATTTGTCTGGCATTGTACGGATGCCATCATCACCCTTCAATACTTCTCCAACATTCTTAACTATCATATGAGATTGTGGTAGTGTTTTAAATGTTGCAATCCCACCTTTTCCATTTGAGGAGATGAGCATACCTTTATAATCTCTATTTATCTAGTAGATTATTTCATTTGGGTCAGGTTGACGATTTTTTTTTTATACAGTTTTTCATATAAATTTTTTGTTTCTCTTGTGAAACACTTCTTTTATATGTGTGCATTCTGAATCTTCTTATTAAGCTAGGACATTAACCTCTCTCACTCTACTATCACAAAAATTCTAGCAAACAGCACCCCCATTTCCTCTCATAAGAAATAAGCCTTAGCATTAGTGATACAGAGCAGGCCCATGCCAATAGATATTGAGCAGGCCCATGCCAATAGATACAGAGCAGGCCCATGTCAATAGGTGAGTAAAATACCCTTTATTCTTGAACTATATTGATCACATCTAACAACACACCACAATCAGAAGGCATTATAGGAAACACATGGCAGCACATTCTAGTAACGGCACAAGCAAGCACTACTGCAGGATAATAACAACTCTGTTTAATCATAGCTATGCACATGTAAAGACACTACACTTACACTAGTATAAGTCAATGTTTAAAATTGCGTATTCGGGTATTGAGGCGTTTTTCATTCGTGAGGCGAGGCGTAAGCCTCAAGGCGTTTTGAGGCGTAAGCCTCAAAATCAAAAGATTGCGTAAACATAAAATGATAAATTTTTTATATACTAATGAGTAAATAATATAAAACATAAAAAAGTATAAGATATGAAGTGAAATCAAAATATCCCAATAATAAGACAGCATAAAATATAGTTCAACTCAAAATTCTATCTTTCTCAAATCCCAGTATTCTTTTCATTAACATATAATTCAATTTTCCAAAAATAAATAGCAATGACATATCACATAAGAACTCATAAGTCATCAACACTGTCATCACTAAGGGTTTCTTCATTTGAATCATCATTATGATGAATTGCTCTCTCCCCTTCCTCCTCTCCTATAGAGCCCAATGTTGGGCATTTACTTCAAGATTTATGTAAGTTTTAATATATATAGTGTGAGGCGTAAGCCTCATGCCAGTGAGGCGTGGCGGGCCTCAAGGCGGGCCTAAACCAAGTTGAGGCGTAAGCCTCATAAAAAAAAACTCGAGGCGTAAGCATCGAGGCGTTTTATACTGGAATTGTGCAAAAGCGGGCCTCAAGGCGAGCCTCATATTGTGCAATTTTAAACCTTGGTATAAGTAGACCTCATTGGTACTATAGTAAGTATTATGAAAAGCTATTACATCAGACTGGAAAGTTTAATGCTACTCAATATATTTCCTTATTATTGCTCTCTGTGTTTTCCTTCTTTCTGAAATTGTCTTTATGATATCAGAGCCAACTGGCTCATTGCTCCAGTTCTGAAAATGGCACAATCTCCCCTATCTCACTCTGGTGAAATATCCTCAGATGCTCAATCTGAAATCATCACCATACCTTCTTCACTTAAATTCCTTATCTCCAACATCAAAACCTTGGTTCCTGCCCAGCTCTCGAATGAAAACTACCCTACATGGAGATCTCAAATGCTGAAACTATTTAGAGCCAACAACTATGCTGGATTTCTCGACGGCAGCTCCACTGTTCCCTCTCGTCTTTTATAGCTACCCGACGGTACCTCAACTATCAACCAAGCCTACATACAATGGACACTAGTGGATCAAAATTTGGCAGCGGCACTATGTTCAACCATGTCCTCGAGTGTGCTACCTTATATATCAAATCTTGACAACTCTTCCGAAATCTGGCTAACTCTAGAGCGTCGACTGCAAGCTACCAAACGCTCAAGAGTCATACAACTTAAAAACGAACTTCATCACATCAACATGGGACAGCTGACAATGCAACAATATCTTACCAATGTGAAGACATTGGTAGACAATATTGCCTTCGCAGGATTTGCTATTGACAGTGAGGATGTACTTCTCTATGCACTCAATGGATTACCCTCACAATACCAGGCGTTCAAAACAGCTATTCGCACCAAGCTAACACCATTGAACTTAGAAGATTTGTATTCACTTCTCATTAGTGAAGAGATTAATCTTACATCTGAATCAGCTAAAGGTACAACAGCTCCCAACCCTCATGCAGCTTTATACTCTGGTCGAGGATGTGGATGGTTAAGGGGACGCAGACGATCTTCAAATACAAGAGTCAAATTACCAAGTCGACCACTTATTATCTGTCAAATCTGTGGAAAAAGAGGACATTCTGCAAACCAATATTGGCATCGTCTAAATTTGTAGTATCCGACCCCAACTGCACAACAAACAGCACTCGCTGCATCCAACAATGGTGCCACGTTCTACTGGATTCTGGATTCTGGAGCATCTGCTCATATGACCAATAGTTTGGACAATCTCAGCTATATAGAGGACTATCGTGGCTCAGACAACGTCTTGATTGGAGATGGCCGCAACTTACCTATTGCTCGCTCTGGCAGAGGCTTACTTCCCACTCCACGTACGTTAAGTCTCTCTCAAAATTTTCACTTGCCTCATTTATCTCACAATCTTCTTTCCTTATCTAATCTTGCCAATGATAATGATCTTACCATTTCCTTTGATTCCTCTGGCTTCGCCATCAAGGATCCGAAGACAAACAAGATACTTCTCTCGGGGAAATGCCGTGATGGCATATATCCTATTACAGCTAGCTCTTCTTTCCCTTCATGTCGCCAAGCCATGTCCGCAACACAATCCTCCTCCCTCTGTTGGCACCATCGCTTGGGGCATCCACATCCACAAGTGCTTACTACAATCTCCAAGCAAAATAGTTATCTTAAAATTCCGTCATCGTCTTTTTCATGTACCTCATGTAAGGCCTCCCAAGGCCATAAGTTACCATTTTCTAGATCCACTAATCATCACTACAAACTGTTAGAGCTAATACATACGGATGTATGGGGTTCGACCCCAATTTCATCTAATCAAGGGTTTCGATATTATATTATTTTCGTTGATAATGCCTCTCATTATACATGGTTGTTTTCTCTCAAACAAAAATCAGATGTTCACTCCACATTTTGCAAATTTCATAAAGTCATTGAAACTCAACTTTCTCTTAAAATAAATATCTATAAAGTGATGGTGGATCCGAATTTACCAACCATACCTTTCAACATTACTTACAATCACACGGCATTTCGCATCAACGAAGCTGACCCTACACTCCCGAGCAAATTGGCTTGGCAGAAAGGAAACATCACAACATAATCGAAACCACCAGAACTCTACTTCATACAACCAATATTCCCTATCAAATCTGGCTTGATGCAGTTCTAACTGCTGTTAATCTCATTAATATTATGCCCTCCACCAATACAGCTCAAAAATCTCCTCATCAACTTATCTTCAAGCATCCACCCTCCAACAACCATCTCAAAGTGTTTGGTTGTCAATGCTACCCTCTTCTTCTACCTCACACTCATCACAAACAAGCTCCTAAATCCTTACCATGTATATTTCTTGGCTATGCCACCAACTACAAAGGCTATAAATGCTTAGAACCAACATCTGGCTGGGTTCTCATCTCTTGTCATCAACATGTAAACTTTGACGAAGCCAAATTCCCATATTCCACCTCCCACAGCTCCACGAAGTCTCAGCCTACTCCCATATACCCCAATCCTAATCTTCTAATCCCCACCTCTCTTATCTCACCATATACCCCATCAACTGCTCCCATACATCACCAGCCCTCGACTTCACCCACTTTACCTCCACTATCTACTCCCATACATTACCAACCTTCGGCTTCATCTATATCCTCAACCTCCTCCACCTCTCAACCACTCACATCATCATCACCTCCTCCATCTCTTCCAATACATTCACATCATCCCATGACTACCCAAAGGAAAACAGTATCTCTCAAACCCCGTCAAATCCTCGATTTGCAGCCACCAACTTACCACCAATATAGCTGAACCTACCACATACCTTAAAGCCTCAAAATAATCTCACTGGCGAACTACAATGGATTTCGAGTTTCTTGCTCTCCAACAGCAAGGCACTTGGACATTAGTACCACCCCCAGCTAACACAACCATTCTGGGATCCCGCTGGACCTACAAAATCAAAACCAACACCAATGGAACCATTGCCCATTACAAAGCTCGCTTGGTAGCACAAGGTCATCTTCAGGAGTATGGACTTAACTATACGGAAACATTTAGCCCTGTAGCTAAATTTCCAACTCTTCGGGTACTTCTAACAGTTGCCTTCAATAGCAACTGGCTCATTCAACAGCTAGATGTCACTAATGCATTTCTACATGGTTCTCTCCAAGAGAAAATTTATATGAAACAACCCATTGACTTCGAAGACAATCAATTCCTTCATAATGTGTCTTCTTCAAAAGTCCATATATGACTTAAAACAAGCACCCCGCTAATGATTCCATACATTTTCAGAATTTCTTCTCTCTAAAGGCTTTACAAAAAGTCAAGCCGATCCATCTCTCTTTACTTATCATCAAGACAACAACCATGCGTATCTTCTTCTCTATGTCGATGGCATACTCTTCACTGGAAACAATTCACATACCTTACCTGTCATCATATTGATGTGAAACTATCATGTAATGATATGAGAATTGCACTTGAAATTAAATAAAATCTTGAACCAAGCTTGCTACTAAAACTTGTATGCGTATTCAATTAAGGTTCAAAAAATTAAAACATGAGTGCTTAAATAACAGCAAGAAATTACCGTACGAGATTGGAAAGCTTTTCAAAACATCATCTAAAATATCAAGTATTGCAAATAGCTAAAATACCAAAGCCCCAAATTTAAAATTTAGACCCTTCACCTTAGGATCCGTCACTCTATTTGAGGTGGAGGCTAGCGGAAGAGAATCGTGAGCAAGCTTAGCGACGCCACTAGTACACAAGTAATCTTGAGAGGACTTGTCGCCGGGTTGGAAGTCGGGTTCGAAGGAGCGGATGGACGGCCTTCGATGATCCACGTATAGACTGAGAAGTGATCGTCTATCGAATCCACAAGAGTTGGCAAGATCCGGTCCAAGTACTCTTCCGGGGTGTCGTCGAAGTCGAATCCCACGTCAAAGAAGGGTGAACGGAGAATGTTGACTCTTCCGTTGCGGTCGTACTCAAACCCGAAATTCCATTCGGGCTCCTCCATGCATTCTTGAAGGTAGGGATGAAGATTGCCGCAAGAAGCTCTCCAATGGAGGGAGAAAGGGGCGGCGGGGAGGAATGGATGGGGGGCGGCCGGAGGTAGAGAGAGGCTCCCTGATACCAAAATCTGGAATTTCAGATTTCGGTTGAGGTATGGGGAGAATTAATTTGCAATTTTCAAATTAATTCCTAAAGGGGATGGGCGGTTAGGAAGGAGGAGTTTAGGGGCTGATTTTGTGGAGAAATTTAAATTTAATTGGGGGGAAGAGAGAGGCCTTGAGGGGACGGCTGGGTTTGTAGAGGAGAAATAAAAGGAATTAACCAATTTGGGGACCACGGCTTGCCTTAATAGATTTAAAAAAAAATCTGTAATAAGCAGCTTTGAGTAAAGGCTGAAATAAAACCGATTTTGATAAAAGGAAACTTTCCTTATATTATGTAGCCGTTTGGGGATTTCAAAATCTGCTATTAATTCCTTTGTAATTATTGACTCAATCTTAGGAATCAATTAAGGAAGGCAATTAATGGCTCATGGGGGGATTTGAATTTCCACTCCAAAATTCCAAGGGGCGGCGGGATGGGGATCTCGTGGAAAAGGCCTCACGGCTTGGACACTAGGCTTGCTGGACGGTGGAGGGGAGGGGAGAGGGCTGCACGGGATAGCCTTGCTGGAGGCTGGCTGGCGGGAGAAGCCAGCAAGGCACGGCTGGGCTGTGAAGCCAGCGGTCTGAGGGATCCCAAGGAGAATCGGCAGCAGATGGGTGAAGGAAAAATTGAAAACTTCTGTGGAATTCCGTTGCTTGGATTCCGCTTGCTTCACTTTTCTTCAACGCTCGATCTCCACGCAATAATCAATGGACGAAACCTAGAACTCACGGAGAGATCTAGTTCCCGTCGAACTCACTAAGAGATCTCAGAGAAGAGCACTCACAAAGAGAACAAAGGGAAATATCATTTCATTCAAAACTAAGAAAAATACAATCCAACTTGCCTCATATATGGAGGCTCCAAATAAAATAAAAAGAAAAGACAACCATGCCCTTGGGGCTACATAAGTCAGACAATGCCCTCAGGGGCAAACTCGAAAAACTAATAATAATAAAAATGACATAAGTAATAAGCTCAAAAGTAGAGGCTCTGGATCGCAGCCGTCGATCTGCGCCGTCGGCGATGGTACACATGGCGAAACCTGATGTCCCCATCATTCTCCCCGGGTGGGAGAGAACTCGACCCCGTCGAGTGGGTGTCTCTAGAAGCCTCGTACCACTCCAGCAGGTCTGGGTCTAATCTCTGTAGCTCATCTCGGTCGATCCACACGTTCTCCGTCTCCGGCTTTCCTGCCCATTGAACTAAGTACCTCCGACGACCACCGTCTCTAGTAGAAATGATTTCATCGCTAAGCACTGCCTCAATCCTTTCCGCAGTAGGTAAAGTGGGGAGTTTTGGGAGTGGGGGAAGGCTGGGGATCTCACTAGGTGGGTACTCACAAGGCTCATCAAATAATGGATTAGGTGGGTTAAACTCTGGACCCTCATAAGTTACAAGGTCTTCAACGTTAAAAGTGGGGCTAAAGTTAAAACCTTCGGGAAGGTCGAGCACATAAGCATTAATATTAATTTTAGAAATTATTTTGAAAGGGCCCGCGCTTCTCGCGTGTAACTTCTTAACGGTCCCTTGCGGGAACCGCTCCGGACGAATCCGAACCATCACATAATCACCCACATTAAATTCCTTGAACCTTCTCTTGAGGTCCGCATTAAGTTTGTAGTTGGCATTGCTCAATTCAATTTTTTTATTAATTTCTCTGTGCAATTCATGTAAATGCGATGCAAATGCAGATGCTGACTCAGATGACCTAGCCTTAGGACCCATGGGAATAAGATCTATAGGTTGCTTTGGTTTGTGGCCATACACAATCTCGGCAGGACTCAGACCCGTAGTTCGGTTGACAGAATTATTATAGGCAAACTCGGCGATCGGTAACTTAGAATCCCAGTCTCTAAGGTTTTCCCCAACTAACGTCCTTAAGAGGTTTCCTAAACTTCTGTTTACAACTTCGGTTTGACCATCGGTCTGAGGGTGGAAGGCTGTAGAAAACTGTAATTTCGTACCCATCTTATGCCACAGTGTTTTCCAAAAATAACTTGTGAATTTGACATCCCTGTCGGAAACAATAGTCTTAGGTAAACCATGAAGTCTCACAATCTCGTCAAAGTATAGCTTAGCGACCCGGGAGGCGTCGAAAGTTTTGGAACAGGGTAGGAAGTGGGCCATCTTAGAAAACCTATCAACGACGACACAAACAGAATCGTGTTTTCTGAGGGTCTTGGGTAAACCTAATACAAAGTCCATGCTTACATCCTGCCAAGGGCAATTAGGAACAGGTAGTGGGGTGTAGAGGCCTGTGTTTTGTTTTCGTTGTTTGGCAAGTTGGCAGGTGTGACATCTCTTTATAAGCTTGCCAACGTCGCGTTTCAGGGTGGGCCAATAGAATCTATTCTCTAGCGCGGCGATAGTTTTGGATTGGCCAAAGTGGCCAGCTAGTCCGCCCGCATGTAGCTCCCATACTAGGAATTCTCGCAGAGAGGTATTCGGAATACAGAGTTTCTGGGCTTTGAACAAATAGCCATCCTCCAAAAGGAAGTCATCTAGTAAAGATCCACCATCCTTAGTCAGTAGGGTGTAAGTTTCTTTAAAATCGGGGCAGTCCAAATAGTCATCCTTTAGTCGCTCAAAACCAATTACTTCCGTCCTCATTTCCTGGGTAGTCATCATTCTTCGACTGAGGGCGTCAGCAGCATTATTCTCAGTTCCTGCTTTGTGTCTAATCGTGTAAGTATACTCCTGCAGGAATTCAACCCAACGGCCATGGCGGGCATTGAGTTTCTTCTGTGAATTGATGTATCTTAAGGCTTCGTGATCTGAGAATATCACAAATTCTTGGGGCAGTAAATAGTGTCTCCAGTATCGGAGGGACTGAATGACCGCATAGAATTCCTTGTCATAGGTAGAATACCTCTGACGAATGTCGTTCAGCTTCTCACTAAAGAATGCTACAGGGTGTCCTTCTTGAGATAAAACTCCTCCTATCCCAATTCCTGATGCATCACATGTTACCTCAAAGACTTTAGAAAAATCAGGAAGACGCATAACAGGGGATTCAACCATTTTTCTCTTAATATCCTCGAAAGCCTTAGTGGCAGCTGTCGTCCAATGAAATTCGCCTTTCTTGAGGCAGTCGGTTATGGGCGCCACTATAGTGCTAAAGTTTCTAATAAACCTTCTATAGAATGTGGCCAATCCGTGAAAACTCCGAACGTCTCTTATAGTCTTGGGCTCAGGCCACTCATTAATCGCTCTAATCTTTTCTGGGTCGGCTGAGATTCCTCGAGCTGAAATTATAAATCCCAGAAAGGTAACACTATCAGTGAGAAACACACACTTCCGAGGGTTAGCGTACAACTGCTCTTTCCTCAAAATCTCGCAAACTTGTTTCAAGTGTTCCAAATGTTGGTCTATCGATTTGCTATAGATCAGAATATCGTCGAAATAGACAACCACGAATTTTCCGAGAAACGGTCGAAGGACTTGGGTCATAATCCGCATGAAGGTGCTAGGGGCGTTGCTAAGACCAAATGGCATAACCATCCACTCGTACAATCCGTCTTTGATTTTAAAAGCCGTCTTCCACTCATCCCCAGGGCGGATTCGGATTTGATGATACCCGCTTTTAAGGTCAACCTTTGAGAACAACGTAGCTCCAGTCATCATGTCTAACATGTCGTCCAACCGGGGAATCGGGAAACGATATTTCACAGTAATCTTGTTGATAGCGCGGCTATCAACACACATCCTCCAGGAGCCGTCCTTTTTAGGGGTTAAGAGGGCAGGTACAGCACACGGGCTAAGGCTCTCCTTAATGAATCCTCGCTGAAGGAGCTCATCGACTTGTTTCTTTAGTTCCGAATGCTCAGTCGGGTTCATACGGTAGTGGGGGAGGTTGGGTAAGGATGCTCCCGACACTAAATCTATTGCGTGCTGTATGTCCCGAAGGGGTGGAAGTTGGTTAGGTAAGTCATCAGGGAACACATCGGCAAAGCTCTCTAGAATGTGTTTAACTTCCTCGGGGATCTGTTCTCTTTGATCCTCATCCACTTCTCTAGCTACTAGGGCATACATTGGTGCTCCTTGGGAGATTTCATCTTCAACTTCCTTAGCAGTCAAGAGGTGTAGCCCTTTGTTTTGCTTGGCAGGGGTAGGCTTGGCTTCCATCTTGGGGGGTTTAGGTTGGGAGGGCATTAACTTGATTTTCTTTCCATTGTGTTCGAACACGCAGGTGTTCGACCTCCCATAGATATGAACATCATTGTCAAATAACCAGGGGCGACCCAGGATAATTTGACCTACGTCCATGGTCAAAACATCACACCAAATCTTGTCTTGATATCCCACGAACTCTATGGGAATGAGGCTACGGTCCTTAATTTCTATGGTAGTTGAATTTATCCAAGCAACCTTATACGGATTTGGGTGAGGGGTCATCTTAAGGTTGAGCTTGGAAACCATAGCAGAAGAGACTGCATTGATACAACTTCCACTGTCGACGATAACCTTGCAGTTCTTATCTCCAATCTTAACAAAGGTATGAAAAATGGAAGTCCTACGCCAATCATCGCTTAACTTAGGTTGTGACAAAGCGCACCTAACAACCTGAAGGGTAACAGGTTCTTCTTCCGTAAAGGAGTCTTCGTCCTCATCAACATGATGCACCATGTCAGTCTCAGGCTCATCCTCATCCTCATCAGCTTCTTCTATAATGGTGACTTTATATGGGCTGGAGCATTGGGACGCAATGTGCCCATATCCATGACACCTATAACATTTGGTTCCAGAACTTGCTTTGGGAGGATCACGGTCGGTGGGTCTACTTTTAGAGTCCGAACGAGGTTGGCCTGTGCTAGCAGTGGGTCGACTACCTATCGCGTTCGTGGGTCGGCTCTGGGACTGGCTGGTGGAAGTTCGATAGGGGTTTGATCGGGTATCAAACTGTCTAGTGTGGGAGTGGATCTTGGACTCTTCTAGGTCAAGTACTAGGCTGCAAGCAGCCTCTAAAGTGTCTACTCCTCTAGCAAACAGTTCAGTCCTAAGATCTTCTCTAAGGCCAGCTCTAAACATAGACAGAATTTGAGTAGGGGTAGCGGATTCTTCTCCGTTGCAACGGATCAAGAAATCATCAAAGGCGGAGATGTAATCTTTAACAGGTTTGCTCCCCTGGGTTAGCCGATTCCACTTATCTAGAAGCTTAGGGTAGTAGGAAGGTGGTAAGTATTTCCTCCTGAGTTCTTGCTTCATGGTCCTCCAATCGTTTATCGGATGTTCCCCTCTAGATTCCCGCATGTTCTCCAAGTTGGTCCAGTAGAGGTTGGCACGACCAATGAGCTTCATCTCGGCGAACCTCACTTTCCTCGCCTCAGAGATGTTGTACCATTTAAAATAACTATCCATAGACTTCAGCCAATCTAGGAAAACTTGAGGGTCAAGGGTTCCGTCATAGGTCGGGGCGTCGATCCTAATGTTCTTCAGTAATTGAGTGTCGTTGTCTCTCCAAGTGTTGTCGTCCCCTATGGGCTCCTGAGGTGGCCTAGGGTTGTGTTGGTAATGGTCGTGAAAACGTCGGGGATCTCGATGGGGTTCATGATCGGGTCGATTGTCTTCGCCATAAGGTGAGTGAGGTCTTGACGGTGTATAAATTGCAGGATTCCCGTTACGCTCGATGTTATCTAGTCGGTCACTCGTATGGCGCCTAAAGTCTGCTAAATCGGTTTGGGTGTTGCGAATTTGCTGAGTAACGGTACCTAATTGACCCAAAATGAGGTCAAGGGTTGCTTGCATATGAGTTGGGTCCATGGTTGGGTGTTAGGGATCACTAGGATGGATGATGGGGTAGTGGGCAGCACCTAGACACTCCGGTAGAAGGGTTCTAAAGCTCCAATAAGCTGCTGGTTTGCAGCGGACAGCAACTTACAGCAAAGATCTAAGCTGCCTAAAAGTGAAGAAGGGGTTTGCTTCACTGGACAGCAACTACGCAAGGTCTAAAGTCTTCTAAAATAAGCTTAACAGCGGCTGGAAGGTGTGGACAGCAAAATGACAGCAAGGGGAAAAGGTTATGACACTTAGATATCTCACAGATAAGAGGTTAGCATAAGGGACAACTGCTATTAGGCCTTAACTTAAATAGATGTATGCAGGAATTTGCAAAACAGGGAATAAACAGTGAAAAAAAAACTGAACTACTAGATGATATGCATGCCGAAATAAAACTACAATGAGGTGCTAGACCCTAGGATGCCTTCTAAACATGCCAAGCATGGTAACCATGCTCTGATACCACAAATGATGTGAAACTATCATGTAATGATATGAGAATTGCACTTGAAATTAAATAAAATCTTGAACCAAGCTTGCTACTAAAACTTGTATGCGTATTCAATTAAGGTTCAAAAAATTAAAACATGAGTGCTTAAATAACAGCAAGAAATTACCGTACGAGATTGGAAAGCTTTTCAAAACATCATCTAAAATATCAAGTATTGCAAATAGCTAAAATACCAAAGCCCCAAATTTAAAATTTAGACCCTTCACCTTAGGATCCGTCACTCTATTTGAGGTGGAGGCTAGCGGAAGAGAATCGTGAGCAAGCTTAGCGACGCCACTAGTACACAAGTAATCTTGAGAGGACTTGTCGCCGGGTTGGAAGTCGGGTTCGAAGGAGCGGATGGACGGCCTTCGATGATCCACGTATAGACTGAGAAGTGATCGTCTATCGAATCCACAAGAGTTGGCAAGATCCGGTCCAAGTACTCTTCCGGGGTGTCGTCGAAGTCGAATCCCACGTCAAAGAAGGGTGAACGGAGAATGTTGACTCTTCCGTTGCGGTCGTACTCAAACCCGAAATTCCATTCGGGCTCCTCCATGCATTCTTGAAGGTAGGGATGAAGATTGCCGCAAGAAGCTCTCCAATGGAGGGAGAAAGGGGCGGCGGGGAGGAATGGATGGGGGGCGGCCGGAGGTAGAGAGAGGCTCCCTGATACCAAAATCTGGAATTTCAGATTTCGGTTGAGGTATGGGGAGAATTAATTTGCAATTTTCAAATTAATTCCTAAAGGGGATGGGCGGTTAGGAAGGAGGAGTTTAGGGGCTGATTTTGTGGAGAAATTTAAATTTAATTGGGGGGAAGAGAGAGGCCTTGAGGGGACGGCTGGGTTTGTAGAGGAGAAATAAAAGGAATTAACCAATTTGGGGACCACGGCTTGCCTTAATAGATTTAAAAAAAAATCTGTAATAAGCAGCTTTGAGTAAAGGCTGAAATAAAATCGATTTTGATAAAAGGAAACTTTCCTTATATTATGTAGCCGTTTGGGGATTTCAAAATCTGCTATTAATTCCTTTGTAATTATTGACTCAATCTTAGGAATCAATTAAGGAAGGCAATTAATGGCTCATGGGGGGATTTGAATTTCCACTCCAAAATTCCAAGGGGCGGCGGGATGGGGATCTCGTGGAAAAGGCCTCACGGCTTGGACACTAGGCTTGCTGGACGGTGGAGGGGAGGGGAGAGGGCTGCACGGGATAGCCTTGCTGGAGGCTGGCTGGCGGGAGAAGCCAGCAAGGCACGGCTGGGCTGTGAAGCCAGCGGTCTGAGGGATCCCAAGGAGAATCGGCAGCAGATGGGTGAAGGAAAAATTGAAAACTTCTGTGGAATTCCGTTGCTTGGATTCCGCTTGCTTCACTTTTCTTCAACGCTCGATCTCCACGCAATAATCAATGGACGAAACCTAGAACTCACGGAGAGATCTAGTTCCCGTCGAACTCACTAAGAGATCTCAGAGAAGAGCACTCACAAAGAGAACAAAGGGAAATATCATTTCATTCAAAACTAAGAAAAATACAATCCAACTTGCCTCATATATGGAGGCTCCAAATAAAATAAAAAGAAAAGACAACCATGCCCTTGGGGCTACATAAGTCAGACAATGCCCTCAGGGGCAAACTCGGAAAACTAATAATAATAAAAATGACATAAGTAATAAGCTCAAAAGTAGAGGCTCTGGATCGCAGCCGTCGATCTGCGCCGTCGGCGATGGTACACGTGGCGAAACCTGATGTCCCCATCACATATCCTCTCTCAGTCATCATTTTTCCATCAGAAATTTGGGCCAGCCATACTGCTTCCTCGGCATTGAGATAGCTCACACTACCAATAATCTATTTCTTTCCCAGGCTGCTTATATTCGCGCCATTCTACAACAGACGGGTCTAACAACGTGTAAACCACTCGCTAATCCTTCATACACAAAACTACCCACCAATCTATTCGCTGAATCACACTTCTTTGATCCTGCCTCCTACCGTCAACTCCCAGGATTTCTCCAATATCTAACTAACACCTGACCAAATATTTCATTCGCTATCAATATCCTGAGCCAACATCTCCACAATCCACAAACCCATCACTTTCTCCAACTCAAACGTCTTTTACGCTATCTACAAGGTACCAGTCAATACGACATTCCCATTCTCAAATCCTCTCTTCATTTCCACACATTTTTTGACGCTGACTGGGCCATGGATCCCTCTACCCGGCATTCTATCTCTGGCTATTGCTCATTTCTATGTGATACTTTAATTTCCTGGACAGACAAGAAACAGACAATAGTTGCAAGATCCTCCATAGAGGCCGAGTATAGGACCTTAGCAGTTGCCACTTCTGCTGTTATATGGCTTCGTCAACTTCTATTAGATTTTCATATTGCTCAACTTGATCCAACAGACATTCACTGCGATAACATGTCAGCTATTGCGCTTGCCAATAATCCAGTGTTTCATGCCAGAACGAAACACATGTGTTGATTTCACTTCATCTGAGATCATCTTCAAGCAAAGGATATCAGAGTTCTTCCCATTTCCACGACTGATCAGCTGGGTAATATCCTAACAAAGCCACTATCCACACCTCGGTTCCCGTTTTTGAGATCCAAACTAACGGTTCATTCTTCACCATTAGTTAGCGAGAGGCTAACAACACACCACAATCAAAAGGCATTACCGGCAGCACATGGCAGAACATTCCAATAACGGCACAAGCAAGCACTATCGCGGGATAATAACAACTCTGTTTAATCATAGCCATACATCTGTAAAGGCACTGCACTTAGTAGACCTCATTGGTACTGTAGTAAGTATTATGAAAAGCTATTACATCAGAATGGAAAGTTCAATGCTACTCAGTATATTTCTGTACTGTTGCTCTCTGTGCTTTCCTTCTTTCTGAAATTGTCTTTAATATATATGTATATTTTAATACTTAATATCACTATCTTTGATATCTAGGCATTCCACATTGGCGACTGAATTTTTTTTCTTAATCTTAGCGAATGAAAGTTCATAAGCTTGGAGTAACATGATAATTTTGAAATATGTAAATAAAACTGTGTAAACACTTCCCAAAAACTTAATTAAAAAAAATTAAAAATCCAAACCATACATATTCTTAAGACACTGTGGACGTGCCATCAAATTTATTCTCAGCTTGCTTCTTATCTAACATTCAAATTTGCTTTAAAGGATATTTTTCGATTTCTTTCCTTTGATCTGAACTTAGAGGAGATTTTTGTGGGCTCCGAAAATTCGGCTCCGGCCTCCGCTCGCTTTTCTTATTCGGCGAGGGAGTTTTAACGAACTAAGTTCCGAGGTAAATTTTGGAAGGCAGATGGGTTTGTAGATAAGACACTACCCAGAGATTTCGCCCTCATTTTGTGAGGACTTTATGATCTGAGTTCTGGTTTCCTATAGGCGCAAGCCCCTATAGTTAATTACCCCTCCCGATCACGAGAGAGAACTTTCGATTAAGGCTAGTCATCAATCAGATACGTAGAGAATACGTGTATCTGGCATATAATAGCAGGAATGAGTTTGAATTTGAAAATTGGATTTGGATTTGAGAATTTGGGAAGTTTGGATATTTGGAAAGGTTTAATATTTAAAATAGAAATTGCACCATCTAGCACTTAAAGCGGATGGTGGGGGAATGGATGATGGGCCCGATCAAGATCCCATAGGTTCCGTCGTCCCGGGCCATCGCGGTCCCTGGTCTACTTAGTCAGAGGAGTGTTGGTGGAATTTTGAAAATATATTTTAAAAATATTAGTTTTCTTTAGGACTTAAAATTGAATTCTAAAATCGAATTATCTCGTTAGAAAAAGTATATCACCTCTCGAGGTGAAAATAAAATTTCATAACGGTATTCAGATTTAGAATTATGAAATTCATCTTGAATATCGTGATCGGATGCTAAAGAGAACTTCATATGGCCCCGAAGGGTCAAAATGCGATTCTACTGAATATCCAACCATAATATTTAAGAAGTGTGATCGTTGATTTCACATCCAAAGCCTTATCAAAGAAAAGTGTATCTCCCCGTAGGGAGAAAATACTATTCGATGATAATTCTTTGATTGTTATAATAACGATCACTAGTATTTTAAGTTTTCCCAAAGAAATCTAATTGAACTTTGAAAAATCAATTTTAAAATCAGGTGTGTGTGGTTCTAAATCTCCTACGAGCGCAAGCCCTCGTAGTTAATTACATCGTAGGGAGACAAAATCCCCTATAAAAACTCTCGATTAAAATAGTGACAAAATTTTGTCAGATTTTCTAGGAGTAATATCAAAAAGAGATGAATTTTGGAAACTCAAAAGGGAATGGATCAAAATTGAGCAGTTATTAACGGAGTTAAAGGAGGAGAGGTAGGGGACACTTTAAGATTCCAGAACCATCCGGAAGTGTCCCAACTTAATCTAAGTGTTGGGCTTTATGTTTTGGAATGAAATGATATTTAATTAAAGTTGAGCATTTTATTAGAAATTTGGGATTATATTTCCGAAGTTTGGGGTCTTATAATCAAAAATTTGCCCCGGATCCTAAATCTAATTTAGACACTGGACCACAGTCGTCCGATCCTAACTAATGCAGTGCAGAACCTGGACTTACCCCGGCCTGGATTGGGGAGCCAGCTAACCACCTAATCGATTTAAAAGAGATGAGTCCGGTCTTTTATGAAAGAGTAGTAGGGACGTTGTAATTAAAGTTTTAGAGAGTTGGGGCCGACATCTAGAGGTTCTCCTAATTGACCCCTTTGACTTATGTTGGGTGCTAAAATGCTAAGGACTATGAAATTAAAATTTTGACTCTTTTAATTTGTATCTAATGCAATGCATGCTAGTTAACAATTCCCAAATCAAGTATGCTTGAAACTTTAAAAACAGGCTTAGAAAATAATTTTTTTTAGAAGACTGGGCTTCCCCAGGTCCGGCACCTCGTCCTCATAGGTCAGACTATCCGGACTCTACCCGCAGGCGAGGAAGGGTCTAAAGCAAGGAAAGAGTAATGCAGAAATATGCATGTGACCTCGGGGTCGATCCCCGGCTAATTCCCTAGATTCGTTATCTTTCTATGTTATTTAGACTCACTAAAATTTTAGACTTTTAAGGTTATGAGTAGAAAACTTTCACACCCTCACGAGTCTCACGTATCCAGACGAAAACAAAAAAGCGGCATGCAATCGCCAAAAAACTAGTAAAAACAAGTAATCCTAAAGGCAATCAAATCATCACATCAAATATAAATTAATTAATAAATGTCCATAGGCAGAATTGCCTTGCTTATTACAAACCAGAATATTACAGAAAGTAAAGTGGCCGGGCACCACTGACAACAACCCGGATTCTAAACCTAGTAATGACGCAAGTTATTTTGAGTGGGATACTCTCAATCTTCAAATCTTCAAATCTTCAATCTCATTCTTCTTTGTACTCCTTTTCTTCAATCTTCTTGGAATCTTCGTAGTGGATTACCCAAATGGACAAGAGGGCACTTTTCTCTAAGGGGGAAGGCCACTCTTTCCTCTTTGGGTAAGGAAGAGGTATGATCCAAATTTGGATTTCCAAATGGAAAATGAGTGTTCCCTAAAGGGGTATCCTTTCCGCTTTGGAATCCAAGCTTTGGATCTATGTATCCCAACTCAAAATCAACTTTAACAACACTTGACACTTACACAAATTACATTGATATCAAAATAAAAATCTAGACTCACCTGTAGGGTTATCCTAAGCAATTAATATATAAAAAGCAGTTATTCCCAAGCAGTTGTATATGAGCAGAAAAGAAAGTAAACACACTGGCCACGCTCTTTTTATGATTTGGGGGCTTTGGCAGCTGAAGCACCTGTGCAAAAAGTTTATAATATTTATGCATTTTTTTTGATTTGCCCCCTTTTTATATTGCCCTGCATGAGCGTGGCCACCTGCAGAAAACTGTGTCAACATTCAGATCGTACCTAACCTAAGGGTAATTTAGTCGTCAAACACATCAATCCATCCACAGAGTACAGAAAAAGTAAGCAGACACAGCAAAGCAATTTCATCCACAACATGCAGTGAAAACTACGAAAAATCTGACACACAGCAGTAAAGTAAACACCGGCCTAACCTAGATCTAGAGTTGGTTGTCCTAGCACATCATCTAAAGTGTGTGAGAAAGGTCGTGTGGCTGGGATAGATCCTAAAGTAGGTTATTAGTTAAAGTTGTCTAAAAGTTTGGATTTGTTAAGGCTTAGAAGGGGATTTAAATTAAAATTTAAGTATTAATGAATTAAGAATTTTAATTAAACATATTTTAGAAGTTAATTGATTGCTACCTTTGTTTCACACCGAGGCCGTGAAGTTTATTTTACCTTCCTTGGGGCTAAGCTAATAGCCTCGTAGGCCTGGGTTATCCAGTAGCAATCGGGTTTGATTAAGTTATTTAAATTGGTTGGAATTAAAGGAGCAGATTAATATAAAAAGGAGTTGTCTACTGATTTTAATAGATTAGTTGAGAGTTTTATTAGCCTATTAAGAAAATTCTGGAATTTGGGAGAGTTAATGGGTTTTAAGAGATTATCCGGATGTGCTAACTAAGGGGTCAAATTTTGATTTTTAAAATTAGAGTTAATCTTAAGGGTTTCAGATTTTTAATAAATACTAGACCTAATTATGAGTTGTTAGACAGTTGGCGCATTCAATTTGGAGTTTTCTATCAAAAGTTATGATTTTTAGAAGTTTTGACCCAGTTTTGACCTAGGGTTGACCAAAATGTTGACTTTTTGACTTTGACCAGATTTTGGGGGTTTGAAATTTTTAAAAAATACTAGATTTTAATTAGAGTCATTAGCCACTGAGTTTGATTGATTTGGAATTTTCTACAATTAGTTATGAATTTTGGAAGTTTGGATATTTATTGAAATTATTAAATTATTTCAATTAAGGGTCATTTTAGTGATTTGATCCCAAATGAGTCCCAAACTTCTTGAAATCAACTCCAAAGATCAGAAATGATCTAAGGAGAGATCAGCAAGTGTTTAAAGATTTTTTGGGATTTTTAATAATTTTTAATTAATTAAAAGTGATTAAACATTAATTTTGATTAAAATTAAATTAAAGTGGATTTTAATGTCAAATTAACGTAATTTCAATTTTTAATGATTAAGAGTTTAAATATGGTTGATTGGAGGTATTATGAGTATTTTTTGGAATTAATATAAATTTATGATGATTTATTGAATTTTCTAAGTCCTTAAAGGGGCTGAAATTTGACATGCTCAATTTTCTAACCTAATGACCTCCAAATTGAGTAAAATTTGAACCTAAGGTATATGATGTCACTAAGTTTACTATGTTCAAGTTTCCCCCCTATTGGGTGTGTTTACAATCCCCTATGAATTTTCTAAGTTTTCTAGACATTTCCTTAATTATTTTTCCTAGGTGTCTCTAATATTTATATAGGCTTGAAACTTGGTGTGTCTAACCCTGACATACATTTAATCATACCACAGAAATATCACAGCAAAATACTAAAACCCTAAGGAGTTATGAATTTTCAAAGTTTAGGGTCCAAAATAGACCATTTAACTTAAAAATTCATATCACAGAAATCTATTGAGCATATAAACCTAGAAAAATTATTAAACATGCCTAAGATACTCAATAATCATCCACCAAAATTTGGGCTTCATTTGATCACTGGATTGTGAGAAAATAGCAATAAATGAAATTCACATAAACTCAAATATCTCACAATACAGAAATCAAATCAATATAATTTTAATTTTAATAAATACTACATTAAATTATCTTTCCAACGAGCCCAAGAACGCCCCATTTGGTAGAGAACTCGATTTTCTGTGAATTTTTGAAGATTTAAAGCATTTAAAGCATTTTTTATTCAAATTTGGGTCAAATCAGCTGACGGTGACGTGGCGGCGTGGCGTGACGCCACGTCACCCTCCCATACCACGGGATGACCCACGTTCAAACATGGAGGAAGCCGCACGGTATACCCAGATCTGAGCCGTCTGATCGTCGATCGGACGGTCCAAATCTGCTATAGTTCATTTTGAATAGAAATCTTTAAACGCTCATATCTTTCAAAATACTCGACGAAATTGCACGAAATTTGAACTGTAGTTAGAGGGCAATATGATCTTACAATGCCTGGAGTTTGGAGGCTCCATTTATTGTAAAATCGCTACAGTTTCAAATTGAAATTTAAACTTAAAATGAGCATAACTTACGATCCAACCGTCGGATATTTGAGCTCTTTAGCTTGTTGGAAAGCTGCAGCAATCCTCTACAACTTTGATGAAGACACCAAGAGTTGGATCTCGTTGGATTGAAAGTTATATTTGAAACTCCTCTTTCTCTCTCTAGAATGCTCTCTCCTCACTAAAATAGTGATTTGAGGCTTGGAAATGGTTGGGAAAAGCTTGGGAAGGCCTTGGAATGTGTTGGAGTGTATGGGAGAAGCTCTTGGAAGGTTGGGGGCTGCTGGAGTTTTGAGATTTTGATCATATCAAAGGGAATGCTGAAGAAGCCACCTTTAGGTCAAATTTTCACCCACTTTACCTTTGGCTTTTGGATTGGATGGTTGAGATTTGATTTGGTGAGGTTTTGGATGAGTGCCAAGTGTCCCCTATGCTGCCCAAAGCTATGGAATAGGGTTGGTGGTTGAGAGTGACATCTCTTGGTCCATGTGAAGAGGGACCACACCTTTTTCCCCATTTGGATGAACCAATGCTTGTCTTGGTTAAAGGGGGTGGTTTAAGCTCTATTAGGAGAGGAAATGTCACATCACATCATGTTTGAGCAGGTTCTAGATTAAGCCATGGATTGCCAATGTGGCTTGATGATGTGGCCAAGAGTTTGAGATCAATGATTTGAATTTTTAAGTAAATACATGAAGTTAAAGAGGGTTTTGACCTCTCCAAATGAGTTGACCAAGTCAACCTAATATGAGGATTGACTTGAAAGTCTTTGGACATGTCATGAGTGTCCAATTGAATTATTTTGAAGGATTGATTTGATTCAAATGGGTTGAATGATTGAATTTGACAAGTTTGTAGGTTAAGGGTTGATTTGGTCAACCATAGTTGACTTGGTCAAACCAAAGAGTAAGTTTGGGTTCAATGTATTCCTAAAGTCATTTAGGATCCATTGAAATGACATTTAGAGAATGTTTCAAAGGTTGATAAGTCAAATCAAATTGAGTTTAGGCCAAAAGTCCAAAAATCTTCCTTTAAGGGCATTTTGGTCATTTTGGTCTCAAGTCAATTATGGGTCAAATTGAATCTAAAAAGATATGGATTATTGCTTAACAAGTCAATATCAAGGTATTAGGAGGGATCAAAAGATTTGGAGGGGGATCCAAAGTCAAATTCCACTATGTGAAAGGCCTAGTGGCATGAATTGTAAATATTCAAAGGTTTTGTAACATTTGGAGTTGGATTAAGTTTAAAGGGTTAGAATCCTTCAAATGAGCTCAAATTTAGAGGGTTGCCTCTAGAGACATGTCTTATCACTTTGCAAGTGATAGACCCTGAATCAGAGACCATTTGACTGGGTTTTGAAATATTTGAAAATTTTTTTGAAAAGGGTCTTTAGGACAAGACCTTAAGACTTTGAATTTGAGTTTAGACTTCTGGATTTGGAATGGATTTTAAGTTTGAATGATTAGTATTGAAGTATCCAAATCATTTACAATCATGTGATGATTGTTAATGAATGGATGAGGTCAAAGCTAGATTGAAGTTTGGATCAAAGTCTAAGTTGAAGGTTGGATTGTCAAATTAATTGGATCAAGGTTTGGATATGTTTGAAACTTGAATTAATTTGAATTTGAGTTGAATGAAGTTTGAGATTTAAATTGATCAAAGGTAGGAATCAAATTGAAGTTAGAGTTGATCAAGTGTAGGAATTGATTTGAGGTTGAGGTTGATCAAGGGTGGGGATTGATTTGAAGTTGGAGTGGTCCTAAGATCTAGAGGAGTTCTATGATCTAGGATTTAAGGGAATCCTAGGCTCTAGAGTAGGCTCTAAGGTCTGGCTCTAGGAAAGAGTCCTAAGGTCTAGAGTGGATCCTAGGATTTAAAATTAATCTGGAGTTTGGAAGGGCCTTAGTGACCTCATACAAAAATGAGGTCAACAAGGAGGTAGTCGACCCAACCTGACAGAAGGATCCTTGTCGGCAGTCATGGGTTGCTTCGTCCAAGGGGACCTTGTAGACCTGGGTTGGATGTTTGTCTAAGGGGACAAATTTGAATCCACCTTAGTTGACAAAGGGCTTTGTGCCCTATCAATCATATCCTATTGATTCATATCTCAAGGATTTGATGCCAATAAGGAGCGTATTGGCTCTGGTCATAACCGGTATATCGTGGTGCCATTTGGCGGCAAAACCACTCGGTTCAGAGGGCCCCGGGTCGTCGTAACCGTTTATTCTGCGGTGCCATTTGGCGGCGAAACTGCCGGTTAGAGGACACGTACCACGTTCTTACTGACAAGAGATTGTTTGAGAATGGATCCTAGTGATATTTTCGACTAGGCATTTGGCTCTTTGTGAGCTAGAGTTTATTTGAATTTGTCCACCCCGGCAGACTGTTGCGGAGGGTGGATGGATTTTGCTTTAAGTAATTGATGTATTTATTTTAAATTTAAATATATTGGAATTTGGGATTTGAAGAGTTTGGATTCTGATAGACATTTGAGTGGAATTTGAGATATTTGTGGAACCCTCCGGTTGAGATCTGCATTCAACACGGTCATCATTGGGGTGTTTGGGATCATTTCCTCTTTAGATTGAACCTTGTCGACTCTATCTACTGGTCGATAGAGGATCGAGTTTCATAGGCTTTGTGCCTTCTGTTCATGAATTTTCTTAATTTTAGGCCTTGAAGGCCTAAAAAGAATGTATTTAAACAAATACACCGTTCGCTACAACCGTGTATTTTGTTAGGTAGTTCGAATCTTGTCGACTTCTATTGATTCGTATAGAAGGATCGGATTCGAACTTGAATTCACTTGTCAACCCGCGTAGCATCCATAGACGTCACGTGTGTACCAATAACACGCTCGCCAGGGCCCATGCGGGTTGAGATTGTATTTACCCCTTGTGTACCTATGTGTATACAAACTAAGGTGCACGTGCAGGGGTACTTTGAAATAATTATAGACGCCTTCTGTCTGCTTGTACGAATGTTGCAAATTCGGTGGCGTTGAGTTGTGGATTGTAGACGCCTTCTGTCTGCTTGTATATGTGTTACAGATCCGGTGGCGTAGAGTTGTAAATCGTAGACGCCTTCTGTCTGCTTGTATAAGTGTTGCAGATCCGGTGGCGTTGAGTTGTAGATCGTAGATGCCTTCTGTCTGCTTGTATATGTGTTGCAGTTCCGGTGGCGTTGAGTTGTAGATCGTAGACGCCTTCTGTCTGCTTGTATATGTGTTGCAGATCCGGTGGCGTTGAATTTTGATGTTAACTCCCCCTTTCTCATTCACCGGGAAAGAATTTTCTGGATTCGGGAGTCAAAGATTGCTGATTTGGGGAGAACTCATTTTAGGATCTTCGGTGTAGTAGACTTGTTATTTCCGGTGTTTGTGGGCACTTGAATTGTTCTCTTTTTAATTATAGAACTGAAAAGAGACTTTGGAACACCAAAAAGTTTGGTTCTAATTTGTTCAAACATTTTTTTTCTTCTGATTTTGCAAGGGAGTGTACTTTTCGTACATCGAGCTGCTTTTGTACCCGGTATACTTGTAGATTTTGATCACCGCTGTCATTGGTGATATTCGTACTTGTGTCCACAGTGATTCATTGTACTTTCAATACACTGTTGTTATCCACAAGTATTCATTTGCAGGGGACTGCTGCATCTACTACAACCTCTTAAAAATGTTTGTAGAAGACCCATTGCTTCTGCATCACATCCACCCTTTCACCAATCTCGGGTGGTTTGATTGTATTTGTTTGATCTCGTAGGGATCATCGTAGGAGATGTACTTGTGTCCATAGTGGTTCGTTGTATTTGCGATATACACACTGTTGTTATCCACAAGTGGCTCGTGTTTGTTTGTAGGGATCCGTTGTATTTGCTACGACCTCCTAGAGATGTTCGTAGAAGACCCACTGTTCCCACATCATGCCCACCTATCATCAATCTCAGGTGGGTGACGATTGCTTTTGCTGTAGGGGCAGGTCTTTGATTGCTGGTCTTCCAGTATTGTCATCTCAATCAACAGGCACATGCAGGCATTGTCGTAGGATTTCATGCATTGAGGTCTTATGTGTTGTTCTTGAAAGTTCAAGTTCTTTATTCCTCATGTTAAATTTGGATCAAACTTGAGTTCAATTTGAGTTCCCTACTCTCCACATCTTGTTCCAGTTTGAGTTGAAGTAGTGAGTTTGAGAGATCTTATTCAATTCATGTTGGAGTTCATTTGAGTTTGAGTTCTATGTTCGGGTCCCCTGATGTTGCACAGTTCAAGTTTCAAGAACAATTTCAAGTGCTTGTTCAAAGTCTTCTGAGATCTTTTGAAGTTCTTGCAAGTTCAGTTTCATATTTGGATTGATTTGAATTTGGCTTCAATTTGATTTTATTTGGATTTGAATTTGGAAATCATTTGAGTTTTGTTCTGATTCAGGTCCACAGGTCCTCTGTTCTTGTACAGGTCCTCTGCTCATTTTAGTTCAAGTTCTGTACATTTTTGTTCGAGTATAGGTCTTCTACATTTTTGCTCAGCTGAAGTCTTCAAATTGTTTCAATCTCGTGTACTTCAGTGAAAATTTTGGCAGCACCCCGGCATATCCCCCGTTTGGGGGAAAATTGGGGAGCTGGGTCTTCCCACCACGCTACAAGAGCGTGTATGGGGCCTTCAGCAGTACCCGTACCAGAACAGCAGTGACGTACCAGAATAGCAGTGACTCTCCACCACGCTACAAGAGCGTGTATAGGGCTCTCCCACCTCGTCGTATGCTTCGCACCGGGCTCCCTCCTACCGTACTACAAGAGCGCGTATAGGTGGTTCCCTGGTCCGCTGTAAACGTCGAGAATGGGATTTGGAACAACATACCTCTCGTAGCAGTGTCGTCGGCGATGTCGGTGTCGAGGTCGAGGCCGAGGACCGTCCCCACCACGCTACAAGAGCGTGTATAGGGCTTACCCGCCTCGTCGTATGCTTCGCACCAGGCTCCCTCCTACCGTGCTACAAGAGCGCGTATAGGTGGTTCCCTGGTTCGCTGCAAACGTCGAGAACAGGATTGGAGTTAGAAATTATACCTTGGAATCGTCGTGGAGTCGTCGACGACTGTCGGTGGAGGATCGAGGTAAGAGGAGCATTTTTATTTATTAATTATAATTAATACTAATTAATTATAATTAATGAATTAATTAATTATAATCATCTCTAATTAATTTTATTTATTAATTATTAATTATAATTAATTATATTTAATTAACATAATTAATTATGATTTTTTTTATTGATCATAACTAATTAATATTAATTAAATTTAATTAATTATAACTAATTAATAATGATTAATTATAATTATAATTATAATTTATTATAATTAATTATAAATAATTTAATTAAAATTAATTATAATTAATTATCATAACAATAATTAATTAAAATGATTATAATTAAAAAAACTAATTATAATTAATTAAAATTAATTTTAATTAAAATTAAAATAAACTAATCCTACTCTCCCTCTACCCTCTCTGTTCGGGATTCGGCCGAGGAGTGTGCGAGCAGGGAGAAAGTTACCTTCACTTCCAGTGAGCTCCTTTGCTTGCTTCAGATCAAAATGTTGTAACTTCTGATCCCGTTAGGAAAGGAAAGTCGTCAAGGAGCGAAGTCGGCCGGCACCGAAGGAGACGCGAAAGGGAGAAGGCTGTCTTCACAGTAGCAAGCTCCAGTTGTTGCTTCCTTCCGATCTTAGTGTTGTAACTTCCAATCCAGCTCGAAGGGAAAGTCGGAGAAGGTGCGTAGTCGAACCAGCCACGGATGGAGCCGAAGAAGCGACGTCGACCAGCCACTGAGGTGCCTGGAGGAGCAAAGTCGAACGGTCTAGAGGGAGCTAGAGAAACAACAAGCTCCGGCTGTTGATCCCGATCAAATTGTCGTAACTTCCGGTCCGACAGCAGGGGAACGTCGTCGAAGCAGCGAAGTTGGACCAGCCACGAAGGAGACGAAGAAGAGGCGAGCTTCGTTTCTTTCTTCCGATCAAAGTTCGTCACTTCCGATCTAATTGGAAGCGTCGTCGGAGGAGAGGAGTCGCACAGCTACGAGGGTGTCGAAGGAGAGAGTGAAAGTGAGAGACAAGAGCGGGATTCTGCCTCTTTTTCTTTTTCATTTTAACGACACAGGGTCGTGCGAACTGAGTGAGGCGACGTCGACGTGCGAAATGCGGCGACGACGTGCGACTGCGTGGGATGGCAGGTACGTTGATTTTAATTTTTTTTGTTTTCTCTATTTTGTTTTATACGGCAGGTCAACAATTTTAAAAGAAATTGTTTGAAAACTCATTTTTATAGTCAGTACAGGTTAATTGCAGTTACAATATGTATGTTTGTTCAACTTTACTTCAGCATGACAGCAATTAGGTGGTGAACTAAACTGATGGTAAAGTAGCATTCAACAGATTTTTTTCTAGGAAGTTAGTTGTTTAACTTTCCCTAGTATATTGGTTATCTTGCGATTTAATAAGCGACATTCCATAACCATGAATAGGATAGAAGGTTTTTATGATTCCTTTATTAGATAGTTGTCAGTATAAATGGATGTGGGAGCATCTTAGTTGTAGGGGTTAGAGTTGAAATTGAGTGAGTTTGCTTCCGTTTCGACTTCAACTTGAGCCAAAGTCAGTTTGAGTCAACAATGATCAATTTCGAATTAACTTTCGAGTTGATTTAAATAAAATTATTTAACAATTTTATGAAATATTTTAAAACAGCATAGGATTCATGTCATTTATAAAGAAATATTTTATCAATCCTTTAAAGGATTCATGTCATTTAGCAATTTTATCATATTTTGCAGAGATCATGATGCTCAAGTGGATGAGTAGCTTTACTCTTAGAGACAATATATGAAATGAGCATATATATGAATAGATTGGAGTAGCTCCAGTGGAATATAAGAAAAGAGAGAGTCGTCTTAGATGGTTTGGTCACATAAAGCGGCAACCTTCCCATGACTTGGTTAGGAAAGTAGATGCATTAGATTTGGCTTATGTTAAGAAATGTAGAGTTAGACCTACAAAGACTTGATTAGAAAATATTAGAAATGACCTTCATTTATTAGATTTAAATGAGAATTTGATTCTTAATAGGACACAATGAAGAAAAATGATTCGTGTAGCCGACCCCATATAGTAGGATAAAGGCTTGTTGTTGTTGTTGTTGTTGTGTAATTTTATGAAAAATTTTAATTACTAATCAAAATAATTATCTGTATTAATGTACTCAAATTTTATTTCTAAATAAATATTATCAAATATATTAAATATAAATGATGTGCGTGTGTACTATTTATGTGCTATGTAATAATGAATAAATTATAAATATATGAGCATATTTCATATATTAATCTGATTTCAAGTTAGATGTAACTTATTTCGAGCAAGTTATCTTCGAGCAAGAGTATATTGATTTTGATTTCAAGCCTGTTAAAATTCAAGCAATATCATGCAAGTTTCAAATTTCGAATAAACTTACCCACTCTAGGTAGGCAAGTGATTGCATTGACTTGACGGCTACCATCCATGACAATGTGGTTGAGTTGACTAATATAAAGACAGAATGATTGACAACTAGTGATAATTATTTTTTACAGTTTGGACATTCTCCTTTCCAGATTTTGTTATTTGATCACCCCATCAATGTGGTTTTAGTATGTGCTTTGTGTTTAGAATATTAAGAATATGCATATCATTAACCGTTTGACTACATCAATTTTCTTAGAATGCTTTTTGTGCATTTCTTCTTAAAAATGTATATTCTGTTGCAGCTTATACATTAAGATTTACGGCTTGCTTATTACTTAAAGCAGCTTTTTAGTACAAAAAATTCAAGTTCAAGAAAATTTTATACTAAAAAGCTACTTTAGAAAGTAAGAAGAAAACTATCCCAAACGAAGCTTAATTCTATCACATCAAAATTATATGGATTGCACCTTAGAACTTGATCTCTTTCTTCTTATGAACCGGCATGAATGGATCCAAAATTGCTAAAATTTGGGCTTGTGTTGCCATGTTTTACATCTTATGATTTCTGTTATCATCTTTCTCCACTGCTCTTTCTTTTAAGATAAACAGTTTTCTGGGTTCTCTTGAATGGCTTTCATACAAAAAAAAAAAAAAACTCTTGAAAATAGGAAAATAGCAGTTGAACACATTACTTGCTTAGCTTTAGCATTGCCTGCTATCTTCGTATCTGTTTTACAGCTTGCTGGATTATTCTATGTAAATTTCCTACTAAATTTACTTATATTGTAACAATCGAATACATTCTTATTTTCAGTGGGGACAGAAATTTGGATTTATAAGTCCTGCAAGTTTGGAATTGGATATAGTTTGCAGCTATAGGAAATCTCATGTAAGGTTATTCAATGCTGGAGGCTATTTTCAGTGCGGTATTTGGAAAGAGAAAGCTTCTAATGTTTGAAATTGGCTTTTTTTTTTTTTTTTCTCTAACTTGCATTCGGAATAAGTTGTACAAATAAATATGGTGTAGAGCATACAACATGGTTGTGGAGGCTTAGCATTTTAGGTCACTTTTCATTTAGGTCCATGCTTTTCAAAAGTTTATAGTGATGCCTTAACACTTTTGACAGGTTATTTACTCATTGTCTTCAAAGTGGCACATACAAACCAAGGTTTAAGGTTTTATTTGTGATGATTTTATTATTGCTTGTTTATGGTGTTGAATATTGGCCATTAAAAGAGAAGCATAATACTAAGTTAAGTGGTTGCAGAGATGAGGATGCATAGGTGGATGAGTGGCTTTACTTTTAGATATAGGATGCGAAATGGGCATATCCGTGAAAAGGTTGGAGTAGCTCCAGTGGAAGATAAGATTAAAGAGAATCGCCTTAGATGCTTTGGTCACCTTAGATGGTTTGGTCTCATAAAACGGCAGCCTTAAGATGGCCTTGTTAGGAAAGTAGAGGTATTATATTTGACTTATGTAAAAAAGATAGAGGTAGACATAAAAATACTTGGTTAGAAAATATTAGAAATGATCTTTATTTATTAGTTTTAATCGAGAATTTGAATTTTAACGGGACTGAAGAAAAAATATTTATGTAGCCGTCCCCATGTAGTGGGACCAAGGCTTGATGTTGTTGTTGGTTTTCTTATTACTTCTTAAAGAAGTTTTTTAGTACAAAAATTTTAATTTTTATACTAAAAAACTAGTTTGAGAAGCATTAAAAAAGCTTTCTCAAATGGAGCCTAAACTTCTTTTAAAATGTATTGATCAATGTTGCTCATATGATCGAACATATGAATATTAGGTGAATGTTTGAGTAGTTGACTTCCAAACTATTGCCCTCCAAGCCTACTAAAGAGTAGTCCACCTCCTTATTATACTTGTTCAACAACTCCCTTTTAATTAAAGTTAAATGAAATATACTTATCATTCATAATTAAAACCTTAAAAGAGCCTCTTTATAACTAAAAATTAAAATGCATTTCATCCATTCAAAGCATTAAAAGCATTTATAAACTGATGTTATAATAATAATTTTACACATGAAATATATTAGGAAATACATCATATTTATTAAAAAATATCAAAAAGTATGTGGTGAAAATTATTGATATTTATGTTCGATCATGACTTGGCACCTATTAAGAACATATTTATGTTGTCTATGGGCAACTAATATTTGATGTTTGTCTTTTAGGTTTAATGGTCTCCAATATTATTAGAACATCCAAATAGATTACTTATTGGAGCTAACCACTCTAGAGACCTCTTGGCCCGCACTTGATTGGCTCCCGGTTAAGAGGTGTTGCCGCTAGAAGAAAATCCACGTTGAATATTTATCAATCGCCGATATTTAAAGTACATTTTATCAATCACTAGATCTCTTTATGATATCTCAAGACTCATCTTATTCTCATCACAAGAGATATTTTCTTAATTATGTCTATTATTGATACATACTCCAAAAAATATCTTGATCGGGCACGAATCTCGAGGCAAAAGCTAGTTGGAAACTTCAAAAATTAATTTTGGGAGCCCCCGAACTCCAATTTCAGCAAGCTTATAATCAAATTGAGTGTCTCGGAAATACGAACCCAACGACACCAAGATTAACCCAATCCGAGCCCAATTGAGTCCGAATCAAGGGCTCAAAGCGTTGTTGGAAGGTTCAAACCACGATTTGAGTTACCAAACGGTCTCCGATTTTGACGAGCTTATACTCGAATCGAACGGCTCGACGAGACGAATCCAACGAGCCCAGGATCGCCGAATTCCGACATCATTAAGGCCTTCAAATGCCCAACGAATGGTGCATGATCAAAGGATTCGATATCGACCGTCCATTCAAAACACTCCCAATTCGCCCCTGATATCGCGCCTATTTACGGGCTATGCCACTCCATAAAAACTATAAATCGAGCCCTCATTTTACACCAAAGGGACTCAAGTGAAGAGAGAGAAGAAGAAGGGAAGAAGAAGAGAAAGGGGAAAAGGAGAATCCCCTTGTCACGACCCAACCCGACCGGGACGGATCCCGCTCGCATTGGGTCGCGGACAAACTCAAACTGACTGAACTGATTCCAGGATCTGGCTTTGGAATTTGTTTCAGAACTTTCTTCCAAACATTTACACACACACAGAGCTACTATAAAAATTAAATACAGAGGAACAGATCATCTATTTTTTCATTCATCAAAATATTCATATACAGATACAGTGCATGGCTTCAGACAGAAAGAACAGACAGAACAGAACAGACATGACTGTACAAAAAATCAAAAGTACCAACCTATGACAGATCAAACTCTGAACTTCTAGTCCAAGACTTCCTTCCCTTTCCCAGAACTTGAAAATCACGCAGAAAACAAGGATGAGCTACAACAGCTCAGCAAGACATCAAACCTCCAATCCAAATCCTCAGAATCCACATCAAACACATCAGACCAAATCCGTACAGAAATCAGATCAACAGAATCGTATATCGAATCAGAATAGAATCATACATATCAGATCAAATCAGAACATAACAGAATCATATCAGAATCAGATCAAATCAGAACAGAATAGAGTCATATCAGAATCAGATTAACAGAACAGATTAACAAAACAGATTAACAGAACAGATTCCGTGACCCTGACAGAATCTCAACGGATTATGGCCCCTTATGCCTCCCTTCCCAGACACTGACAGAATCTCTCGGATTCTGGCCCCTTATGCCTCCCTTTGTGCTCATGGCACCAGAACAGATGTGCTTATAGCACCAGAAATCATCTGATCAGGAACAGAACTTGTTTTCAGATTTCAGAGCTCATTTCAGATTTTTTAGATTTCCCTGACACATACAGGATCTCACAGGATCCTGACCCCTTATAACTCCATTTTCATAGCACACAAACATATCATATCATTTCAGAACAAATCCGGACAATTTCAGAAAATCGTACGAAAATCCGGCAACATAATGACAATATACAGAATTTACACAAAAATTCCTAATTTCACAAGTTACCAAATTAGCACAGAATATGCACAACAACATTGCAAGACTTTTATTCTACTACCCAGATAATTTCGAACTTCATCAGAAATTACAGTCAAAATAAAACACAGTCGAGTCAAAACTATCCGGTAAAAATTCTCCAAAAAATAATCAAAACGTGCACACTCGGCACCTCAGAAACATACCAAAAGTTACGCGGTAAAAGCTGAACCAATCGAAAAATACGGACGAAATTCGCTAACGAAAACGAAATCCGGACAGAATAATCGTTAAAACTTCACCGTTCTGAAAATTGAGAAAAGCGGAATGTGTCTTACCTTGCGTACACCACTTTCTCGAACTGTCTCGATGGACGAAAACGGACCGGCGTTGCCCAAAAATCCTCTTTTCTTCTTTTTCTCTCGACTTTCTCTCTCCTCAAAATCAGATATTTTATTTTTGATTTTCTCTCTCTTCAAAATGAGCTGAATCCCTTAAGTAAGCTTGAGATCGGCCCGGCCGATCGCACGATCGTCCTGGCCGATCAGAACAAAATCACATCGTCCTGGGACGATTTCTCAGGACGATAATTAATTTCCTTGAACGATAAAAACCCCTACTCTCTGACTTGTGTCATGCTCTGATCGTCCCGGGACGATCGTCTCGGGACGATCGTCCCGGGACGATTTCTCTATCGGCCCGGACGATCCTTACAGGAAATTCTTCCTGTAGCTTCTGTACAAAATCTGGAACAAATTTTCAACTGATCGTCCCGGGACGATTTCCAATCGGCCCGGATGATATGAGTAAAGCTGTTATTACAAGCTTCGAAAAAAATGTCGTTCTCGACATTGTCCAATCAAAACTCAGTCAAAACAAATACAGATACGACTTTCTCATGTCCGACTCTTTCTCCCAAGTCGCTTCTCGTGTAGTTTGGTGCTTCCATTGCACCTTAACCATTGTTATCTGTTCACTTCTCAACTTACGAACATCGTAATCCAGAATCAACTCGGGTTCTTCTTTATATCCCAGATTCTCCTGAATTTCAACCTCGTCAGCAGACACTTTCTTCCCAGAGTCAGATATCCACTTTCTCAAAGTAGATACGTGGAACACATTATGAACATCGGACATCTGATCAGATAACAACAGCCGATAAGCAGATTTACCAATCATTTCAAGAATTTCAAACGGTCCAACATACCTTGGACTGAGCTTACTCACTCTGCCAAATCTGCTCACACCCTTCATCGGACTGACTTTGACATACACAAAGTCACCTACTTGAAATTCAACGAACATGTGCTTCTGATTGTAATATTTCTGCTGTCTATCTTGTGCAGCTTTCAATCTTTCTTTTATCAAATTGACTTTCTTAACAGTTTCATCTACAAAAGTGGCACCCATCTCCTGACTATCTCCAACCTCAGTCAGAGTCAAAGGAGTTCTACACTTCCGGCCATACAGAGCTTCATAAGGTGTCATACCAATACTAGACTGAAAACTGTTATTGTAGGCAAATTCTATAAGAGGAATATGATCTTCCCAACTTCCTCCAAAATCTAAAACACAGTCTCAGCAGGTCTTCCAGTACCTGAATAGTCCTTTTAGACTGTCCGTCAGTTTGCGGATGAAAAGCTGTACTGAAATGTAACTTCGTACCCAAACCTTGTTGAATACCCTTCCAAAGTCTGGAAGTAAACCGTCCATCTTGATCAGAAACAATCACCTTAAGCACACCATGTAATCTTACAATCTCTTTCACATATACCTGTGCCAATCGATCCATCGGATCGGTCTGCCTGATCGGAAGAAAATGAGCAGACTTCGTCAATCGATCCACAATCACTCAAATGGCATCGTGCCCTTGCCTTGATCGAGGAAAACCCATAGCAAAATCCATCGTTACCTCCTCCCATTTCCACTCAGGGATAGGCAACGACTGCAAAAGTCCTCCTGGTCGCTGATGCTCTGCCTTCACCAACTGACAGGCCTCGCATCTAGCAACAAAATCCGCTACATCCTTTTTCATTCCCGGCCACCAGAACAAACCCTTCAGATCTCCGTACATCTTACCACTTCCCGGATGAACAGTGTAGCTTGAATGATGAGATTCATACAGAATCTCTCTCCTCAGATCTCCAAACACAGGAATCCATAACCTGTTCTTGCAGAAAATAGTACCAGAATCAGAAACTCGGAGTTCAGGCTTCTTACCAGATTCAATCTGAGCAATCAACGTCGAATAGTCAGAATTTAACTTCTGGGCTTCCTGAATCCTTTCTTCCAAATAAGACTGAATGCTCAACTGAGTCAAAACTCCAGAATTCGCACCAGTAGAGGAAATTACCTCTAACTGTAATCTCTCCATGTCTCGTATCAGATATTCATCAGAAGTGAGCTGAATACCTGATAATCCAGAAGATTTCCTGCTCAGAGCATCCGCTACCACATTAGCCTTACCAGGCTGATACTGAATCGTCAGATCGTATTCCTTGATCAACTCAAGCCACCTTCTTTGCCTCAAATTCAGATCCTTCTGAGTGAATATGTACTTCAAACTCTTATGATCCGTGAAGATCTCACATCTGACGTCATACAGATAATGACGCCAAATCTTCAAAGCAAACACAATTGCAGTCAATTCCAAATCATGTGTCGGGTAATTCTTCTCATGTGGTTTTAATTGTCTTGAAGCATAAGCAATTACCCTACCATGCTGATGCAACACACATCTCAAACCTTTCAGTGAAGCATCACTGAACACTTGAAATCCTTCCGTACCTGACGGTAGTGTTAGCACTGGAGCTGAAGTCAGACAATCCTTCAATCTCTGAAAACTAGCCTCACATTCCGGTGTCCAAACAAAAGCTACTGACTTCTGAGTCAGTCTCGTCAGAGGCGTAGCAATCTGAGAAAATCCTTTCACAAACTTCCTGTAGTATCTAGCCATGCCTAAGAAACTACGTACCTCAAATACCGTAGTAGGCCTTGGCCAATTCGCAACAGCTTGTATCTTCTGGGGATCAACAGAAATACCTTCACCGCTAATCACATGCCCCAGAAATGAAATGCTCTTCAGCCAGAATTCATACTTGAAGAACTTAGCATACAACTGATGTCGTCTCAAAGTCTCCAATACCATGCTCAAATGTCTGGCATGATCATCCTCAGAAGCAGAATACACCAGAATATCGTCGATGAAGACGATCACAAACTGATCTAGGTATTCCCTGAACACTCTGTTCATCAGATCCATAAAAATAGCAGGTGAATTGGTTACCCCAAAAGGCATAACCAAAAACTTGTAATGTCCGTACCGAGTACTGAAAGCTGTCTTCAACACATCAGCTTCCTTCACCTTCACCTGATAATATCCAGATCTCAAATCAATCTTCGAAAATACAGAAGAATCAGAAAGTTGGTCAAACAAGTCATCAATCCGTGGTAAGGGATACTTGTTCTTGATTGTGACTTTATTCAAATCTCTGTAGTTAACACACATACAGAGTGTTACGTCATTCTTCTTTACAAACAGTACTGGTGCTCCCCAAGGAGACACACTAGGATGAACAAATTTTCTATCCACCAACTCCTGAAGCTGAACTTTCAACTCAGAAAGTTATTTCGGTGCCATCCTGTACGGAGCTTTTGATATCGGAGCTGTACCCGGAAAAATATCAATAGAGAACTCCACATCTTTATCCGGAGGTAAACCAACCAACTCCTCAGGAAATACATCTGCAAACTCTCTTACCACTGGGATATCAGAAACAGAACCCACCTCCAGGTTCATATCCCGTACCGAAGCCAAAAATACCGGACAACCCTTCTTCCACATTCTTCTCACTTCCAATACAGAAATTAGATAAGAGAGAACACCTCGTAAGCCTTGGAATACACATCTCTCTCCTGACATAAGCAAACTCACTTGATTCTTCAAACAGTCAATCTGAGCCTAATACAGACTCAGCCAATCCATACCCAAAATCACATCGTAAGAAGAAATCGGCAACAAAATCAAACACGATTTCCACTTCTTGCCAGCAATATCAATCTCACAAAAACAAAACTTCCGAGCAATCAAATTATTTCCAGCCGGCAAAATCACAGAAAGAGAAACCGGGAGTAAAATCGAATCCAGATACAAAGCATCAAAACAACGCTCGGAAAGAAACGAGTGACTGGCTCCAAAATCAAACAAAATACGACAGGGTTGATCAGAAATATAAATCGTACCTGTCACTACATCTGGAGCATCTCGAGCCTCCTACTGACTCAGACTATACACTCATGGCTGAACGGGAGCTGGAGCTGAAGCTATAGAACTACTAGGCTCCCTCTGAACAGTAGGTGGTCTCCGTGGCACAGAACTAGAACCACCACCTCTACTAGAAAATCCTTCAGTCACAGGCGGTGGAGGAACAGTCATCGGTCTTCCTGCTGAACCGGCAGGTCTAACAAAGCTCTCGGATCGTCGATCAAATCCAACCTGTGGACACTCTGCAATCCGATCTCCTGGCTGACCACATCTGAAGCACTGACCAGTCATCCTGTAGCACTGGTCAAAATACCGTCGTTCACAACTCTGGCACACAGGTGCCCCACTAACAGATCCAGAGCTGGTCGTACTGATCATAGCAGTACCAGAAAATCCTGACTATCCACTCCTCTTGGAGTCTCCAGAACCAGAAACAAATTTCCTCTTGCCAGAGGAACTATTGCTCGAATCACCTCCAAACTTCTTCCTACTCGCAGTCCATCGCTGCTGAGTAGCCATCAGATCGTTCTCTATCAGACGAGCTCTCTTCACCAGCTCAGAAAAATCAGAAATATGAAATGGTACCAGGGGCTGTCTCAGACTGTCTCGTAGTCCCCTCAGAAATCGATAGCACTTCTTAGTATAAGTACTCACCAGCTGCGGAGCATATCGGGTTAAGGCAGTAAACTCTACCTCGTACTTTATCACCGTCTTGCTCCCTTGAACCAGCCTCAGAAAACTCTCCTGCATCTACTGTCGAGCAGAAGGGGGAACAAATCGAGATCGAAATACTTCAGAAAATTCTTCCCAAGAAATCAGGGAGTTCAATCTGCCCTGAAACTTTGCTTCTTGCTGGCCTACCCACCAGTGCTCTGCTTCTCCATCTAACAGAAACACTACTAAAGGTACTTTCCTGTCTGACGGACACTGCATGCCGTCAAAAGTCTTCTCTAACCTCCTCAGCCATTCCTCAGCTGCTCTGGGCTCAACAGCAACCTCAAACATCGGTGGTTTCAATCTCAAAAACATCTGAAGATGTCTATTAATATCCTCAGATCGAACAATAGAGGCTCTACTGTGAGTCTCGCTCATCATCTGAGCAACCAATGAAGCAAACTGGGAAAGTGTATATGTACCAACCACTGGGGCTGTACTGCCCACTGGTACCGCCTGACTGGCACTCTGACCATCTGTCATATCGGGGTCTGGCAGATCCATTCAGAAAATCCAAAAAAATCTGAAAAACTAAACACAAAAACAACACAATAAAAATCCGAATAGACTAAAACTACCCCAGACAGACTCAGATCACTTCCTATAGCTCTGTCTTACAATTCAAATTCCAAATTCCAAAATCACGGCTCTGATACCACCAAAGCTTGTCACGACCCAACCCGACCGGGACGGATCCCGCTCGCATCGGGTCGCGGACAAACTCAAACTAACTGAACTGATTCCAGGATCTGGCTTTGGAATTTGTTTCAGAACTTTCTTCCAATCATTTACACACACACAGAGCTACTATAAAAATCAAATACAGCGGAACAGATCATCTATATTTTCATTCATCAAAATATTTATATACAGATACAGTGCATGGCTTCAGACAGAAAGAACATAACAGAACAGAAAAGCCATGACTGTACAAAAAATCAAAAGTACCAACCTATGACAGATCAGACTCTGAACTTCTAGTCCAAGACTTCCTTCCCTTTTCCAGAACCTGAAAACCACGCAGAAAACAAGGATGAGCTACAACAGCTCAGCAAGACATCAAACCTCCAATCCAAATTCTCAGAATCCACATCAAACACATCAGACCAAATCCGTACAAAAATTAGATCAACAGAATTGTATATCGAATCAGAATAAAATCATACATATCAGATCAAATCAGAACAGAACAGAATCATATCAGAATCAGATCAAATCAGAACAGAATAGAGTCATATCAAAATCAGATTAACAAAACAGATTAACAAAATAGATTAACAGAACAGATTAACAGAACAGATTCCCTGACCCTGACAGAATCTCAACGGATTCTGGCCCCTTATGCCTCCCTTCCCAAACACTGACAGAATCTCTCGGATTCTGGCCCCTTATGCCTCCCTTTGTGCTCATGGCACCAGAACAGATGTGCTTATAGCACCAGAAATCATCGGTTCCGGAACAGAACTTGTTTTCAGATTTCAGAGCTCATTTCAGATTTTTCAGATTTCCTTGACACAGATAGGATCTCACAGGATCCTGACCCCTTATAACTCCCTTTTCATAGCACACAAACATATCATATCATTTCAGAACAAATCCGGACAATTTCAGAAAATCGTACGAAAATCCCGCAGCATAACGGCAGCATACGGAATTTACACAAAAATTCCTAATTTCACAAATTACCAAATTAGCACAGAATATGCACAACAACATTGCAAGACTTTTATTCTACTGCCAAGATAATTTCGGACTTCATCAGAAATTACAGTCAAAATAAAACACAGTTGAGTCAAAACTATCCGGTAAAAATTCTTCAGAAAATAATCAAAACGTGCACACTCGGCACCTCAGAAACATACCAAACGTTACGCGGTAAAAACTGAACCAATAGGAAAATACGGACGAAATTCGCTAACGAAAATGAAATCCGGACAGAATAATCGTTCAAACTTCACCGTTCTGAAAATTGAGAAAGGCGGATTGTGCCTTACCTTGCGTACACCACTTTCTCGAACTGTCTCGACGGACGAAAACGGACCGGCGTTGCCCAAAAATTCTCTTTTCTTCTGTTTCTCTTGACTTTCTCTCTCCTCAAAATCAGATATATTATTTTTGATTTTCTCTCTCTTTAAAATGAGCTGAAATCCCTTAAGTAAGCTTGAGATCGGCCCGGCCGATCGCACGATCGTCCTGGCCGATCAGAACAAAATCACGTCGTCCTGGGACGATTTCTCAGGACGATAATTAATTTCCTTGGACGATAAAAACCCCTACTCTCTGACTTGTGCCATGCTCTGATCGTCCCGGGACGATTTCCCTATCGGCCCGAACGATCCTTACAAGAAATTCTTCCTGTAGCTTATGTACAAAATCTGAAACAAATTTTCAACTAATCATCCCGGGACGATTTCCAATCGGCCCGGACGATATGAGCAAAGCTGCTATTACACCCCTCCTCGACCACCGCCGGAGCTCTTCCTGTCGCCCGAACACGCCGGGATTCTGCGTGATATTCGGAAAAACGTAGGAATTCTTCCCAACTTCCACATGATGCTGAAATTCTTCCCAATTTGCAATAGAGTTTCCTCCTGACGCCGAAACTCCGCCCAAGTGAAGCCGGAGTTTTCTTTTGCCACCAACAGACGTCAGACTTCTACCCGACGTCTAACCTTCACTCTTCGCCAAGTTTCTACCCGGCGCCGGAATTCTACCGGTTATCGAACTTCGCTGGACATCTACGCGAAGATGGATTTCTTTCCATTGTTGGACTTCTACCTGACGTTGTCCTTCTGATCTTCGTCGTCAGACTACAGTCATTCTGACCTCCGTCGCCCGCCGACTACGGTCCTCCTAACTTACGTCGCCCGCCGACTACAGTCTTTCCGACATCCGTCGCCCGTCGACTACGGTCCTCCTGACTTATGTCGTCCGCCGACTACAGTCTTTTCGACCTCCTTCGCCCGCCGACTACGGTCCTCCTGATTTACGTCGCCCGTCGACTACAGTCCTTCCTACCTCCGTCGCCAGCTGACTACGGTCCTCCTGACTTCCGTCGCCCGCCGACTACAGTCCTTCCAACAAAGCGAATATGTCAATAGTAGCTCTTTGTATTTACATCATGTAATGTACTCTATAAGATGTACATCAAGCTAAGGTCTTCTCCCAAGGAAGGGCCTCATTTGTAATCAACTGCAAATACTAGTAGATTCGTTCAAACTGGGCATGACCCCGTGGTTTTTCCCCCTTTTTCAGGGGTTTTCCACGTAAAAATCTTGATGTCTCATAAATGCTAGACCCTCTCTCTTATCTGATTGCGTGCCGGATTTTCGTACAACGCTAAGACGATAAACTTTATATTTCTCTACCGCCGCGAATACTCCTGGAATCCCCTCCTACTCAACCACCGTCGGAGCTCTTCCTGTCGCCCGAACACGCCGGGATTTTGCGTGATATTCGGGAAAACGTAGAAATTCTTCCCAACTTCCACATGATGCTGAAATTCTTCCCAATTTGCAATAGAGTTCCCTCCTGACGCCTAAACTCCGCCCAAGTGAAGCCGGAGTTCTCTTTTGCCACCAACAGACGTCAGACTTCTACCCGACGTCGAACCTTCACTCTTCGCCAAGTTTCTACCCGGCGCCGGACTTCTACTGGTTATCGGACTTCGCTGGACGTCTACGCGAAGATGGATTTCTTTCCATTGTTGGACTTCTACCTGACGCTGTCCTTCTGATCTTCGTCGTAATACTACAGTCCTTCTGACCTCCGTCGCCAGCCGACTACGGTCCTCCTGACTTACGTCGCCCGCCGACTACAGTCTTTCCGACATCCGTCGCCCGTCGACTACGATCCTCCTGACTTATGTCGCCCGTCAACTACAGTCTTTCCGACCTCCGTCACCCGCCGACTACGATCCTCCTGATTTACGTTGCCCGCCGACTACAGTCCTTCCGACCTCCGTCGCCAGCTGACTACGGTCCTCCTGACTTTTATCGCCCGCCGACTACAGTCCTTCCAACAAAGCGAATATGTCAATAGTAGCTCTTTGTATTTACATCATGTAACGTACTCTATAAGATGTACATCAAGCTAAGGCCTTCTCCCAAGGAAGGGCCTCATTTGTAATCAACTGCAAATACTAGTGGATTCGTTCAAACTGGGCTAGGCCCCGTGATTTTTCCCCCTTTTTTCAGGGTTTTTCCACGTAAAAATCTTGGTGTCTCATAAATGCTAGACCCTCTCTCTTATTTGATTGCGTGCCGGATTTTCGTACAACGCTAAGACGATAAACTTTATATTTCTCTACCGCCGCGAATACTCCTGGACGCAACAGATAATGAATTAATATCTTCTTTAATCATATGAAAGAGTACTCTTTATAATTTTTATTAACACTAATAAAATTATGTTAACTAAACTAAATTCTATAATTTTTCCTGTAAATTTTTCACATAAAAATGTCATGTGTCTCATGTCAGAAAAATTATTATGTGCGGTGTCCGGATGTGTCTGAAGGTTAATCCAGATGCGCCACGTCACCCAATGTATAATGCATTGGATGACTTGTCGCGTTCGAATTTACCTTCGGACGCCTTCAGACACCGCACAGAATACTCTCTCCTCATGTCATTTTCTCAAGTTATCTATGTGCTTGTGTGAGGAATTTTTATATAATATGAAGATGGTAATCTCTCAATCTACCGTAGCCATTGGAATAATTTTAAGGTCGAGCAAGCTTGGCTGGTCTGCCCCCGGTTCGGTTCATTTGCCGGTTTGAATAATTTTGCCGATTTATTCTGTCCGATGCGTACCGCCGTTTATTGGCCCGTTAAGCTGCCGTCTTCGACCGACCGCGTTATTGAGCTAGATCACGTGATAGATCGGTCCCTTTGACGAGGACGAAGCCGGTAGAGCAAACGCCGGCTGAAATTTGAGAGAACTCTCGCAGCGGCGGTGTGAAGACGGAAATGAGGAAGGGACTTGCTGCTTGGATTGTGGCGGCGGCGGCGGTCGCCATAGTGGTGGGTGTTAATCGGCGGTATGGATGGGACGGGGAGGCGGCGTTGCAAGTCTTCCGAGGGCTCTCAGAAAAGTTAGGTTATTGGGCAATCCCGCTTTACGTCCTGGCTCACACCCTCACCCTTGCACTATGCCTTCCATATGCCGTGTTCTTTGAGGCCGGCGCTTCCCTACTCTTCGGCTTCCTCCCTGCTATCCTTTGCGTTTTCTCGGCCAAGATCCTGGGCGCCTCTCTCTCCTTCTGGATTGGACGGTAAGCGCCGCAGCTCTCCCCTAAACTGCCTTGCGCACTGCAGTGTATTTTGATCACTTATCTGTTTGCTTCAGTTCTAATTCGTACCGTTTACTGATCCCTCGATTTTACTTGCTTTCAGTTTGTAATATTTTGCAATTTCGATCTAAAAAATTGTGAAATTATGAACGTGATCTGTGTTGGATGAAGAACTGGAACCTAAGGAACAAAGATCTCCGGTTGAGATGATTTAGTTTATAATGCTTTTAGGCACTGCATTATGGGCTGCAATTGTCGATGGTGTGTAATATTAAACGAAGTGGAATTCCACCTCTGTTAGTTGTGTTGTTTATATCGGGTACAGGGATAACTTATATTATAGCGGATTGAGAAATCTTTCAGCTTGATCGAGGTTGCCATATGGCTTACTGAGTAGTTAATTTTGAACTAAATGAAGCAAATAAATGGTTAACGCAAGAGTTGGATTGCTGTTTCCTTTAGGGTAGTGAGTGGTGATATGCAGACTATGTTTTTTCTGTGTGGCATAGAATGTAAGGCTGGATTGGGCAGTTTGTGATTTGTTTTTTGGAGGTCATTGCAGGGGATATTGGACGCAGGCAATAAAGACTATTAGCCTTGCATCTCAGAAGTTTTAGTTTCTCATAATTGAGTGCTTATCTTGCGGTATTATTATCGAACTTAGTTAAATTCATTGGACTTAAAAGATTTGCAAAGATTTACTATGATGACAAGTAACATCTTAGGTGGAAGTTTATTGGGATAACTTGTTGGGATGCTTTCGGTTGACCGTGTTAATATAATTTTGGGATGGTTTTAGTCTGATTATGAATAAATCTTTTCTACTTATGATGTTTTCTAACTCAAGGTCCCCATTGGATTTTATATTTCATGTGTACTTAGAACTAGTTGACAAGTTGCACTTCCATAACTTCTTTTTAAGGACTTTGAGGATGCCAATTTTTATTTGGTAAAATATAGATAGCATCATCATTGAGAAGCTTTTTCACGTTTTCTTTATATAGTTTAGTGTTTTACTACTTTAGACGAGTGTAACATGGAAGCTTGACAAACGGAGAAACTAAACAAGCAAGAAGCAAGGAACTTGGGTATTCTGTAATATTAAGAAGATAACCAACCTCTCAATTGATGGTATACAGGTATATATCCCTACCTGCAGCAACTATAATAACAACATAGCTTAAATAGGGCAAACATAGGTAGAAATCGAAAATATCCTATTCAACCTATTAAAAAAAAAAAAAGTTTGCAGCATTGATCAAATGGAGAATGCAAATTGTAAAAGAATGTACGAGTGCAAATTGCCAAGGTGCAAATTGTTGTTTGCAAGGCCTTATCATAAGTAGATCACCATGGCCAAACACTTTTGGTCTGGCTGGATGTCAGCATCTTGATTGTAGAAAGCATTAGAATCTACTATTTTGGAGCGCATGTACTCCTGTAGTGACATCTTTGGCCATTGTCTCAACCAATTTATTTTTGTACCTTGGTAGCATAGCAATGTCAATAGTGTGGTTAAGCATTTTAATGTAACCAATGTTAAATGGGCACTTTCCAATAGAAAGGTTGGGCATTGAATTTTAAGTGAATTCAGCTTGCCCATGAACCTCATCCAATGTCTTGGATGGTCTTGAACCAAACAACGCAACATATTGTCGAGAGTGCGATTGATTGCTTCAATTTGTCCATACCTTTGAGTGTGATAAGCCGAGCTCAGCTAGAGTTTCTTCCGCAAACGTTTCTAAATCTATCTCCAAAAATAGCTTACAGATTTGACATCCCAGTCATATATGAGGTTTTAAGGCAGTCCATGTAGGCAGACAATCTCATGGAAGTAAAGGTGGGCTATATTGAAAGCATTGGAAGTTTTTTTGTAAGCAGCAAAGTGCACCATTTTTAAAAAATCTATCAATGACAACCATAATAAAATAAACTCCTCTCATGTTTTGTGTCAAGTGCAATATGAAATCTAGGTTCATATCCTCCCAAATTGAATCTGAGACAGGCATGGGTGTATACAAGCCATTATTTAGGGTTGTGTGATTGTGTCATTGTAAACTTGACATATTGGACACCTTTCAACAAATATTTTATGATGCACCGATGAAGTTGGGGCCAAAAGAAACTAGTTTGAAGATAGGAAAGGGTCTTCTAGCACCTGACATGAGCTATCAGAGCTTTGTGTGCGCCTCCTTGATGAACTGTATATGAAGAGAAGTGTGAGATATATAATTGATTACCTTTGAACGAGTATCCATACCAGATGGAATTATTTTCCATTGGGTGTGATGAATTGCATTGTTGCCATGGGCTGGAGAAGTCCTGATCACTACCATATGAGTCTTTCAATAAGTTGTTAGACCGGCCCAGGATGGGCCGGTTGGACCGGTCCAGCAGGGACCGGTCCGCGTCTACGCGAGACGCACGCGAGCGGCCGCCGAACGGGCGGAAACGGCAGAGCCGTGAGCCGTGAAGTTTAGGAGGGAAATTTTGAACGTAAAAGGCTGTTTTAGGAAGTTTATGATTGTCCTTTATGATTAATTTTGTATAATTAGGAGTTGGGGGGGAATTAGGGAGGCATCTTGAATTTGAATTTTCTCTTTGAGATCTAGGTTTTGCTTTTGGCTCTTGGCTTCGCCGGAGACTTTTGGAGAGTATGTTCTTCCTCTCGAATTGAAGAACAAATTGTATCTTTGCTATTTTCATTGTCGTCTAGTGAAATACAAGTCCTTTCTCCTCATCTTCTACAGTTTTTCCCTCTTTTTCCACTGTTTTTGGCTGATTTCCTGCTGTGGACAGCAGTTTGCTTCGTGATTTGTTGCTAACGCGATTAGGAAATACTTGAAATCAAGTATTTCCTATCAAATTGGTATCAGAGCATCGATTTGGGACCACCGGCGGCTGAAATTCTGAAATTTCAGCAAGTTTATCTTGTCCGGAAGAAGATTTTGGGAGATCCGTGAGGAGAGCAATGGCCGGAAAGAAGGTGGACGTCTTGGAAGGCGAGATCGGTCAATTGAAAACCGATTTGGAAGAAAAATTTTTTGAATTTCAAAATCAAATCACCACCAACAACGAAAGGTTGGAGGGGAAATTCACGGCCATGGAAGAGATGATGAAGAAATTACTTGAGATGAAGGCTAATCCGACGGCATCGGATGCAAGAGAGACTGTCGGCGACCATGGCGTAGAAGGAAATCCGAACCCGCCTCGGGGAAGGAGGATTCCGGCTGTGGAGATCCTTGAGGGAGACGACATGCCACCTCTAGAGCCACTTTCTAGAGAGGAGATGAGCTTGGGGAATGACCGTCGAGGTGCTGATTTTCAGCGTCGAGGTGCTGATTTTCAGCGTCGAGGTGCTGATTTTCAGCGTCAAGGTATGGATTTTGAAGGCCGGAGGGGAGAATATGAAGGAAGTGCAGATTTTGGTGAAAGAAGAGGAGAATATCAGCGTCGAGGTGCTGAATTTCAGCGTCGAGGTGCTGATTCTGAAAGGGGAAGAGGGGATTATGATGATGGAACCGGATACCAACGTGGGAGGGAGGACCGGGATACTTGGGGAACACCTCATCTTCGAGGCATGGGAGGTTATGGAGAGTACTGGGGTAACGGAAGGGATCCGAAGGTGAGGAAGTTGAAGATGCCCATCTTTGAGGGGGAAGATGGCCATGGCTGGATTTACAAGGTGGAACGGTATTTTGCAGTCAACGGGTTGACAGAGGAGGAGAAACTGACAGCGGCAGGACTGTGTTTGGAAGGGAAGGCACTGGCATGGTACCAGTGGCGGGACATGAGGCGACCTATCCGAAACTGGAGGGAGTTCAAGGATTGCCTACTAGAACGTTTCCGAACCAGCAGCGGAGGGGATTTCTACGAGCAGTTCTTTGCGCTGACACAGGAGGGGACAGTAGCAGAGTTCCGGGACCGGTTTGAGTACCTAGCTAGCAGGTTGGATCGTCTTTCTGATACCGTGCTTGAGGGGAACTTCATGAAGGGGCTCAAACCAGAAATCAGAGCAGCCGTTAGAGTGATGAGACCACACGACCTGGGGGAGGCCATGGAGTTGGCACAGTTGGTCGAGGACCAGAAGCATCTAGAGAGGGGGAATCGAGGCAGCAGTTCTGGGGGATCCCACCGGATGACGACCACATTTTTAGCTTCCAAGGGAGCTGCACCGGGGGGTACACGAGAAGTACCAAAAGAGAGGACAGGAGGAGGAGGGCCTGGGGGAAACTTTAAAAAGCTTACTGATAAGGAGATGCAGGAGAAGAGGGCCAAGGGATTGTGCTTTAGATGTGACGAGAAGTACATGCCGGGACATAGGTGCAAGGACCGGACTCTTCAGGTTCTCCTTGTTTGCGAAGACGAGGAAGACGAAGAGGAAGGTGGGAGCAGGTCAGAAGTGGAGGAGGAGGAGAAGTTGCACCTGGATGTGGCAGAAGTCTCCCTAAACTCTGTAGTGGGATTCACTTCGAGTCACACTATGAAAGTAAAAGGGGTGATAGCTGACCACGAGGTGGTGGTTTTGATAGATAGTGGGGCAACCCACAATTTCATTTCCACCCGGCTTGTTGAGTTGCTTGGTATGGCACTAGTGGATACCGGTGGCTATGGGGTAATGATGGGCACGGGGAAGGTGGAAATGGGGAGAGGAGTTTGTAGAGGAGTGATGCTGACCATTCAGGAGATACAGGTGAGGGAGGATTTTCTTCCCTTAGAATTGGGAAGTACTGATGTGATTTTGGGAATGAAGTGGCTGCAGACTTTGGGGGAGACCAAGGTGAACTGGGGAGAACTGAGGATGGAACTGGTAGTGGAAGGGAGGAGAATGGTGATACAGGGAGATGTCGGCCTGTCTAGGACGGGGGTGTCTCTCAAGTCCATGATCCGAACCCTCCAGGAGGTTGGGGGTGGATATTTGGTGGAGCTGCAACGATTGGAAAAAGTTAGTGTGGGAAAAGAAGGAGACATTCCTCTTGTAGTTCAACCAGTCATCCAACAGTTCAGCGAGGTGTTCCAGCCACCTCAAGGGTTACCACCGGTCAGAGAACAGGAGCATGCAATTCTACTAAGGGAAGGGGTGTCACCGATTAGTGTACGACCCTACCGCTATCCTCAGATTCAGAAAGATGAAATTGAAAGGTTGATTAGTGAAATGCTGGAGGCAAAGATCATCAGACCTAGTGTGAGTCCTTTCTCTAGCCCCGTATTACTGGTCAAAAAGAAAGATGGAAGCTGGAGATTTTGTGTGGATTATAGGGCTTTGAATAAAGAGACTATCCCAGACAAATTTCCTATTCCTGTGATTGATGAACTCTTGGATGAACTGTATGGAGCAGTGATATTCTCAAAACTGGATTTGAAGTCTGGATACCATCAGATCCGGATGAGGGAGGGAGACATCTCTAAGACGGCGTTCAGAACACATGAGGGGCATTATGAGTTTCTGGTGATGCCGTTTGGGCTTACCAATGCCCCTGCGACTTTCCAATCACTGATGAATAGAGTGTTCAGACCGTATCTCAGGAAGTTTGTGCTTGTGTTCTTTGATGACATCTTGGTTTACAGTAGAACTGAGGAGGAGCATATGAAGCATTTGAAGTTGGTATTGGAAGTTCTACAGGAGCATCAGCTGAGAGCCAATCTGAAGAAGTGTTGCTTTGGCCAATCTAGGGTGGAATACTTGGGCCATGTAGTATCCAAGGAAGGGGTGGCAGCTGATCAGTCAAAGGTGGAGGCGATGTTGAGATGGCCATTGCCCAAGAATCTGAAGGAATTGAGAGGATTCTTAGGACTTACAGGATACTATAGGAGATTTGTTAAAGGGTACAGTACTATAGCTTGGCCACTAACAGAACAGCTAAAGAAAGATGGATTCTTATGGGGAGAGGCAGCCACAGCAGCATTTGAGACACTAAAGAAGGCTATGACCACGGTACCAGTCCTAGCTCTACCGGACTTCACTCAGACCTTCATAGTGGAGACTGATGCTTCAGGGTACGGATTGGGGGCAGTGCTCATGCAAAATCGTCGACCCATTGCCTACTTCAGCCAGGTATTAGCAGCCAGAGCCAGGCTGAAGTCAGTCTATGAGAGGGAATTAATGGCTATTGTCTTAGCCATCCAGAAGTGGCGACCCTACCTATTAGGTAGGCATTTCATTGTCAGAACAGATCAGAGAAGTCTGAAGTACTTGTTGGAGCAGCGGATGGTGACGGAAGAGCATCAGCGATGGCTTTCAAAATTGCTGGGGTATGACTTTGAAATTCAGTACAGACCAGGCGGGGAAAACAAAGCTGCGGATGCTTTGTCCAGACGATTGGGTGAACTACAGACAGTGGTTGTGTCTGTTCCTTTGATGCTAGATTGGGAGGCAATCAAAGAAGAGAGCTCGAAGGATGAGGTGTTGGGAAAGATCAGGGCTGATTTATTAAGGGAAGTGGATAGCCACCCAGGGTACTCAGTAGAGGGGGACAGATTGCTTTATCAAGGAAGGTTCGTGATGCCCAGGACTTCTATCCACATCCCAAACATACTCCAAGAATTTCATGGGAGCGCGGTTGGGGGTCATTCTGGGGTGCAGAAGACCTACAGGAGGATTGCGGCTGAGCTGTACTGGAAGGGAATGCATAGAGATGTAGAGGAGATGGTGGCCAGATGTGAGATTTGTCAGAGGAACAAATACATGGCTATGTCACCAGGGGGGCTACTACAACCATTGGCGTTACCAGGAAGAGTATGGGAGGAAATATCCATGGACTTCATAGATGGGCTGCCCCGTTCAGAAGGCTTCACAGTGATCCTGGTGGTGGTGGATAGGCTGAGCAAGTATGCTCATTTTATCCCCCTCCGACATCCTTACACCGCAGTGACAGTGGCTTCAGCATTCATCAGAGAGGTGGTCAGGTTGCATGGGATACCAGAGGCAATAGTGTCCGATAGAGACAAGGTGTTCCTCAGTCACTTTTGGAGGGAGCTGTTCAAGTTACAAGGAACAGTTTTGAAAAGGAGCACCGCTTATCACCCACAGACAGATGGCCAAACGGAGGTGGTTAATAGGAGCTTAGAAACCTACTTGAGGTGTTTTGTGTCGGAGACACCTAAGCTTTGGGCCAAATGGTTACCTTGGGCAGAATACTGGTACAACACCTCTTTTCACTCAGCTTCACAGATGACGCCATTCAAAGTGCTGTACGGAAGGGATCCTCCACACTTGGTCCATTTTGGGAGTAGCAGCACTCCTGTTTCGTTAGTAGAAGAGTACTTAGAGGAGAGAGACCGAGTACTGGAAGAGCTAAAAAGGCATCTACTGAGAGCACAACAAATTATGAAGAAGCAGGCGGATGGGCATAGGAAGGACATACAGTTTGCAGCAGGGGAGAGGGTGTTTCTGAAGCTCCGACCCTATAGACAGAAGACAGTTGCCAACAGAAGGAATGAAAAGCTGGCTCCAAGGTACTTTGGGCCCTATGAAGTACTGGAAAAGATTGGGGCAGTAGCATACAGATTGAAACTACCTCCATCGGCAACTATACATCCAGTGTTTCACGTGTCACAATTGAGGAGGGCCATTGGGGAGCACACCACCAATTCTGAGCTACCAACAACCCTAACTGAGGACTTAGAGGTGATTCTAGAACCCATGGAGCTCAAAGGGGTGCGCCAGAAAGAAGATAAAACTAAGGAAGTGTTGATCCAGTGGAAGAACCTTCCTGACTACGAGGCTACGTGGGAGCCATACTGGAGGATGAAGCAACAGTTCCCTGATTTTCACCTTGAGGACAAGGTGATTCTTTGGGAGGGCGGTAATGTTAGACCGGCCCAGGATGGGCCGGTTGGACCGGTCCAGCAGGGACCGGTCCGCGTCTACGCGAGACGCACGCGAGCGGCCGCCGAACGGGCGGAAACGGCAGAGCCGTGAGCCGTGAAGTTTAGGAGGGAAATTTTGAACGTAAAAGGCTGTTTTAGGAAGTTTATGATTGTCCTTTATGATTAATTTTGTATAATTAGGAGTTGGGGGGGAATTAGGGAGGCATCTTGAATTTGAATTTTCTCTTTGAGATCTAGGTTTTGCTTTTGGCTCTTGGCTTCGCCGGAGACTTTTGGAGAGTACGTTCTTCCTCTCGAATTGAAGAACAAATTGTATCTTTGCTATTTTCATTGTCGTCTAGTGAAATACAAGTCCTTTCTCCTCATCTTCTACAGTTTTTCCCTCTTTTTCCACTGTTTTTGGCTGATTTCCTGCTGTGGACAGCAGTTTGCTTCGTGATTTGTTGCTAACGCGATTAGGAAATACTTGAAATCAAGTATTTCCTATCATAAGTCCAGTACTATGACTTTGGTTTGTAGCATTGTGTTTAAGTAATAATGTATTCTTTTAAATTCAAAGATATTACAACAACAAAGTTAAGAATGAATGAAAAACTTAGAAATCAGCATCAAGATAATAAAATATTTAAAATCTATCATAAAAGAAGAGGGAAGCAAATATTTCAAAGATTGGTAGCACTACAACAACTATCCGGCTATAAAAACTTATGGTTCAATTTATTTCAACATTAAATCTGCCCCAAACTCATTTTTAATTCTTTTATTTCACTTGTATTAAACCAGTTAGTCTTAATCTGTATCAAACCTAAAATTAGTTCATGTAAACCTCTATAAATAGACTCTAAATACTGTAATTGAATTGAGGAAGTAAGATATCTGCTTTTTCCTTTTTTTTTTTAATCTCTCTTCTTCTGAAAAACTAAAATAACTAAAAATTTGTTTGATATTGGTTTAATGCTAAAAGAAATTGAACCACGAGTTATTATAGCTGGTCAGTTGTTGCAGTGTCTCAATCTTTGAAAGATTTGCTTCGTTCTTCTTCTAAGATAAATTTCAAATATTTTATTATGTTGATACTAATTTTCTGAATTGTTCATCCATTCTTAACAGTGTTTTTGTACTATCTTTGTATCCTAAAAAATATATTGTTGCCATTGTGACGATATTTTTGCAGCAATTAAACTTATTATTTGATTCTTTTTTCTTTTTCATATGAAAGAAATACATTTATTTATCTGCTTTATATTAGCGGCTGCATTTGTAATTATCATAAATTTTGGGAGAAATTATTTCGTGCGGAATCCGGACGGCAAGAACCGTCCGGACATATGAGTGTACATGTATCAACTTTTCGTACGCACTGTTTGTACATAGTGTGTAAATTCATAGTCCGAACGATTCTTCCCATCCGATTTTCATACGGAATAATTTCTCAATTTTGGGTCATGATTGGTTGGATATTTTAGTTTGGGCTATGAATTGCCATTATATTTTAAATTCCTTTCAGGGCAGTATTCAGGAGCTCAAAATCTGCAATGGAGTTTGTACGAAGAAACAAATACTTCAATCTACTTTCCAAAGGCGTAGAACGCGATGGCTGGAGATTTGTACTTCTGGCTCGCTTTTCACCTGTTCCATCCTATGTAATCAACTACGCCCTGGCCGCCACCAAGGTCCATTTTCTCATTGATTTCCTCCTCCCTACTGTTATCGGTTGCCTGCCTATGATCCTCCAAAATACTTCTATCGGCAGCCTTGCTGGTGCCGCTGTGTCTTCAACAACTGGCTCAAAAAAATCCCATCTTTTTTCATACTTGTTTCCTCTTATTGGGATAGGATCCAGCGTTCTGATATCGCTGAGAATTAAAAAATACTCTTCTGGGATTGTAGCTGCGGCCGAATGCGAGTCATCTTGCTCAAGTGAGAGCAATGGCTGCAATGCGAAGATTGTGGACTCGCCGTCTGACAAAACGTCTACGGAATGAGTATGGATGGACTGAAGCTTTGATTTCTTGTTCGTCTTCTTGAACTGGAAGTTGTAGGGACAAGTAGACTAATCTAATTGCTGATGGCTGGTTTTGCATCCTTAGAGATTTGCTCTTGTCATACTGATTCTTGTATTACTGCACTTTCATGTAACCAAATAATGTTGTTGTTATGGTTACTCGCTGTGATGCACCGACACTTTTTCTCAAAGAGGTGTGCAATATTCGATACGTATCCAACACGATATGCATCCGAAACATGTTAGACACGTCGAAAATATGTTCGATTAAAAAAATATTGAATACAAGTTGTACGCATGTGTCCAACACTTTGTCTTATATACTTTATGAATTTTTTTAAAATATAATTTCTTGTATTTACAATTTTTATTTATTTAAAATATAAAAATTAAATTTTTTATTTCATATTCACAACACTAAATCAATCACCCACACTTAATACCTCATTAATTGAATATTCTTATTTTCATTTCCCTTTGGGGAGTCTCGACTTTGGTTTCACGATAATGTCTGATGTCATCTCGACATCGAGGTCTGATGTTGTTATACATTGACATTTTAAAATCATCTCAACATCAAAATTTGATAGTCTTGATATTGATGTCAACAATTTTTACCCTCACTATTTATCAGCTCTTCTCTATATGATGTCATCTTAACATGGAAGACCAACACTCTCTCAACATTACGACAGATACCCTCTTGACATCACATGCGATAATTTCTACATAAAGTTGATGTCTGACCTCAACAATATTGTCGTATTCTCTCTCGATGCCTGATACACGGCATCGATGTCCAACTCTTGACATCCTAATATTATTTATTTAAAGTACAAGTTCTAGTTGAATGACTTATTATTTCTAAATTATTTTTAATATTATACTTATTTAATTTGTATACACTATTTTTAAAATATAAAAATTATAATTCCATATCAAATCAGTGTCCATGTCCTATATTTTCAATAATGGATATATCCCGTGTCCATATTGTGTCATATATGTGTCGCTGTGTTTGTATTTGTGCATCATAGATTATTAGGTTATTGGGGTACGTTCCTTTGAGATGCTCAAATGTAAGCACATAAATATTTATGGTCAATGAAGATGTATCCTGATTCTACTTTGAACTTCATAGCTTTTGTTCTGGCCTGCAGATCGACGATAAATACTATGTACTGGCTATTGTTGAAGATGCATTGCTCTTCCTTGGCCATTACAAAAGCTTCAATGGGCCATCCCGCGATTGTAGAAAGTAGAATAATACCAATTGAGATAAGGGTATCAGTGAGTCTGAGTCAGCTCGAGCTCAATTTGATAAAGCTTGTAAGTTGTGTTTATTGAGTCACAAGTTCAAGCTTGAATTCGAGCTTGATGAGGCTCGGTTAAGTAGCACTCTAGTAATGATATAGCTATTATAATTTTTTTATTTGAGAAAATCAGCAAGTTTCTTTTTTTTATTTTTTAAGATAAAAGCTCTACTAGCAGCTGCATCTAGAAAAACTCATATATATATATATATATATATATATATATATATATATATATATATATATATATATATATAAATAAAAACTGAGCTTCAACAGTTACAGAAACAAAATAAAAAAGTAGTTGTACATGTTGTGGTTACAGACGGTCAAACCTTCTTCGACGGTATCACTTAGCTTTCGCTACGGTCTCACGAGCTATCTCATAAGCTCGCTTTTAGTATTATGAGTTGAGCTCGAGCTTGTCATTTTATTTGATTCGAATTTGAGCTCGTGATTTGGCCGACGAGCTGAATTTGAGTTTGACATGAGTCGATCTTGACTTAACTACTGAGTGGAAGATTTGTATTACGAAGGGAAGATTTGTAAAATGATGTCCTCATTGTCAAATCTTTTTATTTAGCAGTTAATGTGTAATATTTAATATGATTTTTCTCCTTTTTCTTAAGATTTAAATGGCTTTGGGATCACTTTTATTTTTCGGTTTTGTTTCATTTTTTAAAAATATATTTACTTTGTATGTTTTCTAATTATTATTATTTTTTTTATTTTTAAAAAATAAATCAAATATATTTTATTTTATTTCAAAATAAAATAAAATAAATTTTAAAAAAAATTATTGCCTGTATAGATGTTGATAGTCTGAACTTTTATTTGGTCCGATGTAAGGATGAAGAGGAACATCCGGTTGTAGGCAAAATCCCGCCTATACCGAGGTGTACCGAGTTTTTTCAAAAAACTCGGTACACCTCGGTATAGGCGGGATTTTGCCTATAACCGGATGTTCCTCTGTATCCGATCAGAGGATGTAATAATTGTTCTGATAGTATTTACTTTAAATGAAAAAAATGTTTATAACGCTACAATAGCTTAAAAAAATTTTATATTTTCAATAAGAATCTTATAACATCTTTTCAGATAAGTACAACCGACTCAAATGAACATTTTTTTTTTTTTTTGCAAAATACTGAAGTCCATTAAAATATGCCCAAACTTTTTTCATCTAATCATTATAAGGTAAAAATAGGCTCAACAGATTCTCATCAAAATTCTACTAAGGACACTAAAAAAAAATGCATAATTTCACATACAATGCATTAAACGGAAAAGATTAAGATTGCCATAACCTCTACAATATTTCAATGAGGAAGTCTTTAGCTGATTTTTTTTTTTCATAAATCCTCCATATGCCTCAAATCCAATAAAAAAATGATAAAAGCCATCATATTCTCATACATCAATATTGTACCTTTAGTGCAATTTTTCGGATAGGATAAAAATTTTCCTTTTGAAGATATCAATCAAAAAATTTCTTTAACCATCTGATCATGAGTAGAACTAGCCTTTTTTTTTCACGCAGGGGTAAACTTATAAGTAAAAGTATATAATTTGGCGCAATCCCTATTGATACGTCCACAAAAAATTGCCTTGATCGAGCACGAATCTCGAGGCATATTCCAATTGGAATTTTTTGGGATCATATGGATTCCAATTTCGGCAAACTTATAATCAAATTGAACATCTCAAAGGGACGAACCGAACAACATCGAAATTTGTCCAACCCAAGCCCAAATGGGTCCAAATCGGGGGCCCGGACCACATTTGGAAGGGTTAAAGCATTATTTGGATAATGAAATGATATCCAAATATGGCATGCTTATAGTCAAATCGAGCGTCTCGGCGAGACGAATCCAACGAGTCCAAGATCTCTGAATTCCAACACTGTTAAGGCACTTAAATAGTTAAAAAACTCTCTATGATCAGGGGAATCAATACGAGCCATCCGATGGAGCACTCTAAACATGCCCCGGATCTTCTCTAGATTTACGGGGTGCGCCACTCATGAAAATCTATAAATAGACCCCCACTCTCTACATGAGGGGGACCTTTGGCTTGAGATTGAAGAGAGCTCTGAAGCTTCAAGAGCTCTAGCACCACCGCCGCCTATCGCCGGACCACCGCCCGGCCGCCGCCTGCCGCCGGAACACCGCCCGGTCGTGCCTTCCGCCGGACCACCGGCCGCCGCCTGTCGCCTAACCACCGCCCGGTCGCCGCCTGCCACCAAGCCACCGGACCACCGCCCGGCCGCCGTCTGCCGCCTGTCGCCGGACCACCGCCCGGTCGCCGCCTGCCGGACCACAGGCCGCCGCCTGTCGCCAGACCACCGCCCGGTCGCCGCCTGCCGCCGGACCGCCGCCCGGTCGTGCCTTCCGCCGGACTGCCTGTGATGCCCCAAGATCTAACTTGGAAAGAATGTCAATCAATTTCTCAAACAATTTACTAGAGTTATCTAAAACCTTCGATTAAACAATTTAACAAACATCTATAAAATTTAAAACATCAATATACAAGTCGATTCATATCTCCAAAACATAATGTACAACACTCAGGAACTATACTATCAATACAAGTAAAGAAATCTATCCTGTCCTGAGTACAAAAGAATCCCTAATCGACCAAAAGAACAAAACCTGAAGATCTGGATCAATTCCTATCTCATGCTCCCAAGCCCTGACCTGAAAATATCAACCACATATAATGAGCTTTACAAAGCCCAGTAGGTCACCTAATACCTATAACTGAAATCAAAGCACGGCAATGCTATCAATATGCATGTCAATCAATCAAATCCATACAGGCAATGGTCAATGAGTCAATGCAATCCGGAAATCAATAGTCAATAAAACCAGTCAAGCAGCGGCAGGAAAATTGGTAAATCAACTCAATCGATCCACGCCAATCTCGAAGAAATTCTTACACAGTAGAAAATCAATCGATCCGTCAAATCAGTCAATCCAATCAAATCAAATCTATACTATCAAGTCGATGAAAGCAATACGATAAATCTCAATCTTTTCTAACAATGAATCCATGCAGCAGTCAATACGGTGCAGAAACAGTAGTAACAACAATCCTATCAATAAATCTATAAGCAGCAATATTAATGAATCTATAGGCAGCAATATCAATGAATCTATACAATGTCCATATCCATGCTATCAATGCAATATCTATATTCATCCATGTCCATATCAATACTCAATAGTATCAATGCTCGGTAAACAATCGATGAAATCAATGAAATCGTACGATACAGTAAATCCGATCAAATCAATAAAGCAGAAATCTCAATAAAACACTAAATCCGTACGTCAATACAGTAAACATGCATTTCAATACTATAATACTGAACAAGTACAAACAACTGGCTATGTTGCTGTTGTAGAATCCATATTGCTGTTGTAGATATCCATACGTTGGTTTCAATAAAAAGAGTCGTCACTCTATTGTCCGTCGGTCGCCCGTCGGCATATCTATAAACCCCTTATGACTCCCAATCGTTATATCAATAATCAATGGTTTAAAGGAAAGCCCGTCGGCCCACCATCCTGTACAGGTCAATCAATCTCCAACCAACGTTCAACCAGGTTCCACTTGTATTTCAGTATCAATAGTCAATTCAATAACCAATTCAAGAATCAATCAATAATCAATTCAATAATCCATATTAAAGCAATCTAGAACAATCATATCAATAGTCATGCACATATCAATTCAATCTATCAATTTTGGTAAAATCAGAAATCGTACGAAAATCGGGCAGAGTTACGGCAGTCTGTCAAATTTACACAAAAATCCTGTAAAAAGTCACAAATTCCAAATTTCTCCAAATTTCAGTAGAATATTCACGACATCAATACAAGACTATTATTCTATAGAATCCAAATCAAATCAAGTCCTGATATTTTTCTATTCAATTAAAATCACGTAGAATCAATTCCGACCGGTAAAATCTTCGTAGAAAATACTCAAATCGTGTACAATAGTCATATCTATAACATACCAAAAGTTGTACGGTGAAAGTTGTGTCAAATCAAAATCATGTTCAAAATTCGACTACGAAAATACAAAACAGTGCACAACTCGATCAAAACTCAATATCTCTGAAAACAGAAATAGGATTCGGAGTCCTTACCACGAGATCTTCACTTTTTCCAACAGCAGCGTCGGACGAAAAGCGCTCCGTGGTCTCCGAAAACCAGCTTTTCCTTTACTTTTCCTTCTCTTTCTCTCTCCTCAAAATATCTGATTTTATAAAATTTGATTTTTCTCTCTCCTCAAAACGAGCTGATTTGCTTAAATCATAAAGCTGATAGGCCCGGACGATCGCCAGATCGTCCTGGGACGATCAGACCAAAATCATCGGCCTGGACAGTTCCCAGAACTATGTTCAGGATGATATTTTGAACAGAACAGATCGGCCTGGACGATCTCAATATCGTCCCGGACGATCCTGTCCAGAAATCATTCCAGAAAGCACTCCAGAAATCAGCTGTTTTCAATACACTGATCGGCCTGGACGATCTCAACATCGTCCTGGACAATCCTGGGAGTAAAATCCAAATCAGAGAGGAACAGTAAGGGAACGAGATCTCACAATCTCCCCACCTTAGAAAAATGTCGTCCCGACATTTCCCTACAGGTACGAAGCAAAACAACGCAAAAAAAATCGATCCAAATCCAAATCAAATCAAAACTCGTCGAAATCCATACAAAACATCCAATGCAATCAATCAAATGTCAATATGCAATGTTCATATGTCAATGTCAATCGGTTAGTCAAATCAATCTTACCAGTAGAACCTTCTGGCCGTTGTCGATCATCACGATGCTGTACACTCTGTAGACTGTAGATGCGTGGCACCACTGGAGGAAGTGCAGGAGGTCATGGTGCAACTGTCTCTCTCTGATCTCTGACAGTCCTATCATCCATCCGATTCCCTGATCTCCCACTCTAAGCCCTCGAGCCAACAGTCCTCTGCTGTCATGTACCCGTGCCAGAATCAGTTCTTCCACCCAGTCCTTTCTGAGGACAATCTGCTGCTCTGTGCCCTTGCTGTCCACAGTGAAAACACTGCCCCGTCAACAGGTAGCACCGACCTGCATGTCGTCTACCACAGTGAATGCACGCTCGAGAACTACCAGACGATACTACCGATGCAGATCGCGATGCAGATCCCGATGCATATCCCTTCGAATCATCATACCTGCTTCTTTTCTCTCTATCTCTGTCTCTACTAGAATCATCTCGTCATACCTCATCTCTCCTCCTCCTGGTATCCTCGTACCTCGATACCGGTGTTGCCAAATCAATCTCTATCAATCGGGCCCGCTCCACCATCTCAGAAAACTCATGGATTCGGAAAGGTACTAGTGGATGCCTCAGCTCTCTGTTCAATCCGTGCAGAAATCTATAACACTTTTCCTCAGCAGTAGGAATCAAATGAGCAGCGTACCTCGCAAGTGCAGTAAACTCGGCCTCGTACTGCATCACTGACTTGCGGCCTTGCTCCAATCTCATGAAAGCTTCCTGCATCTGTCGCTGAGCTGACGGTGGTACAAACCACATCCTGAACACTGCGGTGAACTCATCCTAGGTGATCTCAGCATTGGTCTTCCCCTGGAATTTCTCTCTCTGATGTCCGATCCACCATCTCTCCGCCTCTCCCTCAAGCAGGAACACAACCAATGGTACCTTTCTATTCCCCGAACACTGCATGCTGTCAAAAATCTTTTCCACCCTCATGATCCAATCCTCAGCAGCCTGGGGTCCCATAGCCCCTTTGAACAACGGAGGCTTCAGCTTGTGAAACATCTGCAAGTGTCTATCAGCTTCTTCCTCTTTGCTCCCACTCATTTTGCTCTGAGCATCCCCCATTACATGTGCAATCGCAGTAGCCAACTGCATCATACTCTCTGAAGGTACTGGAGCTGCGCTGTGTTGCTCATTTGGTACACTGGATTCAGCCGGAGGATCCATATCTTTCACCTGCACAATAAAGAACAAATGATACACACATTGGTGGATATGATGCTGATTTGAACCGGATTGAGCTCAATTTGAACTTGATTTCAGCCCCTTGGGTCTAGTTAGGTCCTAATCAAAATTTGATTGAATTTCTAAACTGGTTTGAATCCCACCGTTGGATCAAGGAATTCGATCGAACGGCTCTGATCTACCCTCTCTCCCTTGGCGCCCTAATTGAGGCTAAAGCCTCCATCCCGCACCCTCTCACTCTCGGTTGGGAACAGACAAGAGGAGGCGGCAGAGGCTCTCCTCTCTTCCTCTGGCTGCTCTCCTCTCTTCCTCTCTCTGCACCCTCTCTCTCACGTTCTCACTCTCGGTCTCTTCTCTACTGGGACGACATCAGGAGGCCCAAGACCTCCATCTCTCTGGAACTCTCTCGCGATCCCCCCCTCTCTCTCGGTCTGTTCGGTCCGGAGACGTCAAAGGGAGCGGAGCATTCGCTCCCTCTCTCACACTCGATCTCTCTCTGGTTCGCAGAAGCCAAAGGAGTCCGAAGACTCCTTGTCTCCTCCCGATTTCGGGAACCCCGACGGTATTCCCCTCTCCCGTCCGACTCCTACCTTGGCTGTGGACTTCACGCCTTCTGTGAGAAGCCGGCCAAGTCCCCCTCTCTTTCGTCGCTGCCCTTCGCACGGACCGAACCCATGCCGGATTCGCTCGTCTCCCCGATCTCCTCTAGGTCGCACAGCTCCAGACCGAACCCGACGACTCGGCTTCGTCTCCCCTGTTCTAGCCGACCGATCCCTTTCAAAACCGCAGGTAACCCCCTTTCTTCTTCCTCTCCTTCTTCTTCTTCTTCTTCTTCTTCCTTTTCTTCTACTTTTTCTTCTTCTTCTTCTTTAGTTTTTTTTTTCTTTCTTCTCCCTCTACATTCAACTCTCAAAAAAAAAAAAGTGTTATGTTGATAAAATGCATAAGCTTCTGGAATGAACTTCTTTTTAATGCAATAGCCACATTGGTGGATATGATGCTTCTTAGTAGTATGATTTAAAACTATTATGTAGGTATTGTTTGTATGCTTCTCAGATATCACAATGAAATTTAACTAGTTTCCATATTTCATCAAGAACTTAATCATGCCGTAAAAGAATGAGCTGAATTTATTCTATTACTTCTATGTGAAGGCTAGGGCAAGTGGCAGAGCATAGTTGTATCTAGTTCTATCTGAAAATTTGGAAGCTATAAGATTTGTTGGTTACACATTAAGGGTTACTATCTTTGAAACACATGTTGCTAGCATCTGTTAGAATATCTTGAGTTATAGACCAAAGTTTGGATAGCTTATTGTGAGGTGCTATGATTAAGACTTTGATGATTGTGGTTGCTTTCTTCCATTCCAACTTTGGTGAACTTTCAGTAGATTACTTTGTAATAATTTTAACGAAGCATGTGTGCGGAAGTTCTAAAATGATTTGTGAACGTAAGATGACGATCTCTACTTTAGCCTACCCCATGAGAATCTTGTAAATATCGCATGTTAGTTGTTTGATGAAATGCCACTAGGAGAGGTTTGTGAGTTTGTTTCAAGCCAATACAACTATACATTCTTTTATATTGAGAGATTTCCCTTTAATTGATTTATCTGAGGGCCTTGCCAATACTTGATTTTAATGATAAATTTGGAGACAAATATTTGAACTTTCATGGCTTTGTTTGTATCAGATATTTATGTGAGATCTATAACTACATGCTTTTATGGTTGTGATTCATTCCATAAGCGAAGGCTAGTTCGAGATCGCTTACGTGCTTGTGTCATCCGTTTGTGATGTGCTCTTGTGAAACGAGCTTAGTTGAGGTTTATGTTTTGTCATCACGAGCCTTATTCAAAGTGAGTTAAATAAAATAAACGAGCATGAAATTTCATGACTTTTCTTCACCTGCATTTGTGGTCATTTGACTTGCCTCACCAAGTTTAGAGAATCTTCACATGATTTATGATCCACTTGAAAATTCAAGTTGATTTAATTCAAGTTTTACATTGTTGTGTGCTGGATTGTTCTCCTCAAGCTTTAAAAGCGGATTATGGTGATTTGTATTGGAAAATCTCTTGAGTTGAATTTGGGTTTTCTGTCTTTTATTTTATCTGATTAAGAGCTTTAGTTCAGTAGCATGAAACACTACCATCAATGAAGAGGGAAAAGGGTATCGTTGTGAGCATATGAATTCCATCGTACAAGTGAAGTAGCCAAATATATGGACTATGGTGGATACCTGATGGCATGTAATGTGGCGATTAGGAGCTTGTTGGAAAGCAATTGTGCATCTAATGTCTTGAATCAATGTTTTAATGTTTTGATGGCATTCTCTCTTCTCTTTCATCAATATGCATCTAAGGTGGGTTGTATTCTGAGAAGTATTTTCAGTATGGTGGAAGAGAATTTGAGGCCTTTTTGCAAAATCCTATTATATGCATTTATGCCTTTTGCAATGGAATTTTTGTATGATATTTTGACATGTATCATGTCGTGTTTTGCGAGAAAGAGATTGGAATACTTCTTTGCATTTATATGGAGAAGTTAGTAATTATTTGGGGATATTTTGTGAATATTGGAATAAAAAAAGGAGTGTATGTGTTGAAAGATTTCTTTAGTTGTCAGAATAGAGTTCATATGAGTCGTGCTTCGTTTTCTTACTTAGTCTCATGTGGTGAATGGAGAAATAAAACATGGGAATAATACTTTGTATCAAGTGGAAGTTGTTGAACAGTAATTCATAGTGTGATGGGGTATGGCTTCTAACATTTTAGGGAAGTGAATTAGCTCCAAAACTTCTGTCTTCTTATTTGTATTTAGCTCAAGTTGGATCGAAACGAAATGGTGATATTTTCTTTTGCTCTCTTGGATATTTGATGGCATGCAACATAGAGAATAAAGAATTTGCTAAGGGGTCTTTTGGATCGTTTTATGACTTAAAGGCTTTCATGATTTACTTTATATTATAATATTTAAAAGATGGATGACTTCGCTTTTTATTTGAAATACTTGATTTGATTTGTGTTGAGAATAGTTTTTATATTTTTTATGTTTGAAAGAGCCATGGTTTATTTCTACAATTGGATAAATATCATGATTCTTTTTTTTTTGTGCTATAAAATCGTGCTTCTTGTATTTCTCCTTGTTGGAAAGCCTTACGATTTATTTTGTGATAAATTTTATGAATTTTTATGAAGTTTTTGACGGTTTTACCCCACTCCAAATGTCATAAAGGCACTTGATCGTCGGTCTTTTTCTGTGGAGTTTTGTGTCAAAAGATTTTCATAGATGCTTTGTGTGGAATTTTGTGTAGTATTTCATTTAAAGGTTTTTCATGAGATATTTTGGGACTTCTAGCTTTATGATTAGCTTTGTGTGGTAGACTCATTGATGTCTTTGTAAGAACGATGTGGTATTTCGTGGGGGAGTTGTCTTTCTTCTCGCTTGCACTTGTTTTCTAAGTGGTTTTGGGATTAGCCGGTAGTAAGATCATGTTTTGGGTTTTAAGTGAGAGGTCTATTTTCGGGATTTATTTCTCTTTGTCGTTTGGAGCTTTGTTTAGAGGGTAGGTCTAGTTGTTTGAGTTGAGTCTCATTCAAGTGCCTTGTTTGGAATGTGGGGACAGTAAAGGGCATTGAAAATACCTTTTTCCCTATTCGTATTATATTGAATTAGGGAGAAGGCTATTTTAGGGACACACTTGACTTCAAAGAAGTGTGTCTAAAATAATAATGCCTACATTCCTTTTATTTCTGATTTTTATTCTTTTCTTTCTATTGTGTTTAGTCGTTCTTTCTCTTTACTTTTCGCCCTCCTACCGTTTTGTTACTTATCATTGTATTTTCATGCATAAATCCCTAAGCCTAGCGACATATGTACGAAATTCCTAAGAGTAAGAAAATAAAACCCCTTTTAGTCCTATAACCTTAGTGACATCTAAGGACAAAAATTAAGGATCGAGTCTTAGATAACATAGACTTAGGGTGCATGCTCCTTATAGGATAGAGACATTAAACTTAAATTTAGTAACACATTTTCCTAGATCTAGTATTCCTTAACTCACTAATAATCAACCAATGAAGGTTAATCTTAATTCAATGTTTAACAAATATACTAAAACACTTAATTTGTACTCGAACCATAATTAATATTTCGTAATCTCTAAAATACAAAACTTAAATTAGATCCAACAAATCTAATAATCCACTCATAACGAACTTAAAATTTAAAAGATGTAGATTGAGTTAGGACAACAAATCTAAACTAAAATTCATTAAGCTAAAAATCTTCTAAAATCCAAATCTACTAATTCACCTAAAATTCAATCAAACCTTAAACTAATCTACTAAAAATCAATCAACAAACTTCTTAATATAACTATATCAACTTGGTTTTTAGGATGGACTACTCCGGGCTGCGGGGCTAAGTGTTTTAAGGAGGCCTGGTTCCTCGAGCCTGGTGGCACAACGTCACGAACCAGTTGATAGCAAACTTAATTAATCTAACCTCTTAATTGATAATAAACTGCATAATTCATATTTCTTTCTAATTTATAACTATTGAATAATTCAATCAAATCCATCAAAATCTCTTAAATCAATCTTTTAAAATTAGCCAACAAACCCCTTAATATATAACAATCACTCCAAAGATGAAGTTTATTTGATGGACTACTCCGGGCTGCGGGGCTAAGTGTCCTAAGGAGGCCTGGTTCCTCGAGCCTGGTGGCACAACGTCACGAATGAATTTAATGGAGTGCTAAACTATAAAATTAATTATTAATGATTTGAATCAAACATCAATCGATAATAAATCACATAATATACATTTCTTTTCTAATTTACAACAAACTAAAATAATTCAACAAAAATTGGTTGCCACTGGGTAACCCAGGCCTATGAGGCTATTAAGTTAGCCCCAAGGAGGGTGAAATAAACCTCACGGCCTCGGTGTGAAACAAAGGTGGTAATCAATCAAATACTAAAAGTAAAATCTCTAAAATCAATCCTAAAAATACTAATATTTAAACTCAAATTAAAAATCTTCCTTTTGACCTCTAACAAACCAAATGCAAATAACTTGAACTAATAATCCTACATAGGACATATCCTAAATTACACAGCCTACACATATATTAGACATGTTTGATTAGAACACGACTTTTAGCTCTAGGTCAGGCTTACATTTTCTCTTGTTATTCAATGCTTGTTACATATACATGTTCTATAAATGCAATTATTAAATTTCTTGTTAGCTATATTCAATTTCCTGTTAGTTATATCTTTGTTATTTATCTGCATTTCTTTTTTGAACGGCATCTACGCTCATATATATATTTCTCTGTTATCTTTTATTGCGAGGTACATTGGAGCTTAATGATCGGGAGCTAAATGGAGCAATTTTCTTATAAGCTTTTAAGTGGCAGCGCCACATACAGTCATGTATAATTTCTGCAATTTGTAAAGTAATTTTTTAGTTATATATCAAACTGCTTCACATCACACACTGCTTGTTAGTAGGTATTCTAGCATGTTTAGGTAGCCATCCTTAGGTTAGTTCACTGACGAAGCTTTGGTCCTATAGGTCAAAGCTTACCCCCCTTCTGTGAGCCTTAGAGACCATTAGGGTCATTTAGGCCTGTAGAGTAGGTCACCTACTTGTGCCATTGGGCATCGTTGTTTTCCCACATGAAGTGGGCATCGCTAGGTTTTTGGCCTTCTGGTTTTGGGTACGATACCCCCATTTTTCTTTCTTTTTTTTCTGTGAGCCTTAGAGACCATTAAGGTCATTTAGGCCTGTAGAGTAGGCCACCTATTTGTGCCAGTGGGCACCGTTTGAATGATTTTTTGTGCGTGTACCTTGCCTGGAGGGTACCCTTAGGATGTGTTTATTTACTTTTTATGTACTCTGAATATCATGCATGCATTTATTTTTACACACCTTACCTCACATTATGCTTCACTTACATACATGCATCATATCAATAGATCTAGGGATATTTCGTATCTGTTTCATGCATCATACATGGCGTTAGGTACATTCTTTTGCATATTGTAGAGTATCTGATTGAAATCTTTTAAACTACAAATCCTTGATTTCCTAGGATAGAGCCTTCCTATCTTGTATACATATAGGGCGATTGATTGTGTTTAGGATGTTAGCTGGCAGCTCACTCCAGGCAAGCATAAGTCCAGGTTGTACACCCCTCAGTGTGTCTCCTTTCATCTGTGTTTTAAGTCTGTCATTTCTCTTAGGATAGTAATTCGATCTTTGGTCTTTTTAACTCAAAATTTTAATCATATCTTTATTCATTCAAAAATGTATAATCATCATTAAGGATAAATAGAAGAGACTCTTTGGAATAGAACTTAGGAACTTTTTCTGTGCACCAAATTAAGAAGTGAATAATACACCATCCTTAATCGAGAGTTTTCTTAGATCGAGGTCTAACATGTAATTAACTACGGGGGCTTGCGCCCGTAGGAAACCGATCCCCACAATCAAATAAACTCTATTCGATGCTGATGTATCGAATAGGGGAAATCTCGTGAACTTTTGGGTTATAGATATTATTATCCATCGAGGTTAGTAGGTGAAAGCCGCCATCCTCCATGGCTAATCGTATCTATATAACTTCATCTGCTCTTCCATCGGCCTGCTTGTGTTGATTGTAAAGGCCTACGACCATTTTGTCCTTCAGGATAGTGTGATCGTACCCTTCGCATTCGAACCACACGAGCAGAATCCTTTCGGAGACCCACAAATTTCTGGCGACCACGGTGGGACAGGTTTCTCTCTCCATCTTTGGATGTTGTATTGTTCACTTTTGTAGATAATCCTAGTTTGGTGCCTAGTTTGAGTTTCCATTTTCTATTCCACTATCTTCTCTTAATCCTTAATTAAGGTTATATCATTTTAATGTATAAAGATTTAATTAAAATTTTGAGTTTATTAGATCTGTGTTTTTTTTAATTTTCAAATTCAAATCCAGATTAATCTATTTCAAGTCAATCGTATTCAAATCAAAATTTCAATATCTATCAATTCCTAGTTGGAATTCTTTTCAGCTTAATCTTGATCCATATCATTTCAAATGAGAATCTTTATTTTCTCCTTGATTACATGATTCATATACTTGGCATAAAATCTAACATCTATCATCTTTCTTGTTTGAGATTATTTATACTTGATCTTGATTCATATCAGTCCAAATAAAATTTAAATTTGATCTTTAATGGAAGGGTCCTTAAATTTGACATATATAAATTTTTCAAAAGAAAATTTAATTTGAGAAAAGTTTGAGAGTTTAAAATTTGATACAAACTTTTGAGGAAATTTTCTTTAGAGGGTAAGTGATTTATTTTTCATAATGAAAATTTTCCTCTATTTTATTTAAAAAAAAATATAGAATGAAGTAAGTGTTGGTTGACTCCCCTAAATCCTTAAAGAAGAAAATCCATGATGATAAAAAAAGAACATGTCTCTCCCTCCCATCCTTTGTGTGGGATGATTTCATTTTTGAACTCAAATCTATATCAAAATAAAATTAAATTTAGAAATGAAAATTTTCTCCGTTAGCTTGCAATTTTCTATCTCATAGGTGTCATTTGCATTCTTATGAATTTAATTCAAAATTTTCTTAATTGAGTTGTTCATTCTTATCATATGATCGGGTTTGTTTTGTGAATTGTTCTTCCTTACATAAGAGAGTGAGTTTTCTTCTCTTATGTTTGGATGATAATTTCACAACTGAGAATGTATTCTTTTAGAGATTTAGAAAGGAAGCCAAATACAAAAGTGAAAAGATGCACAAAGCGCCAAAAATGAAAGATGCACAAAGTGCATCAAAAGTGAAAAGATGCGCAAAGCGCCAAAAGTTAAAGATACACAAAGTGTATCAAAAGTGAAAAGAAGCACAAAGTGCCACAAAATTATAAAACAGGCATAAAATGAGCCTAAAGTGAAAGTGTAAATGGCTTGCCTTTCTTGGAAATATCTAAATCTCAAAAAACTCATGTGTCCTTTGATATTTTTGATACTTGAGTTTGAAAATGATGACTTTGAATTCATATTATGCATTAATATTCTATTAGATATAAAAATATTCTTAATGCAAGAAGACAGAGAAGATTCAATTTCTTTATCTAATTTAAATCTTTTTGGATTAGATTTTAGTTCAAACAATGCTTATCTAAGGGAGAGAACCCAGTTTAGCTTGTAGGGAGCTTGACTTGGGTTAGCAAATTTCAAATCCCTAACTTTTTTGGATTTAGATGGAGTCAACCCACCTCTTACTGAATTTCAAATTTGGTTCCACTTGTTATTTTGATTGAGCCAAAATAATCAAGAGGTAAATCTTTCATTTTGAAAAATAATGCTCTTACTCTTTGATGAAATTTCTCCTCTTTGAAAAATTATGTAAATCAAACTTATCTCAAATTAATTGGTGAGTGTTTAACATTTTTTTAGTGGATCCACTATCGAGTATGTTTAAACACTTATCTTGTTCTCTTGAAAATTCATGCATGAAAATTTTTGGATCCCAACATTTGATTATAAATCATTCTTAAGGACTGATATGATATTCCCTTGATTGCACTCTCATTTCTTTTGGAATCTTGGTTGTTTTGCTTGCTTGTTTGAGAGCTACTCACTCATTCAAACTTGTTGTTTCTGTTCACTTGTTTGGGAGCCACTTTCCCATTCAAGTTATTAGTTTTGGTCACCTGCTTTGGAACCACTATCCCATACAGGTTGTTTTGTTCACTTGTTTGGGAGCCACTATCCCATTCAAGTTGTGGTCTTTGTTCACTTGTTGGGAATCACTCCCCTGTTCAAGTTGTCATTTATATTCACTTGCTTGGGAACTATCATCCCATTCAAGTTGTTGGTGTTTCTCACTTGTTTTGGAAGTCACTCTTCCATTCAAGTTCTTATTTTAGTTCTTAGTTGAGTTCATCCCTTGGATCTTTCTGTGATTGCTCTGTTATGTTCCTCCTCAATTTGATATAATGATAGCTTTTACCTTGATTTGCATGTGAGTATTCATCTTCATTACATGTCGTTCTTCCTCCACGGACAGACCCGTAGGAGAGGTTTCTCATTCGATTTCTGGTGAATTTCTTTGTTCGAGAGATCCCCTTTCGCCACTCCACTTCTTTTTCGCTCTTTGTTCTGCCGTTTCGAATATGATCAGGCAAACATTGAGTAATCCTCATTCACCATTTCGAATATGGTCAGGTGGATGTTGGATCCTTTTTCTCTCTTTTGCCCTGCTGTTGCGAATGTGGTCAAGCAGGCATTAGACCTCTTTGGGAAGCTCTTTATTCGCTGTTGCGAATATGGTCAGGTGGATATTGAGCTGTTCTCATTCGTCGTTGCGAATACGGTCATGCGAATGTTGAACCCCCTTTCTCTTTTCCCCTTTGTCTCGCTGTTTCGATCTGGTCAAGCGAACATTGGGTTGTCCTCATTCACTGTTTCGATTTGATCAGGTGAATGTTGGATTTTGTCTTTTGTCCCACCGTTGTGATTTTGGTCAGGTGGACATTAGACTTTCGGAAGGGCTCATTATTCGCTGTTGCGAATATGGTCAGGTGGATTTTGAGCCATTCTCATTCGCTGTTTCGATCTGGTCAGATGAATGTGAACTCCCCTTTCTGGTTGAGAGAGCCCGACAGAGTCCCTGGGAGGCATTCCTCACTACCTTGTCCTCTTCTTATCACCTCGGCATATGCGCCGGGTGATTGTTGAGTGTACTTTCCTCTTTTGTCCCACCGTTGCGATTTTGGTCATGTGGACATTAGACTTTCGGAAGGGCTCATTATTCGCTGTTGCGAATATGGTTAGGTGGATTTTGAGCCATTCTCATTCGCTGTTGCGATCTGGTCAGGCGAATGTGAACTCCCCTTTCTGTTGAGAGAGCCCGACAGAGTCCTTGGGAGGCATTCCTCACTACTTTTCTCTTTTGTCCCACCATTGCGATTTTGGTCAGGTGGACATTAGACTTTCGGGAGGGCTCATTATTCGCTGTTGCGAATATGGTCAGGTGGATTTTGAGCCATTCTCATTCGCTGTTTCGATCTGGTCAGGCGAATGTTGAACTCCCTTTTCTGGTTGAGAGAGCCCGACAGAGTCCCTGGGAGGCATTCCTCACTACTCTTTCCTCTTTTGTCCCACCGTTGCGATTTTGGTCAGGTGGACATTAAACTTTCGGGAGGGCTCATTATTCGCTGTTGCGAATATGGTCAGGTGGATTTTGAGCCATTCTCATTCGCTGTTGCGATCTGGTCAGGCGAATGTTGAACTCCCCTTTTCCTTGACCCTTTGTTTCGCCGTTTCGATTTGGTCATGTGAACATTGGGTCATCCTCATCTGCCGTTTCGATCAGGTCATGTGGATGTTGGATTTCTTTTTCCTTCTGTTCTGCTGTTTCGATCTGGTCAGGCAAACAGTCGTTTTCTTACTCTACTCTTGTTCACTGTTTCGATTTGGTCAAGTGAGCACTGAGTTTTCCCCATTCACTGTTTCGATCTGGTCAGGTGAATGTGGGACGTTTCTCTTTTTCCTTCTGTTCTGCTGTTTCGATCTGGTCAGGCAGACAGTCGATTCTTTACTTTTCTCTACTCTTGTTCACTGTTTCGATCTGGTCAGGTGAGCATTGAGTTTTCCCCATTCGCTGTTGCGAATATGGTCAGGTGGATGTGGGACCCCCTCTTTCTTTCTCCTTCTATTCTGCTGTTTCGATCTGGTCAGGCAGACAGTTGGCTCTTTCCTTTCTTTACTCTTTACTCACTGTTTCGAATATGGTCAAGTGAGTCTTGAGTCTTTTTCTCCATTCACTGTTTCGATCTGGTCAGCTGAATGTGGGATGTTTCTCTTTTTTTCCTTCTGTTATGCTGTTTTGATCTGGTCAGGCAGACAGTCGTTTCCTTACTCTACTCTTGTTCACTGTTTCGATCTGGTCAGGTGAGCATTGAGTCTTCCCCATTCGCTGTTGCGAATATGGTCAGGTGGATGTGGGACTCCCTCTTTCTTTCTCATTCTATTCTGCTGTTTCGATCTGGTTAGACAGACAGTTGGCTCTTTCCTTTCCTTACTCTTCCCTCACTGTTTCGAATATGGTCAAGTGAGTCTTGAGTTTTCTCCATTCACTGTTTCGATATGATCAGGTGGATGTGAGACCCCTTTTCCTCTCTATTCTGCTGTTGCGATGTGGTCAAGCAGATAGATGACTTCCTTATCTTTGATTATTCTTCATTACCTCCTTATGATTATTACTCTTTGCTATTTGATATAATTTTCAAGTGATAGTTGAATTCCTTTCTCCTCGCACCACCTTAGACATGTACTCTAGGTGATCGTTGAGTCTACTCTAGTTCTTTATGTCACTACTTTGATTTTGCTCATATGGGCATAGAATCCTTTTCTCTTATATTCTGCTGTTGTGATTAGGCAGATAGTTGAGCTTCTTTGCTTGGCTCTTTCTCGCTATCCTAGTTTGGTTGAGTGAGCATTGAGTATTCTTCGTTCGCTGTTTCGATTTGGTCAGGCGAACATTAAGTTTCTTTCTTTCTTTTGTCCCACCATGTTTGCATGATTGGGTGAGCATTATATGAATGAATGAATGTTGTATGACTGTATCATCATTGCATGATTTGGAAACTATTGTATGATTATTTGAGCATATAATTGAGTGACTATTATTCATATGAACCACTGTATGATTATACGATTGTTATTGTGTGGTTTGATAATCATTATGTAACTAGATAATTATTGTGTGATTATATGAATATCATATGGTTGTATTTATGACTTGATTATGTGCTATTGAATGATCGCATCACTATTGCATGACTTGATTATGTGCTATTGAGCTTCTTGGCTCTTGCATTATGTGCTTATAACTTGATTACTATGTAGGTGCATGATCATTGCATAGTCATATGATTGTTGATGACTATTACACCATCATTTGCTTATTATTATGTGGTTTATTGATTAGATATGTATCGTATATTTATCGTATGGTTGTATGCTTATTATGTGATAGCATGATTATAATATAGCTTAGTTACTGCTATGTGATTATGTGATTATGATATGAGTGTTTGATGGTTGCTTGATTATATGACATTATGAGAATATATGGTTATTGAGTGATTTGATGATAATTATGTGATTGAATGATCATCTCATAATTATACGTTTGCATGAGCATTGTGTGATTGTGTGATCATAGCATGGTGGGACACTTGTTGCATGCTTGTTGTATGATTGCATGCTTCTTGATTCTCTTTAGCCAGTTGTAGGATTCTTCCTAGCGAGTCTTTCTTTTTATTGTAGGATTGCACCTTCTTAGCGAGTCTTCCTATGGATCGTAGGATTGCATCTTCTTGGGGAACCTCATTCGTGGTTTTTTTTTTTGTTGGGTTGTACCTCCTTAGGGATAGGGAGGTCAACGCCAACACTTGCGATTCACCCATTGTTCACCGCACCTGTTGGGGTGGAGTTTGTTGACCTCATTTTTGTCTTGATTTGCCATCGAGCATGTTTGATCGAGTTGAGCGGGCCTCGTCGAGCTCGACTCAACCCGAATCAGCATCGATTCGAGTTTGATTTTATTATTATTATTATTATTATTATTATTATTATTATTATTATTATTATTATTATTATTATTTTGGAATTAATTTGATCGAATTGGGCTGAATTTGAATTAACCTGATTTGAACCGGATTGAGCTCAATTTGAACTTGATTTCAGCCCCTTGGGTCTAGTTAGGTCCTAATCAAAATTTGATTGAATTTCCAAACTGGTTTGAATCCCACCGTTGGATCAAGGAATTCGATCGAACGGCTCTGATCTACCCTCTCTCCTTGGCGCCCTAATTGAGGCTAAAGCCTCCATCCCGCACCCTCTCACTCTCGGTTGGGAACAGACAAGAGGAGGCGGCAGAGGCTCTCCTCTCTTCCTCTGGCTGCTCTCCTCTCTTCCTCTCTCTGCACCCTCTCTCTCACGTTCTCACTCTCGGTCTCTTCTCTACTGGGACGACATCAGGAGGCCCAAGACCTCCATCTCTCTGGAACTCTCTCGCGATCCCCCCCTCTCTCTCGGTCTGTTCGGTCCGGAGACGTCAAAGGGAGCGGAGCATTCGCTCCCTCTCTCACACTCGATCTCTCTCTGGTTCGCAGAAGCCAAAGGAGTCCAAAGACTCCTTGTCTCCTCCCGATTTCGGGAACCCCGACGGTATTCCCCTCTCCCGTCCGACTCCTACCTTGGCTGTGGACTTCACGCCTTCTGTGAGAAGCCAGCCAAGTCCCCCTCTCTTTCGTCGCTGCCCTTCGCACGGACCGAACCCATGCCGGATTCGCTCGTCTCTCCGATCTCCTCTAGGTCGCACAGCTCCAGACCGAACCCGACGACTCGGCTTCGTCTCCTCTGTTCTAGCCGACCGATCCCTTTCAAAACCGCAGGTAACCCCCTTTCTTCTTCCTCTCCTTCTTCTTCTTCTTCTTCTTCTTCCTTTTCTTCTACTTTTTCTTCTTCTTCTTCTTTAGTTTTTTTTTTTCTTTCTTCTCCCTCTACATTCAACTCTCAAAAAAAAAAAAGTGTTATGTTGATAAAATGCATAAGCTTCTGGAATGAACTTCTTTTTAATGCAATAGCCACATTGGTGGATATGATGCTTCTTAGTAGTATGATTTAAAACTATTATGTAGGTATTGTTTGTATGCTTCTCAGAGATCACAATGAAATTTAACTAGTTTCCATATTTCATCAAGAACTTAATCATGCCGTAAAAGAATGAGCTGAATTTATTCTATTACTTCTATGTGAAGGCTAGGGCAAGTGGCAGAGCATAGTTGTATCTAGTTCTATCTGAAAATTTGGAAGCTATAAGATTTGTTGGTTACACATTAAGGGTTACTATCTTTGAAACACATGTTGCTAGCATCTGTTAGAATATCTTGAGTTATAGACCAAAGTTTGGATAGCTTATTGTGAGGTGCTATGATTAAGACTTTGATGATTGTGGTTGCTTTCTTCCATTCCAACTTTGGTGAACTTTCAGTAGATTACTTTGTAATAATTTTAACGAAGCATGTGTGCGGAAGTTCTAAAATGATTTGTGAACGTAAGATGACGATCTCTACTTTAGCCTACCCCATGAGAATCTTGTAAATATCGCATGTTAGTTGTTTGATGAAATGCCACTAGGAGAGGTTTGTGAGTTTGTTTCAAGCCAATACAACTATACATTCTTTTATATTGAGAGATTTCCCTTTAATTGATTTATCTGAGGGCCTTGCCAATACTTGATTTTAATGATAAATTTGGAGACAAATATTTGAACTTTCATGGCTTTGTTTGTATCAGATATTTATGTGAGATCTATAACTACATGCTTTTATGGTTGTGATTCATTCCATAAGCGAAGGCTAGTTCGAGATCGCTTACGTGCTTGTGTCATCCGTTTGTGATGTGCTCTTGTGAAACGAGCTTAGTTGAGGTTTATGTTTTGTCATCACGAGCCTTATTCAAAGTGAGTTAAATAAAATAAACGAGCATGAAATTTCATGACTTTTCTTCACCTGCATTTGTGGTCATTTGACTTGCCTCACCAAGTTTAGAGAATCTTCACATGATTTATGATCCACTTGAAAATTCAAGTTGATTTAATTCAAGTTTTACATTGTTGTGTGCTGGATTGTTCTCTTCAAGCTTTAAAAGCAGATTATGGTGATTTGTATTGGAAAATCTCTTGAGTTGAATTTGGGTTTTCTGTCTTTTATTTTATCTGATTAAGAGCTTTAGTTCAGTAGCATGAAACACTACCATCAATGAAGAGGGAAAAGGGTATCGTTGTGAGCATATGAATTCCATCGTACAAGTGAAGTAGCCAAATATATGGACTATGGTGGATACCTGATGGCATGTAATGTGGCGATTAGGAGCTTGTTGGAAAGCAATTGTGCATCTAATGTCTTGAATCAATGTTGTAATGTTTTGATGGCATTCTCTCTTCTCTTTCATCAATATGCATCTAAGGTGGGTTGTATTCTGAGAAGTATTTTCAGTATGGTGGAAGAGAATTTGAGGCCTTTTTGCAAAATCCTATTATATGCATTTATGCCTTTTGCAATGGAATTTTTGTATGATATTTTGACATGTATCATGTCGTGTTTTGCGAGAAAGAGATTGGAATACTTCTTTGCATTTATATGAAGAAGTTAGTAATTATTTGGGGATATTTTGTGAATATTGGAATAAAAAAAGGAGTGTATGTGTTGAAAGATTTCTTTAGTTGTCATAATAGAGTTCATATGAGTCGTGCTTCGTTTTCTTGCTTAGTCTCATGTGGTGAATGGAGAAATAAAACATGGGAATAATACTTTGTATCAAGTGGAAGTTGTTGAACAGTAATTCATAGTGTGATGGGGTATGGCTTCTAACATTTTAGGGAAGTGAATTAGCTCCAAAACTTCTGTCTTCTTATTTGTATTTAGCTCAAGTTGGATCGAAACGAAATGGTGATATTTTCTTTTGCTCTCTTGGATATTTGATGGCATGCAACATAGAGAATAAAGAATTTGCTAAGGGGTCTTTTGGATCGTTTTATGACTTAAAGGCTTTCATGATTAACTTTATATTATAATATTTGAAAGATGGATGACTTCGCTTTTTATTTGAAATACTTGATTTGATTTGTGTTGAGAATAGTTTTTATATATTTTATGTTTGAAAGAGCCATGGTTTATTTCTACAATTGGATAAATATCATGATTCTTTTTTTTTTTTTTGTGCTATAAAATCGTGCTTCTTGTATTTCTCCTTGTTGGAAAGCCTTACGATTTATTTTGTGATAAATTTTATGAATTTTTTTGAAGTTTTTGACAGTTTTACCCCACTCCAAATGTCATAAAGGCACTTGATCGTCGGTCTTTTTCTGTGGAGTTTTGTGTCAAAAGATTTTCATAGATGCTTTGTGTGGAATTTTGTGTAGTATTTCATTTAAAGGTTTTTCATGAGATATTTTGGGACTTCTAGCTTTATGATTAGCTTTGTGTGGTAGACTCATTGATGTCTTTGTAAGAACGATGTGGTATTTCGTGGGGGAGTTGTCTTTCTTCTCGCTTGCACTTGTTTTCTAAGTGATTTTGGGATTAGTCGGTAGTAAGATCATGTTTTGGGTTTTAAGTGAGAGGTCTATTTTCGGGATTTATTTCTCTTTGTCGTTTGGAGCTTTGTTTAGAGGGTAGGTCTAGTTGTTTGAGTTGAGTCTCATTCAAGTGCCTTGTTTGGAATGTGGGGACAGTAAAGGGCATTGAAAATACCTTTTTCCTTATTCGTATTATATTGAATTAGGGAGAAGGCTATTTTAGGGACACACTTGGCTTCAAAGAAGTGTGTCTAAAATAATAATGCCTACATTCCTTTTATTTCTAATTTTTATTCTTTTCTTTCTATTGTGTTTAGTCGTTCTTTCTCTTTACTTCTCGCCCTCCTACCGTTTTGTTACTTATCATTGTATTTTCATGCATAAATCCCTAAGCCTAGCGACATATGTACGAAAGTCCTAAGAGTTAGAAAATAAAACCCCTTTTAGTCCTATAACCTTAGTGACATCTAAGGACAAAAATTAAGGATCGAGTCTTAGATAACATAGACTTAGGGTGCATGCTCATAGGATAGAGACATTAAACTTAAATTTAATAACATATTTTCCTAGATCTAGTATTCCTTAACTCACTAATAATCAACCAATGAAGGTTAATCTTAATTCAATGTTTAACAAATACACTAAAACACTTAATTTGTACTCGAACCATAATTAATATTTCGTAATCTCTAAAATACAAAACTTAAATTAGATCCAACAAATCTAATAATCCACTCATAACGAACTTAAAATTTAAAAGATGTAGATTGAGTTAGGACAACAAATCTAAACTAAAATTCATTAAGCTAAAAATCTTCTAAAATCCAAATCTACTAATTCACCTAAAATTCAATCAAACCTTAAACTAATCTACTAAAAATCAATCAACAAACTTCTTAATATAACTATATCAATTTAGTTTTTAGGATGGACTACTCCGGGCTGCGGGGCTAAGTGTCCTAAGGAGGCCTGGTTCCTCGAGCCTGGTGGCACAACGCCACAAACCAGTTGATAGCAAACTTAATTAATCTAACCTCTTAATTGATAATAAACTGCATAATTCATATTTCTTTCTAATTTATAACTATTGAATAATTCAATCAAATCCATCAAAATCTCTTAAATCAATCTTTTAAAATTAGCCAACAAACCCCTTAATATATAACAATCACTCCAAAGATGAAGTTTATTGGATGGACTACTCCGGGCTGCGGGGCTAAGTGTCCAAAGGAGGCCTGGTTCCTCGATCCTGGTGGCACAACGCCACGAATGAATTTAATGGAGTGCTAAACTATAAAATTAATTATTAATGATTTGAATCAAACATCAATCGATAATAAATCACATAATATACATTTCTTTTCTAATTTACAACAAACTAAAATAATTCAACAAAAATTGGTTGCCACTGGGTAACCCAGGCCTACGAGGCTATTAAGTTAGCCCCAAGGAGGGTGAAATAAACCTCACGGCCTCGGTGTGAAACAAAGGTGGTAATCAATCAAATACTAAAAGTAAAATCTCTAAAATCAATCCTAAAAATACTAATATTTAAACTCAAATTAAAAATCTTCCTTTTGACCTCTAACAAACCAAATGTAAATAACTTGAACTAATAATCCTACATAGGACATACCCTAAATTACACAGCCTATACATACATTAGACATGTTTGATTAGAACACGACTTTTAGCTCTATGTCAGGCTTATATTTTCTCTTGTTATTCAATGCTTGTTACATATACATGTTCTATAAATGCAATTATTAAATTTTCTGTTAGCTATATTCAATTTTCTGTTAGTTATATCTTTGTTATTTATCTGCATTTCTTTTCTGAACGGCATCTACGCTCATATATATATTTCTCTGTTATCTTTTCTTGCGAGGTACATTGGAGCTTAATGATCGGGAGCTAAATGGAGCAATTTTCTTATAAGCTTTTAAGTGGCAGCGCCACATACAGTCAGGTATAATTTCTGCAATTTGTAAAGTAAATTTTTAGTTATATATCGAACTGCTTCACATCACACACTGCTTGTTAGTAGGTATTCTAGCATGTTTAGGTAGCCAGCCTTAGGTTAGTTCACTGACGAAGCTTTGGTCCTATAGGTCAAAGCTTACCCCCCTTCTGTGAGTCTTAGAGACCATTAGGGTCATTTAGGCCTGTAGAGTAGGCCACCTACTTGTGATATTGGGCATCGTTGTTTTCCCACACGAAGTGGGCATCGCTAGGTTTTTGGCCTTCTAGTTTTGGGTACGATACCCCCCTTTTTCTTTCTTTTTTTTTGTGAGCCTTAGAGACCATTAGGGTCATTTAGGCCTGTAGAGTAGGCCACCTATTTGTGCCAGTGGGCACCGTTTGAATGATTTTCTGTGCGGGTACCTTGCCTGGAGGGTACCCTTAGGATGTGTTTATTTACTTTTTATGTACTCTGAATATCATGCATGCATTTGTTTTTACACACCTTACCTCACATTATGCTTCACTTACATACATGCATCATATCAATAGATCTAGGGATATTTCGTATCTGTTTCATGCATCATACATGGCGTTAGGTACATTCTTTTGCATATTGTAGAGTATCTGATTGAAATCTTTTAAACTACAAATCCTTGATTTCCTAGGATAGAGCCTTCCTATCTTGTATACATATAGGGCGATTGATTGTGTTTAGGATGTTAGCTGGCAGCTCACTCCAGGCAAGCATAAGTCCAGGTTGTACACCCCTCAGTGTGTCTCCTTTCATCTGTGTTTTGAGTCTGTCATTTCTCTTAGGATAGCAATTCGATCTTTGGTCTTTTTAACTCAAAATTTTAATCATATCTTTATTCATTCAAAAATGTATAATCATCATTAAGGATAAATAGAAGAGACTCTTTGGAATAGAACTTAGGAACTTTTTCTGTGCACCAAATTAAGAAGTGAATAATACACCGTCCTTAATCGAGAGTTTTCTTAGATCGAGGTCTAAGATGTAATTAACTACGGGGGCTTGCGCCCGTAGGAAACCGATCCCCACAATCAAATAAACTTCATTCGATGCTGATGTATCGAATAGGGGAAATCTCGTGAACTTTTGGGTTATAGATATTATTATCCATCGAGGTTAGTAGGTGAAAGCCGCCATCCTCCATGGCTAATCGTATCTATAACTCCATCTGCTCTTCCATCGGCCTACTTGTGTTGATTGTAAAGGCCTACGACCATTTTGTCCTTCGGGATAGTGTGATCGTACCCTTCGCATTCGAACCACACGAGCAGAATCCTTTCGGAGACCCACAAATATTCACGACATCAATACAAGTCTATTATTCTATAGAATCCAAATCAAATCAAGTCATGATATTTTTCTATTCAATTAAAATCGCGTAGAATCAATTCCGACCTGTAAAATCTTCGCATAAAATACTCAAATCGTGTACAATAGTCATATCTATAACATACCAAAAGTTGTGCGGTGAAAGTTGTGTCAAATCAAAATCATGTCCAAAATTTGACTACAAAAACACAAAATAGTGCACAACTCGATCAAAACTCAATATCTCTGAAAACAGAAACAGGATTCGGAGTCCTTACCACGAGATCTTCACTTTTCCCAACAGCAGCGTCGGACGAAAAGCGCTCCGCGGTCTCCGAAAACCAGCTTTTCCTTCTCTTTCTCTCTCCTCAAAATATCTGATTTTATAAAATTTGATTTTCTCTCTTCTCAAAACGAGCTGATTTGCTTAAATCATAAAGCTGATCGGCCTGGCCGATCGCCAGATCGTCCTAGGACGATCAGACCAAAATCATCGGCCTGGACAGTTCCCAGAACTATGTTCAAGACGATATTTTGAACAGTAAAGATCGGCCTGGACGATCTCAATATCATCCCGGACGATCCTGTCCAGAAATCATTTCAGAAAGCACTCCAGAAATCAGCTATTTTCAATGCTCTGATCGGCCTGGACGATCTCAACATCGTCCTGGACGATCCTGGGAGTAAAATCCAAATCAGAGAGGAATAGTAAGGGAATGAGATCTCACAATCTCCCCACCTTAGAAAAATGTCGTCCCGACATTTCCCTACAGGTACGAAGCAAAACAACGCAAAACAAATCGATCCAAATCTAAATCCAAATCAAAACTCGTCGAAATCCATACAAAACATCCAATGCAATCAATCAAATGTCAATATGCAATGTTCATATGTCAATGTCAATCGGTTAGTCAAATCAATCTTACCAGTAGAACCTTCTGGTCGTTGTTGATCGTCACGATGCTGTACACTCTGTAGACTGTAGATGCGTGGCACCACTGGAGGAAGTGCAGGAGGTTGTGGTGCAACTGTCTCTCTCTGATCTATGACAGTCCTATCATCCATCCGATTCCCTGATCTCTCACTGTAAGCCCTCGAGCCAACAGTCCTCTGCTGTCCTGTACCCGTGCCAGAATCAGTCCTTCCACCCAGTCCTTTCTGAGGACAATCTGCTGCTCTGTGCCCTTGCTGTCCACATTGAAAACACTGCCCCGTCAACAGGTAGCACCGACCTGCATGTCATCTACCATAGTGAATGCACGCTCGAGAACTACTAGACGATATTACCGATGCAGATCGCGATGCAGATCCCGATGCAGATCCCTTCGAATCATCATACCTGCTTCTTTTCTCTCTATCTCTATATCTACCAGAATCATCTCGTCGTACCTCATCTCTCATCCTCCTGGTATCCTCGTACCTCGATACCGGTGTTGTCAAATCAATCTCTATCAATCGGGCCCGCTTCACCAGCTCAGAAAACTCATGGATTCGGAAAGGTACTAGTGGATGCCTCAGCTCCCTATTCAATCCGCGCAGAAATCTATAACACTTTTCCTCAGCAGTAGGAATCAAATGAGCAGCGTACCTCGTAAGTGCAGTATACTCGGCCTCGTATTGCATCACTGACTTGCGGCCTTGCTCCAATCTCATGAAAGCTTCCTGCATCTGTCGCTGAGCTGACGGTGGTACAAACCACATCCTGAACACTGCGGTGAACTCATCCAGGTGATCTCAGCATTGGTCTTCCCCTGGAATTTCTCTCTCTGCTGTCTGATCCACCATCTCTTCGCCTCTCCCTCAAACAGGAACACAGCCAATGGTACCTTTCTATTCCCCGGATACTGCATGCTGTCAAAAATCTTTTCCACCCTCATGATCCAATCCTCAGCAGCCTGGGGTCCCACAGCCCCTTTGAATAACGGAGGCTTCAGCTTGTGAAACATCTGCAAGTGTCTATCAGCTTCTTCCTCTTTGCTCCCACTCATTTTGCTCTGAGCATCCCCCATTACATGTGCAATCACAGTAGCCAACTGCATCATACTCTCTGAAGGTACTGGAGCTGCGCTGTGTTGCTCATTTGGTACACTGGATTCAGCCGGAGAATCTATATCTTTTCACCTGCACAATTCAGAACAAATGATACACACATGCAACGATGTATGCCAATAATGCTCTTAAAGCTACCCAATCTACCCAATTCTCAATCCAATCCTACAACTCTGGTAACAATCCATTCTTCCAATAACACTGCTCTGATACCAATTTGTGATGCCCCAAGATCTAACTTGGAAAGAATGTCAATCAATTTCTCAAACAATTTACCAGAGTTATCTAAAACCTTCGATTAAACAATTTAACAAACATCTATAAAATTTAAAACATCAATATACAAGTCGATTCATATCTCCAAAACATCATGTACAACACTCAGGAACTATACTATCAATACAAGTAAAGAAATCTATCCTGTCCTGAGTACAAAAGAATCCCTAATCGACCAAAAGAATAAAACCTGAAGATCTGGATCAATTCCTATCTCATGCTCCCAAGCCCTGACCTGAAAATATCAACCACATATAATGAGCTTTACAAAGCCCAGCAGGTCACCTAATACCTATAACTGAAATCAAAGCACGGCAATGCTATCAATATGCATGTCAATCAATCAAATCCATACAGGCAATGGTCAATGAGTCAATGCAATCCGGAAATCAATAGTCAATAAAACCAGTCAATGCAGCAGCAGGCAAATCGGTAAATCAACTCAATCGATCCACATCAATCTCAAAGAAATTCGTACACAGTAGAAAATCAATCGATCTGTCAAATCAGTCAATCCAATCAAATCAAATCTATACTATCAAGTCGATGAAAGCAATACGATAAATCTCAATCTTTTCTAACAATGAATCCATGCAGCAGTCAATACGGTGCAGAAACAGTAGTAACAATAATCCTATCAATAAATCTATAAGCAGCAATATCAATGAATCTATAGGCAGCAATATCAATGAATCTATACAATGTCCATATCAATGCTATCAATGCAATATCTATATCTATCCATATCCATATCAATACTCAATAGTATCAATGCTCGGTAAACAATCGATGAAATCAATGAAATCGTACGATACAGTAAATCCGATCAAATCAATAAAGCAGAAATCTCGATAAAACACTAAATCCGTACGTCAATACAGTAAACATACATTTCAATACTATAATACTGAACAAGTACAAACAACTGGCTATGTTGCTGTTGTAGAATCCATATTGCTGTTGTAGATATCCATACGTTGGTTTCAATAAAAAGAGTCGTCACTCTATTGCTCGTCGGCCGCCCGTCGGCATATCTATAAACCCCTTATGACTCCTAATCGTTATATCAATAATCAATGGTTTAAAGGAAAGCCCGTCGGCCCACCATCCTGTACAGGTCAATCAATCTCCAGCCAACGTTCAACTAGGTTCCACTTGTATTTCAGTATCAATAGTTAATTCAATAATCAATTCAAGAATCAATCAATAATCAATTCAATAATTCATATTAAAGCAATCTAGAACAATCATATTAATAGTCATGCACATATCAATTCAATCTATCAATTTCGTGAAAAATCAGAAATCGTACGAAAATCGGGCAGAGTAACGGCAGTCTGTCAAATTTACACAAAAATCCTGCAAAAAGTCACAAATTCCAAATTTCTCCAAATTACAGTAGAATATTCACGACATCAATACAAGACTATTATTCTATAGAATCCAAATCAAGTCCTGATATTTTTCTATTCAATTAAAATCGCATAGAATCAATTCCGACCGGTAAAATCTTCGCAAAAAATACTCAAATCGTGTACAATAGTCATATCTATAACATACCAAAAGTTGTGCAGTGAAAGTTATGTCAAATCAAAATCATGTCCAAAATTCGACTACGAAAACACAAAACAGTGCACAACTCGATCAAAACTCAATATCTCTGAAAACAGAAACAGGATTCGGAGTCCTTACCATGAGATCTTCACTTTTCCCAACAGCAGCGTCAGATGAAAAGCGCTCCGCGGTCTCCGAAAACCAGCTTTTCCTTTACTTTTCCTTCTCTTTCTCTCTCCTCAAAATATCTGATTTTAAAAAATTTGATTTTCTCTCTCCTCAAAACGAGCTGATTTGCTTAAATCATAAAGCTGATCGGCCCGGCCGATCGCCAGATCATCCTGGGACGATCAGACCAAAATCATTGGCCTGGACAGTTCCCAGAACTATGTTCAGGACGATATTTTGAACAGTACAGATCGGCCTGGACGATCTCAATATCATCCCGGACGATCCTGTCCAGAAATCATTCCAGAAAGCACTCCAGAAATCAGCTGTTTTCAATGCACTGATCGGCCTGGACGATCTCAACATCGTCCTGGACGATCCTGGGAGTAAAATCCAAATCAGAGAGGAACAGTAAGGGAACAAGATCTCACACTGCCACCCTGCCGCTGCCTGCAACCGGACTTCAGACCGACCTTCGTCGGACTACCGCTCAGCTGCCGCCCGACGCCAGACCATCGCTCGGTCGCCGCCTGCCAGACTTCAGCCCGACCTTCGTCGGACTACCGCCCGGCCTCCACCTGCCGGACATCCGTACGACCATCTCCAGACCTTTGACTCTCTCTCCAAATCACTGTAATTCGACCGCCTCTAAATCGAGGGACGGGTCAACCCTTGTAATTCACTCAAGTTTAGTGGAATATTTTCACCTGGGCAAGGCCCCGTGGTTTTTCCCTCTTCGGGCTTTCCACGTAAAAAAAGATTTGGTTTTCTACTTCTCTCTTTCTGTTTGTGTGTTGGATATTCGTGAATCGCTAAGACAAAAAGTTTACTCACTCTACTGCCACGAATCTTTTAGACCACAACACCTATTTTCATACCCTTGTTTGTTGTGCTCTTCTCAAATATTTCGGAGTCTAAGGGGACAACGTCTTCTGACGGGATTTGATCTCAACACAATGTGTTTAATTATGTTGGAAGCAATTGTCTAATGATCATAGTATTTTGAAACTTTTTTTTTGTGGAGGGGGGGGGGGGGGGGGGGGGGGGGGGGGGGGGGGGAGGGAGGGACAATTGCCTAAAAACCTTTATAATAAAGGCAAAAAGAATAGATGAAAGGTGATACATTACCTAAAGGATCATATAATAAAAAAAAAAAATTTCTAGGAAGGGTAATTGTCCCTTCGAGCTTAAGGTGGATCCACCCCTAGATCTCATCAAACTTAAATTAATGTAAGCATCAATATTTATGACATTTTGTATTTCAAATAGCAATAATTAAATTTTTATTACTTTATTACTACTTTCTTTTTTATTCTTTTTAAAAAAAATTATTATGAAAAAATATTTTCTATAATTATAATGATAAAATTATTTTATTTCTTATAATTTTATGATAACTTTATAAAAATACTCACACCATCTAAAATAAATTCTAGTAGATATAAAATTCTTTAAATTATTTTATTGAAGTAATTTTATATCATTTTTTTAAAGAAATTTTTTTTTTAGTCTTCGTCGTGTTGGGTGGAGTAAACAATTGTTGAACTACTATAAAAGCATTGAAGGAATGTACGAGTCCGGAGAATGCTGGGGTGGGCTCGTCTTCCGCGAAAGTTGAGCCATGCTTCTCTGCTTCTTGCTCGATCTGCGAAACATTTCCACGGTTCAGCTCAAAGATCTGAAGGAGGTGATTCGACCTTGCTCCAGTTTCTTCTTATTTGATTTTGATCTCCACCTCACTCTGTCATTGTTGAGTTTCTCTTGATCCATCCATTCAATGCATCTTCTCGTACTCTTCAATGATTTTTCCTAACCAAAAACTGGCGGCAGAGTTTGCTGCAGCTTGCTGATCTCTACGCGGTGGGCTATGTGGGAATGGAGCGAGTGTTGCGGACGGCGGAGACGAAGGTACTCCCAGATCGGATTGGGTTATGTTACATCCAGAGGAACGAATCATCTTCATGTTCATCTTCTTCTGAGGTTTGTGGTTAGCGAACTTCGTTACTCGTCGTTTTTATTTAGCTACAAGACTGCACTGCCGTGAAGAGTTTTTGCGTTTCTACTCTTAAGGTTAACTGATATTTGTTAGTTAAGATGCACGAATGATACGATTCAAATTTTAGACTAGAAACCGACCAATACAAACTGGAAGTTGTGAAGAAATAGCGCCATGAATAGACCAGTTGGATGAAAGGCTTAGTAAGCACTGGTGTGAGAAGAATTATCTGCCCCCAACATCCTGCGTTAGTTATTGTGCATTATTTTGAATGGCAGCGCTCCGTACAATAGAAACACCTAATTGAAGTAGGGAATTTATGTTTCACGGACTGTGCGTAATTGCATAGGGTTTATTTCTCAAAATGTTAGGCAGAATTAACTTGCAGCTACTTCTCAAATTGTTGCATTCTGAATAAATTGTCGTTAGAGAAATAGAGAATTTAATGTTATATGAAGATCCAACGTAGAAATAGATGGAAGAGAGGGTTGCAGCGTTCATAAGAGACACCAGATTTTTTATGTGGAAACATCTAAAAAGGAGAAAAAACCACGGTGCCTTGCCAATTTTAATGAATCTCCTAGTGTTTCTAGTTGATTACAAATGATGTCCTTCCTTGGGGGAAGGCAATGGCTCAATGTGGCTAATACACATTGCATAAAATACTTTACATGGTTCGCGCTAGAAGAAACCAATGTCACAAGAACTATTCTCAAGAGAGTGTTATGCTATTCATTTGGTTGGTAGGGCCATAGTCGGGTGACGGTAGTTTGAGGGACAACAGTCAGCGAGCGGAGGTTGGAAGGATCATAATCTGGCGACGGCGGTCGGAAGGACCATAGTCGACAAGCGATGGACGTTGGAAGGGCCATAATCGAGCGATGGTGGTTGGAGGGACCGTAGTGGACATGCGACATAGGTCAGAAGGACAGTAGTCAGGCGACGATGGTTGAAGGGATCGTAGTCTAACAACAATGGTCAGAAAGCCGTAATCAGGCGACGGTGGAGGAAGGCTCGTCAATGGCTGCTAGATGGAGGTTCGATGGCAATGGTTGGGGGGAGATTTAGCAGCAGATACCAGGTAGCGCAGATTCGTTTGTGGTAGTGCCGGGGTGGAGCTCCAGGATTCTTTAAACCTCCTAGCTCTTCTTTTCTTCTTCCTCATTTTCCTCTTCTTTCTGTGAAGAATGGGAGGTTATTTATAGTTTTTGAGTGTGACATCCTCAGTAAATATGGAGAAGATCCATGGTAGATTGAGACTGTTCTATCAAACGGCCATGGTGATTCCCTTGACTATAGAGTACTTAATGAGCATTTAAGCACTTTAATGATGTCAGAATTTGACGATCTTGGGCTTGTTGGATTCGTCTCATCAAGCCGCTCGATTCAAATATAAGCATGTCATATTTGTATATCATTTGGTCATCCAATTAATGCTTTAAATTTTCAAGTAGGCTTTGATCCTTTGATTTGGGCTCATTCGAGCTCGAATTAGACTAAATTTGGTGACAATGGGTTCATTTGGTCGAGACGTTTAGTTCAATTGCAAGTTTACTGAAATCAGAGTTTTGATGATCCGAATTTAATTTTGGAAGTTTCCTATTCATATTGTATTGAGATTCATGCCCAATTGAGGCTATTTTTGGTGATGTGTCACAAAAAATTGTTAGTTAAATTGAATCTTGTCCTCTGTCATGCACATTTACTGCGACCTAGTTACAGTTGTTTTTATTTTTGCCATTTAAAATAACAACTTCCTTGGAAAATTTTGAAATGGATATGTTGTTCTCAATGAAAGGATTTTGGCTTAGTGTTTTAGGAGAATTATTTCTTCGAGTCACAAATTTGGGAAACATTTTGCGATCTTTGTGATGGGGACATCAGATCATAAGCACGTCATCTAATTAGTCCTGCTCACTTTGACTCACTAATTAAAAGTTAAAAAAAGAAATAGATGCTCTACCACAATTTGAGGCTATTTATAGCATGAGGAATTTGTTGCATTTAATAGAATCTGTTTTAATTTATTTATTTTTTTGGAGAAGTCAACAAAATAATAATACCTGTAGCAATTTGGAAGTTTAATAACGTAGTGAAAGGTTCTTAATGGCTTGCAATGTGTGGAGAAGCAACATTTTTCATCATGAAGTTAAATAGTGAGTTATAAATGAGTTCTTGGGGTCTACATTTCCAAAAATAGAAGGAGGATAAAGGGCTATGCTCTTTTAAAGGTTTTGGTAAAAGGCAGGCAGTGTCATTCTTACTAAATCACACACATACACACATACACACACATATATATAATGGTACCTTGTAGAGCTGAGGTGAATGTTTGCCTAAGAAACGAATCCAAGTTGACCGTAGCTTACAGAGGGCTTTTATGCCCTGTCGATTATACCGATGATTGATTAATCAAGGGCACTAGCCATTGGGGAACATACAGGCTCTAATCATAACTGTAATATAATAAAGTCATTCAACTAAGTCACTAAATTAGAGGACACATGCCATATTCTTATTGACTAGACATTATTTGAGAATAAATCTTAGTGATATTCTTGATTAAATACTCACTCTTTGAGAGTTAAAGTAATTCTTGAATATATCCCCCTCACCAAATAGTTGCAATGTGAATAAGTTTTGCTTTAAGATTTAGATGATTAAATTTTATTCTTAATTATTAAAAATTCAAATAGATTTAAAATTTTAAAATTCTAATAAATTTTGAAGATTAACCCCTCTAGTTGAGATTCATATTCAACATGACCATCATCGAGGTGACGATAAAATTATTTTAAAGAGTTTATATATTTTGTCAATATCTAGAGACATTTAAAAGGTAGAATCCTCTCCGGTTGAGGTTCACTTTCAACATGGTCATCATCGGGGATGAGAATTATTCATATTTGATTGTTTAAATCTTGTCAACTCTGTAGGCCTACTAAGGATCGAGTCTAACGATTGATTGTTTTGTGAATGTTGGAACTAAGAGTAATTATTATGATGAACTTAACTTAGATTAATTTGTGCATAAATAAGATTCGATTAGGATAATCAATACTTTGATGGGATTTATTATTGATAAAATATGAGCAAAATTTCAGTTTTTATTTCCGAACTTGTTTTCTTTATTTATGAAATTGGTAGTAATTATTACATCCGAACAAATTTTTGTTTTTAGTTAATAAATAAAATTCAAAATGAACTAGAAATAAATTAAATTCAAACATGGCCTTAGTGTGGCATTTGGAAGGTTGGTATCCTAAGATATGTACTTGAGTTGAAATATTAAAAAAATCTGAAGTTGCAAAATGTTCTCTGGTATGCTTGATTTGCAAAATATTAAAAATATTGAGTTGAAATAGTATGCTTGATATCTCTGGTAGCTGAATAAATAAGCCTTTTTTTATATTTGGATTGGCCTGATTTGCTTTTGAGTTTTAGTGATTGCAGTTTACCCTTGGGTGGCATCAGAGGAGGAACTAGCTTCTCTTTTGAGGGTGGACAAAATAGGTTGTGAAATACATAATCTTAAGTATAAACAGAAAAGTAATTTTTTTTTTAGAATTTGGACAATAGTATTTAGCAAGGTTTTGAAAATTGGACCGGACAACGAACCGGCTGAAGGAGAGGTTCACGGTTCGACCGGTTAACAATATTATTAAAAAAAATTAAAATTAATGATTAATTTTCCTCTAATACATTCATTCTACATTCTATTTTCTATGTTGGCATAGAAATACAAAAAATCACATGAGGGAAATTATTGAAGCACATGAAACTATTGAGTTAAATCTCACATTAGTTATATGAAGAATACATTGGTATAGAAATACAAAAAATCATTGACCCTCCCACAAAACAAAATCATTGACCATGCTTTAGATAACATCCCGACATGAAAACCTACAGGACATTAACTTAGACTTTCAAACTCTAATTTGGTTCAAAACTTCAAATAAACTAAACATGATCAAACAAAACCTATAGTCAAACCTTGTTTATAATATAAACTTAAACACAAAACACTCATACTAAATCTAATAATCATCAACAAAATCCGTGAGATCAAAAGATGGATTCTCAAATTCTCCTTCACCAAAATCTTGCATCACAAATGCTTCTGCATCCTCACGTGGTATGTCATCTTCATCACATGTATTAGCTAAGTTGTGTTCATCTGCAAATCATTAATGTGAAATAATAAGTTTAAATTTTATATTACACTCAGAAGATATAACTTATTTTACAATCTTACATGGGGTTTGTCCAGTTGATGGTATGTTTGGTTGTATATCTATAGGAATTGCATCATCTTTATAAATTTCTGTCTCCAAATCTTCTAGATGCAATTCTGGAGTTGGCTCATCATCAAGGATCCAAAAGTCAATAAGTTCAATACTTGTGTAGTCCAAAGGATCATAACTTCTTTTTCTAGACTGTAACCTATAAACAAGAAAATTTATTAATGTTCGACGTCTTGTATCTGTCCAACCATCAGCCATCAACGTACAACCAGTTTCTTTCCATGTTCTCCTATAAGAGTCAATTAACAACTTGCATTCTTCCTTAGCATCTCGTAGTAGGTTCACTCTCAATCTGTGGTAAGAAGGTAATTTATAACCTGGTCCTATTGCGGCAATTGCATCAATAGCCCTTTGTGCAAAAGGTGAATTTATAGCATTGAACGGAATGCAACTGTCATAAAACCACCTAGCAACTGCCAAATCAGCATGATGTACTGCATCCTTAGATGCCATTACACTTTTGAGGGATGGCTGAGATCCTGGTTTTGTTCTAGGTGCAAAAAAATTATCTTCTTCATTAATTTTTCTCTTCCCTTTATCAATGTCTTTATCATGTGTATCAGAACTTTGCGATTTTATGACTAAACATGAGCCCCTCTCTTCCTCAACTAGATTGTCACTAAATAGATCAACAGTTTGGGATAGGTCTTCTTGTGCTAGTTGTTTTTCTTTGTTATTTCAGTCAAATTCTGTTGCATCTGATATCGGATGTCATGTGGCACCTTCTTACAAGAAGCAATATTACCTTTAATTCCTGCTAAATGCTGCTTCATCCTATTAATACCTCCACCCTTATAAATTGTTCCACAAGGAAGACATTTATATTGCTTCCTCCCATCAGCAGTTTTGGACTCAGTAAAATGGTTCCAAGCAATATCTACCTTCTCCCGTACGCTTTGACTCGGAGGAGTCAGTGGATTATTTTGTTGATCCATTGCTAATATTAAGCTAAAGATATGATTAGAGATAAGTTAATTAAAAGAAACTTCACCATTTAATGTAAAAATCAAAGGATAATTCTAATTGAGAAACTTCAAAGACAAAGCGACACATAATTGGTGTGGTCGAATCCATAATTGGTGTGATCAAGTATAGAGTAGTTCTAGTTCACGATTTTCTTGTGCCTTGAGAAAATTTCTATGTTAAAGACAGGAAAACCTTAAGCCAGGAAAATTTCTAAAAAATGCCAATTGCATTAAAGAGAAGAAAATTTTCGGCTGAGAGTGCCAATTGCATTAAAAATTTTCTAAAAATGCCATGAAAATTTCTAAAAATGCCAATTGCATTAGAAAATCACGAACTAGATTTCTAAAAATGCCAATCTAAAAATGCCAATTGCATTAAAGAGAAGAAAATTTCTATGTTAAGCCTAAGACAGGAAAACCTTAAGCCAGGAAAATTTCTAAACTGAAAACTTAAGCCTAAGATAGGAAAACCTTAAGCCAGGAAAATTTCTTAAAACTTAAGCCACTGTGTGAAGGTCAAAACACATTTTTCTAATATCATAGCATGCATTAAAAGTACCCTAAGACAGGAAAATCCGAAAATGGCTCAAACAGTAAACTGAAATTTGAACTAACCGTCGCTTAGTGAGCAGAAGAAATGCCGTAGGTTTTCGGTTTGATTTCCAAGCCGAAGAGCATACGGAGCAAACTGAAATTCGAAAAAAAAATTACATTTTAGAATAGGAAAATCAAGTTAAAAACATACATGAAAAAAGAAAACAGCCATTGATTCATGTATGTGATTTTGAGTTTTTTTTTTTTTTTTTTTTTTTTTTTTTTTAATTTAGAAACAAAGGATACAAAGTTATAAACCAGTATAGAAGGCTCGTTTGCCCTCTGTCTTCGCGAACGAGCTCTCCTCTTCGGTGACGACGGCTTCTGCCTTCGCGAGTTTGCGACCAGACGAGCGTCAGGAAGAGACGAAGTGAAGAACCCGAGCAGTCGAAAGTCGAAACAAGAGAAATGAAATAGGTTTGGTTTTTTCGCATAAAGAAGCGCATCTCAGCCGTCCGATCCTCATTCCTCCGCTAAAATGGCGCGGTTGCTGAACCGGCCGGTTTTCCGAATCCGGGACCGGTTTGGCGGTCGAACCGCCGGTTCGAGCGGTCCAACACCGGTTTTTGAATTTCCCAGTTCTTGTTTGAACCATAACCGGCCGACTGACCGGTTCGCGGTTCAACCGGTTGAACCGGCCGGTCCGGTCCGGTTATGAAAACGTTGGTATTTAGTGAAGATGGGCAAAATAATTAAAATGTTTTTTTTTTAAGGAAACAAAAAGTTTTAGGGTGGGAAATTGCCCACCCTAAGCTCTTCCTGGTTCCACCCTTGGGCGGCATGACATTTGATGAACTTAATTTAATATATACAATAAATCTCATTTGTTCATTATGAATGTTTGTGCTCATGTTCTACTATTTACGTGCAGCTGAAGATTGCATATAAGCCTGGAGAAAACTTCAGTCTTCGTGATTTCCATCAAGCTGTCAATAATTTGCCCATGAATTTTCCAACAGAATGTAGCGCGTGTGTGCCTACAACATATGATAGTGAAGGTAGCAGAAACTAAATCAAATAGCCTTCTTGAATATCCTGAAATGAAAACTATTAGATCAGCATGCTCTTTTTGTCATTGACATTTCTACTTCTAGTTGAACTTTCAATCAGAAAGCTTTTGAGAGATGAATTCTTTTATGTATGGGATGGTAAAGATATACTAAAGAAAGTGATTGTAACTGCTACCTCTTTTTTCATAAGCTCTGATTCTCTTCAGAATATTTCCACGGTATGCAAGATGTGTTTTTATCTCTATTTGATGTTTCCAATAATTATCTTGATCTCTGGATTTATTACTTGATACAATTTTGCTGAGTCTGTGTTTGCATTTCTTCTGACAATAGGATGCAGTCACCAAGCAAGTTTCAATTGAGTTTGTCGTGCTGGAAGAGGAGGCCATTCTGGATAATGGATATTCCCAAAAGCTCAGCAGATTCGATGAAATCTTCGACCAGCATCAGAACTGTGTTATTTATAGGCATATTGCTGGTACTATATCAATAGAAAAAAACAGGCTACATTTTTAAATGATATCAAAATTTTCTTTCATCATTTAGTGCATAATTTTTGTTGGTTTTTCTCATTGACCTATTTCTCTTTGAAATTCCATGCATAACTTATGGTCAGAAATCTTCCAAAAAAACCATCAATGAAGCTGTTGTTAAGTATTCCTGATGTAGAACTAAATGCTTAAAATGAATGTAAAAGAATTTGCACAATTTTTTGATAAGAGCAATTAAGATTAGAACTATTAGCAAATTAAAATGATCAAATAAAACATAAGAGTGGTCATTTCCGTTTAGGCTAAGTTGCACATTAAGCACTTGGATTATCAAAACAATATAGAAAATCAAGTCATGCAAATAGAATAGCCTTCAACAGAAATCCCTAATCTAACAATAAGATTAGAAGCAAATAAAGTGCACTCAATCCTACGTTTACTAAGCTTTAGCAACAACGAAACAAAATCCTACGTTTACTAAGCTTAGGCGAAGGTAAAGCTCGGCTCCTTGTGAATCTCCATCACCTACAAGATTAGTGATGCGGACATCGGTACGAAGATTTGGCGCATCTATCACAGGAGGCGTCACAAATCGACGGCTATCATTTAAACCTTCTATTATGATTTATTTTTCTGAATTTTAGTTCTAAATTAATGTATTTCCTGTTTTACCCCTAGGATGGTTTGTTTTAGTGTTATGGCCCAAGGGGCAATTTTGTAATTTCGAATTTTCTCATATTGGGGCCTATAAATAAGGGCCTTAAGCTATTGTAATGGATGGTTATTGATAATGAAAAGTTTTATGTTCTTGTTGATCTCTTAGTGAGTTCATGTGATCTCTTAGTGAGTTCATGAGAGGAGAAGCCCGAGGAGGGTAACTTGCAATACTCGTCAATCTTTGGAAGAGTCTGAGGTTCGCGGTTCTTACGATCTCTTTGTGAGTTCGTTATTTATCTCTATCTTTCTCGTATATTCTTGTTCATCCCCTTCCTCCCCTCTTCATCCACCCAAGTATTCCCCCTAACTCCACCTCCTCAACCCACGGCCGACACTCCACCCAACCCATCATACCGCCGGCCCAAGCTCTAGCCGCCGGCCACCTTCCTCCTCCTTCTCCCCATTGAAATCTATGTTGCACCGATACACCTATTTATGAAGGCGTGCTGTATCCGATACACCGATACACGGATACGCCTCCGATACTCCACCGATACGTGTCGGATACGCCAAAGCCGTATCCAATTAAAATACTATTTAATTTCAAAAGGACACGCGTATCCGATACACGTGTCCGTTGAAAAACAAAAAGAAATCCGAAAAAAAGACGTGTCATATTTACTTCCGCGGTTGCGAGCAAGATTCTCTCATTTCCGAGATGGATTTGAGTCTCTTGATGATATGAAAATATTAAAAATTATTAATCTTTCACTTGATGAGCCTGAATTAGAAGCTATGATATTTATTGAAGATGATATGGAAGTTCAAAGACAAACCAATGAAGAAGATAATTATATCATTCCTTCTATTGAATAGTTGAAACTTCATGTGCTAGATAATTTATGTTTATGCTTTTGTTGTTGTACTAGACATTTAATACTTACTTATATTTTGATATTATAAGTTACAATGCTACAAATGATGTTGTTGACATTTTTTTTTTGTAATATCAAATATTATGTTTTGATTGCTTTCTTAATTTTTATGTATGATTTATAAATTATAATGTCGTGTCCGCGCCGTACCCGTATCCTGTATTTTTAAGAATTAACGTGTCCCGTATCCGTATCCGTGTCGCCGTATCCGTATCGGTGCAACATAGATTGAAATCCTTGCCTAATTTGGGTAATTTAATCTTTGGACAGATTTTTGAAATTCAAATCCAACGAATTTGAATTTGAAATCTTTCCTAATTTATCATTCTATTTTTGGAAAGTTCATAAATCAATTCTTTTGAATTTCAAATTCAATTGGATTTGTTTAATTACTTTCCTAATCCTAAACTTACAGTTATGCAAGCATGACGCCTCATTGGCTTGGATTTAGATTTATTTCCTTAAGCTAAGTATCTCTTTTGGAAATATTCAAATTCCCCCAGATTTTCTCTTAACCGAATTTTCCCCAAGTCCTAAGCTTTAATTTTATTTCCTGAAACCTGAAATCAGATTTTGAAAATAAAATCTCCTCCTCTCAATCCCGCCAGCCCTCTCTGGAATTACATTAGGAAATCTTTCCTAACAGTCACAGCAATTGTTTGGAAATATTTCTAAAGCTGAGATTCTTCCTTGGCCGAAAATCTCAAGGCTCCACTGCAGTTAATTCCCTTTCCAAATCCTTTTTTTTTTTTTTGGAATTAAATCCCTGTTTTCTCTCTAATGCCACCTCCTTTAATTCCGAAATTAATTTCCACATCCCTGAGAATAGAATTTTGGAATTAATTTCTAAATTCCCTCTTTGGAAGAATTCCAAAATTTGAGATTTTTTCTAACTCCACGTAACAGCTCTTGTAGATATTTCCCCAGACTTCTCTCTACATCCAGCCGTTCAAGTCTTCAGATTTTCTAATTTTCCCACCGTCTCCCTCCTCTTTATTTCCTTCATGTATGGTTTCCAATCAACTCCCCAAATCAATTCACTGATTTTGGGGAATTGAATTCCATTAAACTCCCTGTGTCCCGCCCTCCCCCACTTCCCTATTGGGTTTGATTTTCCAGCTCTTCTTTTCCCTTTGCAAGAAGATTCCTTTCCCCTTGCTAGCACTCAAATTTCTCTACTTCCTAGACCACTAAAATCTGAGAATTTCTCTCAGGTTTGGTGAACATCTGAGAAACTGAATTCCCTCCCTTCCGCTGGCTGAAATCCTCCAAAGTAGCAAAGCCGGTATTTTCGTTCTACATCAATTAGGGTGATTAGAAAGTAAATAAAAAAGGGAAGAAGTTCACCCTTATCAAAACCCGGAGACAAGTAGGCGATGTGTTGACGAAGTCTGTCGTAGTTTCTCGTAAAGGTTCAATTGGAGGAGAAGAGATCTCTTCCAAGCGTCGAAATGTTGAATATATCGATCCTTTGCTCGCCTTGAAGAGTACTTCAAGAAAGAGGGGCTTCCTTTAACAATTCAAGTAGGAGAAGGCAAAAGGAGGATGGTCGGCCAATGGATGAAGTTTGAAGAAGAGTTAGATACAGAATTTGGGAATCAGGTTTAGAGTTTGGAAGGGCGAAAATTGGGAGGGAAGGCTGAAATCACTTTCCCAATCAAGGTTCTTTGATTTGGAAAGAGATTGAATAGCCTAAGGGGAGGAGAGGGGAGTCGGGTAAGGTAGAGAGGATGGGTAATTTAATTCCTAAAGAGGGGACTTGAGTTTGGAAAGAAATAAAGAGGTGGGGACCATGTAGAGGCCGGCGGCATCCAAAGAGGGAAGGGGTTTGAGGGAAAGCAATTACTCTTCCTTTTGGAAAATCAAATTAGGAAGGAGGAATCTTCAATCCTATTCAATTCAAAATTCAAATTGAACTTAAGTTAGGAGCTTTCCAAAAATAGGTATCTTAAATTAGGAAAGAAATTTCAAATTCAAATTGCTTCGAAATTTGAAATTAAACCTTTCCAAATTAAGAGGAGATTATTATGGAAAGAATTCAAGGTGTGATTTGAATTTTTGAGGGAGGAGGGTGATGAGGCCAGTGGCTAGGTGGTCTTGGAAGGAGAAATTCGATGGGGTGAAGGTAACATTAGGTTGGTCGGGTGAGGTTGGAGAAGGAATTGGGGTTATCCGGTGGTGAGTGAAGGTTGGATGGTGGCCGTCGGCTTAAAGAGGTGGGGAGAGATTTCAAAACCGGCGGCTAGTTGAGGAAGGAGGAAAAAACGATAGAGAAGGTAGAACCACGAACTCGGCCGTCTCCAAGGTTGGTGGGTGATCCGTTTTCCCTCTTCTAGGGATTCATCTCTCAAACACTCTCAAGATCTCTCAATGAAATCTAGCAAGGGGAAAATTTTATCAATCATTCATTCATTAATTTTCAAAGAGAACATATGGGCTATAAATAACCTCGTACATAAGACTCAAAATAAAAAGACAACAATGCCCTCAGGGCTTACATACGACCTCCCTTTAAGTAAAGGGTAAAAATGGAAAAACAATTACAACATAAATAATAAAAGACAATAACATAATAAAACAAATACATGAAATAACTCAAAATACATCGATGCGATCGTGGCCGTAGATCGATGGCCACGTCTTTGATATACGATTCATGCTCTGATGTCCCCATCAATTCTAATAGTTCATTTCGTCGGGCTTGTATATGGTAGATTCTTTTATGCAATAATCTTTAGTGACTAGAAGTATTTTTTGTGACTTATGTTATTCTTGAATCTTCTAATAGCTAATGTCTTAATGAAAATTGGTTACCGCAGGCACTTGGATCCTATCTGGCCTTGTTAAGAGGTGGTTGCAAGATGTACGGAATGAAGTAGAAGCACTGCACGCTGCCATTGTCTTTAAGCATGACATTTGGGGATCTTCAAACCAAATACCTTGTAGATTGTCTGCTTCCACTGCTATGATTGCTGATGGCATCGCATCTTGTGAGGTAAAAGAGCATACAAGCATAACTTATCAGTAACAAATATCTTCTGTAATCAACAAGGCTGTATAATGAGCAGGAAAAGTTGAACTTCTTCAAAGAGGTAGCTTTGTAGTTGTAAGCACTATAATATTAAGTCTAAGCGTCAGTAGTTATATAATTGAAATTAATGTTAAATCTGTAATAATTTAAAGAAAACAATTTAGCTTTACCAACCCTCGTTAACTTGCAAATAAAATGCCAATACCCAGATTGGTTTCCTTTTTTGTTGTCAATTTATTCATTTTCATCGCAAGTCATACGAAAATCTTGAGTGAACTATGTGATATATTACAAACATTTTTTAGAGAATCTTATTAAGCTTTGTATTTATGTATGTTTACGTCTTTCTATAAAAAATGCATCTCATTTTTTTTTTCTTGCTAGGAAAGAAGCAATTGCATAATTGGGCAGTGTAAAAAGAAATGCAAAATATTTCTTATTACTAAATATGTGCTCCATTGTTTCTCTCAAAACTTCAGTTTCAATTTGGGATTAGGATTTTTTTCCCAGGCGTTCTGTTTGCTTTCTTTGGTATCTGCTCCACTTCTCTATTATTTTCTAGGTTTGCAAGCTTCAAACTAGTTTTTGAATGCTGACTGGATACTTGAATCTTCAGGAGCCAAATGCATTTCTATTTCACCTAAACATGGTTACTGTACATTTCGTGGACATGCTAAGTTAGAAAATTTCTTATGCATAATTTTGTAACTTTATTCTTCTTCTCGTCTCATATGATATTATAAATTGTTGATTTTTTTTCTGTGGGTATAACTGATTTCTATGGCATATTTCATGAATTGTCAGCCGTGTAATATAAAAATTGGCTGTGATTTTTTAGATCTGGTTTCTGTGAGACACGAATAGATAGCCGCATCAAATAAAATTTTTGGTAGATAGCTTTATTAGATGCAAATCAGGTTTTTATTACAATAAGTGATGATATGGAATTTAAGTTCTGCACTATTTTTTTTTATCTTTGGCAAGCACGAACCTGAGATGGTCTAAACCAATAAATTGTGCCTGACTTATTTTTTGGTCTGCCGTGCCTCACTTATAGTTTGCATGCTTTCCCATACTTATATTATTTTGTTGGCACAGCTAATGATTTAAATTATATTCAAAAAGGTTTTTATGATGATTTTAATTAGTTGGCAGACATGTTTTTAAGATAAGCTTATAATAGACGTGCAGATGCCATGGATGTCCCATCAGCGATGCTTGCAAGAAGACAAAAAATAACGTTTGTCCAATTACTTCCTCCGAGCTTGGGGAGTCTGATCTGATTAGGAATGCCGTTACAGTTGGAGGAAATACTTTGCTGTTTATACCTTCCTTGCGAAGTTCATCTGAGCTCCACAGAATCAGTGGTCTTATTACGTTAAATGTTATTGAACGCACAAACCTGGCCTCTCTAAATGAAGGTTATGTAATATAATATTTTCAAGGAAATAGCTCTCACAAAAAAGTTCTCATATACGCATAGCATCTGTGACGTGTTATAAATGTGTTTATTTGATTTTCCCATTGGAACCTTTTGCTGAGTATTTGGGTTCTTAAATATATATTTTTGAACTTTAATAGATCTACACGGGTATCAAAAGTGAACCATTTCTCTGTGTTGCTCTTTTTCCCCCCAAAAAATGTAGTATTTATTTCCAAGGAAAAGAAATTCTAAAAGCAATGAAATTTTCTCTGTTTCTATTGTAACAGGTATAATTATGGGAACATCTTATATTGTTACTCCGATGTATCATGATAAGGAAGCTGCTTCTAATGAACACGAGATGAATGTGCAAAGTGAGTTAGCTATATTGATTTCTTACTTTTCTTTGGCATTTTTGCATCTGTTTTATGTCTGTTTACTGTAAAGTGCAGTTTTCCAGGGACTCTGTGAATATCTTTTCTATCTGGATGAGGGGCTTGTATGTTCATCATCTTGTAACCTAGAGACTATGACTGATGGAAGCTTTATGAACTTTTATATTCTACAGCCTTCATCCCATGGATCGATGCTTCTGAGGGTAACATTCTCGTATTTATTAGAAGTTTTCTCCATTGATACTTACTATTTGATGTGTGGGTACTATTTCTGTCACAATAAAGTGACTTCATCCTTCCTTGCATCTTTTATGGACTCATCTATTTCTTATGGCCATTTGCATGAATGTTGAACATGCTAAACCTCAAGTAGTACTGCTATTCCCCAATGCAGTAATTTGTGAGTGTCTGTTTAAGTTGTTGACCAATCTTATCTTGGTTTGGTGTGTTTAAGTGGTGACTCTGGATGTTGTATACTAATTCTGTGTTGGCCATCCAATTGGTTGAGGATTTAATTTAAAAATTGAAATATTGTGGGATTTTAATTTAAATTTGGATTAAGTTGATCATATATCAATCATATTTGCTAGCCTAACGGATGAGGAATCTACAAATAGTTGTTTTGAGGCATGAAATTAGAAACTTTTGGCTAAATAAAATTTATTATTCTATTTTTTAATTTTGCAACTAGATGTGCAATTTTGAGTGTAGTATATATTTTGGTATTTTGGATGTGCAACTTTTTGTTATTTAACGTCTTTAGTGTGGGGCTTTATTTTTTTTATTTTGGTACTTAAATTTCTTGTTCTTATTTCATCAACATAGCTTGATATTGCCTTATTAGAGCTCGTGACTTTATTCAAAAAAATTAACTCATTGAAAATTAAATTTGTGGAATTTAAATTATAGTTGCTTGCTGTTTTTTTGTGTTTCTTGTTCTTCACTGAATTTCTCTAATTATTTTCATTTAGTATCATTTAGATTTTAATTCTAATATTGTATATTTTTATTTGAAAGAGTGCAAATGGTTGATCTGTGAAATCCTTGATTTCATTTACTTTGTAATCATACCATGCATTACATTAGTTATGTCAAGAAACCCTAATTCTTAGTCTGCTTCTTCAATTATTGAAATAGGAAGAATAAGGAATATTGACTATATGTTCCATCTAAGGTTTTAAAAGGCGAAATCGGGAATCGAGGCGTTTTTTCTAAGCGAGGCGAGGCGTAAGCCTCGAGGCGGATCGAGGCGTAAGCCTCAAAACGATTAAAATAAATTAATTTAAAATTTTAAATAATGACAAAAAATAACAAAAATAACAATTATTTGTACTACCAATAATAAAATAACATGAATACAAAAATAAACCAGTCTGCCGGGGGTCCAAGGGGGCGCTGCCCCCTGGCGGGGGTTTCCAGGGGCAGCGCCCCCGGAACAAAATTATATTATAAGAGTAATTTTAAAATTCTGCTTGTTATATATGCTCAATACCGAGCGTACCGAGCATGTACCACTCAGTACCGAGCCAGTACCGCTCAGTACCGAGCATGTACCGCTCAGTACCGAGCATGTACCGCTCAGTACCGAGCATACCGTGTAATTTACATGTAATTTATATTAATTAGGCTAATTATATTAAAATTTAATTAATAATACTAATTATTAAATTAAGTTAAAATAGATAATTAATTCATGCACTAATTATATTATTAATTATTTAATTAATTTGTTTAATTATTAATATTTTAAATTATATTAACTAAGTTAATCAATAAATAATAACTTAGCTGCGTCTACGGTTTGCCTTTAATCTTCTCTTTTCGTCCTTGTTGTTCGGCTTCGTTGCTTCACAGGAGGTGTAGAAATTGCACGAGTCGCTTCTTTGGCTCCTTCGTGGCTGTTCGTTCGACTTTGCTCCTTCGACGACTTTCCCTTTCCTGTCGGATCGTAAGCTACAACATTTTGATTGGAAGAAACAACGGGAGCTCGCTGACTGTGAAGGTAACTTTCTTGCTTTCGAAGCGCTGCCTCGATGCGCCTCGACGCCTCACGCGGTGAGGCGTACGCCTCCATGGAAAAAGGCGTAAGCCTCGCCCAAACGTTCGAGGCTTAAGCCTCAGTTCGCCCGACCTCCGCCTCGATTCGAGGCGCGCCTCGAGGCTTCCGGGCTTCCGCCTCGAATGCCTTTTTAATCTATGGTTCCATCATATAATAAAAGTTCAGCTGGTATCCCTACTACTGAAGACGCTAACGAGAAGAACAAGAACATGTTACATTACAGGGTTGCTTTTCTTCTGCTGCATGATTCTTAGTGAAATAAATTAAAATTTTACTTCTGAAGTTTGTACCTTTAACACTATAAAATCTGATTCTTTGGAAGTTATTTAAAACCCTGATTTCTGTGTTTTGATGACATTGAGCATTATTAATTATCATGGAAATAAACAGTAGAATCTACTCAGAGGGAAAAGGGGCAAGAGCCACCTTCATGCACCTCCTGATTTCACAATTGATATTTGTAGGACTCATACATCAAGTGCATGCTTTCTGGGGAGTCTGGGTAAGACATGTTATGCACCTAGGAAGGCATACCTGTTATGCTTCTGATTGAATATAAAGCAGAAATGTGATTGTTTATTTGTTTTTCCTAGGCTCAACATTTTCCCAATTAATGAAACTTTTAGGCCCGAGATTGTTGAAGCTATTTTCATAATCTTTTTTTTTTCTAAGTTGTTATTAAAGCTCGATTTATGAATCTTTTGAATGGTTTATTCCATCCTTCTGAAAATGCAAATATCAATTGTCATATTAATGGGAAACTGTTATTTTTCTTATTTATAGTTTTGAATATCATTTTTTTGGAAAATTTTGGTGCTCTGGTTGTAATGTGTAATGGCAGATAAAATGAGAGGGAGAATTGAGTCACTGATTTCGTCTGTTGCATCCTGTCTCCCCCATTCTCTTCTGTTATGCAGTACACCAAGACTGCCCAATATTTTTCCATCTTTTGGTTATTTTACGGAGCCTTGGTCTATAAGCTGCCATTGATGAATTTACTGAACCTACAGAGGCTTGCTGGTTCAGAAGAAATCTTCCCAATCTATAGTCAAACAAAGCAAATAACTTTATCTGAGGAAATAAAGAACTCCATACAGGCCGCTTTGTCCAAGGTATCCTGCATCAAAATTTAAAATTTTGACCTTTATTCCTGTGTGTTTTCTTTGAATGAAGGGTAAGGAACTAAAAGCGAAGGCTAGACAAGTTTGAATTTGTGCCTCCATCTATCCATCTTTAATTTCCAGCATCCAATATTAACCTTAATTCGGTATAGATCTATACCCACCGATGCTTAGCTTGGCGAGTACGATTAGGAACCCCCAACCCGTGCTCGTTTCCCCTCGAGCGGTAGCGCCTCTTAAGTGTGGTCCAACCAAGTGCGGGCTAGGAGATTTTTGGGGTGAGTGCCTCTTCTAGGTCAGCCGAGGATTAGTCACTCCGCCAAGCGCTCTTTCGGAGGTGGCAGCGGGTGGATACTTATAGATCTATTGGATTTGTGTAATGCAATTGCTAGTTTGTGGTGAAGTCGTTGATGAGAGATATTACTGTCAAGGCACGTAAGGTTCTTTATTTTTCTCCAAATATCCATCTTTCTTAGCATCCAGTCGTAACTTTAATTTGGTAGATATCTATTAATTTTGTGTAATGCAACTGTGGATTTGCGACAGAGTTGTTGATGGGTGAGATCTTCCTATTAAGGCATGTTAGATTTTAAATGTAGCCTCACATTATAAGCTAGAAAATATATTAGTATAGAAATACCAACTCGTGAGCTCACACTTACCAGCCAAAATTGATCTCCTCTCTGGTTCTATCCCTAACATTTCCATTATATAATATTTTCTTCCACCTTGCCACTAATTAACAACATTTGGAAAATTATAGTCTGTATGGGAATCATTTTTTAAATTTATAATGACAATATTTGTATTAATTTTATAAGTTGGCTATTTGCTTTTCTCAGGTTGAGCTCCGAGACTACAATCCTCTCGAACATGAAAGGGGCCTTTATCCACAGCTTAACTGGTTAGTTAAAGAAAGCGTGCAGTTTGGGTGAGTACTGTCTTCTATCACTGGCCTTAAACCCTTTTTTTTTTGGTCCATGCTTATAATTATCTATAGTATGCATATTATAAAAGGTATCCCTGCTAAGTTTGACTAATTAGCCTGTGCGAACACCGGACAGAGATAACCATCCGAATTTGCTGCGTTTTTACTGTCCTTTTGCTGAGCTTTTGCAAAAAGACAGTAAAAGAACAGCAAATATTTAATATTTACTTAATAATTTAATATTTGTTGTGTTTTTCAGAAGGGCGGCAAAAGTACAATAAAAATACATTTATAATTGAATATTTGCTGTCCTTTTGCAAAAGAGCAGCAAAATCGCAACAAATCTGGACGATCATCTCCGTCCGATATCCACGCAGAATGATTTCTCGCTAAGTTTGGTGTAAATCTTTCACAACCATAATTAATTAAGCTTAAATCAACTGTGATAATCAATCAAGCTTTGTTGGTCAACTGTTTTTCCAACTTAACAAGTCAATAATTAACCAGCTTCATCTGTCACTGCATATCCAGATCAGTACCAACAACCCTCGAATCGAGTCCTAAGCTTGCAGATAATCCACATCGTCAATCATCTACTCCACAGAAACCCTCAGTAATCGTACTATCTGAAGAAGAAAATGAAGATTGTCCGAACCCAAACCAAGATGAGAACGCATTTTCCTGCATTACAGATGAGTGGGAGAAGCTCCTTATTGTTGATTACATGAATGATAACATTTCTGCTGGCAACAGCATTTCTGTGCCAAAAACTCGTAATTCTTTACTAACTAATGAGAAACCATTAGATGAAAGAACCAGCAGAATTCTGGAGAGGCTCGAAGCCCCAAAATACTCTCCATCCATCTCAGCCAAAGTGGTCTGTGAACAGAAGAAAAATCCCACAGTAACATTTCATCCAAGCTCCAGTCAACCGCTGAGGCCCAACTTTCAGAGGCCTAAGAAGAAGCTGAGGTAATTCTTCCTATTTTTAGTACATTAGTACCAAAAGCTTATCGAGCATGTCTATGATCATTTTTTTTCTCCATAAAACAATCAGAGATAGTGATTATTGCTATTAGTGATTTGATTATGATTAGCAGCTAACTAAATATATTTGGTTATTTGACAGTGTTTAAGTAGTATAAAAAGTAATTAACCGCTTGTTTCTAGCAGTGAGCAACTATAATTACATGAAGGTGTGAGCTGGTAATATTTTAAATAGCTATTTAATAATAATAGTTAGTTCAGAGTATTTAAAAACTAGTTCGCTGTAGCTAATATCTCGTAAAATATAGTTCAAAGAATTCAAAATTCCTATCAGTAAAAGGATAAATTATTTTGTGCTGATACCAGATGGTTCGGAGACCAACTATAATACGTTACATCACTAGGTACCGGTACCGATACCGAGCGAAAAAAAAAGTGACATGATACGTTCTAGTTGGTCTCTGAATGCCATCCGGGATCAGCACAATAATTTTTCGTGTAAAAGGGCTTGGTGATTCAACTTCTACCCTATATATATATATATATATATATATATATACACGATTTTATTTATTTTAATTTCTTAAAAATGACTTCAATTTTCAATTTTTTTTGAAGCTATATAGATTGTTCTTAAAATAACTATTTTATTACTGACATGATATTCCATTAGGATCATATCAAATGTCATCTCTAAATTATTTTAATTCTTTAGCTACAATTTCTATAATATTATACATAAACGAATATCATTAAAAAAGTATATCAATTTTAAAATTCATTGTCGAACGTTTTAATGACAGTTAAAATACATGAATGTTCATATTTATGTAGCATAGATGGGGAGGAATTTACATTGTTTATGCTCATATAAGGCGCAGTTTTCCCCATGCTTTTTATTATTTTATCCCTTTCAAATCAATATCAATTTGTTTTACCAAATAGGTTAAAAAAGTTTAGCCCCCTAAACTCATGTGACTCTTATATAATAACTCCGTAGTAAATAATACCAAATTTTATATGATATAATATATTAATTTGTTGAATGTTCTATAAATTATTTAGCCAAACCACAAGTTGTAAATGGGCTGAACTTAGGCTCATACAATCTATATATCATCTGCAAAAATACTTATTTACAATACCAAAATAGCTAATTGTAAAATCGCTCATACATTCAGAGTAGCTAATCCCCTCTCCTCATTACCGTACTGCAACCATTTGTTTAATTTCTAATTACACATCCTTAAAAGAAAACATAGCCTCTAAACTGAGAGAGATTATATTACATGCAACATTCGGACCCAAAAAAACTATTCACTTTTGTGTCTGTCTGTGTGATCTATAAAACACAGCAAAGTCATAAAATCAAACAATTCTCTATGTCCGGATTCTCTATGTCTGGATTTCGCACGTAATCATCTCTTTTAAACTTCATAGCAAATAAGGCATTCACTCATAAGTACTAGTTTACAGTCTTTTTAGAACAATTATAATGTTTTGCAAAGATGATTGTGAAGCTTTTATAATATATTTAAAAAAAAAAAAAATAACCAAAATAATCCCTAGACTCTGAAATATCAAAATAATCTCCAAATATATTAAAAGATCATCTTGATGCCTCAATTCCTTAAAGATGAATCAAAATAATCTACCATGAAACTATATTGATCTATTTTTAAAAAATTGAGATATCAAAATGATCTTTTACTATAATTGGGGATCATTTTAGTCATTTTCCCATAAAAAAATAAATAATTGATTTCTTAAAACTATTATATAACAACTCCGTCAAAAACAGCTTCCAAATATATATATATATATATATATATATATATATATATATATATATATATATATATATATAATGGTAAAAAAAAAAAAAAAACAGGAAAATGATAGTTAAAAAAAATGCAGTTGCGGCGGTCTGAAAGATAAGTAATGATAAAACCACCTAAAACACGAACAATTATTATGTCCTATGACCGGATGTAGAGCTATGTTCGGCCGCCAATAACATGTCGTCACGTGCTCTTACTCTCTACCGCGAGGCCCAACGACTTGACCTAGACCGAAACCCGAGAATGCTATGTTCGCATATTGCGAGGTATTACTCGGTATTGCTCAGTATTGCAAGATATTGCATGACAATAACGAGAAATACCTCTCTGTGAAAACCAATACCGAGTTGTACTGAGTTGTACCGAGTTTTTCTATAATACCAATACCGAGTTGTACCAATACCTAGAAAAACTCGGTACAACTTGGTATTACTCGGTATTTGCTCGGTATTGGTTATTGCCAAGCAAAATCGACCAAACTAGCAATACCGAGTTGTGCCAATACCTAGAAAAACTCGGTATTTGCTCGGTATTGGTTATTGCCGAGCAAAATCAACCAATACCTAGCAATACTGAGCAATACCTAGCAAAATCGAGAAATATCGAGCCATCCTGGGTCCATTCCGGGTCGGGTTGTCGGGGCGCGCGGTAAATAGTGAGAACGCGTGGCGCGATTCTACTGGCGGTCGAACGTAGATCTACGTCCTATGACCGGACCAAATAAAAGTTCCTAAAACTCACCCTAAATTAATTTTAAAAAAAAAAAACTCAACTAAAAAAGAACATTACATAAGTGAATTAGGTTGTCCTACCATTTATCAAGAAGCCATGAATGAAAAAGACGATAAATCAAGTTCCAAAATCAGTCATTAGCTTTGTTCTGTGCTATATAACAATTGGACGAGATCACCTGATCAGTCAGTCGAGATAGGTACTATACAATGCAGCGATAAGTCTCGTGTGATCCAGTTATTTCGCGGTCATAAGTGACTTTCACAACGGTTCCCTTCTCCAGGCCAAAGTATCTCGCAACGGCATCCTTCTCCAGCATGCGAGGTAGCTGCAAAATCCAATATTTTTAATTTGGGAATACACAAATAACAAGAAAAGAAGGGGAACCAACGCCCTTCCTGTGCACCTGCAAAGGCTACAAAGGTTTAGGGGTCAAAGACCGTAGGCGAAATAAAATAAAATGAAACAGTGTGGGTTCAAATATTACGAGTCTTCTAGGATGCATTGTCAATTTTACAGATTACTGTTTGTTTTTTATTAGGTATCAAATAAGTAAAATTTATGTGATGACTGTTCCTGATGGCAGCGGTGGCTCAAATAGTAGAGGTGTTTTTTTCTGAAAACATTATTCTGTGCGGATGCCGAACACAGCTCTACGCCCGGAGATCAATCACAATGAACCACATCAGCGATACCGAGTCGCGGTACCAACATGACTTATTCTGATTGGTCTCCAAACGATATTCAGCGTCCGTACAAAATAATTTCTCGTTTTTCTATAGCGCCCAAAGGTGGTGACAATGCCACCAGTGTTTGTTTTTAAAAACACTTTATAGCCATTTTTATTATTTAAAAATCATTAAAAACAAAGATAAAACTAGTCAAAAAAACACATTAAATAATACTACAACAATAATAATACATCTTTATCCCATTATGAATATTTTTTAAAATAAAAAAAAAAATCAAACAAATATTTATTTAAATAATAACAATATTATTATTAATTGATGAAAAAAGGTGCCCTCACCAAATCATTGCTATTAGGGGCCCCGTTTGATTGCTATATATATATATATATATAAGCTGAGTGAAGTAAACCTGGGAGGGAGGCCTAGGGTGCAGAATTTGTTGGCTGGGCTTTTAGATGGCTTAATAAGGTTAAGCTGAAAAACAAACCTCCAAATGCTACTTTTCACCTCATGCTTATTCATTTTAAGCTAAGCCCAACATTTACTCTCATTGTATTTGGATGTGTAGATAGAAAAAAAAAATTGTTCACTCATGCATCAGGCTTGTTATGTGATAGAAATGTACCCCTCAAACTTAAGGAAAAATTCTATAAGATGGTAGTGAGGCCTGCAATGCTTTATGGTGTCGAATGTTGGTCTTTAAAAGAGAAGCATAATACTAAGTCAAGTGTGGCAGAGATGAGGATGCTCAGGTGGATGAGTGGCTTTACCCTTAGAGATAGGATACGAAATGAGCATATACGTGAAAAGGTTGGAGTAGCTCCAGTAGAAGATAAGATTAGAGAAAGTCGCCTTAGATGGTTTGGTCACATAAAACGGCAGCCTTCCGATGACCCGGTTAGAAGAGTAGAGGTATTAGATTTGACTTATGTTAAGAAAGGTAGGGGTAGACCTAAAAAGACTTGGTTAGAAAATATTAGGAATGACCTTTCTTTATTAGATTTAAACGAGAATTTGACTTTTAATAGGACACAATGGAGAAAAATGATTCATGTAGCCGACCCCACGTAGTGGGATAAAGGCTTGATGTTGTTACTCATTTTAACTGTGAAAATAAATCACTTCAGAGGGATTTTGAAGGTGTTTGTCAGATTAAGACTTTCGTTTGGGATGGCTTTTTTATTGATTTTTAAAACAGAATCTTAGTACAAAAATTTTAATTTAAGCAGCTGACGAAAGCCATGATGAGTGTCCTAGTGTTAGCACTACCAAATTTCAACCAGCCGTTTGTAGTGGAGAATGATGCATCAAGCGATGGATTGGGAGCAGTTCTCATGCAAAGTCAGAACTTATTTCTGCTATGTATTGCCCGCTACGTATTGCCCGCTAGGGGTGTCAATTCGGGTCAGCGGGTCGGGTTTGGGTCGAACCCGGCACTGTTCGGGTCAACCCGAACCCGACCCATTTTTAAAAACGGGTCAGGTTTCCAGACCCGAACCCGACCCGATTCGAGTCCGGGTCAACCCGACCCGACACAAATGACCCGAATTTGAGCTAAAATTGCTAATTTTCGGGTCAAAATCGGGTCAATATTCGATATTCGGGACAAAATCGGGTCAATCTCGGGTTTTCGGGTCAAATATGAGTTTTCGTGTCACTTTCGGGTCAATTTCGGGTTGTTGGGTCAACCCGAACCCGACCCGATTTTTAAAACGGGTTGATTTGTTCAACCCGACCCGTTTCGGGTTCGGGTCTACCCGAATTTTTCCAGGTCGGGTTCGGGTCGTGTCAAAAATTGACATCCCTATTGCCCGCTAGGGTCAGGCTGAAATCAGCATATGAAAGGAAGCTAATGACGATAGAGTTGGTAATATAGATGTAGCGATCTTACCTGTTGGGGAGACATTTCATAGTCAAGACTGACCAGAGAAGTTTGAAGTTCCTGTTAGAGCAGAAGGTGGTGACATAGGAGCATCAACGATGACTTTCCAAGTTATTGGGTTATGATTTCGAAATCCAGTACAAGCTCGGGCTAGAAAATAAAGTTGCAGATGCTCTCTCTAGGAGTAGTGAAGACTCTCATGTTATGGCTCTATCTATTCCCATGGTGGTGAATTGGGATGCCTTGAAGCATGCGAGAGCGTGCAGGATGAGGAGTTGAGTAACATCATAGGAGACCTATGATGCACCGACACGGCACTTAAAGAGAGTATGCAGTGTCGGACACGGCATGGACACGTGTCCGACACGGCATTGGAGTGTCGCAATTTAAAAAATTAAAATTAAAATCAAACGTGTGTCGGACACGCGTATTCAGTTATTAAATGAGGCATCGCTATGTACATGCTCGGTATCGCTAGGTACATGCTTGGTACTGCTCAGTACATGCTCAGTACCGCTCAGTACATGCTCGGTACTGCTCATTATATGCTCGGTACTACTAGGTACATGCTCAGTGCCGCTCAGTATCGTTAGGTACATGCTCGGTATTGCTAGGTACATGCTCAGTATCGCTAGGTACATGCTCGGTACTGCTAGGTACAAGCTCGATACCACACGGTATCTTCCCATACAAACAACTTACGAACTTTAAAAACAAGCAGAACTTCAAAAGTACTCTTACAATAAAATTTTGTTCCGGTGGCGCTGCCCCCGTTAACCCTCGCAAGGGCACTGCCCCTTTACCCCGCGACCTGACCGGGAAGTTGGAACCCGCCAGGGGGCAGTGCCCCCTTGGACCCCCGGCAGACCGGTATATTGTTATATTCATGTTGTCTTATTATCAGGATATTTTGATTTCACTTCATATCAATTTAATTTGATGTATTCATATGTATGATTGGTTTGTTAGCAAAATGAGCTTTGCTGCTGGCGGGGGTGGTTAGGTGAAGGTTCAAAAGAGCCATCTGTCCAAGCCGTGTCCGTGTCCTATATTTTTAAAAATTATTATGTCGTGTCCACGCCGCACCCGTGTCCTATATTTTTTAAATTTGACGTGTCCGTGTCGTGTCGTGTCCGTGTCGTCGTGTCCATGTCGGTGCATCATAGTAGGAGACTTACTGCAAGACAAAGCCATCTTGGTTACTCTTTGATGGATCAAAAGCTGTTATACCAAGGACGGTTTGTGCTTTCAAAGACATCGCCACACATCCCTCATTGCAGGAGTTCCATAGCACAATTATTGGGGGACATTTTGGAGTTTAGGGGACATATCATATACTAGTAGTGGAGCTATGCTGGGTGGGTATGCGAAAGGATGTAGAGGAGCTGGTGGCCAATTGTGAAGTGTGTCAGGGTACGGGCAATGACTCCAAGTGGTCTTCTACAACCTTTAGCATTACCCAAGAATGTGTAGAAAGAGGTGAATATGAACTTTATTAAGGTACTACCTAGACAATACGGGTTCATCATAATTCTAATGATATTGGACATATTGAGCAAATATGCTCATTTTGTTCCCTTATGCCACCCATACACCACGGTGCCGATGGCAGCCGCATTTATTAGAGAAGTGGTTCGTTTGCATGGCATACCCAAGGTCATTGTGTCCGATCAAAACAAGATCTTTCTAAGCCACTTCTAGAGGGACTTATTCAAGATGAGGGGCCATCCTGAAGCAAAGTAAAACTTATCACCCCAGACAAATGGTCAGAAGGAGGTGAATTTAAATGCTTGAACTTCTTTCTCAGAAAACAAAGCAACCCAGGTTTCCTGAACAGCAAGAAATCCAAGTTTTGAAGAACAAGAAAAAGCCATTTCTTGGTGGTCAAACAATCTGCTTTCATTGAAAAGGAAAATAATAATTCCTTGGAGAGAGTAATTACAATTCTTTAAAAAGGTAGAAATACGTTGCATATAACCAAATACATATCTTTCTAAAGATCAAAATGACAAAAGTGACAACCAGAATAAGATACCCTATATTCATATAGATCAAAGGTACTGGGAATACTCCAGCTTGTTTGTAAACAAAAGATATGTTGCTTAAGCCATTGACAATCAAACACTAAATGTCACCAATAGCCAATAGGGGTGCAAACGAGTCGAGTTGAGCTCGAGCCAGGGGGTGTTCGAGTAGAGCTCAACTGTCAAATACAGAGCTCGAGCTCGAGCTCAAAAGTCGAGCTCGAGCCGTTCCATTATAAACGAGTTCGAGCCGCTCGTCAAACCTTCTGCACAGTTCGGTTCACCTTCTGGTTCACCGAGTTCAAGTATGGCGTGGCTTTTTAAAATGAGAGAGAGAGAGAGCAAAATCATTCTGCCAGATGAATGACTAAATGCATTTATTATTCAACTTTTACATCATCCTTTATTCAGCCGTTTACATTTATTATTCAGCAGAGCTGTTTACATCATGAGAGAAGAGAGAGAGAGAGAGGGAACTTTGAAATATATGCGGGATTTGAGAAATCAAAAAAAAAAAATTGGGTACACGATAATTTTGAAATGCAAGCAGTGTTACATAACATTTAATTTTATTTTTTTATATTTATAATTAATAATTATTCAAGCCGGCTCGCGAGCTCACGAGCTGAGCCGGCTCAAGCTCGAACTCGAGCTCGAGCTCGACTCGTGAGCTCTATAAGCTCGGCTTGCGAGTCCATAAATGAGTCGAGCTAGAGCCGGCTCGGCTCACTTGGACCCCTAATAGCCAATAGTTGAATACGTCAAAGCACTAAAGGAAATAAAAAACTGTCACAATTTAATTTTCAAAAAGGATAGCATTCATGAATTTCAAAGTACCTGGTGATCCTGAACATTATATTTCTGCAAAAGATTTTGCTTTTCTTCATCTTTCAATATTTCATGCTTTGGCATCAAAGAATGCTTTGTGATGTTGATCAATAATTCAGTTATCTGAAAACAAATAACATGCAAATATTAAGCAAGATATTGATTTAAACCAGTGCGCAACATTTAACTTACCTGGCAGATAAGTGCAACGTTTTTATAGATTGAAACCTAAAATAGTCCCTTGTCTTAAACGGATTGATTTTGTTTAATAATTAATTTCAACGTTTGGGCTTGCGGTCACCCAAGAAACTTTGCAGAGGCCTACAAAGGTCTCTGTAGAGACCTGTTAACCTTTTATGGAGGAACCAAGAGTTTACAAAGACCCATTAAATTTGCGAAGAGGCCAATAAATTATATCAATTTTTAGAATTGTCTTTAAATATTTTTGCAAACTCTATTTAGTTAATACTTCAAATAGTTATTTAGCATATTATAAAAATATATAACTTAATATTTGAAATATATAATACAATAAAATATGTGAATTTATTATTTTAGCTTTCTTATATCTTAAGGACTTAGCTTGCTTTGATTTCTCGTTCAAGTATATCTTATATATCAAGAGCACATTAAAATTTCCTAAACTACAGAAACATCCATACAACACATAGATTCAAGCGGTTTTCCCATAAATATACACAATGATTAGCAAACCATTAAGCCAATTCCCTAGAATATTTATTATCATCAAGGCCCAACATCCAATACAGGTTCATGGGGTCAACAGGGATAAAGTCTAGGAAGGCCAATTAAATTTGATTCTCTTGAGCTCATAAAGACCCAACAACCATAAGTATCAAGATTGCCTATCATTTGAGAGGATGCCGAGGATATAGTACAACATGTGCAACAAGATATAAAAAGAAGAGCAAAAGGGTATTAAAAAAATAAAGATGACAAGGATGATGATGATGTTAAGTAACTTTAGCTACGACTAGTTCATCTTTTTTTTTTTTTTTTCATGATCTTCAATTATGGAATTTCAATGTGAATATATAATATATTTTATCACATTTGGATGCCAAGTTCATGCGGATAGAATCTATTGACACCAGAAATCCATAATAGCTTCTAGAAGGAGATAGAAACACTACCTTATTTTCATAGACTTGCTAATGGGATAATGAAAACAAACTACATTCAGTAAATTTGAGTCGATGGAAAAATCATTTTTAATAAAAAAAGATGGTTCCATACCTTAGTTGACTATTTTAAAATTCAATTAAAAAATAATGCTTGGGCTGGTTACTCATTACAGTTACATAAGCTTTATGTTTTTGACAAACTGCCTCTCGAACTAACCATATGCCAAAGAGCTTTGCTTTTTTTTTTACACAAAATAAAACTCAAGTCTAACCATTTGCACATCACATTAACAATTTCATATAAGTAATCCTACACCACAAAATATATGAATCATTTCTTCACTGTATTGAACTTCCATGTGGGGATTCTTCTACATGCTTAATAAATGAATTAATCTCAATGAGATTTCAAGAAACTTCATGCACATTGCTTTCTTCTCTCAGATTAAGGGGGTGTCATTGAGTTGCAATTACTTAGAATTCTAAAGTATTCAAAATACAATGTAAAATAAAATCATATAATTAAAATAATTCGCTAGAGTTTGATTGCTTGTAAAAAAGGTTGAGTTTACTTTTTTGCATTTGGCTGTCTGTAAAGTGAAACCAATATTTGAAATAAGGAATCAATCAACTCCAATAGCGAGCAATGGTTATAGCAGCCAATGGTAGTGGAGATGGACATCAGCTGCGATAGCCAAAGTAGAGAAGGTGGTGGTCAGTGTTTGATGGCAGCAACTGACTACAACAAATGTTGGCGGGGATGGCCAGTAACTGACGATGACCACTACCCACGAGTGGGTAGCGATGGGGAACAACATTTGCGTGCAGCTAGCGGTAGAAACCAAAGCTTCATGTTTACAATGTATTTGAAATTTGTCAAAATCGAATGACTTCCAAATACATTGAAAATGAACTAGATAAGGAATTTCAAATACCTCAAAATTTTACCATGCATTAGCTTTTCTTCAAACCAAACACCTAAAACTACAAACCCCTACATTTTATTTTTCTTAACACTAGAAATGTTTGCAACCAAACGACCCCTAAGATAAAACAAAACTCTTGATTTATAATTTAAACATTACTTAATAGATAAATAAGATAAAGCAAACAATCAGAAAAGTGAATTTATCCTCACAAAAGAAAAAATTTTGCTATGTGTGTGTGTGTGTATATATATATAACACAAGCTTCAATCATACAAGCACAAAAAGCTTTTCCTTTATCATAATTTATGATTGTGAAAACTTCATACAAAAATATATGCTAATCGAACATGACCTATAAATTTCAAATAGCTAATAATCAAATTTCAATAGATTTTATGGTTGCCTTACTAGCAATCAAGCTTGGAAAAAAATAAGCAAGCATTAAATTAACGATTAATTAAAATCCTACTTCAAAACCATTTCACAAAATTCAAGTTTATTCTTCTTAATTTAAAGAGAAGGCTAGCTATGCAGATAAAACATCATTTGGTTTGAGAAACTAGGGCTATATGAAAGCATGTTATCAATGTCATACATTAATGAAATTTAAACTCCATTAGGAGGGTAATTACGATTAAAAAATATAATGAACTTCTATTATTGCCTAACTATGATGATTTTGAAATTATGTTCTTGACTTAAACTATTGGACCTTCTTGATAAAACATATTTGAAAAAAAAAAAAGTTGGTTAAAAACAAACTAAGTTTTCCTATTTGTAGGTTAGGCCTCTTTCTCTCCGGAATAGGTTCAATTGGACTATATCATTTATCTTACAAATTAGATTTTTTAGCTTTAAAATACAAATCAAGACTCTAATCTTGATTTATAATGCTATAAAGTATTAGAAAGTACAATATTGAAAATAGTATTTAGGAAAGCCCTAGTTAGCTAGTTAGTTGTAGAAATGTTTATAAGTATGTTTTTATCTACATAATTGAGGGTATTCTCCACTTTATTTCATGTTAGTTTTGTATTTACCCTATTTTCTTATATATTAGCACTCTTCTCAATCAATTGAATATAACAAGGTTTCCGCTATTCAATTGTGTGCCTTCCTCCTCTCCTTCCTATCACATATGCTCATACATACGTTTTCACTCACTCACTCAGCTTATCGTATCAAAGCAAAGTTAATCATAGCCTAGCAATCATGCCTTCCTCGTCTCCTTCCTATAACATATGCTCATAAAACCTTGTTCGCTAGCTCACTGTCGTCCTGATTGTTGCCTTGCTTAGGCATGCCTATGACCGTGCTACACACACTTGCCAGCTGCAACGTAGCTCACTCCTGCTCACGGATGAGCTCGCTCATATCTGTGGCTTCCCTCGCTATTACTAGCATCAATTAATGCCCTACACAACAGACGCAGCCACCCTTGTAGTCCAAACTTGCTGTCTCATTTACCTCTTTCTTCCTACTTATGGGCCACCTTTTTGTCCTTCACTCATCCGAATGACCTAATTTTCTCATAGATTTTTAGTACATCCATCCTGAATGTTGTCAGGGCTTCTCTATCTCCTTTTCCAAAGACAAAGCCCTCTTTTATCATCAATATCATCATCAAATTTAATGGTACCATATTCTGTGGTAGAGAGCTTTCCATTTTGTTGCTGATTCTCATAGAAAACCTTATCATCTTGATGAGTTTCCATCAAAATTTTCGAATAGCAAATATCTAATTATGCTGTTCTGAATAGTTTTCCCGACAGTCTTGAAACATTTATTGCATCGATTTTCACGTTCCAAGGCATTAAAAAGAAAATGTGGGATTTAGTGTGTTCCAACTAGTTCAATGAAAATAACATTTCTAGTATCTACACTCTAAGATATTGTCTCCTCAACAATATGATTTGCCTATCGGAGAATACTAAAATATTTATGAGGAAAGTCAAATGAACCTATCTGATACAAGTCATTTATTTACGAGTGATCAATCATCTAGCAATAATGGAATGAGATTTTTTGGTGTGGGGCAAAATTTCTCTCTGTGCTTCATCCTTCCTTTTAATATACTGATGTGGACATCTGACGATGGACGTAATCAAAGGAGGAAGAGATGAATATCGACGGCCAAGATCCCTCCAATTTTATCTTAGTTTATTAATTGTATTTTTTATTTAATTATGTATTTTTCATTTTTACCCTTACTTAAGGGTCCTTTTTTTTTTGTCAACCCAAGGGACAAAGTTGTCTTTTAGTTTCTTTTATGGACTATATATAGAGGCACTTGCTCTTATATTAGACGATAATGGAGTTTTAATAAAAAAATTGTTCTGCACTTTTGCTCCATGGGAGAGCTTTAGAGAGATTCCTATGGGAGGGAATCGTAGTATCCACCACCTGCAGGATGGGTCCGGGCTCGTGGCTTAGAGTCCCTTGGTGAAGGGCAACACATCACCCTTCAGCCGCAGGAAGCGTCCCAGTTCACAATTTTATCTTATTCTTTTTTTTTATTCTCCTTATTTTTCTTAAACCGCCACCTCCTCCTACCCTTTAACCGCCGGTTAAATCTTCCCCTAGCCGTCAGCTTTCACTACGGGAAAACACGCGATTACCGTCGGATTTTCCGGCGGAATTTTTTGCGATGGTACGAACGGCGCAGGTAACGGCTTATTTAAACTCAACGACATATTTCCGTCGCACGTTACGACGGATCTTGTTTCCGTCGGATACGCCGCCGGAACGTCCGCCGGTGAAAGCCCTATTTTTCGACACCGACCCCCTCTGGCCGCTCATTCGTTTCCTCCCCTTCTCTCACCTCGCGTGTTTCGCCCGTCGCCATCCGTCGCTCGCTGTGGACTGACGTCGCCGACGGTCACCGGACTTCGCCGAGCATCCTTTCCTCTCTTTCCTGCTCGCGCGCCGCCGAGGGTTGCTCTTCGCCGACGGGGAAGGTATTTTGTTTCGTTATTTTTTCCTATTTCGGTTGGGTTACATCAAGGATCAGTCTTAAGTCCATATCTTTTTGCTTTAGTCATGGATGTTCTCACTAGACATTTGCTAGAGGATGTACCTTGGTGCATGCTTTTTGTTGATGATATTCTTCTTGTTGATAAAACTAGAGAGGGAATTGAAGGAGAACTTGAACTATGGAAGTCAACCTTAGAGTCTAAAAGTTTCCATTTGAGTAGATCTAAAATCGAATATATGGAGTGTAATTTTAGTACTAATAGATATAGTGGAGGGATTGTGACTTTGAGCGATCAAGTCATTAAAAAGAGTATATGTTTTAGATATCTCGAATCTATTGTTCAAAACGATGGTGAAATAGATGTGGATATTATCTAAAACGGATTATATGAAGTGCAATTGTAACTTTTGGTGATCAAATCATTAATAAGAGTACACATTTTAGATATTTTTGATCTATTGTTCAGAGTGATGGTAAATAGATGGGGATACTATTAGTAGAAATCAAGTTGGATGGTTGAAGTGGAGGAATGCATCGGGCTTATTGTGTTATAGAAAATTCCCCCTCAAACTTAATTAAGGGAAATTTCTATAAGATGGTGGTGAGACTTGCAATGCTTTATGGTGCCGAATGTTGGCCACTAAAAAAGAAGCATATATAATACTAAGTTAAATGTGGCAGAGATGAGGATGCTTAGGTGGATGAGTGGCTTGACCCTTAGAGATAGGATGCGAAATGAGCCTATACGTGAAAAGGTTGGAGTAGCTCCAGTGGAAGATAAGATTAGATAAAGTCGCCTTAGATGGTTTGGTCATATGAACATCTATTAATGTCTTATTAGATCTATATATATAAATCCATTACTTTTTTTCTCTTATATATAGGTTATGGATATTAGAAACCAAAGAAGTTGGATGTATAACCGATTATCTCAAGGTCGGAAGACATTAACAGATGAATTCATCAATGGGGTGAACGTTTTCATTCAGCAAGCGAAACAGCTGCCCAGCTTTATATCAGAAGGAAAGTTTCGATGTCCATGTTCTAAACACAAAAATCTAGTGCACCTAGAACCAGATGATGTAATTGTTGATCTGTATCGTAGAGGATTCATGCCACGGTATTGGTATTGGACTTCTCATGGTGAGTATGAGCCACAATTTGATTATCAATGCGGTCCTTCTACAAGTAGTAATGTCGCTGAGGCTGAAAACATCCGACCAAATCTTGAGGAATTAGTTCATGATGCAACTTGAATACAAACTGACAAAATACAGAAGAGTTACCGAATACGGAGGCACAAAATTTTTATGATTTATTGCATGCTGCCCAACAACCAATCTGGAAAGGGTGCACGACTCACTCAGAATTATCTGTTGCTGTGAAGATGTTAAGCATCAAGGCTGAATATAATGTTGCTCGTGAATATTTTAATCAATTCATTGGGCTGTTTAAGGAAACTAATTCGACAGATAATTTAATTCCTACAGATCTATATCGGACAAAGAAGTTAATTTCCAAACTTGGTTTGACATACACAAAGATAGATTGTTGCGTGAATAGATGCATGTTATACTTTAAAGAAGATATCGCAGAAATTGTATGCCGTCATTGCAATGCACCAAGATTTAAACCAAAATCTAGAAATAGAAGGAAGCAAAAGGATGTGTCTGTTAGTAGGATGTTCTACTTTCCAATAATTCCGAGACTACAACGGCTATATGCATCCATGAGATCTACTGCACATATGAGATGGCATAATGATCACATTCCACAAGAAGGTGTTATCACACATCCATCAGAAGCAGAGGCTTGGAAGCACTTTGATCGTACACATCCCACATTCGCGGCAGAACCAAGAAATGTCAGATTAGGTTTATGCGCAGATGGTTTTACTCCATTCAGTCAGTCGGCTACACCGTACTCATGTTGGCCTATGATACTCACTCCTTACAATCTTCCTCCAGAGTTATGTATGACTACTCCTTATATGTTTCTGTCACTTATAATTCCAGGGCCACATAATCCAAAATTAAAGATTGACGTATTCTTACAACCTTTGATTGATGATTTAAGTTTATTATGGGAAGAGTGAGTAAGTACATATGATATCTCCACGAAACAGAATTTTACACTAAGAGCAGCATTACTTTGGACAATTGGTGACTTTCCTGCATATGGTATGCTCTCAGGTTGGAACACATCATGCAAGTTAGCTTGTCCGTATTGTATGGAAAATACAAAATCATTTACTTTAAAGTATGGTAGGAAGAACACTTGGTTCGATTGTGGTTCGATTGTCATCGAATGTTTTTGCCTCAAACTCATCATTTCAGGCGAAATAAAGAAGCGTTTACTAAAAATAAAATGGTGATGTTTCAGCCTCCTCCAAGGTTCAGTAGTGAAGAAATTTTTGAAAGAGTGGAGTTTTTGCCCACCATAATGGAATATCCAACATTAGCTGAGTTCAGATTGCCAGAATATGGTGTCAACCATAATTGGACCAAGAAAAATATTTTTTGGTCGTTGCCATATTGGAGAACAAACTTGATTAGACATAACTTGGATGTTATGCATATAGAGAAAAATGTTTTTGATAATATTTTTTATACAGTTATGGACATCAAAGAGAAATCGAAAGATAATATAAAAGCAAGGATGGACTTAAAGGAGATTTGTAGAAGGAAAGCTTTGGAATTGAAGGATGGTGGAGCGGGAAAATTTCTCAAACCAAAAGCTTCATTCACATTAACTTTAGAGCAAAAACGAGCAATTTGTAAATGGGTGAAGACTCTACGAGTACCTGATGGATATTCTTCCAATCTAAGCAGGTGTGTTGACATAAGATCAAGGAGATTATTCGGATTGAAAAGTCATGATTGTCACATCTTCATGCAATGTCTACTATCCACTGCTTTTAGTTATCTTCCAGATCAGATTTTAAAGCTCCTGATCGAGCTAAGTGTCTTCTTTAAAGATTTCTGTTCTTCTAAATTAAATACGGAGAATTTGATTCTTATGAATCAGCAAATTCCATTCATTTTGTGTCAACTTGAGAAAATATTTCCTCCAGGCTTTTTTGACTCTATGGAGCATCTACCTGTTCATTTACCATATGAGGCTATGGTTGGTGGACCTGTTCAGTATAGGTGGATGTATCCTTTTGAGAGATATTTAAATAAACTTAAGAAGACCGCTAAGAACAAATCACGACCCGAAGGCTCTATCTGTGAAGCATATTTAACATATGAGACAACTCAGTTTTGCTCGTATTATTTTGAAACAATATCTCAATCAGGTGAAAGTTCAGCATCTCAAAATGTTAGTAAATCCTCTAATATATCTGTATTCAGTGGAATTGAGGAACCTTTAGGCGCAAGCACCGTGAGCTATTTGACCGATAAGGAGATGACAGTTATCACATTGTATATCTTGCTTAACTGTGATGAAGTGGAGCCATATCTCAAGTAAGTATGAGTTAAGTTGTTTATATTTTCGGTCTTCTTTTAGACTTTGTTCTAACTCAAGATTTGAATTTGTAGGAGGTTCATTGATGGTCTTAGTACATCAGAAGAAGGAGAAGACCAGAAAATAGTGGAAAAAGAATTCACTGCTTGGTTTAAAAATACGATATATTTTGAATAACTATTCTTACTTAATGAGTTAATTATTTCTTCAATTAATATTAGTAACAATAACATCTTGTACATTTAAAGGTACACACTGAAGACAGTTCGCAGTATTCAAGGTTATCTGAGTTAGCTTGGGGACCAAATAGATTAGTAAAATGTTATAAAATATTTGAGGTCAATGGTTATAAATTCCAAACAAAAATTTGGTGTGAAGGTAGGAAGACAGAAAATTCAGGCGTATGTCTAAGAGGGAACACCCATACAGGAGATGATTCTGAATACTACGGGGTATTACAAGAAATATTAGAGGTTGAATATCCCGGTCAGAGCAATATTGTGTATCTCTTCAATTGTGAATGGTTTGATCCAGTACCAAATAGAGGCACGAAAGTTCATCCAATTTACGGTATAACAGAAGTAAAGCGGGCTAGGAGATATGCAAAGTTTGATCCTTTCATCATTGCTAGTCAGGCAATTCAAGTCTATTATGCTAACTATCCAAGCGGAGTACGAGGCAAACAGGATTGACTGGTAGTTATGAAGACAAAACCAAGGGGAGTAATTGAGAAAACCACCTCAATACCATCAGCACATCAAGAAGAGTTTATGTCTAATTTAAAAAAATCTCCCAATCAATGTAGATGACCAAATCAGAATTAATGAGAGCGAGTTGCAGTTAGAGAAGGTAAATCAAATCATAGAGGAAAGTAATGATCAATCTGATAGTAATGGGAGTGTATCATCTTATGCAAGTGAATCAACAAATGATGAGTTAACAACATAAGATAACTTAAATTTTTTTTACCTATTGCACTGCATTTTATTTTACTTCACTGCATTTACTTTACTGCATTTTACTTCACTGCATTTTTTTTAGCTACAGCACTGCATTTTACTCATATTTAAATTTTTGTTATTACTCATATTTCTAATATATTTTTTTATGTATGTGCAGATGGCTTCAGGTGAGGAGCCTAGTAGAGCATTGATAAAAAATATATTTAACAGGCGCACTAAGAAGAGTACATATGGACCACCTAGGCCACTACGTACTGAGGGGACCACCTCGGCTCAGCCTGCTACACAGCCTTTACCCACTCATGGAAGTGGTAGCCCGCAGTTTTACTCACCAGACCCCCGATTTCCTTCACCAGATCCCGGTCAGAGTACTCATTTCTACCCATACTACACACCCCCACCGTATGCTGGTGCCCCTCCTTATCAATTTCCACCATATGCTCCACCATACTATTCCCCACCAACCCATCAGCCTGCTACAGCTGGACCTTCGACAGCAGCTGCAGCAGAGCAGGAGACAGATGGTAGAATGTCGATAGCACCTGAGGGTGACACGTACGTACAGTCTCTTATATTTAAACTAACGAATTTTTTTATTTTATATTTTATATTTGTTTCACCTAACTTTATTTTTATAGGTTCTACCCATCAAAACAACCGACACATAAAATACGGGACATCATACGGAGCAAGTTTGACGCTCCTTATGTTTCTTGGAAGAAAGTCCCGAAAGAAGTCCGGGAGATGTGGTTTAGAGAGTTTGAGGTATTTTTGGGTTTTAGTTTTTATGTTAAATGATTTATTCTTTCTTACTTAAGCTAATATTCTTATATATTATATATCATATGTATTTGATTGCAGAAAGAGTTTTGTTGGCTGCCCCAACACAATGACAGGATTAGAAAGAATTTTGAGAAGCGTGGGTCTACTCGGATGCGCGACATGTTCACAGATATTAGAAAATCTGGAAAGCGACCATTGTGGATTGGAGAGGTTATATGGGCTGAGTTGAATGCAGCTTGGGGCATCGAAGAGTACAGTAGGAGGGATCAAAATCGACAGAACAGAGCTTCTGATGTTGGTGGGTTGGGTAGTTCACTTCATACAGGCGGCTCTGTTCCACATACTGAGCACAGACGTCGTTTGGTAATAAATTTTAAATATTTTTTAAAATTGTTCTTTAATCTGTATTAATAAAATTCTCTTAATTCAAACAGAAAGCGATGCTTGGTAGAGAACCAACTCCTGTTGAATTGCATAGTCGCACTCATAAGCAACAGGAGGATCAACAGTGGATTGATGAGAGATCAAGAAAAGCCTATGTAAGTATATTTTTTTATATGTTTAATATTTTCTAAGTTTTAGTTTAACTATATATATACATGTTCACAGGAGAATTATACACGGCTTCGAGAGACTCATGCCGCACCAGGTGAGGGCTCTTCTGGCGGCTCTGTGGAGTATTCTGAGTATCGGATATGGTCGCAGGCCGTTGGAGGAATGCAGCATGGTAGAGTATATGGCTTAGGTGCGCAAGCTCAGGCATACGAGGGGATGACCTCCTCTACTGCATCCAGCTTCGCATCCAGTTCTCATGACTCCTTACAAGCTCAACAAATAAGTGTCCTTCAAGCTAAGCTTGAACAAGGAAATCACAAGCTGATTGGCAAGCTCAGCTGCAGGCACAGGTTCAAGCTCAGCTGCAAGCACAGATTCAAACAAGTATGGAGCAACACAATCAATTGTTGGATGAAATGCGCAAGATGAGGGATCAGCTGAGTGGAAAAGACGTAGCTCCATCTGAGGAGTCCACGGAGTCAGAGTAGTTTAATTTAGTTTACATGAACTTATTTATTTCTGTGAACATGTGTTATTGAACAGTTTCTTTTAATCTGATATTTTTTGTTGATTGTTGCTATTGAACAGTTTCTTTTTATGTTATAAACTGTTGTGAAATTGTTAAAAACTGTTGTGAAATTGTTGTAGAATTGTTATTTGTATTCATTTGCAGGTGTGGAAATTTGATTGTTGGGTGGGAAGGAAAATTTTTTTTGTCAATGCTACAGGTTTCCGGCGGATTGTACGCCGGAAATCCGCCGGAAAGAACGATACAACGAATTGTATCGGACGTATCGACGTCTTCCTTCCGTCGGCCACTACCGGCGCATGTTCCGGCGCCATTTCCGCCGCTTCATTCCGGCTCCTATTTTGCGCCGCAAACAAAGCCGTGGGTTGTCTACGGCGACCTTGCGGCTTTTTGTCCGCCGGTACTTACCGGCGGACAATCCGACAGAAACTTACCGGCGCATATGGCGCCGGAATTTATCGGTTGTGAGTCGTCGGCACCATCCGATGTTTTACGCCGGTAAGGCGTCGGTAAGTGCGCCGGAAACGTTTTCGGCGCATTATATTCGTCGGCAAAAATTTATCGACGCGACCGAAACCGGCGTATGCATTTCCGCCGAAACATGCGCCGGTAACTTATGGTTCCGTCGGATTATCTATGTTTTCAGGCGGATTTAGTCCGCCGGTAATAACGAGTTTTCCTGTAGTGTTCCTACCTCCCATCGTCTTCCCCACCACCAACCACCTACCCCCTCTCCATTTCAACCGTCGATCACCACCCTCCCCTTCTTCCAACCGCCGGTCTACTCCCCATCTCCATCTTCAAACCACCAAAACCCATAAACCCTAACCCTAATTCCTCCATAGCCGCCGGCCACCCTTCCTTCACTAACTCCATAAATTTCTCTTGGCATTCAAAACCTTTCCTATTATAAATCCTACAAATTTGGAATGATTTCAAATTAAAAATTAAAATCAATTTGAAATTGAATTTATTTCTTAATTAAAGATTCCTATTTTAGGAAAGTGACTTAAATCACATCCAAATCAAATTCAAATTGGATATGATTTAATTTCTTTGGCCTCAATTAAGGGTCCCATTTAGGCAAGCATTAAAAAACATATACTCAAAGCCTTCCCCCACTCATAATGCCGCAGGCCCCTCTCTCTCCTCTATCCTAATTATTTCCTCCCTAATAAAGGCCCCAATTAAGGAGATAATTAATTCCTCTCTAACCTCCCTTCTTTTTTTGTTTGAAATTCAAATTCAAATTCATTAATTAAGGAAAATCTGAGATGGAATTTAAACTCTTTAATTTTATTACCCCCGCCGCTCCCGTTTTACATCAGTTTGGTATCAGAGCATGGTTACCTGGGATGCGAACTTGACGGAGATGATCTCTTTTCCATTCAGGGAGAATGATGCAGACATCTAACGGTGGACGTAAATAAAAAAGACGAAGATTGACAGCCAAGATCCCTCCAATTTTATCTTAGTTTATTAATTGTATTTTTTATTTAATTATACATTTTTTATTTAATTATACATTTTTTATTTCTACCCTTACTTAAGGGTCTTTTCTTTAGTAAGCCCAAGGGGCAAAGTTATCTTTTAGTTTCTTTTAAGGCATATATATAGAGGTCCTTGCTCTTGTATTAGATAATGATGGAGTCTTAATAAAAAAATTGTTATGTACTTTTGCTCCTTGGGAGAGCTTTAGCGAGATTCCTATGGAAGGGAATCGTAGTATCCACCAGCTTCATGATGGGTCTGGGCGCATGGCTTAAAATCCCTTGGTGAAGGGCAACGCATCACCCATCAGTCGCAAGAAGCATCCAGGCTCACGGTTTTATCTTCTTTTGTTTTTTTTTTTATTCTCCTTATTTTTCCTTCACCGCCACGTCCTCATACTGATGTGAAACAAAGCGGGAGTTACTTTAAGAAATTAAAGAGAGCGAATTAACAAAGTGTTCCCAAAATAAAATTAATACTTATAACAATAATTGATCCTTGGAGTTCTTAGTTTTAAATTGCTTAGGCAAAGAAGAGCGAAGCCGATTACCCCAAACAATTCAAGAAAACACAAAGAGCAATTGTAAAACTACGCGATACACAAGAATCCATGATTTAATAATGAAAACTTTCAACTTTGGAGCCCATACGCTCAAATAGTCTAGGCTTTAGCGGAAGAAAAGTCTCCACATTATAATCGAGGTTAGGGGTGTCAATTCGGGTCAACCCGTCGGGTTCGGGTCGAACCCGACCCGACCCGTATATAAACGGGTCAACCCGAACCCGACCCGTTTTTATAAACGGGTCGAACATTCCAACCCGGACCCGACCCGAGCGGGTCACGGGTTGACCCGACACGACCCGTGACCCGGTTTTTTCACTCGCGGCTGCGAGGCAGCGGCGGCAGCGCGGTAGCGGCGACGTCGCGGGCGCGGCAGCGGCGGCAGCGCGGCACGCGGCAGCGGCAGCGAGGCGCGCGGCACGCGGCAGCGAGGCGTGCGGCATGCGGCAGCGAGGTGCGGGCGACGCGGGCAGCGCGGGGCAGCCGGGCACGCGGGGCAGCTGGGCAGCGCGGGGCACGCGGGCAGGCGGGCAGCGGGCAGCGCGGCAGGGGCAGCGGGCAGCAGCGGGATTGAGCGGGAAATTCATTTTTTTAAATTAAATGGGTTTTCGGGTTGACCCGGCAACCCGCCGGGTCAACCCGACCCGTTTTATTAAACGGGTTGAATCTGCAAACCCGGACCCGACCCGTTTATCAAACGGGTCGGGTCCAACCCGGATTTTCCGGGTCGGGTCCGGGTCGGGTTGTCGTGTCGTGTCAAATATTGACACCCCTAATCGAGGTCAATCCGAGGAAGAAGGAACCTAGGATCGTTGTTCTTGAATAGGTGGCTGGAGTGGTGGAGAAAGATGGTCGTCCAATGATGATCCAACGTCCCTTTGACCTTTGCTCGTCGATCACGTCAACTAAGGTGTGATGGATCCGGTCGATGTACTCTTCAATGGTGTCATCGAAATCAAAGCCCACGTCAAAGAACGGTGATTGGAGGATGTCAACTTGATCTCGATCGTCATGCACAAACCCAAAGCTCCATTCGGGTTCCGCCATGCATGGTGGGAGTGAGTAAGGAAGACAAAGAGGGGATATGAGAGAGCAAGCCGTGAGTTATGGAGAGGGAGGGGTCACGGTTTTGGGGGAGAGAGGGGGCGGGTCAGGTTGTGAGGAAACAAAACAAAAATTTGAAGTTTTAATTCAGATTTCCAAAAAAAAAGGGGTGGAGAGATTAATTTCAATTTTCAAAATTTGAAATTGAAATTAACTTAGGAGGGGAGGATTAAAGGGGTATTAAAAGAGAATTAATAGGGGAGAGAGAGGGAGAGGGGGCCGGCCATGTAAAGAGGGTGATGTGACTTGATGTTTTGAATAGATGGGGACCACATACTTAATTCACAGATTTTACAAAATCTGAAATAAAATTTCAGATTTCTTAAGGGGAATTAACTTCCTAATATGAGGGCAATCAATTGGATCAATTTGAATTTCAAATTTGAAATTCAAATTCAATTAAATTGGTTGCCTAAAATTAAGGAGCTAAATTAGGAAACAAGTAATGGCTCATAAAACATTCAAATTTCAAATTCGAAATTCAAAGGAGTGGGGAGGAGGCGGCGGCAGGAAGGGGGAAAGGGAGCCGACGGCATGGGGGCTAGACGGTGGCTGTTGGTCGGCGGAAGGGGGCTGCAGGCCGGCGGCCTGGGCAAGTCAGGAAGGGGCGGCGGCAGGGGAAAAACTTGGGATTTAAACGGGAATTCCACTCTCCACAATTGCTTCAATCCAATCTCCACGACGACGAATCGACCACGAGAAATAAAAGGAAGAAAATTAGTAGAACAAGAAGACCTAGAACTCACAAAGAGATCTAGCTTCTCCTACGAACTCACTAAGGGATCGTGGAGGTTTGCACTCACAAAGAGAACAAGAAATGTCAAATTTTCATTCATCCAAAAAAACTCCCATTACATAAGAAAATGGTCATATATATAGGTCTCAAAATGGCAAAGAAAACAAAAGACTAAAATGCCCCTTGGGCTACAATAGCGACCAAATGCCCATAAGGGCAAAAACAGAAAAAAAAAAAAAAAACATAAAATAAAAATTAACTACTACATAAAATGACTAAAAATATAACTCATGATTGTGGTCGTCGATCTCCGGCGTCTCCTGATGGTACATGTGTCGAAATCACTGAAGTGTCCTCATCACATACCCTTTAACCACAGGCTAAATTTTCCCCTAGTCGCCGGCTTTCTACCTCCCATCCTCTTCCCCACCACAGGCCACCTACCCCCTTTCCTTTTCAATCATCGGCCACCACCCTCCCCTTCTTACAATCGCCGGTCTCCTCCCCATCTCCATCTTCAAACCACCAAAACCTATAAACCTTAACCCTAATTCCTCTATAGCCGCCGGCCACCCTTCCTCCACTAACTCCATAAATTTCTCTTGGCATTCAAAATCCTTACTATTATAAATCCTCCTAATTTGGAATGATTTCAAATTCAAAATTCAAATCAATTTGAATTTGAATTTATTTTTTAATTAAGGATTCCTATTTTGGGAAAGTGCCTTAAATCAACATCCAAATCAAATTCAAATTGGATATGATTTAATTTCTTTTGCCTCAATTAAGAATCCCATTTAGGCAAGCGTTAAAAAACTTACTCAAAGCCTTCCCCCACTCATGATGTCGTCGGACCCTCTCTCTCCTCTGTCATAATTATTTCCTCCCTAATTAAAGGCCCCAATTAAGGAGATAATTAATTCCTCTCTTCCCTCCCTTCTTTTCTTGTTTGAATTTCAAATTCAAATTCATTAATTAAGGAAAATCTGAGAAGAAATTTAAGCACTTTAATTTTATCACCCCCGCCGCTCCCGTTCTACATCATATACTCAATCATAAATGATGGCCAACTCCACCATTCTTAACATCGTCAGTGCTTTCTCCTAAGTTTTTCAAGTAACTAAGCTCTTGCCTCCATCTAAGCTAGTGTCTAACATGTCTACCCTTGTTATAAGGTATCATGGTGGCCAAACTATTAGTAGTTGTACTTGTAGGGGCAATGGTTTTTTTCCTTGCTCATATTATGAGCACATTAACAATCCCCCAACATAATGTTTGGCTAAGCTTAGTTATCCCTCCAATGCTCAACATGCTTCTAACTCCTCTCTCATAAACATTGGCACTTCCAACAGCCCCAAATACTTCTAGAATAGATATTTTATCCCAAAAGAAGTATAACCATCTCGTTTAGTAATCTCAGAAATATGTGTCAACTTCTCATTTTGTTTTATCATATGATTATATTATGGTTGATGTCCGTCCCAGATACTATACTCTAGTACAGCTTCACATACGACTATTCATTTGAAGTAAAAGCCAGTATTAATTATGTTATGTTTGTTGTACGTCCTAGATACTATTACTCTAGTATATCAATCAATACTGGCTTCTACTTCAAATGAATGTCAAAAATACTTTCATATATGTCAAACTCACTTAAGTTGTAAGGAAATCGTTTGGGTGCACTCCTTTAGGGAAGAACAAATTTGCATATTCAATAAAGTCATATATGGACTTAGAGAAAGTCCTCAAGCTGCGTTTGATAAACTTTACGAGGTTCTTGCAAAGGTTGGGTTTCATAACAGTTCAACAAATCATTCCATCTTCATCAAACAATTCATTCAGTTCTGTTATCTTGGCAATCTATATTGATGACATACTCCTTAGTGTGAGAGATCAAAATGGAATCACCAAAGTGAAGCATTACAACAACAACAACAACATCAAGCCTTTATCCCACTACGTGGGGTCGGCTACATGAATGCTCTTTCTCCATTGTGTCTTATTAAAGGTCAAATTCTCGTTTAAATCTAATAAAGAAATGTCATCCCTAATATTTTCTAACCAAGTCTTTTTAGGTCTACCTCTACCTTTCTTAACATAAGTCAAATCTAATACCTCTACTCTCCTAACCGGGTCATTGGAAGGCCGCCGTTTTATATGACCAAACCATCTAAGGCGACTCTCTCTAATCTTATCTTCAACTGGAGGTACTCCAACCTTTTCACGTATATGCTCATTTGGTATCCTATCTCTAAGGGTAAAGCCACTCATCCACCTGAGCATCCTCATCTCTAACACACTTATTATGCTTCTCTTTTAATGGCCAACACTCAACACCATAAAGCATTGCAGGCCTCACTAACATCTTATAGAATTTTCTCTTAAGTTTGAGGGGTACTTTTCTATCACACAACAAGCTCGATGCATTCCTCCACTTCAACCATCCAACTTGAATTCTGCTGATAATATCCCCATCAATTTCACCATTACTCTGAACAATAAATCCAAGATATCTAAAACGTGTACTCTTATTAATGACTTGATCTCCCAAAGTCACAATCCCCTCACTAGGTCTATTACTACTAAAATTACACTCCATATATATTCTGTTTTAGATCTACTCAAGCGTAAACCAAAGTGAAGCATTATCTACAAAAAATAATTTTGAAGAAAAAAATACAACTCAAATATTTTTTGGGCATCGAGTTAAAAGTACTACAAAATAGTTTCCTTGTCTCAAAGGAAGTATGCAATTGACCATCATAAAGAAATTGGATTGTTAGGCTGCATGCATATTGACAGCTCCCATTTAGATTAAAAAATTTATAGATAAAAGAGAAAATGTTTGAAGATGTCTCTTGTTATTGACAATTGGTTGAAAAACTAATCAATCTAATTATCATCAGACTAGAGATATCATCTATTAGTGAAGCTAGCAAGTCAAAATATGCAATCTCCTAAATAGGAACATTAAGAAGTTATTTGAGATATCCTCAAATATAATAAGTCACCAAGATACATACTTATATATATATATATATATATATATATATATATATATATATATATATATATATATATATATATATATATATATATATATATATATAAAGAATGAACATTTAATGTGAAAGTGTTCTCTGGCACAGTGGCACTATGTTAGGTCCAGTTGATGATAATGCATTCACATACGCAAAATGTATCTGTGCAAGAGACAATTTGATCACATATAAAAGCAATAAACAAATAGAAACAAATAGTGGTGAGAGGATAAAGTGTAAAGGTGGAATACATAGCCATAACACACACTACATGTCAGAAGATGCGGGTTAAAATCCTACTAAGGGAGATTGGTTTTCCAATTTCTCAACCTTTGATCTTAAATTGTGACAATTGTTTGATATCCACATCACTAATAATTTCGCAGCAAATGTTCTTAAACTGTGAAAATTGTATTTATATCTACTTCCTTAGTAACTATGATGCATAGACATATATACGATATGACACAGACATATTAATTATTGAAAATATGGAACACGGACACGGGCATGGGTTCGGCAAAGTATTATAACTTTTATATCTTAAAGATAATGTATAAAAATTAAATAAGCATAATATTAGGAATAATTTAAAAAAATAAGTAATTTAACAGGGATTTGTGCTTAAAATGATTAAAATTAGGATGTCGAGAGTTGGGGGTGGATGTCATGTCAGGCATAGATTGATTTGGTGCTATTGAGAGAAAATAAGAAATTTAGTTTTTGTTTTTTAAAAAATTGATAAATTATTTAAGGCACGTGTCAATGTCGGATGGGTGTTGTGTTAGATACATGTCGGACACTACATACTTCTTTGAGAAAAAGTGTAGGTACGTCATAGGTTAGTAATCATGTGTTTTACATAAAAAAATAACACATTGAAGTTGATTGCACTTTATTTAAGAAATGATAATATAAAATAAGATCACTCGCATTTCAACTCAAAACTAGCATAAACTTTACAAAGGCCCAATGTTTGTTTCAATTTTCCAAGCTATGTAAATAAACTAAAGCAAATTAATATAACTGCTATAGTTTGGAGGTGAGTGTTGGAAAACATGCTTGGAAATAATAAGATATAAAGCCCTAATAAACTAAGTAGTTGTAGATATGTTCCACATGTGTTGTTATCCTCATAATGGAGGACTTTCTCTAGTTTATTGCTTGCTTTTTGTATAAGCCTTATTTTCCAACATACCGGCAATCTTATTAATCAATGAAATATAACAAATGGTTTCCCTCTTTTAAAAACACAATCCCAAAATAAATTTCACGAGATCATGTGATAGTTTGGATATGAATCTAAGTGCTAAACAAAATGAATGGTATAAAAGAAATTATACAAACAGACCTATTGTAGACATATTTAAAGAAAATCAAAACAGTTGAACTTTTTTTAGTTAAAAAGTAGCGCACTAGCACAACTTTATTTGATTATACAACCTTTGATATATACATAAGAATGTCTTATTGACAGCAAAACAAATTGAGAATACATAAATTTAGGCCCTGGACTAATTTCAAATGTATGGATGAAGATCGACCTTCTTGATTCCTATTTTCATCATCCAAAGACTAAAAACGGAATGGAAATTTGTAGTACGATATGACATATATATATATATATATATATATATGTCAATAGAACAAAGCTCAGATATTTTCCTTAGGCTTTCGTTCAATAGGGCTAGTTAGCTTGGCTTCGATCAACTTCAATCAAGACATGTGACCACATGCAACTATTTGGCAAAGGAAGAAATGTGGGGATTTCATCAAATGAGTTGCAATCCATCAAAATAAGATGGTTAAGGAAGATTCGCATTTAAAAATTAACAAGCAAAATATATTTCTAAGCATGAGTGAGAGATGGGGAAAATAAAAAAAAATGCCGACATTAGCAAAAGGAGCAATAATTTGCAGCCTATTAAAAGATCTTTACGTAAGAAGCATATTATCATGACTTTGAATTTTGAAGGATACTCACGCAAATGAAAAGATACCAGAAATAAGCTCATGTTTCAATGTACTTCAAATCTAATATTATATCAAAATATAATTTATGATGTCAACAACAATTATGTTTTGCATTCATTAAATGTTTTTTAGGGTTCAAATAAACTCAGTATGATGAAGATTGCTAAAGAAGCGTGGTAATGTGCCTTGTAACTTACTTGAAATGTCTCAACTTTGTATAGCGGAAAATTTTCAGTACAGTCTCGAGCCTTGGAAGTAACTTTGTTTTGAAATACTATTATCATCCTGTACAATTTTTCTTTTCCAAACTGATTGAAAATAGCTTGTACGGTTGCCAACTTGACGGGTTCAGTCCCGCAAAAGATAACAAGAATCTGAAATGGAAAGTCAAGCTGTCATTATTAGCCTAATACTTCGACAGAGCATAGAAAGACTTGAAACCAATATCCATTAGTTTTTTAAATTAGGCTAAGGTGAACTCGAGCTCAGAAATGCAAAATAATAACTAAAACTCTTGAAAGAGAGAGAAACAACTTGGCCAATTTTCCAAAACATACATAATGATAGCTGTTTGGTTAATAATCGAAGTTTAACCCCTCATCAATCCGGTAACTGTACCAGAATCTGAATCAAAGAAATGATGATTTAGGCAGCCTTTATGATTTTTCTCGCACTCTTCTAACTTTCACCCCTCATTCCTAGGGTTGGGCTCCTGCCTAAATGGCAAATATCTCAAATTGTTGGTGTCAACTGCGATTAATTAATGATGAATCATGAGTTTGTTCACCACCAATGCTTGACATACTATTAATGCTTGACATACTATTTCAATATGATGTTTAACCAGGAATTGCAAGAAAATATCCCGTAAAAGAAAATTCGCTTTGAAGAGAATAAGCATTGTGATGAGGAAATCGATCCAAGGTTCAAACAGGTGTATCGCCGGAAGCATCGCAGATCGACGGCCATGATTCAGAGCTTATATTTTAGTTATTATGCATTTTATTTTATGTATTCCTTTTGTACCCTTATGTTGAGTTGAGTCATGTTGGGGCCCTGAGGGCAATTTAGTCTTTATTTCTTCTTGTATGCTTGAGACCTATATATATATGGGTCTTTTCTCTTGTAATAGCTAATGAATATTTGAATAAAAAAACTGTGTTTCTACTTCTTCTTCTTGCATGAGGGCTTGAGAAGGGAGAGAGCTCAAGGGGAGCAAATCGCAAGGCCCACCAGTCGTTGGAAGAGTCCGCGGCTCGTGGTTAGGTTTTCTATCTTCTCCTTCGTATTCACCTCCATCTTCTTCCTCCACCACAAGAAAATCCCTCCATAACCCAAGTTGCCGCCGCCCCTTGGAAGCCCGCCGCCGGCCACTTCCACGGTCCCGGCCGGCCACCTTGCCGGCGACTTCCCCCACCCGTCCAACCCCTCCTTCCGCTTGCTTCAAATTTGAAATTTGAATTTCAAATTTCAAATTCTTTCCTAATTTGGAAATCCAATTTCGGAAAGTTTTCATGATGGAATTCAATTTCAATTTGATTTAGATTGGAGTTATGAAACCTATTGCCACGTCATCATCCTAAATTGGAAGCTTATTCCCTTGAATTCCCCTCTCTCTCCCCTTAGCATGCCACCGGCCTCATCTTTGGAGGAGCCCCATTAATGCCATCATTAAGGCATTGATGACGCTTGAATTTGAAATCAATTTCAAATTACTTTTCCCTCCTAATTCCTTTAAAACCTGAAATTAATTTCAGGTTTTAAATTAATCCCTCCTCTCTTGAAACCGCCGGCCACCCCCCCTATTAAGCCCCCCATTAATTCCCTAATCAAGGCATTAATTCCAATTGATTTGAAGTTCAAATTCAAATCTATTCCCTCCTAAATTACTCAAACTGAAATTAAATTTCAGATTTGAGTAATCCCTTCCATAATTCCCCAAAACCAATTTTCCCTCAAATCCTAGCCTCCTCCTCTTGCACCCGTCGGCCCCCACCCTCTCTCCTTGAGATTCCCGCCGGCCCTCTCCCCTCCTCTCCCATCCTATCAAACGACAAGTACTCTCTTTCAACACCACGTTCTTCCTCTCTTCGTGTGGAAGATTCTCCGACGCCAAGCATGCATGGCGGAATCCGAATGGAACTTTGGATTTGTGCATGACGATCGAGGTCAAGTCGACATCCACCAATCGTCGTTCTTTAATGTGGGCTTTGATTTCGACGACACCGTTGAAGACTACTTGAATCGCATCCTCCCCACGCTCGTAGACGTCATCGACGAGCAATTCGAGGACTATTCGTGGACCGTCAACGGCTATCCGTCCAAGTCTCCTCCACCACCGTCAACCTTTCCGTGGCTCAAGACCATCGGCGTTGCAACCTTCCTCATGGCATCGTTCGGTGTGCTGAAGATCTTCTCCCGCTAAGCCTAGTGTAGTTGAGTGATCAATCCCCAAGGTGAAACTCTCGTTATTAAATTACGGATTGTTGATTAATAGCTTTTGGTATTGCTACTATCCTTGGTTATCCATGAGTTTTTAGTTAATCTACTTGTACTCCTTCGCCTAAGCAAGTTAACAACTAAGAACCTTTAATGATTTTACTTGTTATCTCAATAAGCTCTTAATTGTAATTCCATTGTCAATCACTTTTAATTTTCTTAAGAAGCTCCTTTGCATGTGGTATCACATCACATTGTCAGGATGCTCCTGAAGATAACGTGTTCCAGATTCAATCGCCTACTGAAAATGCACATAAAGAAACATTCCACTTGTATATGCTGCTATCAGCAAATTGGGAATAAACCTCTAAGACTTGTCTCATATTTAGGCTTCTAAGAACCTTGCTCTAGCACTAGTCAGTGCTAACGATAAGTATGTTCTTCTCAAGCCTATGTCATAGAGATAGGGCAGATAACAAGTTGATTTCAAACTGTGGTGAAAAAAGGGGGTTGGGGTGGAAGGATCTTGCTCTAGCCCTAGTCAATGTTTAAAATTTTAAATGATAGATATGTTCTTCCATGCCTATGTTATAGAGTTAGGGAAGATAACAAGTTGATTTCAATTTGTGGTCGAAATTGGGGGTGGCACACGCCCACCTATATTTGAAAAAACCTTATGTCATTATGGATAATATTAAGATTTAATCATTAAATTCTCTTGCAATCATATATATTATAGAATCCCTTCGCCCTCATCTTTAAATTTTGGATAACCTTTGAAATCGGATTTCAGACTAGCCATCCTTAAGTCAATAACAAAATAGTCAAATTCAACAAAAATGAACCTCGACTAAATTAAATTAACATTTGAGTAACCCAAATTCAACACAATCTAATACCCAACCACCCACAAAAAGAGTGGGTGAGTTTAGCAAGAGAGCCACTTATGTAGACAAAATTAATGTGCCAAAAAGATAATATAACATAAGACCACAAAGAAATGAGACAAGTTATTTTGTTTAATAAAACCCTTCAACCATTACAAAAGATCTTCCCATCTAGTCTACAGAAATCTTATGTTCCTCAGAAGAAGTACCACAATAACTCATCCATAGGGTTATAAATAAAGGTACATGCAAGGCAAGCTTAGCCAGCAGCATCAATCTTCATAAAGAGTTGGGTTCTGTCTGATGATGATTGTAGTAATTAATGAATTATCATTTTTTTTAGGATTAATTATGTTCAATTTCCAAGGGTCGGTGATTTTATTGTTAGTTGTAATTATTAAAAGGCTTTCATTTTTTGCAAAAAGGTTGGGGCCTAGGCAAAACACACGACCAATGTAAGCCCAAATTATGGTTCAATTGTAATCATTTGAGACATATGTAAATAACTTGCAGGTTTTAGTGGTGATTTAATTTTTTACGCCATTCTCTCGTGTCTTTAGCAACGGTTTAAAAATTGGCTTTCAAGACATGAATCGTCATGCTCCTTACAAACATCTTGATGGCTAATTCTTTATCATTTTGTTCTAATTTGATGATAGCTTAATGAAAGAGTTTCTCAATGCTAATAATTCTACACAACAAGGATAAAAATTTATTTAACTCTTTCGCTAATCTGGTTGACAACACTCCTACCACTATAACTTGTACCCTAACTATAGAGAAGACTCCTCTTCTTCAAAAGAACATGACAACTTCAATTTCTCTTTCACAAGATATAACACTTTTGAGAATATTACTAATACAAAGATAATCATTTGCTAAAGCCTTAACCCATGCTTCTCACGAGAGGAAAGCTTCTTCAATTGAGCCCACTCTAAAGGAATAAAATCACCAAAATATTGTTGGCATGTCATCATTTAGCATTATTACAATTGAGTCCAAGAGTAATGTCATCGAACATGTGGGCAAGGATACCCAAAAAGTCATTAGCATAATGACATTAGGAGTCAAATGAGTCTCAATTTGCATTTATGTTTATTTTTGTTTGGCGAGGGTGGCCATGCCTAACACTTCAACTGCCAACCAAAAAGGGATTCCCTTTAATGCAATCAAGTTAAACACTTTCCTACTTAAGCAAAAGGTAAACAAACTTGAAGGAAGTCCTAGAATTTTATGCTCAACTCGAAGAGATCCACAGAAGAAACTAAGCGAGGAATTTCCTTCAATAACTTTGGCCTTGAAAGGCTGAAGTACACCAATGCTATCTTAGGTGAGAGGCTTGAGAATGTTGAATAGTTTAACTAGCACATTTGGTTCACCTATTTGGGAAAGGTTCATGTAAAGAATCTTAAATAGCACACAACACATCATTAAAGATTCATTGGACCCAAGCCACCTATTATAGACCCTAAACCAATGATTTCAAAGTTTCCTCTAATTGAAGATTTGAATGCATATACTTATATGTATGGAATGCAGAATGGAATTCAATTTGTCACCAATCGATATCTTGGAGTTAATGTCTTCAACAATCAAAGACATATATCAATCTATCCCTACTATATAGATGAAATTAGAGCTCTTAAATTGGATTGAATGATTAGGCTGAGCTACCATCACCCCTTGTTTTAAGGGAACATGATCAAGATGGTGTTTGCTCAAAAGTCATAGCATGTTGTTGACCTTAACGTTATACCCAAAGAAGAAAAAAAATATACTCAAAAGCATACCTCGTAACCATTGGATCCTTGATTTTTGCCGAAATCTTGCTAGAATCCCGTTGATTTACTGTACATCCGGCGCCGTTCCAAGATTTTTGCGAAAATCGTGCGACGAGTCCTCGATCCCGCTCCCATTCGAGTCGTTAAATACCGAACCCTCAGTCGCTCTTCCCTCTGCTTGCTCACGATCTCCTCTCGCACGAAACTCTTCTCTCATACGCAACTCTCTCCTGCTCCCATCCCGTTCGAACCCCAGCTCTAAACCCAACCCTCAGCCGACACAAGATCCACTCCAAATCGAAGCCGACGCCGACTTCCGATCTCCTTCTCCATCTCGTGGCTACTTCCTTGATCCCGACCCCTTTGCTGCTTCCAATCCAGTCGAGAGAGAGAGAGAGAGAGAGAGAGAGAGAGAGAGAGAGAGCACCTCTTGCCCTTGCCGAAACCAAGCCGATCCCTATCTGCCTTGGCCGCAAGCTCCACCCCGATCTCCTCTGTCCTTGCCGCAAGAAGCTCCTGCCCGATCCAACCTGTCGCTGCCTCCCCTAACTCCACTTAATACCTAAGCCCAACTCACCCTGCTCACTCCAACTCGGCCGACTAAGTCAACTCAGCACCTGACTCAGTCCATTTAACTCCACTCAGCCTGACTCACTCCACTCAGCCCTAACTCAACCCTCAACTCAACTCACCCCTCTAACCCATTTACTTAACTCAAGGTAATCCCTACCCTTAATCATCTTGATTTTATCTAATTATTATCATTATTGTTACTTATAATAATTCTATTATTATAATTATTAATAATTTTAATAATTAGGTATTTATAATTATTATAATTATAAATTATTAATTATAAAATTATGTTATCATAATTATTAATAATTATAATTATAATAATTATGTTATTGTTATTACTATTATTTTTAATTATAATTAATTTATAAAATATTTATAATTAGTTTATATTAATTCTAGTTAATTATAGTTAATTAACTATAATTAATTATTGTTAATTATAACTAATTATTTTAATCATAATTAATTAATTTTAATTATAATTATTTATTATAAAATAATTATAATTAATTATAATATATGGTTTGTTATAATTCATCTTTATTAATTATAATTAATGATAATTAATTATCATTAATAATAATTAATTATTTTAATTATAATTAATCTAAAATAATAATAATAATAATAATAAAGAATGGTTCTTTTGTCATTGCTTGCAACGAGCCGGCAAACCCCCTAGGCGCTCACGTAGCGTTGTAGGGCGGGAAACCGGTGCGATGCTTATGACGACTTAAGGATCCCTCTTCAATGCTAGCAACGAGCCGGCAAACCCCCTAAGCGCTCAAGTAACGTTGTAGGGCAGGAAACCGGTGCGGCGCTTACGGCGAATGGGATAAAAAAATGTGTTTTTTCTTTATTTTTGTAAGTACCCCCGAACGCCCACGTGGTGCAGAGGAGGGAAATCTGTGTCTTTCTAACAAGTGTTTTCTTCTTATAATAAAAAAAAACCCTTAAACGCTCACGTTGCGGGCGGGGATAAAAAAACACATTTGCGACCGCGGTGTCATTTTTGACACCTACCTGAAGCGCTCACGTAGCGTCGAGGGGAAAGGTTGCCTCTTGGTTTTTTCCCCTAAACGGGGGAGACGCCGGGAGGCTGCCGAAATTTGGATTGAAAATCCAAGGACTTTAAAAATATTGAATCTTATTTGGACACTCATTTGGACATCATTTAGACTAAAATCAAACTTGGATAAATAAGCAAATGGCTTAAGCAAAACTCGAACAAGAATTTGTACAATACTTGAGTTGGACTCAAGTTGACCTAGACTTGGACTCTCATTCGAACTCAACAAGACTACAAGGACTTGAATCAGTTTTTGGACATCATGAGACATATTTTGAACTCAAGTCTAATAAAATATATGAGCTTGGATATCAAACTCAAAACAAACTCAAAAAAAAAGAGGTGGACTACTTGAACTCAAAAGAGCTTGGTGCAATGAGTTATGACTTGAACTTGTGCTTTGAACTCAAACAAGGACATGAATTGGGAATGAATTTGGTTGAAACATCAAATGAGCTAAATTAGAACTTGACTACAAAACTTGGACATAAGCCTTGAACTTGATTCATACATTATGTGGACTCTATTGAACTTAAACTAAGCAAATGACATAAACTTAATGATAATGACTTGTCGATCTAAATTTGAACCATGATTAGAGAATCAAACTTTAATTCAATGGATGTATGATCATTCCAAAGACCACAAGTATCAATCATTAAGTTTAATGATGCAAGCTATCAATGGATACAACTTTCTCATAATCAAACGAAAGATGCATGTGACCTCTTCATACATGTTGCAAACAATGTGGGGAGACAAGAAAAGTTCACAATTATAACATACCTACAAGCAACGAACAATCATAAGGATGTGTGATCTAATCACAAATGGAGGCATAAGGACATTCCATTTAGCTCATATGCAAGGCGATTCACATACAAGTGATGATGAAACTCAAGCAGTTGAATGACTCAGAATAATTTCTAAATACATGAATGCACTAATCCTCTTGCAAATAACAATAGTGGTCAACAACAATTTGGAAAGAATTATGGTTGGGTCACAAAAAGATCAAGAAGCACCGTGAAAGTAGCTTGATCTATCGAGGTGTATCTAAGAAGTCATTCATAAAAGTTGTTGTTCATTACTAGTGTTTGAAGATCGATGTACAACGCATGTGATCATGAATTACAATCCACATCAAGATACAAGCAAATGCATCTAACCCTACAAATGATGAAATTGAGGAGCTCCTACGGGTTATTGTAGGAGACCCCTATACATCCAATTTAGTCTCCATAAAAAAGATCTGCAACATACGATCTCTCTACGAAGACAGATGTATGTACCACATGCCACTGATGGGTAGATGCAAAAAGACTTCAGTAAGTGCAGTATCCTGAAGTCAATTTCAAAATATGGAGTACATCTACCTGCCTACCTATAGCAGTAGCGGATATACTATACAAGATCAAATACCACAACAAAATACATGAAGAATACGACAAGTGCGATCTCTTACGACCTAAAGCAGGAGACTAGTTAGTGCATTACGATCCACCTGCAGAAAGCGACGAGTAGTGCACGACAGTCTACCTGTACGAAGCAGCGAACAACTAAACTCAGAAGCTGCTACGCCACGCCACCGGATCTGCAACCTCCGTACAAGCAGACAGAAGGCGTCTACAAATACTTTCAAAATACCCCTGCACGTGCACCATAAATTGTATACACATAGGTACACTAAAGGGTTATATAAAAATTACCTGCATGGGCCCCGGCGAGCGTGCTATTGGTACACACGTGACGTCTATGGATGCTACGCGGGTTATCAAATTTTAAACCCAATCTTCCTTAGCAGGTAAAAAGAAATCGACAGGGTTTAATTATAAAATGCCCCCAAACCCGCAAGGGCCCCGACGAGCGTGTTATTGGTACACACGTGACGTTTAGGAATGCTGCGCAGGTTGACAAGTGAATTCAAGTTCGAAACCGATCCTTCTATACGGTTCAATAGAAGTCGACAGGGTTCGAACCAACAAACGAATATACAGTTGTGGCGACCGTTATATTTGTCTTAATACATTCATATTAGTCCTTCAATGCATATAACAATGAGAATTCACTATCAAGGGCATAAAGCTTACGAAACCCGATCCTCTGTCGATAGCCCGACAAAGTTGACAAGGTTCAATCCATAAAGAGAAATGACCCCAAACACCCCAATGATGGCCGTGTTGAATGTAGATCTCAACCAGAGGGATCCATTTCATAAATATTTCAAATGTCTCCCAAATATTCAAAGTCCACACAAAATCTAAACTCTACAAATCCCAAATTTCCAAATATTTAAAATTGAAATCTAGTCATTAAACACTTAAAGCAAAATCCATACCCTCCGCAACAGTTTGCCCATACCTGTTAACGGCGAATGGCGCACCATGGCGCAAAGGTTCATTTGGAGCCATGGCGCATAGCGCACGGCGCGGCGCGCGCTATTTTGAACATGGCGCAAGCTATATAAAAATTATAAAATAATAAGCATGAATATGAAATATTATTAAAAATGAAAGACAAGCTCATAATAATAAAAGACAACCATAACATATATAAGTTCGACTAAGTAACATTCAAATATCTCATAATTCAAATACTACAATCTTTTTTTTTTAAAGATCAAATAAGAATTTAATCTACTCTTCTTGGGAATCATCATCATCAGCAAATGTTAAAAAAGCTTCATTATCTTCTTCAACATTGTCTCCTACTTCATAATCCTCTTCATCACCCTCGGTACTGCTACTTCATAATCCTATAAGAACTGAATCTGACAATTTATGATCACCTAAAAGCAAACAAATTTTAATAAAAGAAATATGATATTGTCCAAGAAACATAATATGGGGGCTGCCGGGGGTCCAAGTGGGCGTTGCCCCCTGGCGGGGTTCGACCTGCCCGGTCAGGTCGCGGGGTCAAGGGGTAGCGCCCTTGCGGGGGTTTCCGGTGGCAGCGCCCCCGGAACAAAATTTATTTGTAAGAGAAATTTTGAAGTTCGTTTGTATGGAAATTAGGGAGCGGTACCGAGCGTGTACCTAGTTGTACCGAGCTATACCGAGTGGTACAAAGCATGTACCGAGCTGTACCGGGCATGTACCGAGCGATATCATGCATGTACTTAGCGATACTTAGCGTGTACTTAGCGGTACCAAGCGTGTACCTAGTTGTACCGAGCGGTACAGAGCATGTAACTAGCGGTACCAAGTGGTATAAAAAATATTCATAAGTATACCAAAATTTAAAAATAATTTGGCGCGCTATTTTGCGCAATGCGCCATGGCTCACATGTGGCACAAATAGCCCGCGCTATTTTAAACACATGCGCCTCGCCATGAACATGGCGCCGTAGGTGCGCCGCGCCGTGCGCCATGACGCGCGCTATTTTGCGTCATTGACAGCTATTTTGACGGGGTGGACAACTTAAAATTTACTTTAGCTCACAAAGAGTCAAATGTCTGGTCGAGAATATCACTAGGATCCATTCTCAAAATAATCTTCTGCTAGTATGGACGTGGTACGTGTCCTCTAACCGGCAATTTTGCCGCCAAATGGCACTGCAGGTAAACGGTTATGAAAGAGGCAAATCTCATATTGTCATGTGATTCCTATCAGTCGTTATGCATGATTGCCTAACAATTTTTTTTTTGTTTGCTCTATCATGATTTTTTTTTTATCATGCACAATAACTTGTTTGATACTTGTGGTGGCATCCAAGCATTATTGAGCATGCCTACTCACAGATGATAACTAACAAACCAATAAATGGCCTTTTAATCCACCTACTTGGCCAGTAATGATCCACAGAGTTGGCCACATAAGAGGAAGGAAAAGGATTTTTAAAGGATGATGGATGAACCCTAAAGGCCCATGAATACATTTCCAAGCTAGAATGGTCAGCTCATGATTTAATGATTATCATCAATTGGTATATGAGATTGAAATGATTTGGTTGGCTACCATCAATATTAAGATTTATGGGTGAAACCAAGAAATAAATTATTTAGGTTGAATAGAAGAAGATAATCTTTAAAAAAAAAAAAAGAAGAAGAAGATAATCTATATATTTTGGGGGAAGGGCTAAACTTCTCGCAGCAAAATGCAGCCCCTCACTTTCTCCTCACCGCCTCAAAACAAAATAAAAGCTGCAAAGGGGGAGGGCAAGTTGCCAAACATATTAACCTCTACAGTAGAAAAGATGCTACCATTTCTTCAAAACACGAAGCTATTCCAAGACAATAGTTCATGGCATTTGTAGTGGTTGAAAACTAACCGAAATAAAGCACAAAAGATAATCAGTTTAGTAATCTTTATCGAGCTTCCCTTCAAATAATCATCATTAACTAAATAAAAACCTCAAAGATTTCTAGAAAGGAACAACAATATATAGCTTGGAAATCTCACCCCATCGGTACAGTAGTTGACTTATATAAGTCATACCTCGTAAATTGTTGGCATTAGGTGCAATAACCACTCACGCTCTTCCTTCCCTTACATATGCATATGGATCAATGGAGGCGGCACCATTCTTCCGCAATGCCACCAATATTATTAAACGTAGCAGGTCAGTGGGGATATTTTTTTCCAAAAGAGAAGAGACGATCCTAAGAGGGATTCTTAAACGAAATTTACCATTGCCATGCTAGTAAGCAAACAATGGAGATATATCAGTGTCTGTGCATCGCTGTGCAGGAGATCAAAGTCGCGTCAAACAAAGTAACCAAAACTAATAAACACGCTTAGCAGTGCAAATTGCCTTGAAACATTTGCTCACCTTGCAGCCAAAAAAAAACCTGAACAAGTCCAATCTGAGACCAAAACCCTAAACCCTAATTTCCCAATAATTCGGGAGAGGGAGAGTTCCAGAGAAAGGGGGAGGAGAAACCTTTTTCGATGGATCCGACACTAGAGTAGTGGAGATTCGAAGACGTTCGAGATCGGGGTATTCGCCGTAGAGTGATCGGAAGGCGGAAAGAGTGAGTTCGAGATCCGGGGGAGCAACGACGTAGCCACGGTCACATAGCATTTCAAGAACAGTTCGCCGAGCAAGGAATAGGCGGTGGCTCTCCACCGTCCCGTGGTCGATGAACGAGCTCAGGCACCCCCCACCTTCATCATCCATTGTGGAAAATCCAAACCTTCGACACTCCTACTACCCACCAGCTGCTGGCTTTTCTAGCTTTTCGGCCTCTTTTTATTTATTTGGAGCGATAAATCCTTAAAATAAGTAATCGAATAATTTTATAAAAAATTAACATATTTATTTACGAGAAAATGTATATATGAATTATTTTTTAAATTATTAAATTAGTTTGAAATTAGTATACTATTTAGGCCAAATTTTCGAAACGAGCGTATTTGTTCCTTATTTAAGCTAAAGCAGCGTGATTCGAAAAAAATTTGAAAACAAGCAAATACGCGTTACTGGTTGGCGCATTCAAAGAATGCGCCAAACAGGTTTGCGCATTCTTCAAATATTGGTGAGTCAGCGCGTTTTCTGTCGGCTGGTCTCAAATTCTGTGTCATAAGTATTTTCTAGCTGGTCTCAAATTCCGTTATTTGGCATGCTCTCAAATTCCGTGTATTCAGATTTTCCTAAACTCGGCTCCGTGAAAGTAGGTGTAATCCGAATTTAAAACTTTTGCTCTCCGATGTAGTTTAGTGCTAGGGAAATATTGGAATATATTTTTTCAATATTTATATATTTGAAATATATATTTTAAAAATTTAATTTAATTTTAAATAATTTTGAAATTGTTAGTAACATTTTAAGATTCAAGATGAATTTAATATTTTTATATAGTTCTAAACTAATTTATCTTTCAGAAAAAATTAGGAGACCAATTTCATTATTTTCTTAATCAGGATGTGATACTGAAAGATTAAAATAGTTTACTAAATTTACTTTAAAATAATGATATAATATAATAATAATTTTAAAATAAATTAAATAACTTTGAAGGCTATCAATATTTTTGTCATAATTTTTTCCATATAAAAAAATGATTTTCCACAAATAGGCACATAATCTCGCACATTGACATGTGCTTTTCAACTGCCCTTTTAGTAGGGTGTCAATATATGATACGATCTAAATATTTCACCTGAGTTTGACACGAGAATTTTGAAATTGGGTCGTCTCTTTAAACAAACGGGTCAGATTTGGGTACAATATTTTCGACCCAATTGAAATATCGAATTGGGAGTATTGCTAGAATTAATTAACACAAGTTATTGAAGATATATGATAAGTTCAGCAATAGAATGAAATACATATCATAAGAATAAGAAGAAATAAGAAATTATAATTACGAGCGGCTTAGTACAATGCGCATACGCGCTTGGATTTGGGTTAATGTAGGACAACATAAGAATTTTTCTGTGAACTGCTTCTGAATTTGGTGCCAATCTTTGATATTTAAGAACTCCTCCTTCTTTTTACCATCTATAACATTCAGCTCTTGATATATTTCTGATAGGAATGCATCTTGATAATTATGCCACTCTTTGTACAGAATACAATGTTGAACATCAGTTATTGGATTCTCAACATTGACCACAACAGAACCATCCTTTACTTTTGAGATTTCACTAATTCTTGTTTTTAAAGTACTTATAGGAGCGAAATGACCATTATGATCTCTAAACCTTTGTCGTACAAATTGCCAGCCCAAATCAGTAATAGTTTCTCCATCCACATACATGGGATGACGACATTTGATAACTTCATGATATGTATCCCATAAACTATCGTCTTCATACCATGACCATTCATGCAGACAGCATCGAAAAAATTCATTTGATCTTGATTTCTCCTCCAAGAATTCATCCATTGGGTACGACAGACATTCTGTTAATCGAATTGTACCATCATAGATCAACTTCTTCCTTGGAATAATATGTAGGAAATCCCTTGACGGTGACCGCTTTATTGATAAGCTCCTTGATGATGATGACATTTCTACCTGAGTATTTAGCATATGCAATTTAGTTCGTCCTTAGGATAATACTATTAAATGAATTTTTTTAAATAAAAGATTTGGAAGACACGAGCGAATTTAATATAACATATTACAAGTTAAGCAACAATTACGAACATGAAAATTCATCATCAACATAACAACATGAAATACACTTAAACGTTATATTCGAACGAGAAACTAAATAACAACATGAAATACAAATTTAAAGCTCGGGGATTGGAGTAACGCTGAAGTCACTGCTTCATATTGTTAAGAAGATATCATAGACGAGTTTGGAGCTGCGTTTGTGTAGGACAACATTTGAAGTTGATCTGGAATTGTTGTTGTAATTGTTGCCAATCTTCTCCATTAAGAAAATCCTTAGCTTTTCGGTGTTTAGAAATTTGCATCAACTGTTCATAAGAATTTAATATTTTCTTATCATGGTTCGGCGTCCACTCGGAGTATAAGATGCAATTGTCTATATCCATCATAGACCTTCCTAAACCGGGTACAATGTCACCGTTTTTATCTCGACAAAGTTCTAGAAATCTACCTTTTAGGAAAGCTTGTGCCACAAGGTGGTGCTTAAAAACGGGAAAGCCTTCTTGTATACATTTCCAACCTAACTCTCGACGTGCTTGGTTACCTTTATATTCCTTCTCTTTCATTGTATCATCATGTAAGTACCACAGTAAGGTATCGTCATCTTCATCCCAAGTATGGATAATACACCTGAAAAGTGCATTTGATGAAACTCTAGCCTCCAGGTCGTTATCGAGAGAATAACATAAGCTTTGACGCACTCGTACGGTACCCTCCGTAATCCATTCTTTGATTTCTGTACTGCTGATATCATCAGAATTGTTGGAGTACATGATTGGTTGCTGATGCTGAAATGATATTTTTTTAGAATGTCCGTGAGAATTCTCGATTTTACCTTTATTATGTGATACAAAATAATGAAGATAAAAAATGATTACGTGCCAAAAAAAATTAACTAGTAGATATGAGTTGTCAAGCAAAATAATAAAAAGCTTTCATAATATTTAAAAATTTCTATAGTAGGTAGTCATATGACAAATATCAGCACAACAATACATCTCAAAACTCATACTACCGATGCCTAGGCAGTGCCCCACTACCTGGAGTAAATCTATTTGGTGCCCTTCGTCTTCTCCTCTGTAACTGTGGCTCCTCTGAAACCTCAGTCTCCTCGTGCTCAACCTCGGCACGTTGGTGTGATAGTTGTATACCTGCTTCCGTCGGATAACCTCCCGTTAACATAATGTCCTGCTGCGTTGGTGATGAAGGTAATCCAACTGATGACATCCAGGGCGGAATGGCCATTGGAAATAAGGATTGCCCACTGGTTTGGTCGTATTGTGTGTCATAATAAATTTGTCCTGGCTGAGAAGACTGTCCAACGTGCGGGCTCCTGTGTTGGGCTGAAGTACCTGGTCCCATGTAATCGAAGGCCATGGATGGTGTATGAACAGAATGCCGATGCGGGTCCGGCGCAACATTCCGTCGGTGCCTACTTCCCATCGACCTGGAAGGAGCATCTGAAACAGATCGTCTGCTGTGCTGCTGGCCTTGAGAACTCTCCGCACGTTCTTGCCTTTGTTGCTCTACCTCGGTCGAAGTATCGAAGGTAGTGTAGTCGATATAAACAGATTGTTGAACTCGGGCAGACAACTCAGCAACCTGATCTATGGCCATCTGCATTGAACTAGCATTTTGTCCCCCACCCCCGGCTAGTGGCTCAAGTATCGCAGATGAGCGTATGTAGTAATCCGCCTAAAAGAAATATAATTTTTTTAGGGTAATGTAAGAAGAAATTAATACATTATAATGAACATTTCAATACGTACGACTAATCTCTCGCCAGGTGATCGAGGAAAGAAGGTCTCCGGAGGCTCAACTTGAGGTTGTAACAGGTAGATAGACGCCCAAGATCTATACCACCGTAGATAAGCTCCAACTTCTTGGTTGCCTGTCCCTGTTACTGGAGTGATGGGTACCACGTAGGCCCTTCTATCCTCCCAGATCTGGAGGTAGTCACGGTACTGTACAGTCCAATCTTGATCAGCTCGACCCCTACCATCAATACGCCTGAATGACTGATCCATGGGTTCTATTTCAGTGGTTGGTAATCCTCCAAACTGTCTTACAACCCGGTCTGGAAGGTGCCACTCTGCGCGTTTCCAGCTAATAAGGGGTACTCGTGCCCTCCAAATGTCTACTCCATCATGATACTGTATTGGGAGAGCAGCTAGAACTGTATGGGTATATGGAGTCATGATAACCTAGAATAACAAGTCAAATATTAATTTATAATTGTGGGGAAAAAAACTTTATTAACCTAACAAGACTTTTATCATACCTGACTCATACGTAACCCATCAAACTCATCTCTGTACGTCATTGTATTGCCTGCAGGTAGCTCACGTATTCTATCTTCAGCCCACCTTTATATATGAATAAACCGTTACTAATGAAATATGTAAATAAAAATTTAATTTTTTTACTAAAGCGTACGAACCTGCAACCCAGTGGACGGCCAGCTAAGTCAATAATCTGAGGGACTCGCAGTGTCGGTCTACCAATGTACAATCGCTCCCAGGACCAAACCTGCAGTAATGCCACACATCCCGCTATATTTGTCCTTGTTGGTCTTGTGGCATAACACAGCTCCCTATAAAGATGTGCGAGAACAGCACCACCAATTGACATCCTACTGAAGCTGTCTACATCCGTTAGCAGTGGTAGCCATTGCAGGGAAACATGACTCCGTGATGTATCTGGAATTAGAAAACAGCCTATCATGAATAGGATGTAGGCACGAACATGCCGAAGGAAAATCTCTGGGGCCAAATCATCGTACGAATCTCTATAAAATGTCCAGCGGAGCCAACGAAGTGGGAGCATAGAATCAATTTGTGAAGAACCCATCCTAAATGTCGAAACGTCGTCCTCATCATTGGGGTCATGGTATACTGTCTCCCTCCCGGGGTGGGTCCCAAGTAACTCGTCACAGCAATTTGGCCATGTTGGCCAAATACGTCCTTGCCCAACAACATTAGGCCCAACCACAGCTGGCCCATCAATTCTTAGCCCCAGTAAAATTTGAACATCCTGCAATGTGATAGTCATCTCACCAATTGGTAAATGAAATGTGTTCGTCAAAGGGCACCATCTCTCAACCAATGACTGAATCAGGTTGTGATCCAGCCTAATAAACTGCAAATGCCTGAGGTTTTGAAACCCCAGGTTAGTCAGAACGTAAATCATCCGTGGGCACTCAATTGGCCATTCCCTAGCCATTCGTAGATGAGACGATGCTACCAAAGGAGATGCCTGAAAATTTCATGTTAATAAAATTTAATTAGATATTTAAGCTTGACATAAGTAATAAATAATTACAGTAAATTAGTTGACGTACATGCTCTGGGTCATGCGCTCTATGGGAATCGCCAAGTGATGCAATACTAAGCTGAACTGGGACAGTTTCTTCAGTAGTACGCTGCGATGTGCGTCGCCCTGAACGTGCACGTCTAGATCGGTCGGCCATACCTATCCAAAATAACATAAATACAAATCATATAATTATAACGCTTAAAGTTTTTGAATCACAATTATAAGGTTCACAACTACGATACCTTGATGATGAAGGATTATGTGGACAAGTTGATCTATTATGACCTATTTGTTTGCAAACACCACAAGCTTTGTTTGATCTACTAGGGGGTTCATCCATCGTGTTACGAAACCTATTCATCCGTGGTCGGCCTGCACGACGACGAAAACTTGGTGCCATCAAAGGTAGTATTCCCTGCTCTTCATTGAAGGCAGGCCATATGTCTTTCGGGGGAAAGACATGGAAGACTGTGGAGTACGTAGCAATATACTCTTCGACCATAAATATTGGTGATACGAAAGCATTATGATCCCATCGCCTATAACCAGCGACTGCAACAACATGAACACAAGGAACATGAAAAATTTGTGGTTTTAAACACGTGCAAGTGCAGGTGGATGTATTGATTATCTCGACTTTATTTACTCGAGAAGACGTATCAATAACTTCAAATTCATTCATATTAATCATGACTGGTTCAGGACACCGTCGAGCATCACGTTCAGCTCTTTGCAAGACAACCATTGTGCGTGGAACAAATTTTGATTGGGCTTCCTCAACCCACTTTGCAGATTCAGCTGATCTTCTTAAAAATAATGATACAAGATTATAGTAAATTGCCATCACTAATCCTTGAATCGGCAATCCTCGGGCTCGTTTAAGCACCCCGTTAAAACATTCAGATGCGTTTGTGGTCATGATACCATAACGACATCCGTCATCAAATAATAGGGTCCACTTGGCAACATCGCGTTGGACTAACCAATCAAATGCCTCCTGTTTTGTAATTTTTATTTCATCCATCATTCGATTGAAATATGCGTAATCATCAGTATTCCCGGCAAAATACATTTTGTTACTCATGCCCTCACTATCTGGAGTTCCCAAACGACGGACCATCTTTTTGAAATTTTCACGTAAGTGTCGAAGGCAATGCCTATGAACAGCATTAGGAAATACTTCCCTACACCCGCGCACCAATCCTGGGTGCTTATCAGAAACTATACACAACTTCTGTCGATTAGCAACCACTGGCAAAAGTTCTTGTAGCTTTTGTAGAAACCAAATCCATGATTCATTGCTCTCCGATTCCACAACTGCAAAAGCTAGTGGAAACAATCCACCATTTGCATCAATACCAACAGCTGCTAATAGGGTTCCTCGATACTTCCCAAGCAAGAATGTCCCATCCATGCTCAGCACCGGTCTACAGTGTTGCCACCCACATATGGATGGACCGAATGACCAAAAAAGTGACCTGAACCGTGCATGAGGTACGACTTGAATATTATATACAGTGCCTGGTTGGGATAACCTTAAGGCTTCCATGAAACAAAAAAGATAATAATATGAATGCTCGTAGCTACCAAAAGTGGCTTCAATAGCTTTTCTACGTGCGTCCCATGCCTTCATATATGATATCTTTATGTCATATTTTGACTCCATTCTAGCTATAATCTCCTTTGGCTTCATGTCTAATTGTTGTCTAATTATAGGAATGATTTGTCTGCAGATAAATTTTGAGTTACAATTATGATGTCCGCTAGCTAAGATTGGGTGGGTGCACTTATGTGGGGGTCCACATGTAGATATTTTCCATAACCCACCTAGCTTTTTACTCCGTGCAGCATGTAAGCGCCAAAGGCATGGCCGATCAGGAGCTTGATGATGAGCACAAATGACACTCAATCTGCTTTTATTTGATGTTGAATTTATAAATTGAACATTATGAAGTATCGACCAACCGTTAACTGCGACTTGCAAATCTACTTTTGTATGAAAGATCTGACCTTCATATAACTCTATTGGAGTTGTAGCTTCTATAGACCCAACAATGTTAGCACATGGCGCATCAAAATTTTCATCATCATCCCACTGTTGAGTAGTCCGAACTGTTTCCACAAAATCGTTATTGATGTTCATGCAACCAATCCCATCACGATTTTGTCTTGCGTGCTCTGCAATGAACTCTTCTCCATTACATCCCGTACTGGTAAATTGTTCCATAGGTATGTCGGAGTCCAACATCGGGTCACCATCATTCGATGAATTAGTGCTATCGCTATTCATTGTTTCATATCCTTCATCTTCATTTTCGGAATTACGATCCATGAAAGGCATGGAGGGGTTCATATCTTCTGCTATTGTATTATTATTTATGTCGTAATATGAACTATGTCTAGGTTGAACTCTTGGAAGCTGCCCAATTGAAGTACTAGGTCGCTCCCGTACACTAGGACGACCATCAAAATCATCTTCCACAATTCTCGGAACATCTCTAACACTAGCCATAAATGATTCAGATGTGCGAGTGGGCCTAATACAAAAAAGTTCACTTTGGTGTCATGATTAGTTTAGTCAATTAGTGTGACAATACAATGATTTATACTCACATGAAAGCTTCAATCGGTGCTGCATCAAAGTGGACGGGTGAAATTTGCTCAACCTCCACATATACAACAACAGATTGTGTTCTAGCCTCCATCAACATGTACTCACAAACCTCATCATCGGTGACATGAATCGCACAGAATCCACCATTATTTTGAAGACGACATGTGAGGTTAATAGTGCTTGTCGCTGAGTTTATTCTAAGTGCACGCATAACTCTGAGTTTTATCATTTCAAGAGAAACATTGTTTTCGATGAGGAGCGGTCTAATCCTACCGCCGATATAATTTGGTGTGAAATCGTCCGAAATATGTAACTCTCCATCAAAATACAGCAACAATCGTGACATACTATAAAGATAAGAAAATTTACGTCATTATTTAGTTTTTGTTTAAAATTTTTATTATTATGAACACAAAAAAATGAAATTACGTAGTATAAGTTATTTTATAAAGCCCAATACTGTGACAAAAAAAAAAACCCTTACTAATTCAAAAAAAATTATAACTTAAATTAGCATTCCTCCATTGATCACATTGTAATTACAAGAGATATAAATCAAATATAAATTGTCCTTTTCTTAATTTTTTTTTTTTTTACTTAATGTTTCGCGATAATAAATTTGAAAGTTCATATTAAAAAAACTAGCATCCTAACCCACAACCATTTCTTTTCTATTATAACATCTTGGTTGAACATGGGTGATTGATTTAATATTGTATTGCTTTGATTATCATTCACCATATTTTAATTCTTTATAAGTTTATATCTTCTAGATTAAGTGATAGTATTACTTCTGTTTTAATGAGCCTTAAGACAAAATCGATACAGTCGAACATTCCACAAGAACTTTCAAATTTAACCTACAAAATAAATTTATGTGATATTTTATTATTATTTACACCTATACATTATTTTTCTTCACAAAATTGTGATTTATTTCTACTCAATCGCATATTCAATATGCTTTCAAAGGAACATAAATTCACCTATAAACATTAACATAAAAAATAATTTAAACTATACCACATTCAATAAGCTAATAAATATAATTATGAATATAAATAAAATTTAAAATGTCACTTATTACCTTGGATACTTAATTAGGGATTTATTTCGGAACACAATAAAACTAGCCTAATTACTAGAACTTTTAATTCAAGTTAATTTCTTGAATTTAAAAAATATACATATAAAACCGAAAAAATTACAAAAAAACATAATAACTTAAAATCAACTACAAATTACCTCCAAAATTAATTAAAAGCTAGAGACCACTTATTTCTCAAGCAAATTAAAAAAAATTCATAATTTAGTTAGCACCTAATTACTAAATGAATATCAATACTAATAATATTTATTTTAAAATTTAAATATGCATCAACTAAATAATTTTTAATTAGGGAGTAAACAATTTTACATTAACTTCATATGATTTCCAACAAAAAATTACAAATATAAATTTATATATAAAATAAAATTGATCAATTGTATTCGAGCAGACTCGTGAATTCAATTTTAATTTGATAGGAACTCATTTGATTATTTTATTTTCTTTAAATTTTAAGCTTTTCGATAGACTATTTTTGTTATCAATTAGCCTAGACTTTATAGTTAATCGAGTAGCGTTCAAATCATCTCGGATTGCTAATTTGTTGAGTTGGGATTCATCTTTTTCACGAACTTATTAAATATGTCGAGTTTAGGATGATTTAATTGGATTCATATAGAGTTAAGATTAAGTTGGAACCAAACTCAATCATGTAAAGTTTTTTGACAACTCTATTATAAAATATCTTTTATAGCTTATAAAATATCATTCATCATTTATAAAATGCAATAAGAAATTTTTACAATATACAAAATTACATTTTATTTATCATTTGATTCTGATAGTTTTATTTCATTTATCTCTAAAATTAATGAAATTTATATTAATATTTATTAAAAAAAATCAATAAGAAATTTCTTATTATTATTTACATTTATATATATAATATGTGTTTGTCGACTTTAATTTGCAAAAAAATTCTACAAAAAAAATATTTATATTTTTAAAAATTTTTTATATCTATTAGTAAAATGCTTAAATATGAAATTTTACATTAGTATAAAATAATTTACATTTTTATTATTCTTATGAAATATGAAATTTTACATTAGTATAAAATAATTCATGAAGTATTTAAATAATGTTTAACATATTAAACATAGTATTTTAGGCCATCTTGTTTTACATAATAAATACAACTTTTAAAGATCTCTTCATCACTTGAAATTTATATCCTACATCAATTTGAGTATAAAAAAAAGGATAATACTCTCTCTTAGGTTAGATATATATCACGTAATAATTACATTCTTAAATACAACAAAAAAATATCTTAATACAATTAATGATAAGATCTAGCTAATATCTTACACACTATTTTTTCAATAAAAAATAAATTCATTATATGATATGAAAAAAGAAAATGATTTTTTATAGCGTATAAAAATAATAATATGAGTTAAGTACACATTCACTACAGGAAAAACAGTTAAAACCGGCGGTTTTTACCGGCGGTTAGTGTAAAAGTACCGGCGGTTTGGCAAATTACCGGCGGTCTGACGGCGGTTCATTGACCGCCGGTAAAAACGGCGTAGGAAACAAATTCCGACGGCCTTTTACCGGCGGTTTATTTTTGCGGCGGTTTTCCGGCGGCCCATACCGCCGGTGCTCACCGGAATTTCAACCGTCGGTCTTTCGGCGGTTTGGCCGCCGGTAATGTAACCGCCGGCAAACCGCCGGTCATAGTACCGGCGGTGTTCCGGCGGTTAAACCTGGCGTCGTCTGGTTCATTAGACCGCCGGTCCCCGCCGTTAGACCGCCGGTACCTTACCGGCGGTTGACGGCGGTTTAAACCGTCGTGCGTCCATCGTAGCACCGCCGGTGACCGTCGGTAAGCCGCCGGTATTCACCGGCGGTTTAATAATAACACCGGCGGCTTTATCTTGCCCGTCCGGTATCGTAGTTTCCGGCGGCCAAACCGCCGGTTAGCCGCCGGAAACCTGTAGCACCTGAAAAAAAAAATTGACAGCATCCCCTCTGTTTGAGGGAGGTTCACCCTAAAGTCTAAACCTGCAGAAAAAGCATATATATGTTGGGCAACACGCCGCTATATTCATCACAACCAGAAAATACAAAATTCATCACAACATTACAATCACAAATTCACAAAATAGTTCATGATAATGTTACAATCACAAGTTCAAAAGTTCACAAGTTCTAATTAATACAATCACAAGTTCAAAAGTTCACAAGTTCACAATATTACAATCACAAACATAATAAACATCTAATCATCATCGGTATCCTCACTGTCTGCAGATGGCTGCTCCTGTTGGTCCTTCTTCCTTTGTTTTCTAGCTGTGTAGGATTGCAACCGTGCTTGCATTTCATTCTGAGCCTTCCTCATTTCTTCAATCTCTCTAGCTTGAACCCTTTTCATCTCTTCAATCTCTCTAGTAAAACCATCAGTACATAATCCCAATCTTATGTTGCGGGGTTCAGCAGCAAATGAAGGATGCACTCGATCAAAATGTTTCCACGCTTCAGCATCTGATGGATGAGAAAGAACATCACTTTTTGCTATCTTCTCCTTATGCCATCTCATATGGCCTGCTGAACTCATTGATGCATAGAGCCGCTGAAGTCTTGGAATAATTGGTAAATAAAACAAACGGGAATATGGCACATCTTTCTTTGGACGACGTTGTTTTCCCGAGTTCTGCTTAAAACGAGGTGCATTGCAGCTGCGACAAATAACTTCTGCTGCATCATCCTTATAGTATAACATACATCCATTGATACAACAATCAATCTTTGTAGCAGTGAGACCCAGCTTGGATACTAATTTCTTTGTTCGGTACAAGTCTGAAGGAATTATATTGTCAGCCGGATTAGTTTCCTTCATAAGACCAATAACGTCATTAAAACACTCACGGGGAATATTATACTCAGTTTTAATACTTAGCATCCTCACTGCAATGGATAATTCCGAATGCGTACTGCAACCTTCCCAAATTGGCTTTTGAGCTGAATGTAATAACTCAAAGAATTTTTGTGTCTCTGTATTTGGTGGCTCTTCCACATTACACCTTAAATTATGACCTGCTACATCAAAAATAAGGTCTTCATAGGGTCTACTCATTTGATCTTCATCAAATGTTTCATAAGCTGTAGATGAACCAGCATGAGCATCTCTATGTGGCTCGTACTCGCCATGTGATGTCCAAATCCAATAGTTTGGAAGAAATCCCCTACGATATAAATCAAGTTTCACATCATCGGGCTTTAGGAATGCTAGATTTTTATGCTTCGAACACGGACATCTAAACATTTTATCAAGCTGAAAGGAAGGCAGTTGAGATGCAACTTGAATGAAAGTTTCAACTCCCTCTATAAATTCAACTGTCAATCCTTTTCGACCCGGCAACAATCTGTTATACATCCAATATCTCTCTTCTTGGATAGTCATTTGGACGTTGAAGCAAACGTCACCCTACATAGTTAGGAAAACATTTATTAGAATACACGCATGTGCAACGTGTTATAAGAACGCATCTCCTTGTCCTAAACTTGGCTAAATATGCACAAGTCTCTATACTCAAATTCATTGTATAATTAGAACTTTGTTTTCGTCATTAATACTTAGCACCATGTTTCAAACATTCTTGACACCATGGTAGAAGGAAACAATAAACTAGCTACCAAATTCCAATAAAATAAAATAAGAGTCAAATATATTATAATAAAAAGATAAGATATATAGACTTTGTTTGTAACAACGTTCTTATTGTTTGATAAAGTTTTTATAGAGAAAATAATTATTGAAAGATATATATCAAACATAAATTATAATTGTGATCTGAAAAGCAAACTAGCACGAAGCCTATCCCAAACAAAGCCATAACCCAACCTTTAAGATATTTAGAAGCATATGCAATCGATATTCATCTCTGGTTTATCAGCAACAACTAACAAAAATACTCGTTTTTGTCAAGAAAATTGTCCTGCTTATTTTAGTTTTATATGATCATCATACGTATGTTAACAATAACATGAATTTTGATGTCTGATGAAAGCTTTATTTGTGATATATATTTTTTTATTGAAAATAACCACCAAAACAGAGAAAACTTGTTGAATTTTAGAGATATTCAGCAAACACCATGCAAATTTTACAAAATCTGTAGAGAAATCCCAAGGGCGAGCACTTGAATTTCAATAAGAGAAGAAAAGAAACAACCCGATACAAAGAACCTTCAATTAACTACTCGCTAAACAGCCCTTAATTTGAATTTTCCCTCATAAACCAATGCCACATTAATGCATGGGCCCCATCCCAATAGCCGCGCAAGCCAGGCTTTTGCCCCCCTTTTGTTTCCGCCTCCTGTACACCTGAATCGGTCTAGGTGGGATCGGTTTAGCCGGCCCTTGGGCCAGTCTAATATATATATATATATTTTTTTACGGTTTTCTAATGAACCTTTTTAGTAAAAAATTCCTAATTCAAATTTTTTAATAAAAAAAGTTACTTTAGAAAGTAGTAAGAAAAAAAAAACTATCCTAAACTAAACCGAAGAGTCAAGAAATATGAACGTCCTCCCTCCATCCCCCTCCCTCATAGAAAAAAAAAACTATCTAAATTGCCTAAGGAGAACTTGGAACGTCCTCCCTCCATCCCCCTCCCTCATCTAAAAGCACTTTTAATTTAGCATTCACTAACTTTTGCATTTACATTTTATCTTCTCCCTCATATCTATACACCATTTCCCCCTCATATATTCTCATATAATTTTTAAAATCATCTTTCACAAGACTAAATTAAACATTTGACCATGCTAGTAGAGCAGTTTTAGATCTTAAGATTTATTAAATAGGCATTAAAACTAGAGAACATTTTAAAGAAAATAAAAATCAAATGCAACAACTTATAAGGTAAATACAAGGTTTAATAAATCATTTGCAAAACAATAGAAACCTTATCTCACCTCATGCTACAAACCATAATATACATTTCCGTGTAGAAGATGATGATTTCTACTTAACTCTATGAGAAGATCAACTTAATAGGAGATAACCAAATCATAAGAATGGAGGTATAAGAGACCACTATCATCATATGAATGATGATAGTTCTAACTATCCCTCTCGAAGATTTCAAATTAAATCGCCCACCTATGATTTGATTTGGAGCATAATATATTTTCATACAAAATGGTAACTTATCAGCATACTACAAATTGAAAATTCGGCCGGAGAAGAGAGATCGGCGGACGGTTACCTTCGGTTAGGGAGTAGGTTGGTGGTCGGAGAAGAGCTATCGGCGGGCGGAGTTGATCTGTCGGCGGCCGGAGAAGACACGTCGGCGGCTATCGTCGATTCGGGGTTCAGGAGGGTCGGAGGCGAGCTAGGGCAGAGCGACCGAGAGAGAGAAGAGGGAAAAAGTGAAAATGAAATGCGAGGCGCGGGTGTTCATTTTAGGGCTTTGACCGGCGGTGTACCGGCGGTTTGTGCCGTCGGTACAAATTAACTTATCAACGACGGCCAAACCGTCGGTAAACCGCCGGTCCATATTGTTGTCCGGCGGTTTAGCGACGGTTATATAACCGCCGTTAGTACCGGCGGCACAATGAGGGATAGGCACCGGTAAGCCGCCGTTAAACGCCGGCGGCTAAACCGCCGCCCAAACCGTCGGTAACACCGACGGCCTACAAACCGCCGGTACAAACCGCCGGTAATAGCTGTTTTTCCTGTAGTGATTGATCTTTATGCTTGTAAATTATAACCATAGGACAAGATATTAGAAACTATGTTAGCATTTTTTTATATCATTTTGTCATATTCTGAAACAAAAAAAAGAGCTTTTCAGATCTTAAAAGCTCATATCAACTCTCACATATAACATGTTGGTATGAAAAATACTGATAAGGATTAAGAGCATAAAAATAACAAGTATTATCCACTAATTAACAATTACATAAAAGTTATAAATCATTAAAATTAAATTAAACTGATTTATATGTGATTAAATGGTGTTAATTTCTTCAACTTTACAGTCTTAATCAATTAGGTCCTCCTAATTGTATGCTTATACTAAGATTAATGCCATAGATTGCACAAGCTGCAATTACCAAGGGAATTCATGCTTAGCTATTAGTAGAAAGCTACTGCACTTGTCCTATTTTGTGACTTCCACAATCATCTGAATCCTCTTGGTATTCATTTATTGGTCCTTAATTCTTCTTTCATTTTCAAATGTAGTAGTCCTTTTGGGTTCTGGTACTAAACAACGAGCAATATAATATGCAAGGCTTCTCCGATTTTCATATTTCATGGATTCCACAATCATCCGTTCCTTCTTATTCTTGTTTTGTTTATCCGTTCTCATCTTTTTTTGGGAATGCCTCTCTATTGCCTATGTTTTGGTTAGTTTGCCAACATTTTTGAGAAATATGCTTTAACTAAGAAAATAAATTCGAGACAGTGCTGACTTCCTATACTAGATCACAATATATCTTTAACATCAACAAGTACTTAAAAAAAACTTATGCCGAATTTAAAACGTGCATGGAGAGATAAAAATATACAAGAAGCCAAACTACTACATCATCTAAAAAAAAAAAATATTTAAGACTTTCTCATCATACAAAATCTACAAATCTTAATAGATCCTTAATTACAAAAAAAAAACTACACAAACTGAAGAAAAAAAAATACCTGATCTTCTGCTAAGAACCGAATAACAAAAGCTGAACTGAGGTGTGCCTTCACTCCTCAACTCATGCCTTACTTATACCCAATTCGCTTGTCTGCCCAACCAACCAAATTCAATTCCCTCAATTATTTCCCCACCAAGACAGCGCGGAATTGACGGATCTGGTCGGGCTTTACGACAAAGAAATCCTGAAAAACATTAGCTGTCGACAGCTGCGCCATAACATGAAGCTGGCAGATAACATGAAGCTGGCAGATAAGTGAAGAATGCGCCATCACTAATTGCGCATTCTATGGAATGCGCTAATCCATCACGCGCATTCTATGGAATGCGCTAATCCAGTCCGCGCATTCTATTGAATGCGCTAATCCATCACGCGCATTCAAAGAATGCGCCGTTATGTTAAGCGCATTCTATGAATGCGCCAAACGTTTACACAAATTCGCTGCTTTTTAAATTTAATCCCTGCTGCGCTGTTTTTGCTAAATTACAATTCAATAACGCTCGTTCCTAAAAAATGGCCTACTATTTAATTATTCCGTACGTCTTGTATTACACTCTATTCAGTTAAAGATATAATGATATATTATGAAATGGCTACAATTTTTGCCTCTAATTACACTCTATTCACTTAAAGATATAAATAATTAATATTTTAAAAAATTTACAATTACATTAAGAATATATAACTCAAATTTTGCAACCACACGCAACACTGGATAATAACCTCAATGAGGTTTTATTTAGACCATCTCCAACCGAAAATGTCATTTTTCACTCCAAAATGCAGCGAAATCAAAAAAATGCCGTGTTTCATCTCCAATCCAACGCCATTTTGCCGCTAAAACAGTCGTTTTCTTTCGCGCCTTTCTTCCCAACCTGTTCGGTAGAGAGAAAAAAATGGCGCATATGAACAATGTAACGCCAATATTGGCGTCGCACTGTTCATCCGCGATCAAATGGCGATAGGTTAGAGCAAAGCAAGAACGGCAAACAAGTGTTTGTCGTTCGGTTGGAGATGCCCTAAATGGCTACAATTTTTTATAAAGATTATGTTATAAAGATATTATGGAGAAAGTAATATTTTTCAAAGTTGCTGTAAAAAATAGCCTCCTGTCACTGAAATTTTTTGAAAGTTGTGTAGAGCAGTAAGTAAGGTTTCGTTTTGGATGGCTTTCTTACTGTTTTCTAAAACAAATTTTTTAGTAAAATAATTTTTTAAAAACTAGAAATTTTTGTACTATAAAATTGCTTTAGAAAGCTGTCCTAAATGAAGCTTAAATAAGAATAAAGCATGCTTGTTCGGATTAAAGAAAAAGAAATTAACAAGAAATTAATTGAAATGCGAAGATAAAAAGAAAATATTTACCAATCATACCTTTCTAGATAGATTAAATAAAGTTTGAACTTTTGTTATTCTTACAAGAGTTCACAATATTATTATGTGATACCAACTATAGAGGATTAGAATTCATATCTAAGACAACAATAGTACACATGATGATCTTTTTAAGTTCATGGTAATCAACATACATTAATCACCATTGCCTATTAACAAATTTATAAAATGAGCATCTAAGAAGCATATACTCCAACAGCAAAATCAAATAAAAATGCAAAGGAGAGCAAATCTAGTATAACAAATTGTTAATCTCCTAAACTGGCATTCAATATCCAAATAGGAAAAAGTAAATCAAATATCCAGCAACAAAGTTAAGTAAAAAGTAAAAGAGACTAAGGTTTTGTTTGGGACAGCTTTCATACTGCTTTTTAAAACAGCTTTTCAGTATAAAATTTTCAAATTAAAAAAAAAAATTTGTACTAGAAATCTGTTTTAGAAAGCGAGAAGAAAGTCGTCCCAAACAAAGTTTAAGGCTTCGTTCAGGACGGCTTTCTTACTTCTTCTTAAAACAATTTTCTAGTACAAAAATTAAACTTTTTCTACTATAAAGATGTTTTAAGAAGCAGTAAGAAAACTATCACAAATGAAATATAAGAGTCTTTGGGATAACTTTTTGATTGCTTTGCTTTTTCAAACATCAACTACAATTTCATTTGAATATTATTTTCTTGTTGCTTTCTCATTATTTTTCAAAAAAAATTATGATAGAAAATTATTTAATTTCATGCAACCATAGTAATGAATCGGCTTTCTCTGCAGTAGCTTCAAAATCAATTTTATAAAACACTGCAACCGTTCCAAATAAGCCCCAACTTTCTCGCAAATGAAATCATTTCTTCAAAATTGGCATCCAAAATCCAAAATATATCAATAGAAAAGAAATCTAAAGCATCCACAACAGCTGAAACAGGCGTTGAGTTACTGAAAACATAAATCAACTTTAGAAGATAGGCATAAAAGAGAAAATACTATAAGATAAAGGCACAGCCTGCTTCATCCTTTTTCTACAGTACACTGCATTTTATACTTGAACCATTATGTATCAAACGATGAAGATTAACCCAAGCTGTTATACATGAGTGGCTGTGATGAAACGTTTGAAAGCAGGTAATGTCTACAGTAGACGTAGGCTTCGTTTGGGACGGCTTCATTGATACTTCTTAAACTGTTTTTTAGTATAAAAATTAAATTTTTTGTACTAGAAAACTGCTTCAAGAAGCAGCGAGAATGTCGTCCAAAAACGAAACCGTAGTGGAACAGATAAATATTAAAAGAAACTGGCACCATTGCAGATTATTATTTTGGATAACAGGCCAAGCTTAACTATTATTAACAGTTAGGAGGTCAAATCCAGCATTGAGATTATTCCATCTTCTCGTGCTCAACTGTTATCTTCACCGCTATGCCATCTAATCAGCTAATTAGAATATATATATATATATGATTTAGTTATTTTAGTATAATATAATGAATTTTTTTTATTAAGAAACAGTTTGATTGGATGAAAAAGAAATATCAAGTAAATTATAATATAGTATTATAAGAATGCATTATATTTGAAATATTTGAATTTGTATGGATGAGAGTGTAAAATAAATATAGGCAATTATTTTTTCATCTTTAGTGTAAACTAAAATGAATATAGAATAAAGCTTGAACATGGTGGTTGTCAGTGACTAGCAGTCTACAATCAACAATGGGCAATGGCGACAACGATGACTAATGATGGAAATCGATAGTACTGGTGGTGGTGGCAATTGGATGTAACGACAATGAAGTATAGAGAGAGGTAGACAAAGTCACATGTGACGATAGTGGCAACTAGGTGGCAACAACGTGTAGCGATGGGTGGCAGTTCATTGTAGAAAATTTACAATATATTTGAAAATTGATCAAACCTGAAGACTTTCTAAATACATTAAAAGTGAACTAAGGAGTGAACGTGAAATAATTTTTTTTGCTTTAGACCAAACATCAATATTTTCAAAACTTCTGCATTTGAAATGCCTTAAACCCCTTTTAGGTCAAATCAAACATCCCCTAAACTTTAAAAGAATAAGCTTTAATCTAATCATATATATTGTCAAACCTAATCGGATCAATCACAAAAACTTTCTAATAATAAACTAAGTAATTAAAAACCCCCCATTTATGGTGTAAGCTCCCCTAATTACCAACTTCTAAACCTCAATATATTTTATATTTAACTTAAGAGACTTATTAATATATATATGACAAAAAAAAATGAATTCTTTTTTGACCAAATGCCTAACATTATCAAATTTCCATTTAATGCGTCCATGAAGAAAAAGATAAGGGCAGTACAATAATTGAATTCAATTTAATAAAAGAGATTGCATGACTTTATACTAAAATGATAATTAAAATATGATAGTTGATAATGTCTATGATATGATGTGTGAGCATGTGATCCATAGAATAAGGTCATATACATAGAAAATTTTATCATATGCATCAGCTATGAAAAGGATATTGATTTTGAAAGGTAGGTGGGCTGACAAAATGGACCGGGCGGCTGTACCAATCGATTTGGGAGCTAGAAATTGGTTTAGACCAGGTCGTCTATCATGACAGTATTTTTTTTTTTTTACACACATCACATACGTAAGACTCGAATATAAGACCTCTTGGTTGATAGTCAAAGCTCCCAATCAACAAATCAAGTGAGCTATAGCACCATAAAAGTTAAACTACGAAGTGTTAGACTGGAAAATTAAGAGGTTTTGACTGATAGTCATGAGGAAGATAACCGACCCGTTGGCTACTTTGTCTTGAACCAAATGGCAGCTCATTAACGAGATAAATAAGGAGATGTGCCTTAAAAAAACAAAAAAAAAAGAGGTTCATCTTGTTCATACATAAAGCTTTTAACGATTTAAATGGATTGGAAGATTTACATTAAATAATGGATACTTATATGCTTAACCTCTAAATAAAAAGAATTAATAAATTCATATATTTATGCAAGTCTAAGGGGATATTTGATTTGCTTGAGAAGGAATGCATAATAAATGAAATATAGTGTAGTCGAAAATTTTGAAGGTATTTTTATGAGTGTAGAAGAAATGCAATCCAAAGTAAAATAAATGTAATATAAAGTAAAATAATCTTGTTGGCGGTTTGTGTTGGTCGACAGGTGGGTGGTTGTGGAAGGTTGCAACAACGCAGTTGACTTGAGGTGAAAAAAAGATTTTGGCCAAAACTGTACGAGTTTACAATAGATCAAAAAAGAATTAATAGGTGAAAAATGAATTCACTCTAATGATTTAATAAAATGTAAAAAATAAATTTTATTATGTTTTTTTTTAGTTGAATGTTCTTATTATAAATGAAAGTAATTACGTGTCATACTATTTTGCTTTTATTATAAAGCATATAGGCTTTGTTTGAGAAAGTTTTCTTATTATTTTGTTTTTCATATCACAATCATAATACCAAAAACACGAAGGTGTTATATCTCCAAGTTAGCATTTATCTCCAAATATATATTGCTGGCGTGCAAAATGAGAAGTTGTATATATATATATATATATATATATATATATATATATATATATATATATATATATATATATATATATATATATATATATATATATATATATATATATATATATATATATATATATATATAATAGATTTAACATATGTAAAACAAAGAACCAAAACCCTCCAACCAGTAGCTGTTCTGCAGAACAGAGTCCAACAGGCAGATCAACAGATCAAAATCAAACCATCTCCTCATAACCAGCAACATATTAATGGAAGTATTGAAGAAAACATTTCTAGCAACAGTTTAATATATAGCCACATACAGTACAAGCAGTAAGAGCATGTGGCATAATACCTAGAGTAAAAAGCAGAAAGAAAGGTGCATTGAAAGAATCACATAAAGATTTTTTTTAGAGATAACTTTCTTACTATTTTTTTTATATCATTTTTATAATTTTTTGTCACTATTTTTTCATTACTTTCAAAATATTTTTGTACGAGAAAATTGCCTTCTACAACAACTTTAAAAAGTTTTACAAAGTAGTAAGAAAGCCGTCCTAAATGAAGCCAAAGTGCCACACAACACTATGGTTTTGTTTGGGACAGTTTTGCTGCTTTCTAAAACAGCTTTTTTAATACAAAAACTTATTAAACTACAAAACTTTTTACTAGAAAGTCATTCTAAAAAATAGTAAGAAAGCAATCCCAAACAAAGCCTACATCAGTTGAAGTATAGATGCAAATCTTATTGGGAAAGTCATATTTGAATTTCTACATTCTACTTTCAATTAAATGGCTAAATGAGTATTGATTACTAACTCATCCTTTATCAAAGGCTAGCATTAGAAATTTGTTTTTTTTTTAATGAAAGGATTATCCTCTCAGTAAATAAGTTTGAATATTTGAGTTGACCTGAATATAATTATTTTTTAGGCATCTTATATGTTGATTTAAGTTAGATTCAAATCTTATATTAGTTACATGTGAACTCTAAGTTTTAGCATCCAATTTTGAATAAAACTATCATATTGAGTAGTTTGAACTCATAAAAACTTCAAATATCTTACCCATTTCTCTACATATCTCATTACTTAGGTGAATATAAGGCACACATGCATAATTACACACTTGTTCAAATTACTTCAATTCATGCAAAAAAAAAAAGTGATTGGATGCATGTGTCTCAAGAATATTCATTTGATTTGCAAGAATCTTGATACATTATTTGTATATACATGTAATAATTACTTGTTTAGGTAGACTCTTCCTTGTAAGTCTACTTGTAAATATCCAAAAATTTGAGTTTAAGCAAAGTCAGCCTGACCTAAGCCATGTCAAGCTTGTTCAAGTCAAAGTTACTAGATATAAGTGGACTCAACTCAAGGGGGAGTTGCCGGTCTGTAAATATGTTTCTCCTCAAGCAAGTGATTACGATAAACGAATTAGTCTCAATAGGTGAATAGGACTTATTTGTCAGCCGTAGAAAGTACGATCTATGAAGTCAACTCGAGCAAATAAGATAAGGGCTTTGCCCTAGCAGCCGCTCTTGCTTCCCATCTCTTTTGGCCACTCCATGATCTCTTGTTCCTGAGAGTTCTACTATTCATGTCATCCTCTTCTTCATTTTGTATCTTTTTTATTTTAATTTTGGTTGCTTTTTCCCTTTCATTAGTTCTTCGCTCGGATGGCGAAGAATCAACGTCGAAGAATCAGCTGGATGACTGTGACTTTCTGGATGGACATAATTCATCCCATTCATTTCTTGAAGCTTTGTTGGGGGTTTCTTCATCTAATGAGTTTCCTGATCTTAAAACGCCTCATCACGGGTTGCCAGCATTGTGAATTTTCGAAGCAGAAGTCTTAGATCTTGCCAAGCCTTTTGAGTTTGCTCTAGTGGGTAAATTTTTGAACCGCAGACCCTCGCTCGAAACGATTCGTAAGTTCTTGTTTAACCTTAAACTTATCGGTGAATGTTCTGTAACTCTTTTGGATTTAAGGCATGTTTTAATCAAATTGCTTAACGATTTGAATTATAGTAGGGTTTTTTTCCATCATTCCTATTTTGTTGTCAATTGCTACATGAAATTATTTAAATGGTCGTCATTTTTCGATATATTGGTTCAGTCTTTAATCATTCTGATTTGGATTTCCTTCCCAAACCTTATACCACATTTGTTTTCCCTTGGCATTCTTTATGGTTTAGGCTCTTTATTTGGTCATCCTTTGAAAATTGATCATGCTACCGTTGTTGGCTTGTGACTGTCTGTTGTCAGGGTTCTTGCCGAGTTGGATATTTCTAAATCATACCCTCAGTATGTTTGGATTGGTCAGATAATCTTGGATATGTTCAACAGGTTGTTATGGAGGAGTTTCCTCCATTTTGGAACCATTGGAAATCCCTGGGTCATTCTAAAAAAAAGTATTGTTTGCTTCACCCCGATTCCTCCAAGGTGCCTCCGATTATGGTTGATCCTGTTGTTGTTCATATGGGGAATGTTGGTTCTGCTCATGCGCTTGCTCTGAAAGCTGCATATTTGCCTAATCTTATGACTTCTAACCTTTGATGATTACCCCTTTTTCTAAGTCGACTATTGTGGTGAATAGGATTGATTCCTAGGATGCTCTCGGCATTGCTAGTGACATAGAGAATCCTATTGTTACTCATGTTATGCCTAATGTGGGTGAGGCTAATGGGGTAAATCTCTTTGAGGTTGTAGATCTTGTTAATGGTGTTGCTTTCCCGTCGTCTGTTGATTTACCAATAAATCATAACATGCATCATTGCTTAGTCAATTTCGTAGCTAGCCCTAATGTTTTCTCCTGACTCTAATGGGGATGCCAGTGATGATGAATTTGTGAATTCCGTTAATATTGCTGAATGCGATTTGGTAACACCTGAGGGTGGGTTTTCGCCTGTTGAGAGTGGTGAGGTGGCTAATATCTTGATTACTCCTGGCCGATTATGTTCTTTGGCAGCTGAGGGTGTTTTTCCTGTAGCTAAGATTGTTGATGTCCCTTTGGTTGATGTGCCTATATCAGTTATTTTGAGTGATGCTTTGTTAGCTCAACTTGCTTGTAAATCAAGGGATAAGTAGGTGTTGAATGGTGATTGGTTGGATGATGGCGCTTCCTCAGCTTGTGGGGAAGAAATGAATGATAAAGAATTTGAGTCTCATAAAAATTTTGATTTAAGTATTTTTCAAATTGCTATTGTTAGTTTTTTTTTTTTAAAAAAACTAAGTGGTAAGCATAGATAATGAAAATCCAAAAAGAAATGATTGTCCTATTTGGGTGCATCTACGTTTGGAGTATAATTGGTTGGGGTTGTTTTCTTTCATTGATTTATGTGGGTGCTGCTCTTGGTTTTATTAGATGGATTTTTTTGGGGAGCTTTTTGGTTTTGCCTTCTCGGATTGAGGTCCGGGCAATGATGTGGCAGTTTCTTCTATCATCACCTAGTTGTATGTGGTATATTGGCAACCATTGGTGGTGCATCTTCTTGCTCGGTTGGGTGACCTTTTGGTCTGTTAGATTATACTTTTATGTGTGGGCAATTACTTGTTTCCTCCTTTGGATGGCCCTTGCCTAGCTTTTGGGTGGTGGTAAATTGATTCTTGCTAATGACTGAGCCCAGCTTCTTTTGCCTTTCCTACTGCTTGTTGGTTCTTTTATGATGTTTTTTGTATTGTATTGCTGACTTTGTTCATGGTAGGACTTGTATCCTTTTATCTTTGTTAACACGCATGCCCCTTCATGGGTTTTATCCAAAAAAAAAAAAAAACTCAAGCAAATATTGAAGAAGTTGATATTATCAACTCCTAAAGAGGGATGAATTCTTAACGGAAACTATTGATCGGCTACTCAGCTATTCAACCATCAGCACATGCTAGAACAACTTCTTAAGAGTTTGGTGGATGACTTCATCAAGTCAGATATTATAATCAAGCTATATATATAACTATTATATGTTTATATATTTTTTTACTATAGTTATATATAGGAAAACAATTATGCACTCTAAGATTCTTATTTTTTTCTCTATTTCTTTGCTCTTTCACTTAGTATTCTCAAGATAATTCATGAATGTAATTAAAAAAAATCTAGATTCAATAATAGTATTTACTTCACATCACATTTGCAAAAAAATACATATTATTATTATATTAATTGATTTTAGGAATTTATATTATTTAATTTGGGCAATTATTATGCCCTGATATTATTTTTTAGGAGATAGTGAGATATGCATTTTTTTATAAATGATTGTATTGTATGCTTGAAAATTCGTGGAAGTAAAGTGAGAGAGTTTAACATTTTAGTATTGTACAAAGATTTATGATACGCAAGATAAGATAAAAGTTGCAAGAGACGCCATTTTTTACTTCAAAACCCCCTAAAAGAAAAAAATCATGGACCCTAATCCAACAAAAATATTTCTACTTGTATTTGTCAGTGATTATGAATGATTCCACCTTTTTGTGATTAGAGAAAAGTATTGAAGTAATATAGTCTACAAAGATTGTAAATGCTGGATTTTGTGAATATAGTTAGAAGAGACTTATGGCATAAGATTTGTCTTCAAAGATTTTTTTTTTAATGTTTATGTGACTCTTCTCCTTTGAGAATGGAAAGCATAGATAAAAAACTCTAGCATAAATTTTGGTGCTAACATTGATAGTTAGAGTTAGTGATAATGGTGTGAAGTATTTGTAATGAGACATAACGAACTCAACCAACGTTAATGTAGCTAGGTGACATTTGTTAGAGAGTATTAGTCATGTATTAGTGCTCAGTGGATCGTAGTGGGATAACAGTGGTTGGCATATTATAGTTGGGCGATGATACTTAGAGAATTGTAGTCGGATGCTAGTGGTTCGAGACCGTGGTTGGGGGATAGTGGTTGAACCATCATACTTAGGCAATGGTGGTTGAAGTGTCATAGTCATGTTTTGTTTGTTGGAGGTTCATAGGCTGTTGATTGTAGTTAGAGGATCATAGTCAGACAAAAATGAGTAGGAGACGACAATCGGATGAAAGTGGTCATCTAACTATAGTTAGGTGATCGAAGTGAGGCGATAGTGTTTGGAGATTGTAGTTGTGTGAATGTGGCCTAGAGATTACAATCAAGCGATGATGGTGAAAAATTATTTTTGGGCGACACTAGTGAGGAAACCAAATTTGAGCTATGACATTAGGAGGATTATAGTTAGTCGATGATGGATGAATGTCGATATTGGGCGTCAAAGGACTGTAGTTGGGGATAGTGTCGAAGGATCTTAGTTAGACGAAGATGGTCATGAGATCACAATTAAGCGACAATAGTCGGAGTACTATAATTGGATGATCAAGATCAGATGATTGTAGTAAAGTGATGATAATCGAGATATCGTAGTCAATATATGATGGTCAAATGACCATAGTCAAAAGACAAAGGTTGAAGGATTGTAGTTAGAAGATAATGGTCAAAATATCACAATCAAGGGATAATTGTTAGAGGAATGTAGTTGGGTGATAGTGGTTGGAGGATTGTACTTGGGTGATAATGGTAGCGGGTTCATAGTTAGGAGATGGTGGTTGAGAAATGATAGTTAGATGATAGTGGATGGAGGATTGAATTCAAGTGATGGTATTCAGAGAACTATATTTAGATGATAATAATATGAGGATCGTAGTTGGATAATGATGGTCAGTCGATAATAGTAAGGTGGCATTTTGACAACAATGGTCAAGCGATGATCCAATAAATGTAGTCTAGCGATGGTTTGATAATGGCTATTTGGTGATCTAGTAGTGGTGCTCGGGTGGAGCTACGAGATTCTTTGAGCATTTGATCTCTGTTGAATCTTTAGCTATGTCTTCCAACATTTATGTAAAGAATGAGGGTTTATTTTTAAATTTTTAAGCGTGGCATATTCATAAATATAGCTAAAATTAGAAATATTTCATTGGACAACCAGTATTATTTCCTTTGATCATAAATTATTCCTTCAACATTTATATATTTTAATGATGTCAGAATTATGCGATCTTAGGATCATTAGATCCATCTCAACGAGATGCTCAATTTGATCATTAGCATACAAGATTTGAAGATTATTTAACCCTTTAATTAGCATGTTAAAATTTCTTATTATGCATCAAATGCTTGATCCGTGTTCATTTGGACCGAGTTCGGATCACTTTTGGTCTCATTGGCTTCATCTCATAGAGTTACTTAATTTAACTATAAATTTGCTGAAATTGTAGCTCAAATGATATTGAATTTTAAAAAGGGAAATTTTCATGCATACCACTATATACCTACCCTTTTACATATCTAACACCTCATTTATTAATATTACACTTATACCACCAAAACCCTATTTCACATCATTTCTACCACTCCGTCTCCATGCACGCACGATGTCTTATTTTTGGTTTTTCGTTTTTAGGGCTTTAACAAGTGAAGTTAAGAAGAAGGAGAGGGATAACGCCATTGAGATCGAACCTCTTCACAATCCAAGCTTAAAGAATGAAAAATTTATTTTGATTTGAGGTGTAGATGATAAATGCATGTTTCGAATTTCTCTTCCACCCGTCTGCCACTAAGATCAGACGTATATATGTTAAGATCGGACCTCTTCACAATCATTTTAGTTAAATTTTGTTTAACTGTTTTAACTTGGATTAAGGGGGATAACGCCATTGGCTTGTGGTCATTAAATAGAGGTGGGTAGTAATGCCATTAGCATGTGGCCATTGGATTGAGGGGGATAACAACCAATGATTGCGAAAGCAAAAATATAAAAGCAACATATGTCTCAAGTTTGAGTAAACAATTGATAGCATAGTGGTATACGATGTCAAATAGGGTTAAATTCTGGAATACAATGTTTGAGCAGATTATAGTAGATGAGTATTGAGGTACTCTTCCCATGTTTCTACACGTTGCTCTACATTTATGCTATTGCTAAACATAAAATAATATTGCATAAATAAAAGGGTGTTTTTTTAAAGTTCATAAACAAAGAACTATGTAATGTGTTAACATACTTTTTTTGAAGTTTTAATGAGTTTTCAAATTCATCTGTTGTGAAAGTCAGGCGGCAGCAATCCCAAGTATATTGTCATTGTCAATTCAAATTTGTTTTGTTTACGTGCCACCAAGGACCAAATAGTGGAAGACAATTTTATAGGTGCATTTATAATCGAAGTTATGATGATTGACATTACTTTAAATGAGTTGATGAACAAGAAGAGCCACGCTATGTCACACATTATAAATTTAATGCCTATGATAGAAGAAATTCTAAAAGCTTGACCATATTCTCCTGAGGTTAAAGTTTTTGTTGTGATTATTCTTATTGACATTATAATTTGACTTTATTTTGGCTAGTATTATGTGGTGTTAAAGTATTTATCGAAGGTTACTAGTTCAAGCATTGTTGTGACTTGAGCTAGCTTTTTTGTCATGTATTGTATTAGTAATTTGTATCTTCAATAATTTTGTGGAATGCAAGAAGTAATTGTTTTGGTGCATCTTCAATCTTCTTTGAGATTATGCACATTGCATCACACACGCCGAGTAAGCAATATAGTTCAATGTTATAGTTTTATTTCATTCAAGAGAGATCCGCCTGATGCCAAGGGTTTTCAAAATCATATGGTTCTGTTCAAATTCAAAGCCTTGATAATGTTTTAACTCAAACAACATCAATTTCTCATCTTAACCATAAGCAACATGTTCTGTTTTAACTCAAGCAACAACAATAACAATGCATCGACTACACTGAGCAACATGTTCTGCTTGGATGTATGAACTTGTTGTCATTCAATTTTCAATTAGCTTACTAGTACTACAAATATATTCATCATGTACCAAAAAAACAAAACAAAATATCATTTTTTTCATTTTGTTTATGATCACCTTCTACATTAGTAGTGTTATATAAAAATTTATAGCCAAAAAGATGCACAACCTCCTATTACTTATAAACCTTCCACATAAGAACAATCATATTCATCACTCTCAATGATGTCCTTTGGAGTCCTTCTGCTTTGTAATTTTGATTGTTTTGGTTGACTTGCTTACGTTACCAATGTGTCATCGATGATGTTCTTTAATGGGTTCATACATGTACTTCGATGATGACCCCAAAGACCGCATCTACTACGTTTGTGAACTTTTTTTTTTCCTTCTCCAAAAATTTGGCAATCTTATTCTTTTAGGTCTTCCTCTAGGTCATGTTGTATTTAGCACTCCAACTTCAACCACATCTTGAACAATCTGCCACTGATCCTTCCCATGTAACATAGCAATAGCTCCATTGTACATCAGCCGGTACCTGAAGCACTTGTAAGTGGTAAACCTAACGTAACACATTAATTGAATATTTAATAAAAAATAAATAGATATTACCTATAAACGTAGTAGTAATCATTAACATATGTATGCCACAATGGATGCTCTTTCATCCCAATAAAAGCTATGGCATGGATGCAAGGAAGTCCAGTTAACTGCCAGAATTTACAAGTGCAATCTCTGGTTTCAAGATCAACAATATGTCTTGAATGGAGGGATTCCACTTCAGCCTTCTGAAAATTGGATTGCCTAACTAATATATGTTCTTTCATGGTAGTTATTTCTCTTATGTATTCCTCTGCATGGGGCATCTTCACAGAGTGAAGCTCGAATTCTTCATTTGCAACCTTGGTATGAACATGTTGCAATAACACATTTCTTATCACCGGCCTTGATCTGACCCCAAAATTCTCCTTGATAACAACTAATTACAAAGCATTCTTGAAACTTAATGCATCAGGAAAATAGGTGCCAACAGTTATATCTTTATAACATATAGTTGTAGCACTCAAAATAGCATCGTTATAGTTAAAAGAAAATACAACCATCTTTTCAGAACTCACAACCTCCATAAGATTAGAATTTGATTCATCTTCTTTCACTTCTTGTATTGTAATGACAATCTCAACACGCAAATTATCATTCGATACTTTTATGAACTTCGCCACATCAACTTTAGAATTCATTTCTTTGTATGCCTTCAATGATGTACCATATATGTAATAGTACATATTATATGGATGCCCCTTAAGTCGTAGACATATTCTACCAATCTCTTCTCTAAGTGCAAAAATGATTAGTTCTTCATTCTCAACTTTCACAGTCTTTTGTTTACCACCATCATACATCTTTCTGTGTTGGACATTGGTCAAAAAGCGATGAGCTGTAGTGTAACAACCCAAGATCCGTGTAGCGAAAGGATTCATCTGATCGCTCTTTTCTTTATTTTTTTCTTCAACTGCTGTTCATATCAATCCATACCAACATATATCCAGAGCCAGAAATAATTACATTACAGAAAAGAAACTACAACAGATACTATAATTCACATATAGTACAAACAGAGAAGTGACAAAAGAGTCCAAAAGAAATATCTACACTAGCCACACCGGCTACAAAAGAAAGCCTACCAAAGGCTGCAAAACAAAAGGCTGAACTCGGCAGAAAGATCTTCAAACTGGAGGTCCTGCACCTGAAATCATTAACCACATATAATGAGCTTACAAAGCCCAGCAGGTCACCAAAGCCTACAACTGAAATCAAAGCACGACACTGAAAACAATATGCAGGTTAATCAAATCAAGTCAAATCAATCAGTCGAACATGATCAATGAATCAATGCAATACGGAAATCCATCGTCAATGAAATCAAGTCTGAACAGTGGAAATCAAATCAGTAGTCAGTGCAGTACGGAAATCAATAGTCAATAATCAATACAGCGATAAAACATCGATAAATCAATACGCCTCAGCAATCAAGTCGGTAAGTGCTCCTAGTCAATATCCAATCATCGTAGCAATGTCTATCAATCAATACTGTCAGTTCAATCAATCGTATCGTCTAATCAATTCGTCGAATCTATATCATCTATCCAATCCATAAAGCACTTTTCAGTCAATTATTTCTATCAGTAAGGGAATCCATCGAACAATCGAATCAACTCAATAAATCAACCTAGCAATTGAAAACAAATCTATACAATGAAATCATCAGGTCAATAGAAATCAATTCTACGATAAATCAAATCCATACGACAATAATCCATTCAATCAATCAGTCGATCGAGAACCGGTACGACGATTCAATGTATCAATATCCGTGTCAGTCTCTATGAATCAATACTTAGAATCCATATCAATATCGGTGCCGGTATCTATGAATCAATCAAATCGCTAACATCAATCGGAAAAGCAATACGATAAATTAAATCGGGAGAACAATACGATAAATCAATAAAATCATTTAAATCCGTCAAATCAATCAATCAATCGAATCCAATCTATACTATCAAGTCGATCCAATCAATCAGAAGGACAATACGATAAATCTATACAGTAACAGGTCGAATCAATGCAGGATCAATAGTATCAATGAATCTATGTATCTATGCCGTCTATGTCCATATCAATATCAATGATCAATAGTCAAGTAGTATCAATGCTCAATGATCATTCAATGAAATCAATGAATCCGTACAATAGTAAATCAATTCGATAAATCCATTCAATATCAATGAATCAGTCGGAAATCGATAAATCAATGCATATACGAAAATCCATACAATGGTCTTACTCGACAAGCACAAACACTAGCTATTATCAATGATCAATGATGCTGTTGTAGTTCGTTCAATGATGCTGTTGTAGTTATCCGCACGTTGGTTCTATCAAGAAGAGTCGTCACTCTTTTGCCCGTCGGCCGCCCGTCGGCATATTAAACTCCTTATAACTCCCAATCGTTATATCGATGATCTATGGTCTATGATTTAAAGGAAAGCCCGTCGGCCCACCATCCTGTACAGGTATCGATCAATCTTCAACCAACGTTCAACCAGGTTCCCACTTGTCTTTAAGTAATAATCAATCAATGCAATAATCGATGCAATAAGCAATAGTAAAGAAATCGAGAACGATCATATCAATAGTCATAGGCAAATCAATTCAATCTATCAATTCCGGGAAAATCAGAAATCATACGAAAATCGGGCAGAGTAACAGTAGTCGGTCAAATTTACACAAAAATCTCCAAAAATCACAATTCACCAAATTAATACAGAACGTGTACAGTAACATTATAAGACTATTCTTCTACTGCTCAAACCAATTCGGACATCATAATAATTTGCAGTCAAAATAAAACCCCGCAAAACCAAAACGAACCGGACGAAATCTTCCAGAAAATAATCAAAACGTGCAGAATAATCATATCTACAGCATACCAAAAGTTACGCGGTGAAATCTTCGCCAGTACCAAATCAGGTACGAAAATCACTTACAAAAACACAAATCTGAGCACCATTTTACAAAACCTCGAAATCTTCGAAAACAGAAGTAGGGTTTGGAATCCTTACAGCGAGACAAACACAATATCCAACAGCAACGAACGACGAAAATCGCTCCGCGGACCTCGAAATCGAACTTCTTCCTTTGCTTTCCTTCTCTTTCTCTCTCCTCAGATATTTTGGTTTTAAAAAAATGTTTTTCTCTCTCTTCAAAACGAGCTCATTTCCTTAAGTAATGCTCATATCGGCCCGGCCGATCGTCTCGATCGTCCTGGACGATCAGACCAAATTCATATCGTCCTGGGACGATTTTTCAGGACGATCAATACTGTTCATAGGCGATAAAAACCCCTACTCACTGACTTGTGCCATCCACTAATCGTCCCGGGACGATATCTCGATCGGCCTGGACGATTTCGTCCAGAAATCATTCCAGAAAGCATTCCAGAAAACAGCTATTCAATGCACTGATCGGCCTGGACGATCCAAACTTCGTCCTGGCCGATCCTGGGAGGAAAATCATTTTTCCAGCGGCTACAGCAAAGGAACAAGGTCTTACAATCTCCCCACCTTAGAAAAATGTCGTCCCGACATTTCCCTAACGTGTCCAGAACAAAACAAAACAAAACAAAGCAAAACAAACCCGATCTATCGGAAAATCGAACAAAACACATCAAAATAAACAATAAACTAAACTCGTACCAGTCTCACTAGCAGGCACGGAAGGAACATCTTCCATCATGGCTTGTACATTTCCAGTCTGAACAGTCGGAACAGGTCCTTGCCTAAGTTCAGAACTCGGGCATTCAGTCATTCTATGTCCATGTGCACCACATCGGAAGCATTGCCCTGTTCTTCGATAACACTGTCCCGAGTGTCTCTTTCCACAAAACGTACAAACATTAATTCTTGCTTTGCTACCTTCCCCACTCTTCTTGCTACGCCCAGAGCGTTTCGCTAGCTTGTCACTCACCATCTGAGCAACCATATCAGCAAATTTATTCATATTTTCAGATGTGAGAGGGAGGTTAGCAGCAGGCTCAGACTCAATCTTTTTGCCTTTCGGATCCATTTGCCTGATCAATACAAATCGTTCCAATCAAAATCGCGGAAATCAAATACGTAAAACAAAACAAATCAAATCAAATAATGCAATCATCAACTCTGGATATAATCAAATCCTTTTCACTACACTTGCTCTGATACCAATTGTAACAACCCAAGATCCGTGTAGCGAAAGGATTCATCTGATCGCTCTTTTCTTTATTTTTTTCTTCAACTGCTGTTCATATCAATCCATACCAACATATATCCAGAGCCAGAAATAATTACATTACAGAAAAGAAACTACAACAGATACTATAATTCACATATAGTACAAACAGAGAAGTGACAAAAGAGTCCAAAAGAAATATCTACACTAGCCACACCGGCTACAAAAGAAAGCCTACCAAAGGCTGCAAAACAAAAGGCTGAACTCGGCAGAAAGATCTTCAAACTGGAGGTCCTGCACCTGAAATCATTAACCACATATAATGAGCTTACAAAGCCCAGCAGGTCACCAAAGCCTACAACTGAAATCAAAGCACGACACTGAAAACAATATGCAGGTTAATCAAATCAAGTCAAATCAATCAGTCGAACATGATCAATGAATCAATGCAATACGGAAATCCATCGTCAATGAAATCAAGTCTGAACAGTGGAAATCAAATCAGTAGTCAGTGCAGTACGGAAATCAATAGTCAATAATCAATACAGCGATAAAACATCGATAAATCAATACGCCTCAGCAATCAAGTCGGTAAGTGCTCCTAGTCAATATCCAATCATCGTAGCAATGTCTATCAATCAATACTGTCAGTTCAATCAATCGTATCGTCTAATCAATTCGTCGAATCTATATCATCTATCCAATCCATAAAGCACTTTTCAGTCAATTATTTCTATCAGTAAGGGAATCCATCGAACAATCGAATCAACTCAATAAATCAACCTAGCAATTGAAAACAAATCTATACAATGAAATCATCAGGTCAATAGAAATCAATTCTACGATAAATCAAATCCATACGACAATAATCCATTCAATCAATCAGTCGATCGAGAACCGGTACGACGATTCAATGTATCAATATCCGTGTCAGTCTCTATGAATCAATACTTAGAATCCATATCAATATCGGTGCCGGTATCTATGAATCAATCAAATCGCTAACATCAATCGGAAAAGCAATACGATAAATTAAATCGGGAGAACAATACGATAAATCAATAAAATCATTTAAATCCGTCAAATCAATCAATCAATCGAATCCAATCTATACTATCAAGTCGATCCAATCAATCAGAAGGACAATACGATAAATCTATACAGTAACAGGTCGAATCAATGCAGGATCAATAGTATCAATGAATCTATGTATCTATGCCGTCTATGTCCATATCAATATCAATGATCAATAGTCAAGTAGTATCAATGCTCAATGATCATTCAATGAAATCAATGAATCCGTACAATAGTAAATCAATTCGATAAATCCATTCAATATCAATGAATCAGTCGGAAATCGATAAATCAATGCATATACGAAAATCCATACAATGGTCTTACTCGACAAGCACAAACACTAGCTATTATCAATGATCAATGATGCTGTTGTAGTTCGTTCAATGATGCTGTTGTAGTTATCCGCACGTTGGTTCTATCAAGAAGAGTCGTCACTCTTTTGCCCGTCGGCCGCCCGTCGGCATATTAAACTCCTTATAACTCCCAATCGTTATATCGATGATCTATGGTCTATGATTTAAAGGAAAGCCCGTCGGCCCACCATCCTGTACAGGTATCGATCAATCTTCAACCAACGTTCAACCAGGTTCCCACTTGTCTTTCAGTAATAATCAATCAATGCAATAATCGATGCAATAAGCAATAGTAAAGAAATCGAGAACGATCATATCAATAGTCATAGGCAAATCAATTCAATCTATCAATTCCGGGAAAATCAGAAATCATACGAAAATCGGGCAGAGTAACAGTAGTCGGTCAAATTTACACAAAAATCTCCAAAAATCACAATTCACCAAATTAATACAGAACGTGTACAGTAACATTATAAGACTATTCTTCTACTGCTCAAACCAATTCGGACATCATAATAATTTACAGTCAAAATAAAACCCCGCAAAACCAAAACGAACCGGACGAAATCTTCCAGAAAATAATCAAAACGTGCAGAATAATCATATCTACAGCATACCAAAAGTTACGCGGTGAAATCTTCGCCAGTACCAAATCAGGTACGAAAATCACTTACAAAAACACAAATCTGAGCACCATTTTACAAAACCTCGAAATCTTCGAAAACAGAAGTAGGGTTTGGAATCCTTACAGCGAGACAAACACAATATCCAACAGCAACGAACGACGAAAATCGCTCCGCGGACCTCGAAATCGAACTTCTTCCTTTGCTTTCCTTCTCTTTCTCTCTCCTCAGATATTTTGGTTTTAAAAAAATGTTTTTCTCTCTCTTCAAAACGAGCTCATTTCCTTAAGTAATGCTCATATCGGCCCGGCCGATCGTCTCGATCGTCCTGGACGATCAGACCAAATTCATATCGTCCTGGGACGATTTTTCAGGACGATCAATACTGTTCATAGGCGATAAAAACCCCTACTCACTGACTTGTGCCATCCACTAATCGTCCCGGGACGATATCTCGATCGGCCTGGACGATTTCGTCCAGAAATCATTCCAGAAAGCATTCCAGAAAACAGCTATTCAATGCACTGATCGGCCTGGACGATCCAAACTTCGTCCTGGCCGATCCTGGGAGGAAAATCATTTTTCCAGCGGCTACAGCAAAGGAACAAGGTCTTACAATCTCCCCACCTTAGAAAAATGTCGTCCCGACATTTCCCTAACGTGTCCAGAACAAAACAAAACAAAACAAAGCAAAACAAACCCGATCTATCGGAAAATCGAACAAAACACATCAAAATAAACAATAAACTAAACTCGTACCAGTCTCACTAGCAGGCACGGAAGGAACATCTTCCATCATGGCTTGTACATTTCCAGTCTGAACAGTCGGAACAGGTCCTTGCCTAAGTTCAGAACTCGGGCATTCAGTCATTCTATGTCCATGTGCACCACATCGGAAGCATTGCCCTGTTCTTCGATAACACTGTCCCGAGTGTCTCTTTCCACAAAACGTACAAACATTAATTCTTGCTTTGCTACCTTCCCCACTCTTCTTGCTACGCCCAGAGCGTTTCGCTAGCTTGTCACTCACCATCTGAGCAACCATATCAGCAAATTTATTCATATTTTCAGATGTGAGAGGGAGGTTAGCAGCAGGCTCAGACTCAATCTTTTTGCCTTTCGGATCCATTTGCCTGATCAATACAAATCGTTCCAATCAAAATCGCGGAAATCAAATACGTAAAACAAAACAAATCAAATCAAATAATGCAATCATCAACTCTGGATATAATCAAATCCTTTTCACTACACTTGCTCTGATACCAATTGTAACAACCCAAGATCCGTGTAGCGAAAGGATTCATCTGATCGCTCTTTTCTTTATTTTTTTCTTCAACTGCTGTTCATATCAATCCATACCAACATATATCCAGAGCCAGAAATAATTACATTACAGAAAAGAAACTACAACAGATACTATAATTCACATATAGTACAAACAGAGAAGTGACAAAAGAGTCCAAAAGAAATATCTACACTAGCCACACCGGCTACAAAAGAAAGCCTACCAAAGGCTGCAAAACAAAAGGCTGAACTCGGCAGAAAGATCTTCAAACTGGAGGTCCTGCACCTGAAATCATTAACCACATATAATGAGCTTACAAAGCCCAGCAGGTCACCAAAGCCTACAACTGAAATCAAAGCACGACACTGAAAACAATATGCAGGTTAATCAAATCAAGTCAAATCAATCAGTCGAACATGATCAATGAATCAATGCAATACGGAAATCCATCGTCAATGAAATCAAGTCTGAACAGTGGAAATCAAATCAGTAGTCAGTGCAGTACGGAAATCAATAGTCAATAATCAATACAGCGATAAAACATCGATAAATCAATACGCCTCAGCAATCAAGTCGGTAAGTGCTCCTAGTCAATATCCAATCATCGTAGCAATGTCTATCAATCAATACTGTCAGTTCAATCAATCGTATCGTCTAATCAATTCGTCGAATCTATATCATCTATCCAATCCATAAAGCACTTTTCAGTCAATTATTTCTATCAGTAAGGGAATCCATCGAACAATCGAATCAACTCAATAAATCAACCTAGCAATTGAAAACAAATCTATACAATGAAATCATCAGGTCAATAGAAATCAATTCTACGATAAATCAAATCCATACGACAATAATCCATTCAATCAATCAGTCGATCGAGAACCGGTACGACGATTCAATGTATCAATATCCGTGTCAGTCTCTATGAATCAATACTTAGAATCCATATCAATATCGGTGCCGGTATCTATGAATCAATCAAATCGCTAACATCAATCGGAAAAGCAATACGATAAATTAAATCGGGAGAACAATACGATAAATCAATAAAATCATTTAAATCCGTCAAATCAATCAATCAATCGAATCCAATCTATACTATCAAGTCGATCCAATCAATCAGAAGGACAATACGATAAATCTATACAGTAACAGGTCGAATCAATGCAGGATCAATAGTATCAATGAATCTATGTATCTATGCCGTCTATGTCCATATCAATATCAATGATCAATAGTCAAGTAGTATCAATGCTCAATGATCATTCAATGAAATCAATGAATCCGTACAATAGTAAATCAATTCGATAAATCCATTCAATATCAATGAATCAGTCGGAAATCGATAAATCAATGCATATACGAAAATCCATACAATGGTCTTACTCGACAAGCACAAACACTAGCTATTATCAATGATCAATGATGCTGTTGTAGTTCGTTCAATGATGCTGTTGTAGTTATCCGCACGTTGGTTCTATCAAGAAGAGTCGTCACTCTTTTGCCCGTCGGCCGCCCGTCGGCATATTAAACTCCTTATAACTCCCAATCGTTATATCGATGATCTATGGTCTATGATTTAAAGGAAAGCCCGTCGGCCCACCATCCTGTACAGGTATCGATCAATCTTCAACCAACGTTCAACCAGGTTCCCACTTGTCTTTCAGTAATAATCAATCAATGCAATAATCGATGCAATAAGCAATAGTAAAGAAATCGAGAACGATCATATCAATAGTCATAGGCAAATCAATTCAATCTATCAATTCCGGGAAAATCAGAAATCATACGAAAATCGGGCAGAGTAACAGTAGTCGGTCAAATTTACACAAAAATCTCCAAAAATCACAATTCACCAAATTAATACAGAACGTGTACAGTAACATTATAAGACTATTCTTCTACTGCTCAAACCAATTCGGACATCATAATAATTTGCAGTCAAAATAAAACCCCGCAAAACCAAAACGAACCGGACGAAATCTTCCAGAAAATAATCAAAACGTGCAGAATAATCATATCTACAGCATACCAAAAGTTACGCGGTGAAATCTTCGCCAGTACCAAATCAGGTACGAAAATCACTTACAAAAACACAAATCTGAGCACCATTTTACAAAACCTCGAAATCTTCGAAAACAGAAGTAGGGTTTGGAATCCTTACAGCGAGACAAACACAATATCCAACAGCAACGAACGACGAAAATCGCTCCGCGGACCTCGAAATCGAACTTCTTCCTTTGCTTTCCTTCTCTTTCTCTCTCCTCAGATATTTTGGTTTTAAAAAAATGTTTTTCTCTCTCTTCAAAACGAGCTCATTTCCTTAAGTAATGCTCATATCGGCCCGGCCGATCGTCTCGATCGTCCTGGACGATCAGACCAAATTCATATCGTCATGGGACGATTTTTCAGGACGATCAATACTGTTCATAGGCGATAAAAACCCCTACTCACTGACTTGTGCCATCCACTAATCGTCCCGGGACGATATCTCGATCGGCCTGGACGATTTCGTCCAGAAATCATTCCAGAAAGCATTCCAGAAAACAGCTATTCAATGCACTGATCGGCCTGGACGATCCAAACTTCGTCCTGGCCGATCCTGGGAGGAAAATCATTTTTCCAGCGGCTACAGCAAAGGAACAAGGTCTTACATGTAGGTCACGTGACCTGCATCGAAAAGGTGGCTGACTGGGCTTTCTCCTAGATCAAAGCAGATCAGCTCGCCGAATTCGTCGATCGAATCGGGCGCCCCAGAACGTCGAATGAAAATAGGTGGCCGGATTCTCTTTCTACAACCCTCTGAGAGTGCTCGATCCGCTTCTCTTCCTATGAGTGGCATAAAATGAAGCTCTTCTTCTTCTTTGTCTACTCCCTGGTCGTCTCTTTTGAATTCACTAATGTCAAACTTGAAACTTGCTAACAGCAGGGTATTCTCTTGACTAACGCCTTTTCTTTTCTGCCCTCATTCCTGACATTTGTCCATAAAAGAGGTTAGTCTGGGCATCAATGCACCTCTCTGCGCCTTATCTTACATCAATGGTATCGTAGTGCGCCTCTTCACGAGGGTGATTGAAGTGCAACGAAATGTACCGGTGGTTCGCAAAGCATCTGGCTTACCGGTAATCTCCCATTCCCGTTGTCGAGAGAAAAAAAGAAAATGAGCATGCCAGAAACGGGGTCGATCAAGGTAAGCTTAGGGAAATTGTCTAAGTAGAGTGCTGAATCTGAAAAAGTGAGTTCGAGCTGAGCTAAGCAAACTTTTGGGTCTAGGAGTGCTCTGACCAATGACTCTCTCATTTCCTTTGAGAGCATGAGAGCGTCATAAATGCTTAACTTAGCCGGCAACTACAAATTATGGAAATTTTGGATATTCTGGATAGTTGGGGTTTGTATACCCCACGGTTTGCTGATTTTTCTGCTCTGCAAGTGGCGTTGGAAGAGAATGTCAAAACTGATGGAGGTCATCAGGCAGCCTATTCGAACGGGACAAAGAGTTTAGTTCAACCCCCGGCCCATGTGAGTTCGGCATAGCTCATAATGCAAAGGCCGCAGGCTTACGCATCGTGAATTTGCTCTGCTGAGAGATGACAAAATCTCTGCCTAAAAATTGGCTTCAAAGCTGCCTTCACCTATTTTTTGGCTTCAAATGTATTATCCCGACGAACGCTTGGCTTAATGAGCGGGGGCTGTAGGACGATGTGAACTGTCCTTGCAGGTGCACTGTCATGGAGGACATTGATCATCTAACTGAACCCAGATCCCTTCAAACTTAAATACAACGGCAATATACTCCTTCTGCACTCCGTATAAATTATTTCCAATATTGTCACCATAAGCCTGCATTTTCAATGGTTTAAAAGTTATTTAAAATTTATTAAAGCCTTTAATATAAATCATTCAACACTTACAAAATTGGTCGTCTTGGAATACATCAATAATTGCTTCGATTAAAATCACGATTTTCTTGAACTTACTGTTTCAAACAATTTTAAGTTGCATATATATTTGAACATCAATATATCAATAGTAGCTCAAACAAAACATAATGTTTAAATAACACATCATAATTATTTCAGCATATTTATACTTGCTTAGCATTATCAACAAATATTATAAAAAGGCAGACATAAACAAGATGGAAAATAACTCCAATGGAGTTGACTGTTGCCACCAATATCACATCATAGGAGACAATCGAGAGTCCATAACATAAGCATATTAAGCAGTTTATAAGGGAATACAAGTGGACAAGACCTGAGAATTGCTCTCTGTGTTTTATTTATGTAAATTTTCCTAAGAAAAAACTTCTCAAAAAAATTCTTAACTGTGTGTTTCAAATGTAATCCAAAATACGTAACAACATAAACCAAAATAGATTAGGAAGTATAATATCAAGCTGGAAGACAATAACTGTGAAGGAAATGTGAGCTCAGCGACCTATAGCGACAGAGGAAGGGGATTCTCGAAATGTTTGAGGAAGGGAAGTTGCGAGAAGTACCAACAATGGGGGATTTTTGCAGAAAGGAAGATGTCTGAGACAAAACGCACGAGGCTCCATGCGCGAAGAAGATAAGCTTTCAGTGGGAATACGACGTCGTGAGCGTGTGTGGAAATGGAGTGGTAGAAATGATGTGAAATAGGATTTTGAGTGATATAAGTATAGTATTAATAAATGAGGTGTTAGATATGTAAAATGATAGGTATATAGTAGTATGCATGTAAATTTTACTTTTAAAAATTTTGGATTATACTCTACAACGTTGTTTCTATTGTACATTTCAAAGCCCGAGCCAAAATGCAATGACTTGGTATTAATTTTAGCTATCTCTCTCTATACGTGTATTATATCATATTCATATTTTATGCTTATATTTATTCGCCAAAATAAGAGAGCCCGTCCTATGTGCAGTTGAACTTCACTACTCATAACATCCTATGTTTCTCATCTTTTTATTCCGATTAAATTAACGGTTCTGATTTCGACCGACCCAACGTCTATGTCATATATACAAAAAATTTTGAAATTTCTTGCAGCAGCAACAACAACATCAAATCCTTATCACATTATGTGGGGTCTACTAAAAGGGTCATTTCCAAAATTTTATATTAAAGTTTTTTTTAGGACTATCTCTATCTTTCTTAATATAGATCAAATATAATACATCTACTCTCCTAATTACTGTATCATTAGAAGGTCGACATTTTATATGTGCAAACCATCAAATAAAAAAAAATTATTTCTCAATAATTTGATATAATTTATATCAAAATATGCTTAAAATTATTAAATTAATTTAAAAATAATGTTACATAAATTTAATAATTTTTAATTCAATATTGATACAAACTATTAGAATATTGGACAAGTTTTTCTCCTCCAAAAAAAAAAAAAAGCCCTTGCACGTTTCTTTCGCTCTAATCACATGAAAGGTAATGGTAGCTACTCGCCAGATTGCTATCCTACTTTAGCTTATTATTGGCCAGCATTTATCTAAAGCCTTCAGGTCCATATCTCCCTCATTTTTATGATTAATTTTTTCGTGCGGACGTCAAACATCATCTTGAGACCAATCAAAATATGTCACATCACCCCTTCATTGTGTACTGCAGCTCAGTGCGGCTCGATACCACTGACGTGGTTGCATATGATTCACCTCCAAACGTAAAGCTACGTTCAACCTCCACAGAGAATAATTTATCCATTTTTATCACTACAAATGAAGAACAAGCTTGAGCAAAACTAACAAAATCACAATAATATCAAACATTTACCTCACTACATCAGATCAACATAATTAAAGATTTATATCATAATTATTCGATCAATTTTATATTGATTGTCAGCTACCTAACAAAACCTTTTATTTTTCTCATCGAAATATAAGAAAAAAAAATAAAAAATATAACTTTTTTTACCTACAAGTGTATGGGCCCCATAGATTCCATAAATTCAAATTATAACTATAATATTATTCTACGAACATTTAATTTAAAGTTTTGATCCGAAGTTGGTGGACAATAAGGGGTCGGCAATAACAATCCAAGTAAGTTATGTCTCTTCTTCGCTTAAATAATTCATATATTTCAAATCAATTGAAAATAAATATGATTTTTCAGTCACGATTGGAAGACAATGACTTAGATTGGATATGATTCCTTTCCATCGATACGGCAGCAAATTGAAAGAGAAGTCTGACCCAACTACTATATATTTAAAAATGTTCAAATTCAGCATCTTGGCGATGAATTTTCTCGTTGAGGTGCTAAATTTGAGAGAATCCAACATCGAGATGCTGATTTTGAAGAGGGAAGAGAGGAATTTGAACATTTTTTGACTTATTCCAGCGATTATAACCGTCAAAACTTTATTTGTAGCGGTTTTAAAGCAGTTGCACCCCTGTAATTGCTATGCGTTGCAACGACATTCCACAACAATTTAAAGACCGGCTGGATAGATTTGAGAAAGTGCTTGATTTAAAAAAGAAAAAAAGAAATAAACCGAATAAAATTGAAAGTGCCAAGTAGGTTTATTTTTATTTTTAGTGTACAAATACATATCGGTGTGTATAATTAATTATTTTAAATGTAATTTTTAATTTTCAATCAAAAAACTTTGTGTACCAATATTAATTAAATCATGAATTTCTAAAATAATTTAAATTGTTTTAGTATCACCATATGCTAAATGACGATCTCCTTCACGATAGGCACTACTTTGAAGCTACAATTATTTAAAAGTTAATGACAAATTCATTATAAATGATACATTTCTTAATAATTTATATACCATTGAAATGGAGATTAAAGGTATATACGTACATATAAGTATTCGTATAAAGAGAGAGAGAGAGCTTATATTTAAAATTCGTTCTCGCCGTTTTGTTTTTCAGACAGCAACTACAAATTCGTTTTGATACTGCTTTCTTGAAGCTATTTGGAAATTTTAAAGATATAAGATGTTTAAATCATATTTGCTAATGTTTGGTAGTTGAAAGAAAGCAATTGTTCGGTCTTTTCAAAACGAATATATTTAGGTTTTGTGTGGGACATCTTTTTTATTATTATTTTTTAAAAAAATAAATTTTTAGCACAAAATTTTCAAATGTAAAATAAATTTATACCAAAAAACTATTTTATAAAATAGTAAGAAAGATTTCTCAAAAGAAGTCTTATATTCTCTATCATAGCTCTTCACAAAATATTATAACTATATCTGACAAACCTTTAAAGTATATGAGAATGCATTATTTTAAATAAAAATTTCATTAATTAATAATAAAAATTTACATAGATAAATATATTAAAATAATATTTTAAAATGAAAATTAAATATACAAAATAATTGAGTTCTAATTAAATAACATTTTACGTGATGGCCACTTATTAGGGGTGTCAATATTTGACACGACACGAAAATCCGACCCGGACCCAACTGGAAAAATTCGGGTTTGACCCGACCCGGTTTCAAAACGGGTCGGGTTCGGGTTCCAGAAATCGACCCGTTTGAAAAACGGGTCGGGTTCGGGTTGACCCGGCGGGTTGCCGGGTCAACCCGAAAACCCGTTTATTTTTGAATTTTCCCACTCCTGCCCGCTGCCCGCAAAGCTGCCCCGCCTACCCGCGCTGCCCCGCTGCCCAGGAACTGCCCTCGAAGCTGCCCGCTGTGCCTCGCGGCCCTCGCCTGCGCCACGCGCCACGCGCGCGCTCGCCCACCTGCGCGGCTGCACGATGCACGCGCTTCGCCTGCCGCGCTCGCACCCGCGGCGCTCGCACTCGCCACGCTCGCCCGCAGCGCTCGCACCTGCCTCGCTCGCACCTGCGCCACGCGCGCATCTGCTCGTCGGCGCACCCGCTCGCCTGGGCGCTCGCCGGCGCACCCGCGCACCCCGCGTTCCGTGTCGGGTCGAGTCAACCCGGCAACCCGCCGGGTCGGGTCCGGGTTCGGATTTTCAACCCGTTTCTCTACCCGGGTCGGGTTAGGGTCGACCCGTTTTGCATTCGGGTCAGTTCGGGTTCGACCCGAACCCGATCCGTGACCCGAAATTGACACCCCTACCACTTATATTATGTATTTTATCAAAAAAAAAAAAAATACAGCCACAACGAGCACTCAAATTTTAATTTAAAATATTAAAAAATATTATAACAAAAAATATAACAATTTAATAATAATAATAATTCCGAATAGACATTCAGCCTTCTCGATGCCATTTACATGCCAATGGCAATCCGCCAGCTCACGCCACCAATCAAAATAGCTCTGCTAAACTAAACGGCCTATCTTTTAAAGAAAATTACTATCGGCTAAACATGTTGATGGACAAAGGCGGGCCCCATGACAGGCACAACAAAGTGGGCCAGGGCCAGGGCCAGGCCCAGGCAGCAGATCGATAGTACCGGCCCATGGACGCATCAGGCGTGAAAGGTCCACGTCGACGTGCCACTTGTGGTACGTGTCCACACAAAGTGGCGGCATCTAGCCATTTACAAAAGCCTTCAAATCTGGGAGGAAAGCAGACCACATGCATTCCATTCATAGGAGGTATAAGCCGACGTTACAGCTTTGCATGCAGACAATTTCCATCATTCGTCAGCATCTTTGATTATTATTTTATTATATTTTTTAAATAATAAAATTAGTGGGGTAGGGTAGCAATAATTTACTTACAAACAAAATATATATAATGTTAAGATGTCAAAAAATTATATAAAAAAAAAGACTTTCAAAGGAGACTCAAATTTTATATACACACTTATTAGAATTAGCTATCATTTTAAGATTTATTATCCGATAAATTTTGCATTGGTTATCTACTACTTAAGGCAATTCAACACTTCTCTTTCAATACTTGAAGCCTGACAATGGTAAAATTATTCAGTGCGGACACCGGACAACTTTCAGATATGAATCAGGGCTCGAAATGTCATTTTTTACTATGTATCGGTGTTGTGCACCGCTACGTACGGATTGACGTGACACGTTCTGATTTGTCTCTGAACAGTCCAATGTCCGCACAGAATAATTTCTCCTGACAATGATGGTAAAAACATGACACAATAAAAACTGATTTATGTTGTCGACCCCACGTAGTGGGATAAAGACATGATCTAGTTGTTGTTGTTGTTGTGACAATACTATTACGACAAAATTAATTTTTATCTCATTACTTAGGGCCAACTACATAAATATATATTTTTTATATTGTGACATACTAAAAATTTAATTCTCATTTAAATCTAACAAAATATATTATTTCTAATACATTATAACCAAACTTTTTTAGTTCTAACTCTATCTTTCTTAACATTTATAGACATGTATAATATATCTATTCTGGTAATTGTGTCATTGGAAGGTTGAAGTTTTATTTGGTAATTCTATTAAGGTCAAAATATTACATTATTTTTTAACATTTATATTCTATGTGATTGAAATGTAAATTTATTTATTTTATATGTATTTCTTATGGGACACATGGAATATAATGTTCGGAATTTTTTAAAGGTGCATGATGATTAATTTTAATTAGGAATAAGAGCAAAGTATTAAAAAATTAAAAAAAAGGCAAACAACCCAAATAGAATGAATGATTTGATGCATTCTTTAGAATCACCTCAGTAAAACGAACTAAATTTTAAAAATACAACAGCAATTCGTCAAACAGTTTGGCACATTCAACGGGGGGCAGGGGCAAAACTGTTTGACTTATTCTAAATACGTCAAACTGTTTAAGACATTCAATTGAATGCACCATTTAGTTTGACTAGTGTGCTTCTTTGTAAAATTTTTTAATACTCTGCTCCTAATCCTAATTTAAATTAATCACCATGCTTCTTCTTAAAATAATCCTATAATATTCATAGTAATCTCAATTATATAAAACATATATAATTTAATTCATTAATTATTGGGGTTCTTATCTTTAGTAGTTGGTTTGAAAAGAAAAAAATTGGTTGCACTTTATTGATGTTTAGACAATAATATTTGATGCACTGCATTTATCAATCAAGTTAGGCTCACTAATTCTATTTATAGGAATTCGAAATTCCCAAATGACTTTGAAAGATGGATAATGTTTTTGTCTTTTCTATCTTTGCTTGATTGGTCTTTCCATGAAATCAATCATATTTTTTGTTCTTTATTATTATTATTATTCGATATTTTGGTATTAAAAAAAGCTTTAGAAAGCTATAAGAAAGTCGACCCAAACAAAATCAAAATTAACGTAGATTACCCCCACATATTTTCTATTAGATATTTCCTTAAATTTATTAAATGTGATATTTGCAAATATTCTAAATCAGAAATTTGATTGTTTTTTTAATTAATCATAATTTATACTAAAAAATATATTTATACAGTTCTTGTGAATTGATATATCATAAACAAATTATCTTGATCGGACACGAATCTCGACGCAAAAATCAAGTTGGAAATTTTAAAAATTAAATAAAACAGTCATAATTTTGGAATATCTTTATATAAAATATAGAATAAATATAATGCCCCTATCATAATTAAGAAAATAAAAATACATAAGAAATCCCGACCCAAATTGTTTTCATCTAAAATATTCATAATTATCAGTTGCCGATCTAATTATTGTTAGATTTTTATCACATTGACAAGACTTAAATTATTGCTTAATTTAATGAATTTCAATTTAATCTAATTACGTATGTCTTTATATATAACATATGATTGATTGGCGATTAAACAAAAAACAAAAATATCAATCAATCAAGCTTAAAAAATCTGTCTAAAGCATCAAAAAGATTTATGACTTATTATTATTATCATTATTTTTTTAGAAGTTAGGGACTTCGAGCGTGAGGCTCCCGGTAGAAAGTGATTCGCATCTACCGAATGAGCTGGACGCCCGAGCTCATGACTTAGGCTTCGTTTGGGACGGCTTTTTTATTGCTTTCTAAAATGAAGTTTTAATACAAATTTTTTTAATTTTGCCATCCCAAACGAAGCCTTAATATTAGTAGGGATAAGAAAAATTTCTTTCAATGATTCGGCCACCAGCTTCATTACATTAAATGTTTAATCCTACAAAATATTAATGTTGTTATATTTTTTGTATATATTTTTAAAAGAAATAATTTAAATAGTTTTTATTCTAAAATAAATGTAATTTTTCAAAATCCATTTCAAATTTTCTTAAAAAATTCATTATAATTACATTAACAATAACAACGTCATCAAAAGGCTCATATTTTATGTTCAAATCATCTAAGAAGACTCACTCTAATCTTATATGTCCCTATGGCTATTAGAATTGGGTCATGGGCCGGATTCGGATTCAAGTTCAATATGGAACTAACCCAACACTATTCGACCCTATCTGAGTCATTCCTGTTTTTTAAAACAGGTCCGATTTTCGAATATGAATCCGATCTGCTTCAGGTTTGGGTGAACTCGACCTGACCCATAAGTTTGTCGCCACGCTTATTGAGCCAATCCCATAAATCTGCTGCAAACCCTCTGTTCTCGTGCTTGCTCAACCCAATTCTATAAATTTGTCGTCACCTACCCTCCGTTTGCATGCTTATTCGTGAAGCGACTCATGCGAGACAAGCAACGGAGCGTGGGATGCACTGCAACCTATGGGGTGAGTCCATCCAAATGCATCACGACTCATGCAAGATGAGCGCTGGAGCATGACAATGAGTTTTGGGTCAAAATCGGGTTAGTTTCGGATTTTCGGATCAACCCAAATTCGACCAAATTTTACAAATGTGTCGAAAACCTAAACTCAAATCCAACCCGTTTATCATTATGGTTCACCCTAATCCGTAATTTTTTAATCAAATTTATGTCAGAAATATTGACACCTCTATTTGTGATTGGTGGTACTAAAAAAAAGTTATGCATATATTAAAAAATAATCATTCTAATTACTAATTTAATAAAAATATTTGTACATAATTATTATCTTAAAAAAAATGACGTGGGAACAAGTTAGCGAAACTCGCGACTTGATTGGACGATTCATCGCATTAGGAAAAGCCTCACCCACTTTGATATGTTCCATTGGGTCCAGAAGATTAGGTTATTAATAAGTAATAATGTGGCTGTTGCAGAGTGGACACAGCTAGGCAACGTGGTAGAGCTTCTCCGTCGATCTCTTGTCCCTTGTCAACACCTTAATTGATAAAGATGGAAGAAAACAGCCAAATCAATTAAGAGAGCACAAAGAGAAACTGAACGGGATGGCTTTGGAGGGAGTGCAGGCACTGTTCCCATGACCGTGCGATGACAATTGCATGTGCGGTGGCTGAGAAATTTGGGCACAGTCATTAGTTTTTAATATTCAAATAATTAATTTAAATTTTTAAAGCTAAATGAGATAAGTTCGAAGCTTTATATTTTGATTATTATTTAAAAATTTGAATAAAGAATGATTACATGTGCTTCACATTCACATATAATGTTGTTAAATATCTTATCTTCAATCATTTTATTTTTTATTTTTTTTAGAAAATTTAGTAATTATGAAAAAAATTAGAAGATAGTTTTAAACAAATTATAATTTAAAATATTTTAAAACTATATAATCATTGAGCTTCAATAAAAAAATGTGCAATGCTAACAATAAATTAGGAAATGAGCAAAAATGATCTTTTGTTTTCTTTCACTATTTTCTAAAAAAGCAAATGAAGCCAATATTTATTTATGAAGACAATGAAAGTCTGTGTATAGGCCAACGCAGAACGCTGTCCGGAAAACAACTAGAACGTGCCACGTAAACGTTACCAAGCAAATAGATGAAGTTGCGATTTTTGATTGATCTCCAAAAGACATTCATAATTCGCACAGAATAATGAATCGTGAAGTTGATATCACCAAAATAAATGATTTCAATTTCAATGCTTAAATTAATATTAAATCTTATTTAATTATATATAATATTAAAATTCTCATGAAAATACAATCAAAATAAATTTTTTACTTATTTTAATATTTTGTTCCCTATAATTAATTTCAAAAGAAATTCTTTTATAAAAAAAAAAAGTAAAATTATATTTTTACTATAATAGCTATATATTATAATAACCTCAATCATAAGTGGAGGAGTAATTCACTATATAAAAATGAAAAAAAAAAAAAAAAGGATAAAGAAGAGCTGCTTTGGTTTGTGTGGGGGCGAAGGAAACGCTTGTCTTTTATTAGTGGTGGATGCTGTCGATACATACAGGAAAGATGCAGAAGAAGTTAACGTGAACCAAGAAAAGAGGGGAGGGGATAGTGTGACGCGGGAATAACGTTGAAAGAGGTTGAGGACTTTGAGAGATGTGAAATGATCGATGGCGAGCAGCAGAGAGAGAGAGAGAGAGAAAAGGAAGAGAGATGGGAGAGCTATTCTCCGTGTTAAATGGAAAGTAAAAGGCATTAGCCAATTTAATAAAATCTTTTTCTCACCACCTTCACGGCAATAGTTCCGAGAGTGGGGCGCAGGAGACTCTGCTGCCTTTTCCACCTTTTTTTTTTTTCCTGTCTTTCACTTTCTCGAAATAGGGCACAATCCCTCCTCTCCCTTTTTTTATTTTAAAATAAAAGTTATTAAAATATTTATTTATTTTTTTAAGAAAAAAGTAGAAATAATGAAAGTTTTTATGGGGGTGTTAATTTGGTCAATGGATCAGGTTCGGGTCGAATCAAGAATCAACCCGGCATTATTCGGGTCAACCCAAATTTGACCCGTTTTTAAAAATGGTCAATTTTTCGGACCCGAATCTGAACCGATTTGGATCCGAGTCAACCCGACCCGACACGAATGACCCGGGGTTGACACAAAATTACTAATTTTCGGAAAAAAAATCGGGTCAATCTTCGATTTTCGGATCAAAACATGTCAATCTCGGGTTTTCGGGTCAAATACGATTTTCATTTCAATTTTGGGTCAATTTCAGGTTGCTAGGTCAACCCGAACACGATCCAGTTTTTAAAACGGGTTGATTTGTTGAACCTAAATCTGACCCATTTCGGGTCATGGTTTACCCTCACCCGAATTTTTTCGGACCGGATACGGGTCGTGTTACAAATTGACACCCCTAAGTTTTTATGCTGAAATATAATGATATCAGCTGCATAAATTAACGAAATTGACACTTGCCAAAAATTTAATATTTTTTATATGTATAAATTATTTATTTATTTATATTTAATATTTATATGAAAATATAAGAATGAATGCTTATTTCATTTTAAAATAGATAATGATATAACTAAAGATAGTCTTCGGCTGGGCCCCAATGACATTAAAAAATATTAAGAGTACTCAATAAGCTTGTTTAATAGGTGATTGTTATGTTTTATCATACATAAACGGATGGTTAAGCTAGTTTCGAATTATTTTAAAATAGATAAAAATTTAGTGCCATTTATTTGGTCATAGTTGGATAAATTATTTTGTGCGTAAAGACTTATCAGAACGCGTCACGTCACTTTTTTGCTCGATAGTATTACTGGGCATGAGTGATGTGAAGCCTTCTGATTGGCCTCCAAACCGTCCATTATATGCACAAACTAAATTCTCCATGAAGTGAGCTTAAAATAGGCAAAGATTTTATTATTATTATAAAATTTAAAATAATCTCAAGTTTTTCTAATTTTGTCCCCCACAATATAAATATTATCTAAAATAGTCTTTTACATTGTAATTAACTAATTATTATAGACATTCATTAATTTTATAAAATTGATTATTTTGATTTTATTTTAAATAAATGAAAGACTAAATCAGAGTAATCTAACATTTTGAAATTAAAAATGACATTTAATTAAAATTAGTATAATATTTTGAAATTTAAAATATTATTTTTAATTACGGCTCGGATTGTTAGAAATTTAATAGATTAATTGGAGCACCGACTTGACCGCCGTGTTCGGCAGCATCGTACAATTTATTTTTTAAATATTTAAATTGGGAGTCTGACGGTACATATAGCTGCAGGAGTGTAACCCCACCAACGCGTGCCACGAGGAGGAAGTAAATAAGGAGACCATGACCGCCGGGGAGCAATAATTTGCATTGTTTACTGCGTTTTTTTCTTTTTTCTTTTTTACTTTTAACGAATTTATAGCAATTTTATTTGCTAATAAAATAATTATGTAAAAAAACAGAGAGTGGTCCAATTAAAGACTACAGCGTCAGGAGCCGTTGGAACAGCTCCAGGGGCTGTTCCCAGTCATGGCAATAGCACTACCACAACTCTGTAGCGCGGCACCCTTCTCTTCCCACCTCTGCTCGAATGAATGCCATCAAATGGCTACGAAAGTAACAGTTGACAAAAGTAATTAATAGGGCTGGGGGTGCGGACCCAATGGCCCCACACAAACTGGATCCGAAACTAACTATTTAAGAAAATTGTACTATAATTCACTAATTGTCTAATTTTATTTTAATCGGTCATGATAATTTGAAATGAATATAAAACTAAAAGGTCTGATTTTATATTATAGTTTAGGGTTAGCTTTTTGTAAAAATATCATTAAATTATTAGCTCAACAATTTTACTTAAAGGTTAAAATAATGAAAAATTAGAGGTAAAAAAGAAACTATCATTGTCTAAGTTAGGCTTCTTTTGAGGAGGCTTTTTTGTCGCTTCTTAAAGCAACTTTTTAATGCAAAAGATAAAAATTTTGATTAAGAAAACCGTTCCAAAGGAAGCCTAAGTCATCACAAATAAAGCAAATTAAGATAAATTTATACACATATAAGTACATCACATAAACAAAACTCAAATTCAATACCTCTTATTTGATAGTCAAAGCTCTCAAATATCACCATGGTGTCTGAGTGTTTTTCAAGGATAATAAAAGTAATGAAAAGTCTTATTAAAAAACATAATATATAACAGTTTTAATTAATTAAAAAAATAATCTTATGAAAAACCCTGATAAGTATATTAAAAAAAAATTTAAGATTTATATTATGTTTATTTGAAAAAAATACTAAATATGAAATTTATTTTGATAAAATATTTATTAGTATTTTTTTGGTGTAAATTTTAATATTTCTCCTTAAGATGTGACAAATTTTAATGCAATAGAGATGGTAAGAAAATAGGTAAAATTAATGCGCAGTTACATAAATTATTAAAAAATATGAAGTAATAAATCTATTTGAGGGCCAGGGGCAGTATTATCATTTTCATAATTGATTGAGTGCCGTGCCCTGCCCTGCCCTGCCTCGTCAAATCTCTTAGGTCCCCTTCCTTTCTCTCTCTCTCTTACATAGTACGCTGCATCTGCCCATCCCATCTACGTTGGCCGTAGCATCATTTTTCTGCTAAGAGATCACGTATGGGACCAGCTCCGCCAGCTGGACCCGTTTTCCTATTTACGAAAAATTTATATTTCAATATACATGCATATATTAGATATATAATTTATGTGAATATTTGTATTACATTATCTAAACAATTTTGTGATAAAAAAATAAATGGAATTAATATTGTTTACATATTAATAATTTTAATTGATTTATTTTTTTTCACATAATATTAAATAAAAAATATAAAATTGTGAGTGTGAAGATGAACATGATGGATTATATATGTAAAATGGATAGAATATTGTGATAGAGAATATTAGAGAGAGTAGGCTTAGATGATTTAGTTAAGTAGATAATGCTATTATGAGAGTAGATGTATTAAATTCAACATATATAAGGAAGTATGGGTGTCAATTCGGGTCAACGAGTCGGGTTTGAGTTGAACCCGACTTGATTCGGTTGTAAACGGGTCGACACTAATGTAATAGCCCGTATTTTGACTTTACCAATTTTTTTATGGAGTCATTATAACACTAAATTGCATTCCGCCTTCGCCATAGTATTTTGATTGTGTATATCTTGAGTACTGTATATGATTTTGGGAACAAAATATATGTACATTTATGTTTTAAATTATAGAATATGTTGTATTGTTTATTACTGATAGATAATATTAGATAGCTCTGGTTGGTATTTACTAAAATATTAAAAGAATAATTATTCCAATTTAGATTATGGGGCATCACAACTAACCTGATCCGATTTTACAAAACGAGTCAAAATTGTTAATGCAGAATTAACATATGAGGTTTTCTGAGTTGACCCAACCCGACCCCGCAAGGGTACCAATCACCTGCTCGTCAAGTGAATTTAACTAGAGCCGAAATCCAACAAGAACCCAACTTTGGATAGAAAGTATTAGAAATAAAATTTACATATTAGATCTAAATGAAAAATTGTCTAGTATTAGAGCACACAAGAGAAAAATGATTAATGTATTAGATTTTATGTAATGGCATAAAATCTATATGTTAATATTGTTGTAATTTAAAATTTATTATTTTTTTTTTGAAATGATACAATTTGAAAATTTTTATATTTATATAAATAAAATTTTGTAATCTATTTTTTTTTTAAAGATAAAAATATATGATATATTATTTTAGGAGAATACATATCTTTATCAGGATAAAATGCGAAGAAAATTAGGGATATAAAAAGAAAGTTCTATTTACGTGTAATTATTTTCTTATATTTACTTTACTTCACCGTATCATTATTTATTTAGACAAAATTTAATTTTCACAATAAAATTTATTTATTGACTGTGGCCTTCTAAATAAGAAATCACATAATTTTATCGTAGTCAGCGCTTTATTAATTATAGTAAATAAGTTATGATATAAGTTGGAAACGATGGGGGTGTATTAATTCGTTAATTTCTAATGAATTTTTTTTTTGGAATTTCTAATATATATATATATATGATGAAGTAAAGTCGAGGCTTACGCGAAGGCGGTTTCTCGTGCACGAGCGGTGACTCTTCTCCGTTGACCGTACGTTGCCGCGGGCAGCCCAACTATTCATTTCCACGGCGTGAGAGATCTAAATGCCGCCTTCCTACTACTAATTAATACTGTTTGGTGAAGCAATTTGAATATAATAATAATTTATACTTACGGTATTTTGTATTATAACTTTTGTGATTGTGAATAGCAAAAATATAATAGTAAACATTAATTAAGATTTTACTGTTTACAGTTACAAAATCGAATAATTTTATGCTTCCGACTATGCACGTAATAATCTCTCATATGACTGAGAGGTGTAACTGAGCCGCAAGCTGGAATTTAACTAGTTAAGAAGCTGAAGAGTCAAAATTATTAAGCCATGAATTCGAGCTAGAGTTTATAGTTGAGTTCGTATATTATTCGAGCATGAGCTTGAGCTTTGTTAGTCTCGGCTCGTAAACTTTTTTAATAGCTCTTTTCAATTACAATATATCTATAATCTAATTTAAAATAATATAATAAATTAAAAACTAAATATTTTTAATTATTTTATGAGTCATGCATGAGCTTTCTTAACGAGCATGAGTAAAGTAGACGAGTTTGAGTAGTGGAGCCAAACTCGAGCCTAATAAATTTTGAACAAGTGGAGGACTAGCATGAGCTCAAAGAAAGTTACGTAAGCTTAATTCGATTAGACAAACATTCGACTAGACTCGAGTCGTTTAAAAATACAAATTACAAATGTGTGTTTCCTTCAAAATGCTATTGTTTAGTTTAATTTAAAAAATATATATTTGTAATATCTATAATAAAAAAAAAATTATTTCACCCCTACTATTTAAAAGAAAGTTTACAAAATTTTAGAGTTGTCCCAAATAAATATTTAATTTAAACCCAATTTAATTTTAATAATTTAAAAATAAATAAAAATATTAAAATTTGTTTTTAATAATTTTTATTTTATTTGTGACTTTTAAAAAAAAATATTTAAATATAATATTTTGATATTCTAATATAATTTATGTTATGAATAAATTAATTATCCCTTTAAGATAAAGCTAATATTTTCTCACATATAATATAGTTAAAAATAAATAAAAGATAACAACTAATACTATTTTTTAAAATATCCACGTCGGACACCTGTTCCACGGTTGCAACCAGTCCATAATCAATTGTCGAAATCCGATTCCTTTTTCCACGCTGCTCTGGTCCTTCAAAACTGATTCCGTAGCTTTCCCATCTTCTATAAATAAAATCCCCTCCTTCAACCACCAAGTCGTTTCGCCCATTGCCTTCCGAAAATCGCTGAATCTCTCCTTCCTCTTCAACAACAACTGCGGCAACCGATTTCCTAATCCGAACCAACGTCGTCAGGTCGACTACCAAAAATTCCGGCAAGTGGAACGTCGTTCGATTTCCATCAAACGACCATTAAAATGGCGGTCCAAGCTGCTCAACACCCGTCCAACGCTTTCTACTCCGAGTACCCCTCCAGGTGAAATCCGTCTTCTTCAATATTCACCACATCTTTCTACTTCTTTTCCGCGCTTCTATAGGGATTCTCGTTACGTATGTTCCACCTTATTTATAAATCCTTCTCACTATTCTGCTTCCGTTCTATTCCGTACTTCGTGATCTCTTCTTTAGGATGCCGATCGGCAGTGTTCTTGAAGGCCTACAGACCATGCAGAGCCGTCAGCTTCAGATCGATCATCTTCCTATTGTTGGCAAAGTGGCTGCGGGTTTACCCAACGCTAGTGCGTTTAGCGATCATCCTCAGAGCGAGCTCACATGCAATGTCTCAGGATCTCGGAAGAGAAGCCATGATGAGATGTTGAAGTTGGCTCCACTTCCTCCGTTTGCCCGTGTTTCCAATCCTTCCTTACTTGCAGCATCCTTCGGTTTGAAGAATGGTTCTTGCGGTGCTGTTACCTCTGCTTTATTGGCGTCGCGCGGGCAGAGCATGCGGGTTTTTGATTCAGCTGCGGCGTCGACCAGTGGCCGGTCGTCTGGTGTTTCTTCCCAGTCCGCTTCTGCTCCGGGTTCTTTCGGCCAGGAAATTCTTGCTCAGATCCGCCATCATAACTCCGAGATGGATGAACTCATCCGTTCGCAGGTACTGTTGCTTCGTTGTTAGTCTATCTACTAGGTTGTGAATCTTCATCAATTGCTTAATTGTTCTACTTCGCCTCTAAAACAGTACGAGAAGATTCGTCTAGGACTGCTGGAAGCGCGCAAAAGGCACTGCAAATCACTGCTATCCATAGTACAGCAAGCCGTTGTGAAACGTCTACGCGAAAAGGAGTCTGAACTGGAAGGCGCGAACCGAAAGAATGCCGAGCTGGAGGAGAAGATCCAGAAGATGACCGCCGAGAATCAGATCTGGTTCAATGTCGCCAAGAACAACGAAATACTAGTTTCCAATCTCAGGACAAATCTCGAGCAAGTTCTGTTCCAGAACGCCGCTACAGCTGCAGCTGTTCCCTCTCTGAAAGAAGGTTATGGGGATAGCGATGGCGCTCCATTATTGGCAGAGGACGTGCAGTCTTTCTGCTATGACAACGAGACTCAGTTGAAGCCGGCGGCGGCTCAGCCCATCTCCATGTCCTTGCCAGCCAACGAGACAAGCCGAAAACATATGAATTGCAAGGTGTGCGGCGTCGTTGAAGTGTCTGTTCTTGTTCTTCCATGCCGGCACCTTTGCCTGTGCCAGAATTGCGAGCCGAGCGTTGCCTTATGTCCAATCTGCAACTACCCGAAGAACGCCTGCTTACAAGTATTCATGTCGTGACTTAATCGGCAAATCGAGAACTCAATACATCTTTTTTGGTTCGCTCTGTTACATGATCGATCAAATCCGTAATTTTCTTCTCTTTAAATCTCCACGGCATTTATGCCGTTTTTAGCGCCAAGTGTTCTTATTATTTTGTTGTAAAGTTTTGAAGAAATCTTTTGATAATATTCCATTTTTATGTTTAGGATTTTCTCTCTTATATTGTAATTGACTCTTTAGTCATGTTTAGTAATTTGTGTTTATTGTGGGGTAAAAGTTTTTTACAGTCCAATTTTCTGCTCTGACGTTTTTATTTTAAAGGCACTCACACTAAACGCGTGGTGCCGAGTAGAGTTTTTAGGGTGTTTGATGCCCATCTCTGCTTTTGCGGGTATGGTGCCGTCAATTTTGTCGCGTTGCGGTCATTAATTTCCTTTAAAAACATCGTGATTGGTTAACTGTACTGTAAATTTATTGTGGAAGGAAATTATGGCATTTTGTTTATTAAAAATATATTGAATCTATTTTTATAAATTTCTATTTATTATTATTTGATTCTATAATTAATTAACTGATTAAGATTTTATACAAATTTTGTCAGAATTAAAAATATTAGCTATGATATTTTAATCATTCTTTTATATAAATGGAATGATTTGTAAACTAAATTATATTGACTTTTTTTTTTTGGGTTTATGTAATATTTATTGTAATATATATTTTTTTTCTTGATGTTTGCACCTGAACAAGTCGGTCTATATATTTATTTTTTCTTCTTCGAAAGTCTCTTGAAAGAATATGAATTTATTATGATTTAGGTTAATATTAAGCTTACAAATTCGATGGTTGATTAGTGATTTTTGCCCTTATGAGATTTAGGTTCATCTAGAGCTGTCAACATTTGACCCGACCCGAAAATCCTATCCGAAAATTTCGGGTTTGGGTCAACTTGAACCCGAATCGGGTCGGGTTCGGGTTAGAGATTTCGACCCGTTTATAAAACGGGTCGGGTTTGGGTTGATCCGGCGGGTTGCCAGGTTGACCCGCCAACCCGTTTTAACCTAACCACGCGGACATGACCCGTGCGACCACATGCCTCGCCCGACCACGCGCGACCCCGCCGCACCGCGCGACCACGCCGCACCGTGCGCCCTCGCGCGACCCCGCACCCTCACGCGACCTCGCGCACCGCGCCCTCGCGCAACCCCGCGCACGACCTTCCTGGGTCGGGTCGGGTCAACCCGGCAACCCGCCGGGTCGGGTCCGGGTTCGCATTTCCGACCCGTTTACCTAACCGGGTCGGGTTAGGGTCGACCCGTTTGAACCCGGGTCAATTTCGGGTTCGACCCGAACTCGACCCGTAACCCGAAATTGACACCCCTAGGTTCATCTATGCACGCATATACCTTTGGGAATGATGACAAAAGAGCTAAGCACTCATCAAGTTAAGGAGATTAATTTGTGCGGATATCAAATGCTGCTTTATATCTGGAGATAAAAAAGAATGAGTCACATCAGCGATATTAAGCTACGGCGAGCAGCATCGAGCTCCTGTATTGCTGTACCGAGCCATGGGGTAAGATATCCAGACGAAGTTTGACTTCTGCATAGAATAATTTTTCCAAGGGTTATAATATTGAACCCCTTAGATGGGTACTTCCTATAGCTCTAGCGTGAGTTGCCAAATTAGCTATAATATCTATTGCAGAATGACCTTTTATATCACCTTAAATGACTAATTAATTAGTATGGTAAGTACACATTAAATTGTTTCATTAGTAAAAAATATTAAATAGGCGTTGTAGCATCACTCATAAAAACTCTCCCATGCTTCAAATTTAATTTTGTTTTTGTATATGCGTCATTTGAGGAAGATTTACTCATTCTGTTTTTATTTTTCATTGGTCTTAGTTGACCAAAGTTGCATTTAATAATCATTATTATTAAATTTTAATTTGTTTTTATTTATATAGTAAGTGAAAATTATCAAAATTTAAATATAATATAACTTTTCGTTAAGATGAGCTTGTGGAACATTTATTGCATATATATAGAAAATATTGTACGGCTCAATTGATAGCCTATAAAAACCTGTTTTTACGGTAAACCATTGATGGTGTGCTTATTTGAGATCATATGCGGGCTTTCAATGAAACCCTCATGGCTATTTCATGTATGAAGAGTGTAGTGAGTAGTAAAATTATGGTATTTTTGATTATGTGGTCGATTTTTTCAATGTAGGCCAGCTTGATTTTTTATTGAATCTTTGTGCAACCGGTCAACCTTTACCACATGCAATAGACCCTTTTGAATTTAATTTTACAATGAATGTGATGAAGGACTTGACATGCAACTCTACAAGGATGATGAAGAAGCACGCAAGCAATAAAACAATAACAACTGCGTAGAAATTTTGTATATTAGTGAAAAAACTATATTCCTTCTTACAGTTTCTCTATCTATATGACAACATTCTTGCATGTAGCCAACCTAGGTAACGGTTAAGATAATGTTCCCTTTTTCTTCAAAGATTTGATGAAGGCATATAACTCATGATCCTACTCATACATCGTCCACCGCTGCTTGGCGGGACAGCTTCTAACTGAAATATTCAATTAGTTGATTATTTTGAGTTAGCACACTATCACAGAGGCATTAGTCTCAATTATAAACGGTTGTTCAAAATTAGACATGCTATGTACAGGGGCGGATGATAAGGCGAATTTAATAGATTCAAAGCTTCGCTACTATTTCTCTGACCACACAAACTGCTTTCGTTTTAACCCATCTATAACAGTAGCCATTAAAATGCTAAACCCTTTAATAAAAAGTGGTAAAAATTTGCTAACTCATGGAAGCTTCTAATATCAAAAAATGAATTAGAAGTAGGCCACTCAGTGATAGCACTCATCTCCCAGGTGAATTCGTATGTGATGATAATCACTGCGCAAACATAGTTTTGAAATTTTTTGTGAACCAACCAATTTCTCTAACATCTCTTCCATTCTAGGCAAAGGAAACCTAAATTTAACAGTAATTTTATTAATAGATTTGCTATCTATGCACATCCTCCAACTACAGTCTTTCTTGGGCACTGAAAGTAAATGGAACTACATATGAGCTTGAGTTGGGTTAAATCAATTTGTTTCTCAAGCAACTCATCCACCATCTATTATAAAACTTGGTGCTCTTTGCGACTCATCTTATAATGGGGCAAATTTGGCAATATACCTCATGGCGTCAACTCAATCTGATGTTGAACTGATCTCAATGGTGGTACACTCACGAGTAAGTTCTCTAGCCCAATGTCAAGGTAATGTTGCAGTAGCAAAGAAACTTCGGTGGGAATAGCCTCCACAGTAGTAGATGCATTGATATCCTTCACTAGTAAATACAAGATTTCTAATGACTTACTCTAGGCATTTAGCAAAACAGCTACCGTCATCGAGATCATAACATATTTTGCATTGACTTTGGCCTAATCTTGAGTACTATAGGGCAATAATCTCAACATTCGGCCCTACCAATCAAATAAATAAGTATTTGACTAGCAATCATATGTAGCTCCATCATCAAACTCCCACGACCTTCCTAGAAAGAGGTGGCACACATCCATCTTGATAACATCACACGAGACCTCACTAACATAATGCTTGCCGATAAAAATGTAACTCTATACATATCTATCATTGCAATCTCCATGCCTTTCTTTTCCTAGCTTATTTTATAGGGATTTGGATTCTTTGTAGTCTTCAACTGTAATGCATGTACCACTGGGCGAGATACAACATTCTCAGTGCACCCACTTTAAATAAGAAAATCACAAACCTTCCCCTTATGGTGCACTTGGTTTTAAACAGGTCATTCCTTTGTGTATTTGATTGCTATCTAGGTGCTGGCAATAATTTCTCTAAAATACAAATAAGTGGAACCCTTTCATCTCCTACAACATCTTCTTCCACTAGTTCCTAAATCGAATCGCCTGCATCCACTTCTTCCTCGCCTTTTTCGCCTAATAAGCAGGATTAAGGTATGGATGGGCATTCATTGGACTTACGCCCCTGCTGAAAACACCTGAAGTATTTGATGTTTAAAGGCTTAACATATGGGTTCTCCCTTAGCGGTGTCTTCAGTTTATGATGTTCAGTTAACCCAAATATTGGATGCAACAGGTGTAGGTAAGGTGGAAAAACCTTCAAGACATTAACTATAGTAGGAATAACCGATCTATTAAATTCTCTAGAGTGGTCTTGATTTTATCTGTTCTGTTTGTTGCGTGAATGCCGAGCTAGCTGTATTTTAGCTTGAGTGCATAGTTAACTGCTTGGGAAAGTGACCAGATAACATTCAATTCAAGTTTCTCCTGAATTGCTTCTCATAGCCCACCAATAAATTTTGTTACTAACTGATTAGATGATTCATTTAAATCGTTTCTCGCACTTACTTGTTCACAGTTCTAGCCCCTTGAAGAAGTTGTTTTATTTTATAGTAACTGTGCACTTGTCCCTTGCCTTCCTGACGTCTAGACTGAAGCAATTGCAACCACCAAGCACTGGCTCTTCTTTTGAGCCTACAAGCAACATATTTCACAAGTTTCTCAGATTTGTTTTCCACATATTCAAAAAAAGTCTCAACAGATCTTTCCCAATCCAAATAATCTTCAATGTGTAGTTTCCCATAAAAAATGGGATGTCAAGTTCCACCTGAAACTCACCGTGACATCGATTTCTCACAACTGGTTGCCTTCTTGGCTGATAAACTGGATCCGCATCAGCATCTAAAAGTTCGTATGGCTGTAACCGGCCTACCTCATCTTCCGAATAATATCCCTCGATCAACAACAAATCCAATGTCGTTCCTATTCTGTCAATATCCCTCATCTTATTGCTGGTCCTGTTGTAGGTAACAGTGGTCGAGTTCCTGATTGTCTGTCGAGCTGAGCATTGATCATTCTCAATTCTCAGCACATTTATGCAAAGAAATGCAGGATGTCCCCTGACAATTCCTCTGTTTGCTGCACCAACTTGGTATGTTGTACCCACAGGGCTTCAAGGCTAAGATCTTCACGTGGAACCACCCGTCTACTGCTCTCAACCATCCTCTCTCTGAAACCAAACTTGAAATAGAGCTTGACCTGCAAGGATGATGAAGAAGTAAGCAGCCAATAAAACAATAACAATTGTGTAGAAATTGTGTATATTAGTGAAAAAAATATATTCATTCTTAAAGTTTCTCTATCTATGTGGCAGCATTTTTGCACGCAACTAACATATGTAACAATTAAAAGGATAAAAGTACCACTAGTACTAATAACAACTAGCAAATATGGATGATCAATTATAACAAATAGCATAGTGGGGTTCAACCCAAACTAACATAATATAAATGTACGGAAGCTATGATAACATGGCCCGCAAGATATTTGGATAAGGATGCACCGCATCATAATGTCCATCAACATTCAAAAGCATTATGGGTGGGAGAAAGCGATGAGAACAACCCCTTAATATGATTCTTGTGTCTATCCAATTACGACTATATTAGTTCACGCTTCTTATGAAATATTCTCCATAATTTAGGTATTTGGAGTCTAGTAACTAATACATGACTACCATGATTGAATTCCTTATTATTAATCAAAAAGAGCATCTATACATAATTTAAGTATACTAGTAAATTAAGGCTTCGTTTGAGTTCACTTTTTTATTGCTTTCTAAAATAGTTTTTTTATTTTAAAAACTTTGTACTAGAAATTTATTTTAGAAAGCAATGAGAAAGCTCTCTCAAATGAAGCTTTGGAACAGCTTTCTTGCTGCTTCTTAAAGTAGTTTTAGTAAAAAAATAAAATTTTTGTGCTTAAAAATTATATTAAAAACAGTAAGAAAGCCGTTCCAAGCAAAGTCTAAGGTTTCGTTTGGGACGGCTTTTTTATTGCTTTCTAAAACGGAGTTTTAGTACAAAAAAATTTTTGTACTAAAACTCCGTTTTAGAAAGCAATAAAAAAGCCGTCCCAAACGAACCCTAAGGCTTCGTTTGGGACGGCTTTTTTACTGCTTCTTAAAGCAGGTTTTTAGTATAAATAATTTAATTTTTTAACTAAAAAGCTGCTTTAAGAAGCAGAAAGAAAGCCGTCCCAAAATAAGCCCAACTCTGATTGAGGAAGCTCTTTCTCAAATCTAATGTACACAGGTTATATTTAATTTGATGAAAAATTTCTTCCATTGACATTAAGAGTTGTCGTTGACATGTTGATCCATTAGATAATGAACTTGTTGTTCTAAACCATCTCCGGCCGTCAACCCCAAATGCTATAGAACATTTACTTCAACAAATAGCACATTTCTAAAATTTATGCTAAAATATAAATAGATTAATGTAAGATTACTAAAAATTCAGTCAAAACATCCTTAATTTCTAAATTATCATATTTATTTTAAAATGAATCAAATATATAAATAAGTTATTAATTTTTATATTATCTTCCTTTCAAAATAGATTAATCCGTCATTTTAATCAAACTATTCCCTCACTAAATTCAAATTAGAATATTACCATAAATTATTTTTCATAGTTAATTGACAATCATTCATAACATAATCATTTAAATTATCAATAAATTTAGAGGAGTAAGTGATTCAGCCAACTCGTGAGCCATCTCAAACTACACTTACTTAGCTCTAGAGTCGAGCTAGGCCTGTAAATGCCTTTTATCCACTTGTACGAATGTTGTGGATCTGGTGACGCAGTTTTGCTCATTGTCTTATGTATGTTGTCATTTTCTTCAATATTTAGCCCGTAAGAGTGTACTTCTGCCAGAGCTTCATAATTAACTTCAATCCCTTATATAAGTTCATATATGCTCCCAAACTACCTAATTATTACTATATTTGAATATTCTAATGCTCTCCTATCACAAATCAATGAGATCAGCTAAAGCTCATATCCAATCCATTGAACCCTTCCCTATCATTAATTATACAGATAATTGTATTAGTCGCCAAGTGCCGTGCATTACATAAATTATAAATAATTTTTGCAGTTTCTACCCTTGGAGATAGAAAATGTAAAAAAAGAAAAGAAAAAAAAAAAGATTGGAAGAGTTAGGAGAGTAGTTAGGAGAGCGGTGATGGTGGGGGGCCGTAGTAAGCAAGCAACCACTGCATCATGGCGAAGAACAAAACACCATATCACTATCAGCTGCTGCTCCATTAATGTTTCCAAGGTCTTCTTGGTGGGGATTTTGCTGAAAGCTCTCTTACTTTCTTGAATTTATTGTTATTCTTATTTTATATGAATGGAGAGAGGCGGTGAGCTGAATTGACCACCAATATCACCACTTTGTATTAATAAATAAATTTCTTTTTTAAAATTAGCTGATGAATTATATATGCCCGTCCACTTTGTTCTATTCCCTTGTAATGTCATGATATGCATCATTATCGTGGGTTGGTCTATGTACAACCAAATCACTATTCTTCAAGTAGAAATTTTTTTTATGTAGTTGAAAGATGCTATAAAAATTAATGATTATGTATAGATTATTTTATATAAGGTCTTCCGATGACCTTATGTAAATGAGCATATACGTGAAAAGGTTGGAGTAGTTCCAGTGGAAGATAAGATTAGAGAGAGTCGCCTTAGATGGTTTGGTCACATTAAACGGAGGCCTTCCGATGACCAGGTTAGGAAAGTTGAGGTATTAGATTTGGCTTATGTTAAGAAATGTAGAGGTAGACCTAAAAAGACTTGGTTAGAAAATATTAGAAATGATCTTTTTCTATTAGATTTAGATGAGAATTTGAGTTTTAACCGGACACAATGGCGAAAAAGGATTCATGTAGCCGACCCCACGTAGTGGGACAAAGGCTTGATGTTGTTGTTGTTGTATAGATTATTTTATATAATATATAATATGTAATTATGTATTATTGAATCTAAATTTATTTGTGGGCGATGGCCGAACTTTAAGCTAAAATTGACTGTGAAAAAAAAAAAAGAAAGGGAGAAGGAGAGTATATAGTAAAAGATCTACAATTTTATGCTCGAAAGTAAGAGAAATTATTACGTGCGGAGTTTGGACCTATCTAGAATCTAATGTGTACAAGCCATGTGGTTGTACACACTGTGTACAAGCCACATGGCTTGTATAGAATGGAGTTTGGATGTGAGCTATGTCCGGACTCCACCCGTAATTAATAATCTTTACGAAAGTAGAGAGATCGACATCGATATGTTGTTGAGCGTTTTCAGACTTGTCCTTTGACCTCCAATTTATGGCGAGAGAAGAGATAATGCTTTATAAAAAGAAAAGTAAATAAAAAAAGATAAATATATAAATGATAGGCAAGGCACAATAAATTTTACTGCAAAAATGGGATATGCTAATTAGATCCTTTAATTACACAACAAAAGCATTAAGGCTTGCCAAATATAAGATAAGTTCACTCGTAACCTCTAATTGGTCAAACCCGATCTGATTAACCCTATGAGATCAACATCTTTTAATCAATTCAGTTGACTCGAGCTCAGCATGAGCAATCTAATTAAGATATAATAAAGTTTAATGATAGGCAAAAGAGTGATAGTTAGACATCAAATATATGTAAATTTTGAGATTTAAATGATAGATATGTAAATATAAGAATTTTGTAGGGAATTATTAAAAGGAATTGTCGAATTGAGTAGCTAATTAATTTATATAAAAAGGAATTGTTCTCTTATTATTATTTTTTAAAATTGAGTAGCTAATTTTTTTTAGTTATTTAAATTATAAGAACAGAAAATAATATAAATATTTTAAATCGAAATTTTAGGAAATATATCATTATTTTCAATAAATTTCGAATGCAATTTGTTTTTTTAGAAAAATGATTTTTAATTTCATAATATTTTCAAAAATCACATAAAATTTATTTTTATTTATGTAATAAATATTAAGCTTAGATATTTTTTAACTTTATTGTCACAAAGGCATATATTTGGGGATCGGGCCATTATTGAGTGCCAGCAATATAGCTACAAAACATAAATTATAATTATGTTTATGATGTAGGAAATGTTATTCATTATCTCTACATAGATGACGGAGAAATCGAAAGCGATGGCCACCATTTTTCATGGAAGGGATAACGAGCTGGTTCTCTTATTTGCATTCTGTCTTAATGATTTTTTTTTTATCAAAATAAAATTTAAAATACTCTAAATACCTATTTAATTATTAATTTATAAGTATTTGTGCTCGTCAAATAGGTTTGAAATGACTTAGAATAATTAATACAAAAAATGTGTTGGATTTAATGATCATCGAGGGGCTCTTTGACAACAAGTGGGATTTAGTAAATCCTGTAAATCTGGATTTAGTAAATCTGGATTTAGTAAATCTGGATTTAGTAAATCTGAAATGTGTTAAATATTGAAAACTGTTTGGTATGCTAAATATTAAATCCTGAGAAACTGTTTGGTAACATATTTTAGGATTTATAGCGGTTAGGGATTTAAATGTGAAGAAGATAATTATAACTTATAAATAAATTTATAATTAAAATATATATATATATATATATATATATATATATATATATATATATATATATATATATATATATATATATATATATATATATATATATATATATATATATATATATATATATATATATATATATAATGTGTTATAAATTTAATAATATGTTAAGTACAAAGTACTCATTAATTATTTTTTACACAATAAATTATATATTTAATAATAGATATATTAAGTTATATTAATTAAACTAATTATATCAATATTTAATTACTAATTATACAATTAAGTTAAATTAGAAAATTAATTTATGCACTAATTATACAATTAATTATTTAATTTTTTTACTTAATTATTAATAATTTAAATTATATTAATTAAGTTATTCAATAATAACATAGAGGCGTCTATGGTTTGCCTTTCATCTTCTCTTTTCGTCGTTGTTGTTCGGCTTAATTGCTTTGCAAGTGTATATATTGCATGCATCGCTTCTTCGGCTCCTTCGTGGCTGTTCTACTTTGCTTTTGCGACGACTTTCTCGTCAACTCGGATCGGAAGTTACGACATTTTGATCGGAAGCAAGAACGGGAGCTAGCTCGCTGGCTGTGAAGGTACTTTCTCCCTTTCGCGCGCATCTTCGGATAAATCCCGTTAAATCCGACTACCCCTCGGATTTACTAAATCCTGGATTTAAGCCGTAAATCCGTAAATCCGGGATTTACCGAATCCCGGGATTTAACGCGCGCACAAAAACTGTACGTTTGGCTGGATTTAGCATAAATCCGACTTAAATCTCATTGTAAATCTGATAACAAACAGCCCCTAAGATTGGAAGTTAGGGATTCAGTTTAAGGGCGGGGCTTAACCTACTGTTAAACGGTTCTAATTGCACCGATTAACCGGTGCAAATTGTAGCGGTCAAAATCGGTGCTAAATCACGATTTTGGCAGCGGTTCTAAAATCACTCATAACAACTGCTGTGAAAAATCCTATTTTTTAATAGCTTGACGATCTTGAAAAATTTTAAGATCACACTGTAATTGTAGATTGAGCCCGAGAGTTAAAGAAATCTTCTTTTTTTTTTTTTTTTTAAATTTTACATGAGATCCTATAAACGCAAAACTCGGAGTTCATTACACAAATTTTTATTGCTTGTGCTTCGATGATTATTCCTTAATTGGTCAATTGACTATTGGAACATTATCATTCTTACAAAATAAAGAAAAAATGGTCATCTTCCTAGCTCTAAAATACCTAAGAGATTACTGAACAAGTTATACATAATTTGTAGCACAGAGAGTGGAAATTGCTATATGAGGATTTATATGTCTGAAGTTTATCAACCAATTAAGAAAAACACTGAACTAGTGGAAAAATTAGAGATAGATTACTATAGGAACCTTAGAGCATGAAGATTTTGTTGTTGTGTCATTATTATTTTATTTGAAGAAGAGGTTTAAGAAATTAATAACCAGCTTAACCAATGAAAACTCGGAAAAAAGCAAATAAAAATATGTATTTAAAACCAAAGATTTTCTTAATCATTTTTATCCTTTTTAAAATATATATATATTTGTTTTCTTATGATCAAAGTCTTTAAAAGAAAAACTAACGGTTATGATTGGCCCAAAATTTGTACGTTCTTTTAGTTAGGTTCTTTTGTAGCCATTTGTATTTCATGTTTTATTTCTTGTATAGCTTCTTATGGTGCCATTAGAATTCTTTAAATAAGACTTGACTGTAATAGAATAGAGATTAAGTTAAGAGCCAAGTAGTTGCAATCCGTTTCAGATTTCAGCGATCTCTACTCTTCCCTCCGTTCTCTCTCAAGAAGCTCAAGAGGAAGAACTCCCTCTCAAAGAAATAGATGCTACACTAACTATAGGGTTAATTTTAACTTTGGGGATACTGGAGAATACTCATGATTAACAAGGGATTCAACTGCAAAATAAGTTCAAATAATTAAATGAACTCAATGAGATTTGCAATATAAGGAGTACAAACAAATATAGACATAACATTATCAATATTCATAGTTATGTCATCATTGGTTATCAGATTTAGAGTCTACTTAATCAAGGACATGACTTGAAGTTCTTGATTAGTAGCCATACATTACATTTTCAGAGGATGCCCTAATGATCGTGAGTTAAGGAAGAAACTTGTAATTTCTTATATTTTATATGATAGTTTAGGACTACTTACCTATTCTCCTTGCGAATATTTTATATGATAGTTTAGGACTACTTACCTATTCTCCTTGCGACATAGTCTATAAGTTGATTGCTTATCTATTAATAAATGCTCACAACCAATCATTTTGCTCATCATGCATCCATTCGAAGACTTATTGAAAAAGAAATTACAATAGGAGATCATTGCATATCTTTATTTTTAAAACTTAATTCTAACCACAAGATTAATAATATTTGAAGATTTATTTAGAACTTTAGTTATTATTGCCTATGGTAAAAAAAATTGTATGCTTTTATTTCAGAGCAAAATTATATAAATTTCTTACTTTTATTGGCAATAATTTAGTATTTGGCCAATTCTATAAGGAAGAGGCTAACATTTAAGGTGGGTGATAGTTCAAATCTCCTATTCTTTATTATTCTTTGTGCTTAATGGAAGCACCTTACTAGAAGCATATGCATTATCTTTCTTCCTTTCCAACTTTCTTAGAAATTATCCTTTATTCACTATCTTAATGAAAGATATTGGCATCACCCCCTAAAGGTGATTTTTTTTTTTCAAATATTTCATAAAGCTATTATGGAGTTGCCACATGTTTATTTTCTCTTTCATTATTCTCCTAAAAAGCATCACATTCATATCTCCTTTGCATATTGTGCTTTATATGATTTTTTATGGGGCCATTTTATTTGTTGTTTACTTTTGGATGGCTTTCTTACACGGCCTTAAAGCTGTTGATATTATAAGGACTAGATGCCTTTATTGTATTTCTATTTGTGTTCTTTGCAAAGTGAATTTTATATTCTTTTCAGAGGCCTTCATTGTATCCCTATTTGTGTTCTTTGCAAAAATAAAAATATTGACTTAGCATGATCTTTTTATGTTTTGACAAACGATCTTAAGTGCTTGATTTTTGTAACTCCATTTTTTTAACCAAAAAAATATTCATTCCAACCAAAATGGGGGGTTACAAAAAACTGAAATAAGAGACCAAAAAAGAAAAAAAATACAAAAAGACCAAAGCAAGAGGGTATACAACCCATTAGGCTCAGTATTTGGCAGAGGCTTCCAACTGATCCAAAACCAGGCGTGGGCCATCCAGTTTGGAGTGAGAGCAGAATCGCACCAAGGGCCAACCAAGCAACAGTCGCACCACCAAAGGTTGCACCAGGCCATGGCTTCAGAAAAGTGAGCCATTGCCCCATCATTTCCATAAACCACCAATCACATCTTCGAACAATAACCAAGCTACAACCAATCTTCAGCAAAAATCAGGAAGGTCACACTAGCTCCTTGCCATAAAAATTACCTGCCACGTCTGCCCCTCCCATGAGCTCTCCCACGAGAGGCTCCAGAAACAATCGATTTGTCATGCTGCACAGCGAAATCATTCCCATGAACATCATCCCCGTAAGACTCCACAGAGGAATTAGAATCGTATTCAGAAGAATAGTGAAGCCAATCAAGATGCACCCTCACATCCATCCAAGAATTGTCTACCACATGATACACCAAAGCTTGAGGTTCAATTAAATTTATTGGCACATCAACAAAGGCATTAGGTATTATACCAACATGCATTATAGGGGAAGAGACGGTGGGGGTAATACACTTATAGATCAAAACAGAGGAGGAACCCTCACTCACCACACCCTCAGGTGTACCCGAGCAAACCCCACCCAAACAAAATAAGGGCAGGTATAGACACAGCCGAACAATCTGCATCCATAGGAGGCTTTGATTTACCATACAAGAAGCACGGAGCAGACATGGCTCCTACCACCGAAACCACTGGACAATAATTCATAGCACATTCCAACATACCACCACCACTAGTGGAACACCGATGGACCTAAATAGAAGGTAAGACCCCAGCCATAACCTCCTCACAAACATGCATAGAGGAGTCAACTGCACCTAGCTTAACACCATAATTCAAACCATTCAAATTAACAGGCAAATGAGCAGGAGAAATAGGTTCCAGAGAGCCCAAGTCAAAAATAGTAGGAACAAAGGGTAATGCGTTAGGGGACAAAATGGCAGCAACATCTACAGGATTACCAACATCACAACCTGGTAAGAGCACAACATTTTCCATAGCATTTTCCACATTCTCAATAGCTAAATTAGAGGTCGGGTTAAGAGCATCAGTAGAGCCAGCATTGATCACATTCAACCCAGACATCACAGGAGGTACAGCCACAGGTTTAGGCACATTAAGATTAGGATGTAAAATATGATAATCATCCTTCAAATGCCCTAACAAATTGCAGTGCAAACAAAAATGGGGTATATCATCAAAGATGACAGATTGAACATAACCCGTATTAGCAGAGTCTACCTATATCTTATCAGGGAAATGTTTTGTAACATCCAATTCAACGAGAATGCGAGTCACCGAAGGACGAGAACCTGAAGCAGTGGCTGTGTCTGATTTGAGCGTGCGCCCGAAGAGAGGACCCAAACCAAAAAGAATCCTATGAGTGAAGAGATGGGGTCTAAGGTGAGGGAATGAAACCTAGATAAGAACAAGCGGAGAATCAACATCAACATCCAAATTAGAGGACCATTTCACCACTTTTATATAACAATTATTCACGAAATAGGATCGATGAGAGAAAATCCAACAATAATCGAAGTCGTTCATGAGCTTAATCAAAATGTTCCTGGGATTAAGAACCGTGACCGAACAATCTCCTATAAGTTTCAATTAAATTTTTTTTTTCGAATGGCATCGATTATTTTTGTAACTCCATTCGCCTCCTCTTATATCAAAAAAGTTTTTATTTGATCGTATCATAGTTTATTTATTTATAATATATATCTTGGCTTAAACATATTATTTAGGCTAAAATGAACAATATAATCTATTTTCTAAGTGTTGTTTTATTTATTACATGAATCAATCCTTAAATATTGACATGTTATTTATGGTTAAGCATGAATCTAACTCTAAATTTGATTTGGAAACTTCTGAAATTAAATTCATAATAATCTAAATTTCGTTTACAACAAACTTATAAGAAAAATAAATGTTCTTATATATGAGACAAGGACAATCACCAAAAAAAAAAAAAAAACTTTGATTCGAGTCTAAATCAATCAATTAAATCATACTTAAAACTTCAAAATAATATTTAAGGGAACAAACAATCTCTAAAGTTTTTATGCTTATCATAAAAACAAGCGTCTTGACAAGAGGGATTCAACGGACCTAAGATTACTCAATATTCATGCCATTGAGATACTTAAATATCTAAAAATGACCTATTTTTTTAGGTAGTTAAAACAAACCTTCAATCAAGAGTTTGAATTTTTGCTAAAATTCTTAAATTATCATTTCAAAAAAAAAAAAAAAAAAAAAAAAAAAAAAAAAAAAAAAAAAAAAAAAAAAAAAAAACTAGAACCTCATTTTTTTACATAAAAGATATATAGAATTCAAGAAAACTTAAGCGTATAAAGAATTCCAGAACTCTAATTAACGATCACTGTGAGCAACCTCTATCTCCACACTGCCGTTGTCTGATGATGATCACCAGATTGCCATAGCCCGATCTCCATCGCTTGGCCACCTTTGCCTTGCTATCATCATCTGATCTTAAATCTCCAGGCATGCCATCTCTTGACCCTCATTTGCTTCCCCAACATTCTTAACTATAATCATGTGAGGCCAAACTAGTCTTTTTGTACTTCATTAGCTCATATTCTTCAATTAAGAGTAGTCATCTATAACTTTACTAATATAATTGGTTATATTATCTCAGTTATGTCTTCTAATCTTTTTCCTCTTCAAAATTTGTACTTAAAAATTATAGCTTCACCTGGGGACTCTAATTTTTATGTGGATCTTTATTAAATGCTAAGACAAAAAAATTTCACTCGATCACCACATATTTTCAATATACATTAAATATCAAGCTAAGTGGTCTATTAAAGCAGTGAAAAGTCCTTGATGCCCTTACTTTTGATCAGCTTAAGCTTGGCTCATTAGCTTGTCAAGCTCCACTCATCAGCCATTTATTGAGCCGTAGTAAAGCCAGCTCAAGAGTCAGCTTAACTCTCTTAGGGCATGCATCTCCAACTGAAAAACATAATTCTAACTTCAAAATGCACTAACAGTCATATCAAACAATAATTTATCTCTAATCAAACTCCATTTCTAATATAAAAGAATATTATGTTTATATTCTTTCTCATCTTTGCTCATAATAATGTTTATGGGTGAATGACGTTCTGAATATTAGAGCCGCACTAAAATACAAAATTATGTTTTCATTTGATGTTCGTCATAGCTGTAAATAGCAGAATGAAGTTCGATTGAAGATGTCCTTACGACACTATTCTAACCTAATTTCATGAGACTCTCTCCAACTGAAGACGTCAATATTGGGACATATATAATTTTTTACTGCGGACTACCTTTATCACAACATGCTATATTAATGAATTTTTTTTAGGGTTTTTGTCGAGTTTTTTAGTCCATTTGTGATCGTTCTCATTATAGCTCTTCTTTTTTTGTAATTTTAGATAATAAAAATTTTGGACTCTACAATCTACATTGCCGACTATATTCATATTTTTTTTTTCCTTTTGAATATATATATATATATATATATATATATATATATATATATAATATATATATATATATATATATATATATATATATATATATATATATATATATATATCTTTGTCACTATTTGTTTTATTTTGATTTAATTAAATCTTAGCTCTCATATTTTGGTCAGGAAAGAGGACGTTTTAACTCTTACGGAAAATTTTTATCTCTGCCAGCTTCTGTTTTGACGATAGTCGCGTTTGTGAGAAAAAAAAAAAATATTATTATTATTTCAAAACGTGCAAATCAACAGAAAAATAGTGCAACAAACAGCTAATTATATCATTGTAAAGATAAGACATCGAAATTACTATTATTTACAGTCAAACATTTATATATATATATATATATATATATATATATATATATATATATATATATAAAGTCATGGAAGGACTTACGCAATAATTAAACATAAAATTAGAGGTCCTTAAGAACCAAAGACTCTCTAAAAATACAACTTTTGAAATAAAGCCTATGAGTCATTAGTTCTACCTATAACAATAACCAAGCAAAAAAAAAGAAATAAAAGGACTAACATACAAGCCCAAACAGACAACCATGCAAAGAGTCAGCAACCAACAACCGCTAGAGGAGAAGCCGCAACAAATAGAAATAAACACCTATAGGAAAAATTAAATAGGAACCCACTAGAAACAGCTAGAAAAATAGACAATAGTGCAACCTAAGCACCAAACCAAACCCACAGTGCGAGAAACACCTGAACCTCTCAGTGAGAAAAAAAAAAAGACCAAACAAATCAATGAACCTACAAACGGAGAAACCACAAACACCACTTGAAGAGACCCAATAACGAAGAAACTCAAAGACAAAGACAACAACAAATTACTTCTTTTTTCGATTTTTGCTTACGTCGCTTGCCACCGTGCCACCGCCAAACGCTTTCTGGACAATATGACTCATATTCAAAATATACACTTCATGAAAATCATCCTTCGGGTCAACTAAGTCATTCCCACATTGCGAGGAAACAGAGCCATCCATCCAATAATTATGTTTCACACAATTGCCTAACAAATTGGAAGCCAATTGGGCATTCAAATCCTCAGAAGAAATAAGCGCAATAAAAACATCCACAAACAACACAATACCATTTGACCTCGAGATTTGATAAGAAAGAAAGGGATTATTTATAAGTGGTTCAACATTCATGTCAAGAACTAGATCATCCAAAACATTAACCACAACGGGACTTTCAACATGATCACCAAAAACCAAATTGCCCAAGGGGCTCACACAGACTCAAACACAGATAATAAAAAAAACAAGGAAAGTAAATCCAAACAAGAGAGCTCAGCAGATAGCTGGGACTCCCAGCAGCTCAACTCCGTGCAAGGACCATCCAGAAGAGTGAAAAACACCGACGATTGCCGCAAGACAGCCGATGAGGCGAGGCGTCCCAGCCACATCATCACTCCGCAAACTCCAATCCAAGCGCCAAGCAAACCGAACAACCACAAAAATTGTTCCAAATAGAAAAAGAAATTATCTTCTTCTACCACCTCTATTCCAGAATTTGCACCGAGAAGCAACTTTAAGCGTTTTTCCACAAACCAATTTAAACTCCTCGCCAGGATCTGAATAAGATTCAGAATCATAATCGAACTCATACGAATTATTCAACCAATCAGCATTGGGTTTAATTTTTTCACCCGATAGTTTAACAGGGACAGTAACCAGACATTGCGAATTAATCACTAATTCCTGCTTATCCGAAACAACTCCCTGACCATCCAACTTAGCGTCCACTTTCAAAACACATTTCTGCAATCGATCAGAGTCCTCCACACCAACAACCACATCACCTCCACATATTACAGGAACATGCGTAGGAAAAGTAGAATTTGAAACCACCAATTCATTACCATCCGGCACCACCACAACATCCGGCAAAGCCTCCACCACATCCGAATGATCAATACCAACAACCCCACACCCCGGAATAAAAGGAACCGCAATAGGAGACAAAATAGTTTCAGCAACCACCGAATTGATAGCCACCACCTTATTTACATCAACATCTAAACCCGCGTTAATCTCACCAGATATATCCAAATTCACTTCACCAGGGTCAATCGCCTCCGGCATCCCAAGCTGGGCATCCATAGTTTTCATATTTTTAACAGAAGGGTACAATATAGGACATAGAACCTTAGAATGACCTAAAGAACTACAATGCCCACAGAAATGAGGAATCTCATCAAAAATCACATTCTGAACATAACCCGATTCAGCTGAACCAACCCAAACCTTATCAGCAAATTTTTTCATAACATCCAACTCAACAAGGATACGCGCCACTGACGGACGGGAACCGGACGCCGTGGCCATATCAGACTTAAGAGGGCGACCAAAAATCAAACCTAAACCAAACAAGATTCTATGAGAGAAAAGATGCGGCCTGAGAAGAGAGAAGGAAATCCAGATAGGCACAATGGGAGAATCAACCTCCACATCCAAATTGGGTGACCATTTTACCACTTTCATATAGCAGTTTTGAACAAAATAGGATCTATGAGCGAAAATCCGACAATAATCAAAATCATTCACCAATTTAATCAAAACATTCCTTTGGTTAAGAACAGTAAGCGAAAAAACCCCTATCAGTTTTAAATTGAAACAGAACTTTCGAATCGCATCAACAGATGGACGTCTACCCGGAAAATAGCCAACCAAAGCAAAATCAAAAGGAGCAGCAAGCGAACGCAACTCATCCTCAGAAATTAATAAAGCCGGTAAGCCACGATGCGAAGATACGTTAAGCTCAGGGAAAGAAGAAGAAGAACCAGATAAAGCATCTTTAAAAGATAAAGGCGAGGAAGCCCCACATAAAAAACCTGGATCGCGAAGACGAATCGAAGCCGTTGAGGAGACGAGAAAAATGACCCACAAACGGGGAGAGAAAGCTCACACAACTCGTCGGAGAAGACAAGGCGGCGGAACCTAGCGGAGAAAAAACCCTAACGAAGCGAAAGAAAACATCGCGCCTTGACCTAATTCTATTTTAGATTGAATTACATCCTAATCATCATCCATATGTGTAGTTTTATACATACATATTATTTTTTTATTTATCGTGCTGTCAATTAGGGTTGACGAGATGGGCTCAAATCTGATCTGAAATTGACTTGATCCAAAAAACATTATCTTGGACACTTACTTAAAAATTATAATTAACTATTTTAAAATTAATCAAAATTTTCAAATTTTAAAATAAATTAATTAAATAATATTAAAAATAAAAATAATGCAATATCCCTCTCATATCTTCTTGTTTCCTAATATTATAATTAAGAAACAATTAATTGTTTAATTAGAAAAGTTAAATCGAACGGCTGAAATTTTCCACAAATTGAATAATTTTAAATCTATAACAGTGCTTGTCTTATATAGCAAAATCAAGAACTTTCAAGAACTCTAATTATACATACTGAATAAATTAATTATTCGATTATTCTACGAGAAAATAACTTTATATAATTTTTAGGGAAATTTACATACATACCACTTTATAACATCATATTTACATATCTAACACCTAAAATTTTAATATTACATGAATACCACCCTATATTATTTTAATATCAAATATACCACTTACATTTCTTTCCTACCACTCATATATTTCATTTCTACCACTCATATTTGGTATGAAAATGAACTATGGGTGGTATGTATGTAATATTAAAATTTTAGATGTTAAATATGTAAATAGCATAGTATTAAATGATATGTATGTAAATCTCCCTAATTTTTAATATTCGTCGCACGATCCTTTCACCATCGTTTTCTTATAAGAAATATCTGATTAGGTCTCGATAATTCGTAATATATAATATATATGAGACAAAAATAGTTTTTTTTATTATTAATATTTTTATTTACTTGCTTGGAAATTGATAGCCGTCCATTTTAGATGAAATTTTAATTAGCAGTATAATTTAATATTATTTGAAAAAAATAAATATATTAAAAAATTAATTAGATTTTTAAGAAATATATAGATATTTGTTGATTGTTTTTATTAAAAAGAAAATTACGCTTGCAGTGAAAACACATACAAATTCTTAATGAAAGATTTAAAATTAATATTTATTTGTTTATTTTTAAATATTATGTGATTATATATTTTTCAATAATGTTTTATTTTTGGGGGGGGATTTTTTTTTTCAATAATGTCATAATGTTCTTATTATTGCTAATGCTACGTTAATGCTATTTTATTTTATTTTGTGAGAAAGAGGAGACAAATTTGAAATTTCTTCTCATTTAATAAAAAGATTGAAAGTATCATATAACGACAAAAAATTATTTATCAAAATTACTATTTATAATAATAAATTTATTTATTTTTCTCAATGAGAAAACAAATAAATATTACACAGATTTTATGCATTTTATATTTGTTTTATTTATGCAATTATAATGAGAAAAAAAATCTTATTTTTTTTTAATAATTATTCAATATAAAAATGTTTAATTCAAAATATTTTCATAGTAAAGTCTATTTTAGAAATCAATAAAAAAATTATTCTTAAGAAAGTCCAAAACTCGGCATCAAAATCAGAGTCACCCCATTCCTTGCGTTGCACCAATAACCATTTCTTTTAGGAACGAGATATCTACCCGCTGCCACTCCTTTATGAAGCGCATGACGACGTAATTAATCTCTCGGCGAGTCTACTAACAATTAGCCCCACAACTACAGAATCCACAGTCTCTCACCATTTTCTAAGCTATTCTTATTTATTTATTCCTTGCTTTGATAAATTCATTTAATTGACATTGACTCGCCCAAATTGTGGTGGTGGAGCTGACAATTATGATGGGTCACCTATTCTGATGAGTGGAGGAGCGGCTACAAATAAAAGCAGACAAGCCAACGAATAAGTGAGCCGAGTCATGGCATCTAATTATAATTATTCACGCTAAAGGAGATGCATTATTCTTCACACAGAGAAGACAGGGAAGCAGATAAGCTACTTTTTATCATTTTCCTTTTTTATTTATTATTGTTCTCTTATTCATTTGTTTTTTTTGGCTGAAGCCATCGCTTTCTTAGCTTTGGTTCTGTCTATTTCTAGAATAAGAAAGTATGATTTGAAGGCTTTAATTAATTTATTTTTTTAATGTTGAGGAGTTCTACTTTCCTCAAATAGAATTCAAAGTATTTTATAATTTTGTTAATGGAATAATGATGTGAGTATTTCTTAAATAATTATATATGTCATCTTCCTAATTATATATATATATATATATATATATATATATATATATATATATATATATATATATATATATATATATATATATATATATATATATATATATATATATATATATATATATATATATATATATATATATATATATAGTATAATCAATTAGATATATAGAAAAGCATGCGTCAGGCAAGCGCCTGCGAGCGGTTTCCACAAAAAAAAAAAAAACTTATTTCCTTTGCTCTCGCAGCTACTTGGTTATAAGCCCTAATTTTTATTTCATGTCGTGATTCCCTGATCCCACGTTTTAAGTGCTCTGCTCTGCTCCACTCTTCTTCAATGTAAATCCATCGTGATTTCCTGTTCTAGAAGATTACATTTACTTCCACGTGCTATTATCCTAAGGTCGCATCTAGAAAAATGGTCTGACAATAGCTTTGGCACCGGTCTCGGGTTTGACGGTTGCATTTCACTTTTCTCGTCTTCTTTCTCTCTTTTGGTTGTGTATATATTTCATTCTAGATCTCCCACCCTATTTCCTTGACTTCTTCCCCCAATATAAAAATCAACTGAAACCCCCCAAAAAAAAAAAAATTATGGCTTCGCTAATGATTCGCTTACCTCCCTAACTTAGATGATGAAAATTGCTTTATTTTTTTTAAAGATGTGGTTTTTTTTTGGACATTTTAATTATATGAATTTGATAGATCTAAAATCATTATAAATATAAAATAAATTATATTAAAAATTCAAACAATATAAACCAAGAGATGGTAAACATTTGCTTAAATTATATAAATGAATAATTAAATACAGAAATTGTTAATAAGTTAGATAAAAAGTTAAAGTTGCTAGGCACAAATATAAACCGTAATAATATTATTTACTTGTTTGGACATTTAATTATTTATTGGTTATAATATAAATAAAAGAAAATGGTCCCACCGTTTGGCATAGATTGTTTAAAAGCTGATATCGAAAATGACTGTTCTTTCTCTATGTATTGGGATCCTTGGCTCAAAGGATTTCAATTATCTTCTGATCCCAATACTGAGGTTTTTAAAGGAAAACTGGTGAAGGATTATTTAACTGATGGCATTTGGGACTTACCCAGCTCGATTTATAACACCACTGCTGCTGCTATTCTGGACTGTAAAATTGGGGAAAAATCGGAGGTGCTTTGGCTTGGCTCGTCAAACTGGTTTTTTAGACATTTTACTGAGCATTTCTATTCTCATTTACCTAAGGTTGATTGGCATTTATCGGGTTGGCATAAGAATTTCTCTCTTAGATTCGCCTGTTTTACTTGGATGGCTGTTATTGGAAAACTTAAAACAGCGGACAATTTAAGGATTAGAGGTATTGATGTACCTCTTACGTGCTCTCTCTGCAAGATTTCTCCTGAAAACCACAATCATCTCTTCTTTGATTGTGAGTTTTCCTTTAATATCCTTACCAGACTTCTTCCAGATCTAAATATCTTCTTACTAAGACCTACTTTAACTCAAGTTTTTGATTACTTTGAGCATTCCATGTCTCATAGTAGGCTGGAAAAGGATTTTGCTTGTCTTACTGTTAGCTGTATCATTTACTATATATGGAAAGAGAGAAATTTCAGGCGCTTCTCTAATCTCAACAACAACTCTGTCAAAGTCATTTGCAATATTTCTAATGCCATCCGAGTTAAAATATCAAAATGGAAAAGAAAAGATTCACTGCTGGCAAGATTCACTGGAATTTAGTTTTGGCCTATTGGTTCCCTCCTATGGCTCTCTGTTTCTGGTTTTGGTTGTGTGATAGTCTTTTTTTCATCTTATTTTTGGATTGGGATACCTGGGTATACAAATTCATTTGGGGTTTTCTTTTCCTTACCCCAGTTTTGGTTATTACTGAATTACATACTACTCTTGGTAATATTTTTTGGGGACAGTGGCTATCCCGTATGTATGGACCCTTCCTGAAGGTTTATGATGAACATTCTTCTGTTTTGAGGGCAATTGATGTTGAAAAATTACAATCTGACGATGATGAGCACAGTTTCAGCCCTTGGATGGTCTTTTTGGCAACCGGGTGTAATATTTCAAAATCTGCTCCAGTATCGTCCAGGCCGATCTGGGATCGTCCTGGGACGATCAGTGTGTTTTCAGCTCCAGTTTTGCCCAGAAATTGCTCTAAGTGTTTTCCTGTAGGGATCGTCCAGGCCGATCGAGGTATCGTCCCGGGACGATCTGTGGATGGCACAAGTCAGTGAGTAGAGGTTTTTATCGCCTATGAATAGTAAACATCGTCCTGAAAAATCGTCCCTGGACGATGGGATTTTGGTCTGATCGTCCAGGCCGATCTGGACGATCGGCCGGGCCGATATGAGCATTACTTAAGGGTTTCAGCCGATTTGAAGAGAGAGAAAAGATTTTATAAAATATCTGATTTTTACTGTTCTGAGGAGAGAGAAAAAGGAAATTTGGAAAAGTTGATTTCGGGAAGACGCGGAGCCGTTTTCGAGCGAAGTGACTGTTGAGGATTTTGCTGTGCACGAGGTAAGGCACATTCCGTCTTTCTCAATTTTCAGTTCCGTCGCGGTTGGCGGTATTTTTCTGTCCGGATTTCGTTTTCGTTACGGTTTTTCGTCCGTATCTTTCGATTGGTTCAGTTTTTACCGCGTAAGTTTCTGTATATCGTTGCCGTGCCGGGTGTGCACGTTTTGACTATATTTTGAAGATTTTCGTCCGGGTGTTTTTGATTCGACTGTGTTTTTAGTCGACCGGAATTTTCTGTGAAATCGTAAATTCTCTGTGCAGTAGAATAAATGTTCTGGAATGTGATTATCTATGTTCTGTGCGAATTCGGTAAATTTTCTTTGCAGGAATTTTTGTGTAAATTCTGTATACTGCCGTTGTGCTGCCCGATTTTCGGGTAATTTCTGAAATGTCCGAATTTCTTCTGATTTGAAATGCTATGTGTATAAGCTATACAAAGGGAGTTATAAGGGGCCTGAATCCTATGAGATTCAGTTAGTGAAACGGGAAATTCTGAAATGAGCTCAATATACATTTTGATATCTGTTTCGTTCCGGATCCGATGAATTCTGTTCTGGTGCTATAAGCACATCTGTTTTGGTGCCGTGAGCACAAAGGGAGACATAAGGGGCCTGGATCCTGTGAGATTCAGTTAGTGTCTGGGAAGGGAGGCATAAGGGGCCGGAATCCGTAGAGATTCCGTCAGTGTCAGGGCATTTAGCTATGTGTATCTGTTTTGTTTTCTGTATCAGTTCTTTTCTGTACGAAATTGTGATTCTGATACGATATGCTCCGTACGATTCTGATTTCTGAATTCTGATTCTGACTCTGTTGATTTGTTCTGATATGATCTGTACGATTCCGATTCTGATTTGATATCTGTCCGTATAAGTTCTGATTTCCGATTCTGTTCTGAATTTCTGATCTGATTTCTGTCTGATGAGTTTGGTTTTGGTTTCTGAGAATTTAGATTGGTGGTTTGTTGCTTTGCTGAGCTGTTGAGCTCACCCTTGCTTTCTGGTGGTTTTCAGGTTCTGGGAAGGGCAAGGAGGTCCAGGATTAGTTTCAGAGTCTGATCCGATTAGGTACTTTGGTACTTTTGATTTTTGTACAGTCATGGCTTTCCTGTTCTGTCTTTCTTTCTGTTGAAAGCCATGTACTGTTCTGTAGATGATTATTTTGAGGAAATGAAAAAGATAGATGTTTTGTTCCGCTGCATTTGATGTTTTAGTAGCTCTGTTGTTCTGTGTTTTTCTGTTGAGTTAAGAATTTGGAAGATCAGTTCAGTAACCTAATCCAAAGCCAGATCCTGGATAAGCAAGTAAGTGTGCGCTCGCCGCGATCCGGCTCGGGCGGGATCCGTCCCCGTCGGGTCGGGTCGTGACAAGCTTTTGTGGTATCAGAGCACTGGTTTTGGAAACAGGTTGGATTGTAAAACAGAGCTTTAGGAAGTGATCAGTGAGTCTGTCTGGGAGGTAGTTTTGGGTCGTTTGGCTTTTTATTGTGTTGTTTTTGTGTTGTTTTTGTGATAGTTTTCCGGATTTTCTGGATTTTTCTGTATGGATCAGCCAGACCCAGACATGACAGACGGTCAGAGTGATGATCAGGCAGCACCAGTGGGGAGTACAGCCCCAGTGGTCGGTGCTGATACGCTTTCACAGTTTGCGTCACTTGTTGCTCAGATGATGAGCGAGACTCAGAGCAGAGCGTCTACTGTGAGATCTGAGGATATTGATCGACACCTGCAGTTATTTTTGAGGTTGAAGCTTCCGAGGTTTGAGGGCGCTGTTGAGCCCAGAGCAGCCGAGGAGTGGCTGAGGAGATTGGAGAAGACTTTTGACGGGATGCAGTGTCCTGCAGACAGGAAGGTTCCGTTAGCAGTTTTTCTGTTAGATGGAGAGGCTGAGCACTGGTGGGATGGCCAGCAGCCAGCCAGATTTCAGGGCAGATTGAACTCTTTGATCACTTGGGAAGAGTTCACTGAGGTATTCAGAGACTGGTTTGTTCCCCCTTCTGCACGACAGCAGATGCAGGAGAGTTTTCTGAGGCTGGTTCAGGGGAGCAAGACGGTGATGCAGTACGAGGCTGAGTTTACTGCATTAGCCAGGTACGCTCCGCAGCTGGTTAGCACTTCTGCTGAGAGGTGTTACCGATTTCTGAGAGGCTTACGAGACACTTTGAGGCAGCCTTTGATACCGTTCCGGATTACTGATTTCTCTGAGCTTGTGGAGCGAGCTCGTCTGATTGAGAACGACATGATGACTACTCAGCAGCGGTGGTCTACGAGTAGGAAGAGGTTTGGAGGTGATACTTCTGGCAGTGGTTCCTCTGGGAAGAGGAGATTTGTTCCTGGTTCTGGATCTGGAGAATCCAGGAGGAGCGGAGGATCGTCTGGTACTGTTACCAGTACGACTGGTTCTGGATCTGTCAGTTCGGCACCTGTGTGCCAGAGTTGTGGACGGCGACACCATGGCCAGTGCTACAGGATAGCTGGTCTTTGTTTCAGATGCGGTCAGCCGGGACATAGGATTGCAGAATGTCCACAGATGGGATATGAGCAGCGATCTGAGGGCTTCGTCAGACCTGTTGGTTCAGCAGCAGGAAGACCGAGGACTGTTCCTCCACGCCCTGAGGGATTTGCTGGTAGAGGTGGTGGTTCTAGTTCTGCACCACGGAGACCACCTACGATTCAGAGGGAGCAGAGTAGTTCTGTTGCTTCAGCTCCTGCTCCTGTTCAGCCACGAGTTTACAGCTTGAGTCAGCAGGAGGCTCGAGATGCTCCGGATGTTGTGACAGGTACGGTTTACATTTCTGATCAGCCCTGTCGTGTTTTGTTTGACTCTGGAGCGAGTCATTCTTTTCTGTCCGAGCATTGTTTTGAGCTTTTACATTTGGATTCGATGGTTTTACCGGTTTCTTTGTCTGTGATTTTACCGGCTGGGAATCCATTGATTGCTCGACAGTTTTGTTTGTGTGAGATCGAGATTTCTGGCAAGAAGTGGAAATCGAGTTTGATTCGATTGCCGATTTCTTCGTATGATGTGATTTTGGGAATGGATTGGCTGAGTCGATATGAGGCTCAGATTGACTGTCTGAAGAAGCAAGTGAGTTTGCTTGTGGCTGGAGAGAGAGTTGTATTTCAGGGATTACGAGGTGTTCTCTCCAGTCTGATTTCTGCGTTAGAGGTGAGCAGAATGTGGAAGAAAGGATATCCAGTATTTTTGGCTTCGGTGCGGGATCTGAACCTGGAGGTTGGTTCTGTTTCTGAGATCCCTGTGGTACGGGAGTTTGTGGATGTTTTTCCTGAGGAGTTGGTTGGTTTACCTCCGGATAGAGATGTGGAGTTCTCTATCGATGTTTTTCCGGGTACCGCTCCGATATCGAAAGCTCCGTACAGGATGGCACCGAAAGAACTTTCTGAGTTGAAAGTTCAGCTTCAGGAGTTGGTTGACAGAGGATTTGTACGTCCTAGTGTTTCTCCTTGGGGAGCACCTGTTCTGTTTGTGAAGAAGAAGGACGGTACACTCCGTATGTGTGTGGATTACAGAGATTTGAACAAGGTTACGATCAAGAACAAGTATCCTTTGCCTCGGATAGACGACTTGTTTGACCAGCTTTCCGGATCTTCGGTATTTTCGAAGATTGATTTGAGATCCGGATACTATCAGGTGAAGGTGAAGGAATCTGATGTGGTGAAGACTGCTTTCAGTACTCGGTACGGGCACTACGAGTTCTTGGTTATGCCTTTTGGGGTAACCAATGCGCCTGCGATTTTCATGGATCTGATGAACCGAATATTCAGGGAGTATTTGGATCAGTTTGTGATCGTCTTCATCGACGATATTCTGGTATATTCTGCATCTGAGGATGAGCATGCCAGACATTTGAGGATTGTGTTGGAGACTCTGAGGAGGCATCAGCTGTATGCCAAGTTCTCCAAGTGCGAATTCTGGCTGAAGAGCATTTCATTTCTGGGGCATGTGATTAGCGGAGAAGGTATTTCTGTAGATCCCCAGAAGATTCAGGCAGTTGCTGATTGGCCAAGGCCGACTACGGTATTTGAGGTACGTAGTTTCTTAGGCATGGCCGGGTATTATAGGAAATTTGTGAAAGGATTTTCACAGATTTCGACTCCTCTGACGAGACTGACTCAGAAGTCAGTTCCTTTTGTTTGGACACCGGAGTGTGAAGCTAGTTTTCAGAGATTGAAGGATTGTTTGACTTCAGCTCCAGTGTTGGCGCTTCCGTCAGGTACGGAAGGTTTTCAGGTGTTCAGTGATGCTTCACTGAAAGGACTGGGATGTGTCCTGATGCAGCATGGTCAGGTAATTGCTTATGCTTCGAGACAGTTGAAACCACATGAGAAGAATTACCCGACACATGATTTGGAGTTAGCTGCAGTTGTTTTTGCTTTGAAGATTTGGCGGCATTACCTGTATGGCGTCACATGTGAGATGTTTACTGATCATAAGAGCCTGAAGTACATTTTTACTCAGAAGGATCTGAATCTGAGACAGAGGCGGTGGCTCGAGTTGATCAAGGACTATGACCTGACTATTCAGTATCAGCCTGGGAAGGCGAATGTGGTAGCAGATGCTTTGAGCAGGAAGTCTTCTGGATTATCAGGTTTGCAGCTTACTTGTGATGACTTTCTGATTCGTGATTTGGAAAGATTGCAGTTGGAGGTGATTTCCTCCAGTGATTTGGAGTTGGCTCAGATGAGTATTCAGTCTTCTTTGGAAGCAAGGATTCAAGAAGCCCAGAAGTCAGATTCTGATTATTCGAAGTTGCTAGCTCAGATTGGATCTGGTAAGACTCCTGAACTTCGAATTTCTGATTCTGGTGCTATTTTCTGTAAGAACAGGTTGTGGGTACCTGTGTTTGGAGACTTGAGGCGGGAGATTCTGTATGAATCTCATCATTCAGGCTACACTGTTCATCCAGGCAGTGGTAAGATGTACGCTGATATGAAGCTTTTGTTCTGGTGGCCTGGGATGAAGAAGGATGTGGCGGAGTTTGTGTCGAGATGCGAAGCCTGTCAGTTGGTGAAGGCAGAGCATCAGCGACCAGGTGGACTGTTGCAGTCGTTGCCTATCCCTGAGTGGAAATGGGAGGAGGTAACGATGGATTTTGCTATGGGTTTCCCTCGATCACGACAAGGACATGATGCTATTTGGGTAGTTGTGGATCGATTGACGAAGTCAGCCCATTTTCTTCCGATCAGACAGACGGATTCAGTTGAACGCTTGGCACAGATATATGTGAAAGAGATAGTCAGATTGCACGGTGTGCCTCGTGTGATTGTATCTGATCGAGATGGACGTTTTACTTCCAGACTTTGGAAAGGCATTCAGCAAGGCTTGGGTACGAAATTGCATTTCAGTACAGCCTTTCATCCTCAGACCGACGGACAGTCTGAGAGGACTATTCAGGTATTGGAAGATCTGTTGAGGCTTTGTGTTCTGGACTTTAGCGGAAGCTGGGAAGATCATATTCCACTGATTGAGTTTGCCTATAACAACAGTTTTCAGTCCAGTATCGGTATGGCACCGTACGAGGCTTTGTATGGCAGGAAGTGCCGTACTCCTTTGACTCTGACGGAGGTCGGAGATAGACAGACTTTGGGTGCCACTTTTGCTGATGAAACTGCTCAGAAGATTCATTTGATAAGAGAAAGATTGAAAGCCGCTCAAGATCGTCAGCAGAAGTATTACAATCAGAAGCACATATTTGTTGAGTTTCAGGTCGGTGACTTTGTGTATGTCAAAGTCAGCCCGATGAAAGGTGTGAGCAGATTTGGTCAGGTGAGCAAGCTTAGTCCAAGGTATGTTGGACCATTTGAGATTTTGGAAAGAATTGGAAAATCTGCTTATCGCCTATTGCTTTCTGATTCTATGCCTGATGTGCATAATGTGTTTCATGTATCCACTCTGAGGAAGTGGGTATCCGACTCTGGGAAGAAGGTATCAGCTGAGGAAGTTGAGATTCAGGAGAATCTGGCGTACAAGGAAGAGCCAGAGTTGATTTTGGCGTACGACGTCCGCAAGTTAAGAAATAAAGAGATTCCGATGGTTAAAGTCCAGTGGAAGCACCGGACTGCACGGGAAGCAACTTGGGAAAAGGAGTCTGATATGAGACGGTCGTACCCGTACTTGTTTTGACTGCGTTTGGATTGGATAATGTCGAGGACGACATTTTTCTGAGTTGGGGAGATTGTAATATTTCAAAATCTGCTCCAGTATCGTCCAGGCCGATCTGGGATCGTCCTGGGACGATCAGTGTGTTTTCAGCTCCAGTTTTGCCCAGAAATTGCTCTAAGTGTTTTCCTGTAGGGATCGTCCAGGCCGATCGAGGTATCGTCCCGGGACGATCTGTGGATGGCACAAGTCAGTGAGTAGAGGTTTTTATCGCCTATGAATAGTAAACATCGTCCTGAAAAATCGTCCCTGGACGATGGGATTTTGGTCTGATCGTCCAGGCCGATCTGGACGATCGGCCGGGCCGATATGAGCATTACTTAAGGGTTTCAGCCGATTTGAAGAGAGAGAAAAGATTTTATAAAATATCTGATTTTTACTGTTCTGAGGAGAGAGAAAAAGGAAATTTGGAAAAGTTGATTTCGGGAAGACGCGGAGCCGTTTTCGAGCGAAGTGACTGTTGAGGATTTTGCTGTGCACGAGGTAAGGCACATTCCGCCTTTCTCAATTTTCAGTTCCGTCGCGGTTGGCGGTATTTTTCTGTCCGGATTTCGTTTTCGTTACGGTTTTTCGTCCGTATCTTTCGATTGGTTCAGTTTTTACCGCGTAAGTTTCTGTATATCGTTGCCGTGCCGGGTGTGCACGTTTTGACTATATTTTGAAGATTTTCGTCCGGGTGTTTTTGATTCGACTGTGTTTTTAGTCGACCGGAATTTTCTGTGAAATCGTAAATTCTCTGTGCAGTAGAATAAATGTTCTGGAATGTGATTATCTATGTTCTGTGCGAATTCGGTAAATTTTCTTTGCAGGAATTTTTGTGTAAATTCTGTATACTGCCGTTGTGCTGCCCGATTTTCGGGTAATTTCTGAAATGTCCGAATTTCTTCTGATTTGAAATGCTATGTGTATAAGCTATACAAAGGGAGTTATAAGGGGCCTGAATCCTATGAGATTCAGTTAGTGAAACGGGAAATTCTGAAATGAGCTCAATATACATTTTGATATCTGTTTCGTTCCGGATCCGATGAATTCTGTTCTGGTGCTATAAGCACATCTGTTTTGGTGCCGTGAGCACAAAGGGAGACATAAGGGGCCTGGATCCTGTGAGATTCAGTTAGTGTCTGGGAAGGGAGGCATAAGGGGCCGGAATCCGTAGAGATTCCGTCAGTGTCAGGGCATTTAGCTATGTGTATCTGTTTTGTTTTCTGTATCAGTTCTGTTCTGTACGAAATTGTGATTCTGATACGATATGCTCCGTACGATTCTGATTTCTGAATTCTGATTCTGACTCTGTTGATTTGTTCTGATATGATCTGTACGATTCCGATTCTGATTTGATATCTGTCCGTATAAGTTCTGATTTCCGATTCTGTTCTGATTTCTGATCTGATTTCTGTCTGATGAGTTTGGTTTTGGTTTCTGAGAATTTAGATTGGTGGTTTGTTGCTTTGCTGAGCTGTTGAGCTCACCCTTGCTTTCTGGTGGTTTTCAGGTTCTGGGAAGGGCAAGGAGGTCCAGGATTAGTTTCAGAGTCTGATCCGATTAGGTACTTTGGTACTTTTGATTTTTGTACAGTCATGGCTTTCCTGTTCTGTCTTTCTTTCTGTTGAAAGCCATGTACTGTTCTGTAGATGATTATTTTGAGGAAATGAAAAAGATAGATGTTTTGTTCCGCTGCATTTGATGTTTTAGTAGCTCTGTTGTTCTGTGTTTTTCTGTTGAGTTAAGAATTTGGAAGATCAGTTCAGTAACCTAATCCAAAGCCAGATCCTGGATATGGAAGTCTCTCGTCGCGATCCGGCTCGGGCGGGATCCGTCCCCGTCGGGTCGGGTCGTGACACCGGGCTTGATGTCATTCTGCTGATTGCTGGTCTTTCTGCGAAGGCCGTCTCTCACGCGATCATCCTTTTGGAATTCTGGCAACCTGATGACCTGCATCAGCTTATGTATTCTGACATCTATGTATTGATTTTTTGGGGGTTGGATATTATTTATTCTGAGTCTATTTGATTGTAATTTTTTACCATCAAGCTCTTTGTTTTGCTTGCTGGAAGGTTTTTCCTTTTTCCTTAGCCATTGTATTTTCCGTTTTTTCTGAGTTTCTTGTAACCTCTTGTTTTTAATACATGGGCTGTTTCAGCCCCGGGTTTACCCAAAAAAAAAAAAAAGCTGATATCGGTTGACTTGTCTGTCTTATTGTTTTACTGTGTCGCTTTTCCGTGCTGAGGTTTTGTCAGTGTGGGCCCACTCTCTCTCTCTCTCTCTCTTCATGTCGATGCCATATAGCTTTAGCTGATATGAAATTTTGATAAGATTAATTTAATAGTTCCGTATTGAGATTTTGGTTTTAAAGAGAAATCTGATTGCTTAATAGCGTGGGGAGTGGGGGTAAGATTTGGTTGGGAGTGGAGCACCAACAAGGTTGCAGAAATAAATGGGAGAGGTCCCCTTAAGATCTGTCGTATTTCTCATTAGAATATTGAATGCTATCTTATTGCTCGTATCGGATGACCGGTGAGAGTTTACTTCTTTTGGAACGTGGAATATGTCACCAAAAAAACTATATAAAGTTGTTTTAATATATTTTGTATTTTAATGATTGTTTTTTGAAAGGAATTAATAATAAGCAATTAGGATTAAAAAAATAATTGGAAGTAGGATTAAAGTCTTATGTTTGGTTTGGGACAGCTTTCTTATTGATTCTTAAAACAATTTTGTAATATGCTAAATAATTGCTTTAAGAAGCAGCAAGAAAGCTGCTCCAAATAAAACCTTAGGGTATGAAGAACCTTTTTCAAACACTAGTTATAATTTTATTTAACTAATACTTTTTAATTGTTTTCTTACTGGATTAAAAAAAAAGGATGGAAAACTATTTTTACTGTTAGAATAAGTAATTTGCTTTTAATATAATAGTTTTATAGTTAAATTTGTAAAATGATGCAATTACCCAAAAAAGATCTTTACATTGACTTTCAAATTGGTGGTTCGAACACTAAACTGATTTTAGAAAACCCGACGGTTAAAATCCAAATGGATTTCAACTATTGATTTTAAATCCACCGGTCCAAATTCCTTTTACACTTAAAATATATGAATAGAGGTATTTGTGTCTAGCCTATTTTGAACCCTCGTTCGTGTGATCGTATTGACTCCCACCATGTTCTCCTTCACGCTCCCGAAGTCGAAACTCGACAGCTCCTCATCTCCGGTGATCAAGACTTATCATCGGCGTTGGCTTCTCTCACCAATAACTTCTCCCTGTCTATAACATCACAACCCTACTTTTAGCATCACAACGTCAGTCTCATCTCTGTGGATGTAAGTTTTATTAAACTCTAGTTTCAAATTTTAGCTGGCAATTCATAACAAATTTATTTGTTGAACCTAGATTTCAATGTGTTGAACCTAAAAATGTGCATGATGCTCTAGGAACTAAGAGGTTGGCATCAAGCTTGAGATTTTTTTGCTTGGATGAAATTGCAGGTCCGTGGGTCTGATGATTCTTCCTCCACTTTCTTTTGTAATCATCCTTGCAGTTTTTTTTTTGTTTGCTTGGTGTTAAAATTTTTTTGACTCTTTTTGAAACTAGTAAAAATGCCCGTGCATTAAATGCACGTGACTAAAAATTTAAAAATAAATGGTACTATAAATATTTTAATTATATTATTAATGTTAAGATGAAAAAAATAAATTTATTATTTAAATAATTAAAATCAATGTAAATTTGCATTTGCACAAAGTTTAGATCAATAAAAATTAAAAATTTAGTTAAAAAGTGTCACTAATTTTGCTAGTTTTATTGCACATGCATTAAATACATGTTAATAAAAAATTAAAAATAAAAATTCATAGATAAAAATAAAAATTCATATAATGAATATTTTATATTTTATTTAATAGAAAATATCATATTTATTTCTATAATTAATTATAATTATTAATAATATTAGTAAAAAATTATATCTTTTTCTTAAAATAATATTAGTAAAAAATTCATGCATAAGAATAATTTCAGACATTTTATTCATCAATTATGCAACAAAAAATAAAGAAAAAATCAACCTAAATAATTTTAAAAAAAGTTAATTGAGATATGCTAAAAGACCAAATACTCATCTACTTTAAATAAAACAATGAGTAGATATTAATAGCAGTAACACTGAATGGCAGAATCGTCGAATAATACATAATTATAGAAATCTCAAGAAACCCCAAAGAAACACCATAAATGCATTATAAGCATTATTAGTACAAAATCAAAATATAGTGTGGTAAACTAAATAAAAAAGTACCAAATCATGATCATGAATTAATATCTCCATCTCAATACTAATAAATGAAAAAAGAAACTGATTAAAAATGTTTGAAGAATATTTCTCCTCATGTTGAGCGTTAGAGCATGGAAATCATATATAGGAACTACAAGGTGCATGTATATATTCTTAAAAATAAAAGATGCGCGGCAATAAAATATTTCCTCTAGAATGTTGCATTAAAATTTTCAATGGAAATTGCGCGTTAAACCTTAACATTTTGCTAGCTAGTGTATATTATCAAACCTATTTATTATAGACAAGTAGCCGTCAAGCATTGTTTCATTCAACTAATTTGCATAAGGAAATATAAGCATATAAAAACAATCATTACACACAAAAGAAATTTATAGAAAATGGATAACGTCTAGCATCATAAACATAATGACATACGAACAACAGTATGTATTTAAGAGTGAAGTTAAACAATTTCAGAAAATGCACTGTAGGGTAGCCATACATCTCATAACAAAGAATTTTCAAGGTTAGTGAGATTTGAGCCCAAAACTACAAAATTCATGTCATTGATTGTAAAAGTTCCTTAACTTAAAATTTTCTCCTCAGAGGATATAGCATGCTACCTTGCATTTTAATAAAGATCACATGTTTTTTTTTTTCATATTTAAAAGAAATAATATCTGATTCTATCAATTTAAACTCTTGTGATGAAGATTTTGATAGAAGTGAAGATAATTTCTATTTTAAAATGCAACATATATGCTAAAGTTTAGGATGCGAGTTGAGTTAAAAGATCGAAAATTGAATCGTTATTTTGTTTTGATTGAACTCTTTCTCGAAGCAAATGAATCAAGCCATAAGACAAATCAGATATTTATTAATTCAATTTTGAGCTGAAATTTGAATAAAAAATATAGATTTAATCAGCAAATAATTTGTTGATTCTTTCACAACTATCTTTCAGGAGCATGTCTTTAGACAAAACAAATTGATGCATAAGAGTAAAAAAAAATTACAACTATTAACAAGACACAATAGTAGCATCTAAAAATATAAAGAATATGAGAATAAATTATGTAGGTGAAGGAAATGTGGTAAATAAAGTAGAAACAGGCTTCCTCCTATGATAGTTTTCACAATATACTGATGACAGTTCATAATATATTGGCCTTAACAATTAATTTTTATCTAGAATAACAGCTATAAGTATTGGGCAATATAACATCATATGAGGGAAAAAAATTCTAGAACTTGGAAGCCTAACTATGGGTACCCTACAATTTACTATACACGGAAGACACTTAAATAAAATAGGAAAAGTTATAACAAGAAAAAAAAGGTAAAGAAACTCAAAATAAGGAATACAAAAATCATGCATAAGAAAACAAGCAAAATTATTTAAAAAAATGCAATCTAAGGCAAATTGCAAAAACATTTAAAGAAAACATACATCTTACCATCTGAATAGCTTAGAAACACAGTAATATAGAGAGAAAGAAAAAACATGGGTGCATACAATAGGAAGATCATAATCAAAATATGTAACCAACATACTTGAAGATCAAGGGAAAGATATTTGTACACATCATATATTTGATCCTTAAATCCTCTACTTAACATCTCATCAGATTCATCCTGTTCAAAGTCGTTAAAGTTGGTCATCTGAAATTCTATAAATTATAACATTGAAAAACACAGAAGAATAGACTACTAATAAGGGCTAGTAATTTAATTGATCTTGATAAATAATATTATTACAAATGGGTTAAGATTTGATAGCTTTTTTACTTGGCACTCATGTGTGTGTGTATTAAAATGATAATGGATAAATCACTAAGCATATTGCTTAAGATTTTGACATTAAAAAATATTCAGAACTAAATTCAAGACCTTCCAAACTCATGTTTGAACAAACTTATTATCAAATTGAAAATCTCGGAGACGAACCCAACAATACTTCTAGGGGGTCCTCTTGCAGTCTGTAGCCAGCACTGTCAACGTCATATTTGTTCCCTACCATTGATCGTCGTCGAACTTTTACCTATTCACTAAGTATTTCTGGAACTCCTCTCATACAAAGTTGCTAATGGATTTCTTCCCTACTATTAACTGACACCGAACTACGATCCCTCCAACAAGAGTTGCTTGGTTAGGATCCTTTAGAACTTCGTCGCACATCAACCGTAGTCCATATGACTATCATCGCCTGACTACATTCGTTTCAATCTCCATCATTCACCGACCACAGGCCCTCCGACCCCATTGTCCGACTATAGCCCTTTGACCACCTTCCCCAATACGATCCTTCCGACCACCATACTGTAAACCTTTCAACCACTATCGCCCTCTAGCTATAATCCCTGCTTAGACTACTATTATTTAACTACGGTTCCAACCTTTATTGTTTATCGACTACAATCTCTTGACCAACATTTATAGACTACGGTCATTTTGACTCCATCACCCGCTAACTATGGTCCCTCTGACCATCATCGCCCGACTACGATCATCCGACCTCCTTCGCCCACTGACGATGAACATTCTGACCTCCATCACTCACTGACCATGGTTTCTTCGACCACCATCATCAGACAATGGTTGTTCCGATCTCCATCACCCGCTGACTACAGTTCCTTCGATCACATTGCATGACTATTGTCCCTTCGACCACCTTCACCTAACTACTTTCTAACTGACCTCCATCACCAGTCTATAGTATGTCAAACATCTATCATCAGACTATGGTCCTTTCGACCTCTATTATCCGCAACTACAGTCCCTTCGACCACAGTCGCTTAAATACGGTTCTCTCGACCTTTGTTCCCCACAAACTATAACCCCTCTTACCACCGTCACTTCATTACACACCTTCAAATGCCCAACTACCATCCTTCAGACCTCCATTGTCCATAAATAAATTTCATTCTGACCATCGTTGCCCGACCTTGATCCTTCCGACCACCATCTCTTTCTGAGCACAATCATTTCAACCACCTTTGCCCGACTATGGTCCTTCCGACCACTATCACCTAACTACGTCCCTTCAAACATTATTCACTTGCCAACTATAATCCCTCCAACCACCATTGCTGGATTACGGTCCTTTCGACCTACGTCGCACGCCACAGACTACTGTCCATCTGACCACCATCGCCCGACTACGGTCCAACGTCCTCCATCACCTGCCGACTATGGTAGTTTTGACCGTCATCTTTCAAGTATGACCTTACCAACTAAATGAATATGACAACATTCTCTTGAGCTCATCTATTATGTCATTTTCCAACTATATAATATGCTCCATACAATGTGTAATTGTTATATTGTGCCAACGTCATCCTCTGAGAAAGGGCATTATTTATAATAAACCACAAATATTAGTAGAATCATTTCGTCTGGTTTAAGCCTCATGGTTCTTTCCCCTTTTCAAGATATTTCACATAAAAATCTTTATGTCTTTTATGACTCTTACACCTCTCTCTCTTTTATCTATTTGTGTGATATATATTCATTCAAAACAAGAATGTTAAACCTTACATCTCTCTACCGCCACTAATATTTTGGGATATAGCAATCAGAATTCTCTATCAAAATTGATAAGTTCTTCAACTATGTCTAAATATCAAAATTCTTATATTATATCTACCAACTAATTCATAAAAAAAGTATGCATGTGTTTTTTGTGTGACTTTTTCCATTCAACTTTTAATGAGCGGTGAAATTTGTGACGACCATCCTTCATATCTTCCAAACTTCCATTACAAGTTAGAAAAACTGGCCAAAGCATTATAGCTAAAATCTAGACTTCAGAACTTCTGAACCGTTGTCTGTTCCCTGTCAAATTATAAATAATAATAACAATAATAAGACCTTAACTACTTTTTTGAAGTCTTCTTCACATTACTATTGCTCTACAGAATCTCAAAATCTTCATTCCCATTTTCTGCGAAGGAAAAGACTTCTTACAACGAATTATGCGACGAATGCTCTGAATCTTAAGCAAGTCAACAAATTTATTGAAGACAAAGAGAGAAGAAGAAACCGTTCTTTATGCGCCAAATCTATCGCCATCTTCACATCGGCAATTAAGGCTATAAATGCTTTCACGTGATCGCCTGTTTTCGTTGCGCCCATCTAAAGCAATTAAGACTCTGTTTTCTACCGGATGGGCTGACTGTGAAAAGTCTTCATTTTCTTCGTCAAAGATTGTAAGATCTTCTAATGAGTTTTTGTATTGTGCGTGTCACTGTATATTGGAGCAAATTCAAAGGATTGTGAAAATTGTGATGAACATGCTTGAATTCGTATTATTAAAATATTTAATATTTATTTATATGTCAGAATGTTAGTAGCGGTAGAGATCCAATGCACACATAAATCAAAGATTAGGGCAAATAATGTAGAATTCATAAGCTTTTATATGAAAATTCTACCAAAAAAGAAAAGAAATTAGGAGATTTGTAAAAAGGCATGAGTTTGACATGAACATTGCTAGAGCATTCAAAAGCATGGAGAATATTTGGTCTAAGTAGCCGACTAGTCATATTAGGGATAAGGTTTGTAATTACCAGAAAAGAGTAATCACATTCGAAAAAAAAGGTGAGAGGTGGTTTCATTGGCATTATGACAGAGGGGGCAGCAAGAATTTACATTAATACCTTTAGAATTAAGAACATTAGCAGTTTTTCGTCCGTCCAGAATAGCCATCCAATCGAAGGATGAGTATCTCAATGAGTGATGCTTGTGCCATACTAAATGTTGCTAGTTATTCAAAGATTCATTCATGAAGAGGAAATTATGATAAGAGCTATATGTATTATCCTTCCCATCACCCCAAGTCAGGCAACATGTAGCATTAGAGGCTACAGAAATGTCGGAAAAAAAATGCATAAGAGTGGCAGAGAACTGTGACGGCAGATTCCATCCATACTCATTTAAAATAACAGAAATCCTAGCATTGTCAGGGAAGTGATTAAGGACAGCTTGCACACCAGGAACTTCATGAAGCTGAGACCCTTTAAGCCAATGGTCGCAGTAAAGAGAGTTGGGAATCTTGTTTAAAATGATAAAATTGAAATTATTCTTTACATCATTGGCAACCTTACAAACATTTTTCCAGAAAGAGGAAGACTTCATCGTGGGAGGTTTCCATGGTGAAACATATTTATGAAATACCCACGTAGAGCGGGGGCTATTGTAATTGTATAATCTGTTAATAAGAGAGCAGTGAAAACTGAATTGTACAGAATGGAGAGACGGGAGTCCGAGCCACCCATAAGCTTTAGGTTTACATGTATTCTTCAAGGAAATAAGATGCAATTTACGTGCAACAGTATCTCAAAAGTAAAGAAACTTAGCGCAAAGTTTCTCAATTTGCTTAATAAGTAGACACCACATAAGCAAATTGACACCACATAAGCAAATTGAGATGAGAACTTTGATAATGGAGTTTTTAATAAAGTCCTTAGTGTGTTTATTTTTTTTTTCGCATTTAGGTCAATTAAGATAAATTTATAGACACACCACATACAAAAGACTTGAACCCAATATCTATTCATTGGTAGACAAAGCTTTCAACTAACACAGATGAAGGTGATCAGTTGCGTTGAAGTCTTTAGTCAGCTCACTTTGGGTTAATGAGTAGCTTAAAAATACTTAGCATGTTGATTTGATGTGTTCTTCTTCATTGAGTGAGTAGCTTTGCTTAGGGCATTTCTAATAAAAAAAAAAACTCAATTTTCACTCCAAAATATAGTAATACATAAAAATGCAGTAACTCGTCTCTAATTGAACTTCATTTTCTAACAACAAAAAAGAATATTATGTGTATATTTTTTCCCATACTTTATTTTATTTTTTAAAATCATATATTTTTATAAAAACAACAACGGGTGAACAATGTGACGCACTATTCACGCTCACCTGAATAGTTTTTTTTTTTTTTTGTGCGATAGAATAAAGCAAACTAACGATGGCAAACGAGTGTTAAGCATTCGGTTGGAGACGCTCTAACAATATCAATTTATTAATTTACTGATGAATATAACTTTATTTTGGCAAATTCAATTGGTCATAAATGTCAATTAACTTACTTTGTTGAGTAGGGATATGACATGGTCTAATTAATGACAATTTGTTGAATCTAATTAATAATAATAATAATGTGACTCGATTATCTCGGCTCTTACGGCATTAAACTTGCAAAAGAATATAAATTTTTTGAAAAAAATAGTTTTATTCTACTTGTGTGAAATTTCTATCATACAAGTACTTAGTATATGCTGATAATATTTATAAATTAAAATATTTCTAGATCAAGAAGAAGTCCTCAAAAGACTTCCTAAGAGAATTTTGCAAGTGATAGGACAATAGATGATGAAGATTCTCCTTCACGTTTTACAGATGAATTAGCTCAACGATGATATTAAACTATAGACAAATGTGAAGGACTGCTTCAGTTATTGAATGAAACAAAGAATTTTAAATGAAGATCCTCCCCTCCCTCACGTTACGTTCAAAATTTCCATTAGAATAGGCTACAAATTTGTACAACTCAAAGAATAAAAAACTCTTAAAATTAACTAAGGCTTCGATTGAAATGACTTTATTACTATTTCTTAAAATAATGTTTTAGTATAAAAATCAGTTTTTTATATAATAATTTAATTTACTTTTTATACTAGAAAGCTGCTTCAAGAAACAATAAGAAAAATGTCACAAACGAAGCCTAAAGGACGTGCTTGAAAGTGGTTTTCTTTGTGATCGCGACTAGTATCAGTAAATTCAAAAGTTATCTTTTTTATACGTACGTATAATATATCTTGTTCCGTCACTTTACTATTCATAATAAAAAAATATACTATCATATAAATGGATGTGTAACTGAGTCAAGCCAAATTAAGAACCAACTCATCTTTTGACCCGAGCTGAAAATTGCTTAATTAATAAGGCCTAATATGGCTCGAGCTAAACTTGACTCATTTACATCTAGACGTACAACTCAAACAAATAATTATTTGAAAACCATATATATATATATATAATATAGATATTTAAAAGAAATTCAATAATTTAAGATAAATCTAACTCACCTCACATCAATTGGAGAAGACCAAATATCAAAAATAGTAAGATAATGTCATATAATAACATTAACTCTCACCATCAGTGAAAATATATTATCAATAGTAAGCATTCTTACAAAGTCAAGAATGAGATTCAGTCCAATGTCATGAAAAAATTTTTTTGTGATACATTCAAATCAATTTGTACTGTTTAATTACCTTGAATTAATAAACTAATTATAAGGCCTAACGTCATTTAGATATTATAAAGAAATTTATTATTAGTAATTTCTTGTCATCATGCCCCCAAAATTGATTATAAAAAAATTCATAAAATAAAAATTTTTATACTAAAAAATTACTTTAGAAAATAATAAAAAAGTAGTATCAAACAATGCCTTAATTATTCATATAAAAATACTTTGTGTCTAAGATTTCATTTAGGACCGTTGTTGGCCACTAATTTTTCGCTTTTTTAATGAAGTTTTCATATTTAAAAAATGTCTGAGATAGCTGTTAGAAAGTTGTCCCAAATGCAGCATAATTAACGTAGCTTTCTAACTGTTTTGTTTTTCTGATAGTAATCACAATTCCATTTTGTTATTATTTATTTTAGAAAGCTTTTATAGAAAGCAGTAATAAAATGTCCCAAATGAAGCCTAAGTTTATTAAGAATATTCAAGGAGATAAAATCTTTCATTACATTATTATTTATTATTATTAGTTTAATAATTACTATTATTATTTCTGACTTTTCAACAAATATGAAATATCAACTACAATATAGTAATAAAATACTTGAGGTTGGTGAAATTATTCTGTGCCGTTACGGATATCATCCGGAGGCAATTGAGAGCGCGTCATGTCATTTCTTTGTTGTGTATCACGGATGTGTATCCACTATGTACCAAATGACATGACGCGCTCTGATTTTACTCCGGATGATCTAGTGTCCATAAAAAATAATTTACATTGACGTTGACACCTCGCCTTTGAAAACAAGTAAAAAACGGCTTCAGGATTTCTCTTCTTCTTCTTCTTTAAGGACGGTTTGTTCAACATTAATCACATAATTAAATGATAATGCTATTTAAATTATATTATATTTAACAAAATATAATTATCATCATAATTTCAATAATAGTTTAATATTTATTTAACAACTATTTATTTATATCAAATAAACTGGCATGTAAATATAAAATATCATCAAAATAAAATATAAAAATTAATTATGAATTTTAATTATAAAATACCAACAAATTTAAATTAGTGTAAATGTTAATAATAAAATATTACATTGTAGATATTATAGAACGACATTAATTAATTATTAAAATATGACAGATTGTATAGAATTCTTCCAAGTCCATTAATAATAAGATAATTGAAGGGTTGAAGAGAAAATGATTGAATAGTTTTTCGATTATAACAAAATATTAATTTAATCCTTTGATTTTGTAAAAAAAGATTAAATTAATCTTTTGCGAGATTACTTAGGTCCATATTTAAAAATAAAAAAAAACTCTAAAATGACACTATTAAATTATTCAGGGCTATTGTGGTCATTATCTCAATTGCTAAAGTAAAAGGAGTTGGTTTTGGGTTTGTTTGGATTAAAATTATTCTGTGAGGATACAGACGTTGTTCGGAGATGAATTAGAATGCGTCAAATCACTTTTTGTTGTATGTCGCAGCTGTGTATCAGGTGACGTGATACTTTCTGATACGCTTTCGAATGGTCCAGTGTCCGCATAGAATAATTTTTCTTGTTTGAGACAGTTTTTTTCTGAGACGTCGTTCGGTAACTTGTAATAAAAGAGAAAATTACAAAGTTATACTTCCACAAATAATATTGATAAAATAAATTTAAAAATTGCGGAGAATAAAAAAATTTACGTTATAATTTATGCAACTCAAAATTCAGATATTCTATTAAATTTAATATTAAAAAGTAGGATCAAACTTATAAACTTTTTCAATTCTTGATCTAACTTCAATCAAATGTATTTTCAATTAAATACAATAAAAATTTAATTTAGTTGGTCTAACAAAATACTTCGATAAATTTATCATTTTTGTGAGAAGCGTAAGCTACTCAATTTGAGTCATGAGTCAGCTCGGGATCTACTCGATAAATGGCTCGTAAGTCATGTGAAATGAACGAGCAAGTTAAGTTTAAGCCAGCCTCAACTCCACTATTTAGATCTCAACTTGGATTTTGTTAAAAAATACATTAGTATTTAGGAGTTTGGGAAAAGTTGTAAATATTTAAATCATATATAATATTATTTATTATTTCACTATTAATTATTATTCTTTTTTGCAATTTTATTACAATATTATTTAAATTATAATAATTTTCTCTCTGCAAAATAAATGAGCCAACTCTTGATTTATAACTTCACAATCATATGGTAGCACTTACAACATTATTTGTCCATTTTTTAAAAATAATAATAATTTTATTTGGTATCAAACAACAATTATATCATAAATTTGATATTAATATAGAATTAAAATAAAATATCACTAAAATAATATATCTTTGCATCATCTTCTAATTCTTGAATTAGAAAGAATATAACAAGTTCAAACCTCTCTGTCTATCTGTCTATTATTATTATTATCATTATTGTTATCATCATCATTATATCTTATATATTATAGTGATCGAGGTGCGGCACAAATTAAAAGTTAAGTGGTAAAAGAAGTTAGGGGGAGTGAACTAATATAGGAAAAAAGTTGGGTTTAATAAATGAATAATTTTTTTTTTAACTAAAAAATGTAAGAGAGAGCAATAATTTAATATTTTTTTTATCAATGTAATTTTTAATTATTTGTTATGAGATTAACCCTTAAGGTATATATGCTTTATGGATCTTCTTCTTATATTAGAGCTCTAGATATTAATCATCTTTCCTCTCAATTAAAAATATCATCAATTATTATATATAAAAAATGCATTATTACATGCAGTCTAAGGGTTCATTTGAGATAACTTTTTTACGACTTTCTAAAGCAACTTTTTAGTACAAAAAAATTTAATTCAAAATTATTAATTTATAAAAAAGCTAATGTTGCGTCCTGGAATATTCATGGCAGTAGAGAAGTATAAAGTTTAACGTCTTAGCATTATACGAAGATCCAATATGCATACATATAAAAAGAGATAGTGCATCATTTATAAGAGACACTAAGCTTTTACATGAAAAATCCCTGAAAATGGAGAAAAGATATAGTGCATCAGTTATAAGAGACACTAAAATAGTGCATCAATTATACATCCCAAATTGAATGAATCTACAACTATTTACAGTTGATTACAACTGAGGCTCTTCATAGGGGGGAAGACCCTGGCTAGGGAAGGCCTTGGCCTTGATGTAACAAATATACATCATATAGAATGTGTTACATGATGGAAACATGAAGAATTACTGTTAATGTGTTCATTTGGTCCGAATGACCATAATCCGTGGACGACGGAGGTCGGAAAGATCATTATCTTACGATAGAGGTCAGAAGGATCATAGTCGGCGGGTGACATAAATCGAAAAGACCGTAGTCGGCAGGCGATGGAGGTTGGAATGATCATAATCAGCGGGCGATGGAGATCATAAAGACCATTGTCTAGCAATGAAGGTCGGAAGAACTATAGTTGGCAGGCGATTGAGGCCGAAAGGACCGTAGTTAACGGACGATGGAGGTCATAAAGACCATTGTCTAGCGACGAAGTTTGGAAGGACCATAGTCAGGGGGAGACGGAGGTCGGAAGGACTATTGACAGAAGGAAATTCGGTGTCAGGTAGAAATATGACGACGGGTGGAAGTCCGATATCAGGTAGAAGTCTAACGAAAGTCCGACGACGCGATGAGTGAAAGTTGAGCGTCGGGTGGAAGTTCAACGAAAGTCCGATTACGGGTAGAAGTCCAACGACGGATAGAAGTTTGGCTTATGGTAGAAGTTTGATGACGGACAAAAATTTGACATATGGTAGAAATTTGACGTTGGATAGGAGTCCGGTGATAGGCGAAAGTTTGGCATCAGGTAGAAGTTTGACGAAAGTTAAGCGACGGATATAAGTCCGACAATGGTGGAAGTTCGGCGTCGGGTGGAAGTCTGAAAAAAGTCTCGTGATGGGAAAAAGTTCGACGTCGAGTGGAAGTCTGTCGAAAGTTTGACAACGGACAAAAGTCCGGAGTCAGGTAAAAATTTGGCATTGGGTAGGAGTCCGGTGACAGGCGAAAGTTTAATATCGGGTAGAAGTCCGATGAAAGTTCTACGACGGACAGAAGTTCGACGTTAAGTAGAAATCCGGTGTCAGATAGGTGTCCGACAATAGGAGAAAGTCTGACGACTGACATAAATCTGGAGTCGGTCGCTGGCCGGGAAGTGGTCGAGGAGGAGTCTAGTGGCAAGAGAATTTTTCCTTATCTTCCTTCTCTTCTGGCTTGAGCTCCCTTCCTCGTCTCCCTTTGGGGGTCCCCTTCTATGAGAAATGAGAAGTCTATTTATAGTTTTCTAAGAGTGACATTACCAGTAAATAGGAGGAAGATCAAAGATGAATTAGGAGTGGTTTGAATGGACAACTGATGTTGATTCCCTCGATCATAGACCGTTTACTAGACATTTGAATAGCTTGATGATATCAAAATTTAGCTATCTTGGGCTCGTTGGATTCGTCTCATCGAGCTACTCAATTTGACTATAAGCATGTCACATTTGGAAACCATTTGATTATCCAAATTATGATTTGAACCTTCCAAATGCCCTTCGGGACGGCAATTTGGATCCATTTAGGCTCAGATTGAGTCCAATTTGGTGTCGTTGGGTTCATATTTCTGAGATGTTCAGTTCGACTATAAGCTTGTTAAAATCGGAGTTCAAATGCTCTGATTTAATTTTTGAAGTTTCTAATTTAATTTTCCCTCGAATTTCACACCCAAGTATCAGCTATTTTAGAAAGTATTAAGAAAGTTGTTCCAAAGTTAGCTCTACATTTCTACTTATTTAAGTATAAAGTTATAATGTTTTAAATGTTGTGTCGTTGGTGAATGTTCCTATTGAGCTGATTTCTTTAGTATATTTGAATGCTCAAGTTATGGGCAAGTGTTTGGATGGCCAAACTTGACAACCAGGTAGTGATTTTGAGTCCCTGCTCTTCAAATTATTTTTCTGTCTCGGCTTACTTTGCTTTTTTGGTTTAATGTGGCTTTCTTTTATCTTTGTTATCTTTTCTTTTTTGACTTTTTTTGCCTTTTGGTTGTATGTCCATTTTCTTTTGGAATAAATTTATTTTGGTTACAAAAAAAAAAGTTAGTAGTGTTTTAAACTATCATATCAATCTCTCCATCACTTTCACTCCGTCTGTTCATTTTCCTTCTCCTTTCCTCTCTTAAAGTCTATCAAACGAAACAAGCCTTATATAATCGTATAAAATAACACCAAATCAATTTCAGTTCTATATAAAATCTTGAAAAGAACCGATCGATCGTGACCAAACTCAAGAAGAAACTAACATGAATAAGCTAAGGTTGGTCGTCAAAAAAAAAAAAGAAATAAAATTGACAGGCAATTTTCCCATCCGTTCACCTGCATACAAAATAATCTTCCCTTTTCTCTTTTTTTTTTTTTTTTCAAAACAAAACTTATATTAAAAACAAAAGAACCAGTACAAGAGCAAAAAAAAAAAAAAACCCATGAAAAATCAATCCGGAGGGCTCAATAATTGGCCGAGACTACCAACTTCCCATAAGTCAAGCTCAGACCGTCCAATTTGGTGAATAGAAGCGTAGCAGCCAACCAAACCGAGCAAGAGATCTACACAAAAGGTTGCCACAAGCCAAGCTGATGGAGAAGCGAGCCACAACCACATCATTGTCCGGCCAACATAAAATATAAATCGGAGAGCTCCAAAAACACAACCACAAATATATGTCAGCAAGATACATCCTAGATAGGCAAACACCAGCACCAAAAGGTCCATCCAAACAACAACAAAAAAAATAAAACATGGATTACCAAGCATAAAGCCAACCAACAAGTAAACCAGGAAGGCAACCACCAGCATCTTCACCTACCACGCCTGCCCCTCCCATGGGCCTTTCCACGAGAGGCAACGGAATTAAGCGGTTTATCACGCAGCAAGACAAAAGAATTCCCAGGATCATCATCCTCAAACGATTCCAAAGAAGCGAAATCAGAATAAGACGAACAATGAAGCCAATCAAGATGCATACGAACATTCAACCCAGAATTGTCCCCCACATGACACACCAAGGCTTGAGTAACAGGTACATCAACAAAAGTGTTAGTAACTAAACCGTCATTCATGACAGGGGGCGAGCTGGAGGGGGCAGTAGACTTAGAGCTCGAATGAGCAGAGCCCTCACACACACCCCCACCCAAATTATCAATAGCAGGAGCAGACTCAAATGGGCATTCTCCAACCACAGGATGCAATGAATTACCAGTCAAGACGCCCGGGGGAGACACCACCTACAACATGGGATCAGAACAACCAAGAAGACCATCAGCACTATTACAAGCCTGGGGGGGGGGGGGGGGTGTAAAACCCTGGTCAGCCATAACCTTCTTACAGTTCTTCCCAAAGGACACACCTGCACCAGCCTCAATAACAGGATTAGGATCCAGAGAACACAAAACAGTAGCAAGAGGAACAAAAGGTAAGGCATCAGGGGATAAACAGTAACAACATCACCCAGAAAACCAAAATTCGACACCACATTCTCCGTCAAAATAACCACATTCGCAACAGATTGGGGAACTAAATTAGCGGACGGGTTAAGCACATCATATGAACCAGCATTAGTCACATTCCTTCTAGATATCGCGCACGGGCCAGCCACAATTTTAGGCACATTTTTAAGATGAGGATGCAAAATACAACAATTATCTTTCAAATGACCTAACGAGTTACAGTGCAAACAAAAATGGGGGATATCATCAAAAATAACATATTGAACATATCCCGTGTTGGTAGAGCCAACCCAGATTTGATCAGAGAATGTTTTTGTGACATCCAATTCGACAAGAATGCGAGCTACCAATGGATGGGAACCCGAAGCCGTAGTTGTGTTGTATTTTAGCATTCGACCAAAGAGAGAGCCCAACCCAAAGAGAATCCTAGAAGAAAAGATGGGGAAACGACACCCAGATAGGAACAATCAGAGAATCAACCTCAACATTCAAATCAGGGGACCATTTCACAGCTTTTATATAGCAATTATTCACGAAAAAGAAACTATGAGAGAAGATCTGACAGTAATCAAAATCATTCAGGAGCTTAATCAAAACATTCCTAGGGTTAAGAACTGTGATCGAAAAATCTCCTATAAGCTTCAAATTGAAGAAAAATTTCTTAATAGCATCGATAGAAGGCCGCTTGCTAGGAAACCGACCAACCAAAGAGAATTCAAATGGAGCAGCAAGCGAACAAACTTCTTCCTCAAAAATCATCAATGTGGGCAACCCACAGTGAGTCAAAATGTGCAAATCTGGAAAAGGAATCAAAGACGAAGAAACTCCGGACAAAGCCTCCTTAAACGAGAGAGCCGAAGAAGCTCCATTAAAAAAATCGGGGTCACAAAGCAGGACATTCGCCATAAAGACCACAAAGGAAAACTAAAACATAGAAGAAAAGAGGGAAAATTAGAAAGAAAAAGCTTTCCCTTTTCTCTAATTACTTGGCCGTGAACCCTTTAACATTCTAGGGATTATTAAATATATAAGATGATCACTTGAGTGATTTGATGTCTCAGCCTCTCCCTTTGACCACTTTTTATAAAGTTTAGGTCAAAATAAAACGCTATGAACGATATTATATAAAACGGTACAATTAAAATACATGAGGATTGTAGGCATGAAACTCTAATTCATAAAGAACATATATTCATTGTTTAATAGAGGTCGAATTTGGAGAATGAAGTTGCTTGCCTGATTTACCTTAGATTTCATTTTAAATGATTTTTTTATTGATTCTTAAAATAATTTTTTAGTTATAAAATTAAACTTTGTATTAGAGAACTGTTTTAAAAACTAATAAGAAAATTATCCCAACAAAATCTTAATCCACAAAATATTGGAGATTTGCTTTTGTGCTTTGAGCGAGTTGTCTTTATTAGGGAAGGAAGTAAAACACCGTTACGAAACAAACAAGACAAACAAAAATGCAGAGAAAATAAAGGACAACAAGATTTAATATGGAAAAACTCAAAATCGAAAAAAAAATCACAAAACCACACCACACAAAAAAAACAACTATGAAAACGAGGGGAAATAAGTGCAAATCTCTCATCTCTCACTCTCTCATTGTTTCCCTTCTATCTTACACAATTTTCTAACTCAAAACACCAAAAAATCAAGTTGATAACACCAAAAGACATCACCCTTTAGAAAAAATGAAAAAAGAAATTTGTCTACTCCACCTTGAAGCGCTGTGGCGTCAGTTTGGAGCGCTACGACGCTAAAAACCTATGTCAACTTATGTGGAAATAATAGCTCCATAATATAACTTAAATAAATTTACTAAATCACTATATTTTAAGTTATTATAAATAAATTTTTATCTATTTAAATAGAAAAATTAGTACAACAAATTACATGCAAGTATTCATAGTATATTTATTTGTGCATTAAATACTTTGACTTCATTTGGGATCACCTTCTTATTATTTTTTTAGTATAAAATTTTCTTTTTTAAAAAAAAAATTATACTAAAAAATTATTTTTAAAAACAATAAAAAAACTATCTCAAACAAAGTCTTATTCTAAATCAAACTTTAGTTATAAACTGCCAAAATATTTAAACTTCTTTAAAAAATGAATCATATGATTACAGTTTTCAAATTTAATTTTGAAAATTTTCTTGTATTTGAATTTTAATTACTTTTTGTTTATAAAATACAAAAAAAATCAATGGAACTTATAACAATGTGAGAACCAAAAAAATGCTTAACAAAATCATCATTGATATCACAAAGAGATACAAACGTCTGCTCGCACGTAAATCAAATACAGGTTTTACATTTCACATAAGATCCAAAAAGATCAAATGCCTCATTACAAAGACAATAGAACTAAAAAAGGGGGAAAAAAAAAAAAACTTCAATGAGAAGAACAAAAAAAAAAAAAAAAAAAGAAGAAGGAAAAATTACATTTGAACAGCTAACTGCTCAATGACTACTTCCAGTTAGCCGCAACAATGTGAGCCAAATCTACGACCCTCTGCGAGTAGCCCCATTCGTTATCATACCATGCAATCACTTTGACCAGATCATCACCCATCACCATAGTTAAAGATGAATCAACTGTTGAAGACACATCGGAGCACCGGAAGTCGACGGAGACAAGCGGTTCGTCGCAAACGGAGAGGATACCCTTCAGCTCCTTCTCTGCACTGTCCCTGAAAGCAGCATTGACCTCTTCGGCGAATGTCTTCTTACTAACTTGGACAACAAGGTCGACGACGGAGACGTTTGGGGTTGGGACTCGAAGGGCGATCCCGTTGAGTTTGCCTTTGAGGGTGGGGAGGACAAGGGCCACGGCTTTCGCCGCACCGGTGGATGTTGGGACAATGTTGAGGGCGGCGGCACGGGCGCGGCGGAGGTCACGGTGGCTGGCATCCAGTAGCCTTTGGTCACCAGTGTAGGAGTGAGTAGTTGTCATTGTTCCTTTGATGATACCTGTTTGCAAATGTACATTTGTTATGCAAGACTTGTATCAAACTGGGGGGTCATAACGTTTATATTCCCAGATTTTGTCGAGAACTTGTAACACAGAGCTTCACAAATGCTACTTTAGTTTTTGGCGTTTTCATGTGGACATAAGGAATGAACAGAGTTATGATTTGGAGTCTAAGACTGGTAAAGCGCTCAGGTGTAGGAGACAATGTAATGGTATCTATTTTTGTTAAAATTTGCAGAACTTTGCCGCCTTGCATACACATTGAAATAATACATAAATAGTGCAACAAAAACATCAACATCAAGTCTTTATCCCACTACGTGGAGTCGGCTACATGAGTCTTTTTCTCCATTGTGTCCTATTAAGAGTCAAATTTTCATTTAAATCTATTAAAAAAAACATCATTTGTAATACTTCTTAACCAAGTTTTTCTGGGTCTAACTCTATCTTTCTTAACATAGATTATATTTATCAAGGAATGCTTATCTAGCAAATCCTATTTTATGCCAGCAGTATTTAGATGAAATATCACTATTCATATAAATAGTGATGACATAAAATAGTATTTGCTAGATAAGCATTCCTTGATAAATCTTTTCCTTTAAAAAAAATAAAACAAAATATGGTAGAAATGAAACTGCTCACATGGGATTCTAAAAAAGGAAGTCCCAAAGGAATCTGTTTGGAAATGTGTCATCGGCATTTATTGAAGATAATAGCAAATAGTAAGATGGAAATGTTCACGCGAACAAAAAAAAAAGTTGCTAAGATGGAATGGGTAGAACAATTTAAAGCAAAGATTCCCTCGTAAGTGGGGATGAAACTGAACTGAAAGATAAATGGATGACTAAAAAGTCAAACACCGCACTGTTGGGGGAAAAATACTGCTACAGTACGTTAGTCTATAACGATAACTAAACCCCTCTTTGTTTCTTTTGAAATACAAATTCACATCCCATCATCTTATTCACGCTACTCCCATACGTATCTCTCTTTGATTTGTTGGTTACGAGTTTGACTCTCAACTAAGAGGTTACGGGTTCGACTCTCGCATGTGTGTGTGTGTTTGAGAGCTATGAACCATGATATTTTCTTTTATTTTTCCCTTGTTTTTTTTTCCCTCTAATTGGATGGTTTGCATGCTTGTATAGTACAAGGTTACTAAAAAATAAAAAAATAATAAAAAAATAGTATAAGGTTACTAGTTCATCACTCATCATTTACTTCTTATCACAAACTCATTCTTAATGTTGGTAAAATAACAACTAAACGACTACTTTATTTATAAAATCGTTTACTCCCCCATCCTAGATTTGGTAACTCGTTCTCATTCTCTTATCAATGTGGTTCCTTTGCGGTCCTTAATAGTACACCATAAGTATGCTCCTCCCTCATGGAAGATAACATCTTTGCTAACCATTGTTTTCCTTCCTAGTGGATTGTAGGATTATATGCATTTGATTGGACGCTATAACAGATGCAGATTAATTTACAATCATGGTTAGCCAGTTCATTTATTGAATATGATACTCGTGGCGAGGCAAACCATTTCAACTTTATTAGTGTGCTACAATAGGAAACTTTAGGGTCCTTAGTTGTTGTTGACACACGCAGCCTTTGGCTCACAAGATTCTCTCGAGAATGCTTCTCAATGCCTCTTCTCACACTCTTATCTCACATCATCCTACCTCCGCCTCATAATCTCTAGCCAGTTAATAAATCTCAAGAGCATATTCTTGATTTTTAAATATTCTTACTTCAATTCCTCATTTATATATTATTTATATATTTGATTCTTCATTTCGGTTTTTAAATAGAAATCACTATTATTGAAATTGTCAGTATATTTGCTTAAAAAAATATAACTAGATGTGATTTAGGTTTGCTTGATTAAATAAATATTATATGCATATAATATACGTATATATGACATAACTCACGAATGCTCTAGTTAGTAAAAGCACTGCTTTGCTTTGTATTTTGTGCATTAAAGAAAAAATGAAGCCTTGTGCATCACCTTGTACTTAGCTCTTTGAAAACAATGCTATAAATACAAAGAATGCCACAAACTTATCTTTCGAAAAATAAATAAACAACTTCCTCATGCTGTAATCAATACAACAACAACAATATCAAGTCTTTATCCACTACATGGGGTCGGCTATAAGAAATTTTTTTTCCATTGTGTCGACTAAGAGTATAATTCATATTTAAATCTAATAAAGAAGGGTCATTTCTAAAATATTTTCAAACCAAGTCTTTTTAGGTCTATCTCTACTTCTCTTAACATAGGTCAAATCTAATGCATCTATTCTCCGAACTGGGTCATCAGAAGGTCAACGTTTTATGTGATCAAACCATCTAAGACAACTCTCTCTAATATTATCTACTCCATGCTGTAATCAATAAAAATAATAAAATAATTAACATCAAGTAGCAGTGGCTATAATAGGCCACATACGTATGTGTACATCAACTACAATATTAATTTGGTTCCACGCACCTGATCATGCCCGTAGGGAAACTTTTCTACTTGCCAAAATGTCTATGATTCATGACCTTAATCTTGGGCAATCACGTAATCATTTTTGCATTAAAAAATCGTTGAAACTAGACAAAGTTGAGATGACCAAGACAAGGATGACACCTTCTGGACTCATTCTCAGTTAAGTCCTTTAAGAAATGTCATGAACTTGGTTTTTAGTTACAAATGAAACATCTTGTTTCTTGTCAATTTTGACTTCTGATGCTCATCTATTATAGTAAGAGATCCATCCATAGCAGAAACATACAAAGTCTCCAACTTTTATATACTTTTTCTTCACATATTATTTTTTGAAAGCATTGCCTAAACTGACAATATTATCCAAATCTTCTAACAGCTACACAAAAACTCTTCGCTAAAGTGGTTGCAAACTTCCTGAGGTAAGAGGCCGGGCTTCTCCACTACACAAATGCTTCGTCTCTGGATAGAATTATAGAGGCCTGTGTTTCGTTATCATATAAAAAATTCAAAAAGTTGGGCTGCTTATTGTGGTATAGAGATCTATGTTATGTCATTTTTTAGAGGAAGAAGTTCTTCTTGAATTCTTGGAAGAAAGAAAGCGGGATGGGAAAGGGAGAGGAAGAGCGGCTCACATGAATTCTATTCCTGTATTAAAGGGCCATTACAACAGGGGCACCCATTACAACATCCTATATATAAGAATTAGACACCAACATCGTAAGTAAAACCGGATCAATACATTACAATCTCAACTTTTATCCAATTTTATAATCAAAGAATCACCGTTTACAAGAACTCACGCTTGCTGCAATTCGACCGGCTCCCTGCCCTAACTACATGAGCAAACCCGCTGAATCAAGTCCAATCCTGCTCACGATCGGGCTCCACCATGTGTTATGATCCACGGCTTCAGGTCACGCTCCCGCACATTCTAAACCACGCGCGCCTACGTCCCTCATTGTCCCTCCCGGGATTAGCACGCTTGTGCCTTGTGCATTGCTTGCTCCTGTGTGGCATAGCCGCGCTCCAGTACCGAGCAACCTCAAGTCCGCTGTCTTCCCCGGGCACTTGTGCACTCCAACCTGCAACTTCGCATGATCCACCCGTCTAATCCCGAGTCTGGTGCTCGCTTCTTGGGCATGGGGGTTAGGAGCAGAGGCAGAGTCGAGCCGTCCTAGTGGCTGCATGTGAGGCTGCAAGATCGAGCATGGACGAGCGCGGGCAGAAGCTCGCAAGAACACGGGACCGATTGGAAGATGAGATTCACCTATTCTTGATTAAAGATTGGTTTAGATCTTTTGAGGCGGAGCCTCATGGTCAGACCTAGATATGGGTGGTTGGCCGAACATCGATCTTCACGCAGATTGGAGTCGTGGTGGTAGGATCAAGAATCTCTGAGTAGATCATGCAGGAGTGCGCACAAAGCAAGCATCAGACTCGGGATTAGAAGGGTGGATCGTGCGATGCCGCAGGATAGAACGCGCACAAGTACTCGGGAAAGAAAGGCAAGCCGGAGGTTGCTCAGTGCCAGAGCGTGGTTGTGTCACACAGAAGCGGGTGAAGCATAAGGTACAAGTGTACGAATCACGGGAAGAAGAACGAGGGGTGCATGCGCGTGTGGTTTAGAACGCGTGGGAGCATGAGCTGGAGACGTGGATAAGAATGCACAGTGGAGGCCGTTCGTGAGTAGGATTGGGTCGGTTCACGGGGTTTGCTTGTGGAGTTAGTACAAGGAACCGGTCAAATTGCAGCAAATGTGAGTTTTTGTAAACGGTTGATTCTTTGATCATAAAATCGGACCAAGGTGGAGATTGCAATGTATTGATCCGGTTTTACTTACAATGCTCTGCAAGACACCATAATGGTGCCTAATTCTTATATGTGTCAAATTGCAGCAAATGTTAGTTTTTTTAAACGGGTGATTCTTTGATCATAAAATCGGACCAAGGAGAAGATTGCAATGTATTGGTTTGGTTTTACTTACAATGCTCTGAAAGACACCATAATGGTGCCTAATTCTTATATATTGGATGTATAGGATGTTGAAATTAGTGCCCCTCTTGTAATATCCCATTAATAAAGGAATAGAATTCCTGTGAGCTACTCTTCGTCTCCCTTCCCGTCCCTCTCTCTTTCTTCCAAGAAGTTCAAGAAGAACTTCTTCTTCCTCCCAAAAATGACATAACAATCTACTTCATTTTGAAGAAAAATGCTTTCTTTCACTTTCGTACAACCACCCACTCTTTGGGTAGCCTCAATTATGTCTAGATGATCTTTGACCTCTTCTACCATTGTTGTTCTTTTGTTCAACATAAACTTGACTTTACTGAACTCCTCACCCTTTTCCTTAGCCACTAGCCTAACCTCGACATGATTCACTTTGATGTCTATGTTCTACTAAAGTTAGCTTTGTCAGTGCTCACTCTTTTGCTTTGGTTTAATTATCCATTGGTGAGGCTCTCCCAACAAGCTCACATTTGGATGCTCCCATATTAAGTATCATCTTTCGAGGAAAGAAGTAATTGCCTACGATACCACTCTTGAAAGAAACGATGGGAGGAGGTGGTGGGCTCCTACGTGCTACTTCACAAACTACAAAAATTTACCTATTTTTTAAGTCTGCATCCCACATTAATTTTATCAAAACTACAATGCTTTTTATGGCTAGCAACGGTTTATTTTTTTCGCATGCTTCATCAAATCTGAAGCAATCTAACACCAAGTATCTTCTTTAGACGATAAGACAACTCAACTTTTTCAATGCCTCAACGTTTGATGTTGAACTTATCATAATTAATCACACTTCAGCATCTTCGACTTAAGACCATTCTCAACCTCAACTACCATAGTTCCACAATTAGAGCTAGGCTACCTCGATTAGTGTTGGAGTTGAGAAAACTTCAAATAAATTTATCGAGTTGTAGAAAGAAATGAGCCATGAGTTTTTAATGTCACTTACATTAAATATAATAAGTTTCTCATAGTAAATAGAAGATAACTTATGAGATGGTAGCCTTGTAAGGCATTTGGCTAGAGGAAGAAAAAATGTAAAGAGAAAAAACTTGGCATTCCTTGTCTCTCCTCTACCATCACCCCACCTTGCTCATTGTCAGTGTGTTTCATAAAGTGTTTGAAAGAAAAAAGAGTGAGCTAAAAAATGTGATAAAAATTTAGTGGTGTAAATTAGCCACCTGGGACGCCTATCAGCTAAAGTTTGCTTGATTAAAGAAACACCAAGCAAGTCAAAAGTTTATTCTACTGTGCAAGTCAAAACTAAGAGAACGGGAAAAAGAAAACGTAACGTAGAACATGCTGAAGAATAATTAAAAACCATAAATATTTACCTCACGTATGAAAGAAAAATGATACCAAAACAAATAAATAAATAAATAATAGAATACTTGAAGATAATGGAGTAAAAAATATATTTTTTAGTAATACGCGCACAAATATGTCAAGTCAGAAAACAACAACAACAACATCAAGCCTTTATCCCACTACGTGGGGTCGGCTATATGAATCCTTTTTCTCCATTGTGTCCTATTAAAGGTCAAATTCTAATTTAAATCTAATAAAGAAAAGTCATTCCTAATATTTTCTAACCAAATCTTTTTACTGCCTCTACCTTTCTTAACATAAGTCAAATATAATGCCTCTACTATCATAACCGGGTCATTGGAAGGCCGCCGTTTTATGTGACCAAACCATCTAAGGCGACTCTCTCTGATCTTATCTTCTACTGGAGCTACTCCAACCTTTTCACGTATATGCTCATTTCGTATCCTATCTTTAAGGGTAAAACCGCTCATCCACCTAAGCATCCTCATCTCTGTCACACTTAACTTAGTATTATGCTTCTCTTTTAATGGCCAACATTCAGCACCATAAAGCATTGCAGGCCTCACTACCATCTTATAGAATTTTCCCTTAAGTTTGAGGGGTACTTTTCTATCACATAACAAGCCCGATGCATTCCTCCACTTCAACCATCCAACTTGAATTCTGCTGATAATATTCCCATTTATTTCACCATCACTCTGAACAATAGATCCAAGATATCTAAAACGTGTACTCTTATTAATGACTTGATCGCCCAAAGTCACAATCCCCTCACTATGTCTATTACTACTAAAATTACATTCCATATATTCCGTTTTAGATCTACTCAAGTGAAAACCTTTAGTCTCTAATGTTGACCTCCATAATTCAAGTTTACTTTCAACTCCCTCTCTAGTCTTATCAACAAGAAGAATATCATCAACAAAAAACATAAACCAAGGTACATCCTCTTGCAAATGTCTAGTGAGAACATCCATGACTAAAGCAAAAAGATATGGGCTTAAGGCTGATCCTTGATGTAACCCAACCGAAATAGGGAAATACTTGGTCAAACCACCTTGTGTTTGAATACAAGTAATAGCTCATGCATACATATCTTTAATGATTTGAATATAAGCATTATTAACTCCTTTCTTTTCAAGAACTCTCCATAGCACTTCTCTTGGAACTTTATCATATGCTTTTTCTAAATCAATAAATATCATATGTAGATCCTCCTTATTTTCTCTATATTTCTCCATCAAACCTCTTAATAAATGTATGGCTTCCATAGTTGACCTACCCGGCATGAATCCAAATTGATTTTGAGAAACATTAGTATCACGCCGCAACCTATGCTCCATAACTCACTCCCATAGTTTTAAAGTATGACACATTAACTTAATTCCTCTATAATTCGCACAATCTTGTGCATCACCTTTATTCTTAAAAATAAGAATTAACACGCTCATTCTCTACTCATCTGACATCTTTTTAGTCTTCAAAATAGTATTAAAAAGTTTAGTAAGCCAATAAATTCCTTCATCTCCTAAGCATTTCCACACCTCTATTGGAATATCACCAGGTCTAACAGCTTTACCACCCTTCATTTTCTTTAAAGACTCTCTAACTTCGGTTTTATTAATATGCTGATAAAAACAAAAATCTTTATTTTCATTTAGGGTGCTAAGGTCACTATAGTCAATCTTATTTTCACAATTTTCATTAAAAAGTTTAGCAAAATATCTCATCGACCTTTGTTGAATATCATCTTCTAAGAAAAGTATTTTTGATCTTCGTCCTTAATACACTTCACTTGAACTAAATCCTTACTACTCCTATCTCTTTGCTTGGCTAACTTATACATATATCTTTCTCCCTCCTTAGTATCTAATCTATTATATAAATCACTAAAAGCTAAGGTCTTTGCATCGCATATTGCCTTTTAGATTCCTTACGAGCCTCTTTATATCTTTCCCAATTATCAGAATTTTTAAAATTAAACCAATTTTTATAACAAACTTTCAAGTCAGAAAACAACAAAGAAAAAAAAAAGAAAATTTTGATAAATTACCTAAGAAAGAAAGTCTCCTTCCGGAGATAATAATTATAAAAAAAAAAGAACCGTTTAAGCGCTCCAAAGCATTTCTTTTCAAAAGAATGTGTAAAGCATTCCCTGGTGATATGTCCCAACAGCCAATGATGTTAATGGTTCAGTAAGTACACTTAGAAAATTATAATTATTTCTAGTGCAGATTTTCCTATACGCCAACCAAGAGTAAGTCGAAAGCGAGTGCCTAACTTGTAATGTCCAAAAGTCTTCAACTTCAGCAGATAGTAAAGGTATACAATACGAGACTTCACAATTGTTTAAATACGCTTAAAAAGCATAAGATTGTAATTTTTTTAGCTATGGATTATGTGAAGAAAAATTGAGATGGGTATAGAAAATTTTCATAACAATCTTTCTTGGAAGACTTACCCTCTTAAGGAATCATTACTTTAAGAAACACCTAGAAATAAGAATAAAGGATAAGAGCACATTTTATCCATGAAGTACAATGTTGCTGAATTTAAATCATATAAAGAAGAGTAACTTAGTTCTTAAGTTAGAGCTGAGAGCAACCAAGGTCTTCTGCTTCCACAAAACACACACTAGATCATCATCAGAATCAAGAAACCTAATATTCCTAATTGTGTGAGTATGAAAGCATTCGTTCTATCCGTTACTCTGAAAGTGCCACTTATTTAAGTTAAGCTAGCCATTTGTGCCAGATATAGGACTTTTTATGCAAGTTACTAAGCCACCGAGTGTTGCAACAAATTGACTATATGCGATCATACTGATATTTTAATAAAAAAGAAGAAAATGTTCCCCCTGTTCCCATATCATTGTTCCATCATAATAATAAACTCGACAAAATATAATAATAGGGGAATTAACACTGAAACAAAAGCGAATATTATATATAATTTTGTCAGAAAACATCTATTCCAAAAAGAATCTCAATTTCTCATTAAACAAAAACCTAAAAATTATGCTCACAAGGGGCAGATACCAATATGCCAACGATGATGTAGATTTTGGGAATATTCCAAAGTGTTAAAAAAAAACAGAAACCACCAATTTGATGTCATTAAATCTAGAAACTATCGCAGTTAACACACGTGAAATAACAGCATGAACAATAGTTCTATCCCATCCAAGTGTAAGTGTGCCCATGTGGCAAATTGAAATTGAAGGACATTCAATTCACCTTCTACAAAATGAGAACTGAGAAGAATTGGAACAATAAAATTTGAAAATTTATGCAATAAGATGGCAATGCATCTAGTATATATATTCATATGCTAATAGAGGGTCTAGATAAGTAAATGAATGATTCATGAACCATGGTTTATGAGAACTCAAATCAGATGCCCTTCTTAAAAAAAAAATCAGATGCCTTTCTTTAAGCATGAATCTAACAATATTCAGAGCTTATTCACTGGTTTTGGTCTTTGAAAAAACTATGCACTAACAATATTCAGAGCTTATTCACTGGTTTTGGTCTTTGAAAAAACTAGGCAAAAGTGCTACTTCGGGAACACATTATGAATATCCATGTCGTAATCATGAGATTGTTTCCTAAAATAGTTGTCATATTGAAGGTCAATAAAACAAAACTCATCTTCAATGTTGAAGTTTATGGTCAAATGTACATGGAAATGTCCCTCACATCACAGATCTCTCTCTTTCTCTCTCTCTCTGCATATCTACACAAATACTCATTTATTGTATATTAATAAATCAATACCTCCAATCAGATCTACAATTTATATTGGTAATGATAAAGAACTAATTGTATGGAGACGTATCACTATTCATCTAACAAAATGTATAAGAAAAAGGATAAAGCAAGCATTCTCTGTGTTCCGCTAAGACTGCACTGAAATGTGCATGCATGAATTTGCAATTGAATGAAAAGAACCCAGCTTGTTTAAATTTTTCACATACTACCGAGAACAAGCATTTGATGTCAACACTAGAAGTTGATGCATAAGCCATATTTTTAGCAAATATCTGCTGGTATATTCAACGAATGGGCAATATATTCATTACTTAAAAGAAGGCCCTTCACAGATGTGGACTCTATTTGATCTTAAAGCCTTAAATAAGATTTACTTTTGATTTTTTGAGATAGGTGGCTGACAAACTCAAGATCTTATTGAACCATAGCCTTTCATGCCTAAATCATATATTGCTTTATAAATGAAGAAATCCGTGGTTGATGGTATAACTCATTCTTCTCCTTCAAGCAACCAAGTATAGATGCGAAGGTCATAAAAGTGGTTGGAGGTTTGTAGTTATTTTAGCTCGCGTCATATAACAAGTGTTGTTGGTGATAGTTGGAAGTCGAATGCCTTCTCAAGAAGAAATCGATGTTTGTCACTAGGGATGATGACTAGCAAGGTGTTAGACCGGCGAGGCACATGTGTAAGAACCAAACTTTTCAAATTCATACCATTTTTGATGAAGAAGGAATGGAGGATGGTGTCGTCTTTCCACCTTGCAAACAAGGTGAATCTTTGGGAGAGGAGTATTGTTAGACTAGTCCAGCAGGTCACACGAGACCGGCTTACGCGAACAGAGGCGAAAAAAAAAATGTCTGCCTCCTGTACGCATCGAACACATGCCCGGGCGTGCATGAGCCATTAGATTTTTTAGGGAGTTAGAAGGGAAATTTGAATGTCGGGACTGTTTAGGGATTTCCTTTTGATTTGTATGCATTAAATAGTTTGTTTTCCTAGGATTAGGGCATCTTGAATTTGACTGGAATTTGAGATCTCTTAGGTTTAGGTTTCCTTTGGGCTCTAGCGGCGTCTAGAGAATCGGAAGAGATCGATCCTCCTCTCGAATTGAGGATCACTTGTATCTTTTTTTTTCTTCCGTCGGTTGAATTTTCTCAATAAAGTGGATTGTTTTTCTTTGATTTTTCCTCTACTTGTTGAGTATCCTCGATGATTTTATAAAGAAGGTCATTTGACACATAACTACAGAAGTATGCAGGCTTTCCTAGATCTTCAATGAGTATGACCAATGAAGAAATCATTCTCAAATTTGAATTAGGAACAAGAAAGAGAGAAAATATAATAGCTTGATAAAGGAGAGAAATCCCAAAATAGTACTTTGATTACTAGCAAGTGCCCAATTTAGTCCCAAAGTTTTACACTGCTCTAATGTAGTCTCTCACTATTGAAAATTAATTCAATTTTCAAAATATTAAAATATGTAAATTATTAGTTTACCAGGGAATTTACAAATTCCAAGAAATATTTCATGTGTTGCATTATGTAACAAGGCAAACATGTGCAATTTTGTGCCAATCGTAGCGATCCACATGCAACTGGACCTTGAGATGATCATGTTGAAGCATAATATCATGCTACTATGAAGTGAGTCTTTCAATTTTCTCAGGACTAGGGAAGGAAGATTATAGGAATCGAATAAGTATATTGATTTCTAAAAATATATATGACAAAATTTAATCTAGGAAGAGTATTGTAAATTGATGAATGAAAATAATATAAAAATATTGTTATTGTAATGTTACCAATCAATCTAAGGCTATACAACCTACTTGACATATAACTTGCAATTTTAATCAAAATACGCATTGAAGGATGTCTACTTGTTATCTCATAAATAGGATCCCATAGTATGTCCCAACAAAATAGAGTAATATATCCATTAGATTCATATCTATCTTGATATTTTCTAAAAAATATAAAAGCATTTCCACTTCATAAGAATTATAATAGGTGCTGCATAAAATTTCATAGAAGGAATGTGATAGCGTAGTCCTATAATGCAGGCAATCTTCTCAGTGATAGTAACATTGTAACAAATCCCAATCCCCTTATCCCTAACTTTCTTCATAATGCCGTATCGACGATCCATGCCTTGCAATATGGAAGATGCCACCAACGTGTTTCAAGAATCCAATTGAAACTTGAATCCAAGATGCCTCATAAGAATCAATGTAAATGCAATGACACTAGCACATACAAGTGTTTAAAAAACAGATATAATTCTAATAAGTGCATTTATCATAGCCAATGTTTAAAATTGCGTATTCGGGTATTGAGGCGTTTTTCATTCGTGGGGCGAGGCGTAGTAAGCCTCAAGGCGTTTTGAGGCGTAAGCCTCAAAATCAAAAGATTGCGTAAACATAAAATGATAAATTTTTTATATACTAATGAGAATAATATAAAACATAAAAAAGCATAAGATATGAAGTGAAATCAAAATATCTCAGTAATAAGATAATATGAAATATAGTTCAACTCAAAATTCTATCTTTCCCAAATCCCAGTATTCTTTTCATTAAAATATAATTTTAATTTCCAAAAATAAATAGCAATGACATATCACATAAGAACTCATAAGTCATCAGCACTGTCATCACTAAGGGGTTCTTCATTTGAATCATCATTATGATGAACTGCTCTCTCCCCTTCCTTCTCTCCTATAGAGTCCAATGTCGGGCATTTACTTCAAGATTTATGTAAGTTTTAATATATATTGCGTGACGCGTAAGCCTCATGCCAGTGAGGCGAGGCGGGCCTCAAGGCCAGCCTCATAAAAAAACTTGAGGCGTAAGCATCGAGGCATTTTTTACTGGAATTGCGCAAAGGTGGGCCTCAAGGCGAGCCTCATATTGCGCAATTTTAAACCATGATCATAGCAACAAACTAGAAACCTAATTATCGAGCAAGCATTTCTAGTTCAGTTATTTAAATGAACAAGGAAATAACTTGTAATCTTACACAAAAAACTAGTATAGATATATTATTTTGAAATAATTTTATCATAAACTTTCAAAAGATATTTCCAGAATCTTATATAATAGTTTTCACTAAAAATCATCATTATAACTGACAATTTTGTGTCACTGCAAAATTTATTAGATTGGTCAGATTAGTTTTACTCACACTTCAAGGAGAAACAAAAAAAAAAAAACATTTTGCATTATCCCTAGTCACAAATACTTTCTAATCGACAGATGGTCCTATTTCTTTCTAGATAATAATAAGAGAAAGAATAGCTAACAATAAGAAACAAAATAAAAATTTTAAAAATTTGAAAAGTAATGAAGCTATATCAGGAATAGCTCAGCAGAACTCAGGGAAGCGATTAAACTAGTGTTAAAGTATGAGAATAGTAATCATCAGCCTGATTCAAAAGGGATAAATGCAAGCCAGAGATAACAAGGCATTGTAAAACGGATTGTTCTAAGATAAAGTAAAGAAATGGATTAAGCCATACCGAACTTCTGATCAAGGACCTTGACGAAAGGAGCGAGGCAGTTGGTAGTGCAGGACGCGTTGCTGATGATAGGCTCATCATGGCTGTAAGCATCCGCATTGACGCCGACGACATAGGTGGGTATATCACCCTTTCCCGGAGCCGTAATCAGAACCTTCTTCGCACCGGCCTGAATGTGCTTACCGGCCCCCTCCCTGTCGACAAACACACCAGTGCCCTCGATGACGATGTCGATGCCGAGAGCCTTCCATGGCAAATTTGCAGGGTTTCGATCAGTGACGACCTGTATTATCTTTCCATCGACCGAGATCGCACGATCGCCGGCGGTCTTAACGTCGGCATCGAAGATGCCGAGCGTGGAATCGTATTTGAGGAGGTGAGACGCTTGCTTAACGCCACCGGTGTCGTTGATGGCCACCACGTCGAGAGGGGAATCCTTGCGCCCGTGCCAGCATCGAAGGAAGTTGCGCCCGATGCGACCAAAGCCATTGATGGCCACCTTCAGCTTCGCTTCCACCACTCCCTTATTATGAACCCCTACGCCGCTTTCCCCTACCTATATTTATATAAATATTTGTCTGAGATTTTCAAAAAAAAAAAAATCATTTTTCAAACTACTTTGGGAATTTCAGAAAAAAAAATTTGAATACAAATATCCTCAATTAAATTTAAGATTAATACACTTTATATTTAAATTGATTAATTATACATATTAAAATAACATTATACCCCAAAATTTTTCTAATAAAGTTATATGAAAGAAGTATTCAAAATATGAAACATAGCTATGAAAAATATTTATAGTAGCTAATTTTGCATGAATTTTCACTTGATTTATTTTAATAATCTCTTGTTCTATGCATATGATCTTCATAACATATAGGCAATGTATTTATAGACATTTTTTATCTTTGAGGCATTTTTCAAATATTTGCAAAACATTATATACATACATATTAATTTTGCAAACTAATGAGATATACGAGTGATAATGATTATAATGAATAATTTAGGCTCTATTAGTGATTAATAGATAGTTGATGATCATTTTAAGTTATTATAAGACGATAAATACTATCATTTAGAGGAGGGATTATTCTGTGCGGAGTTCGAACTCCGGAGGTCAATCCGAACACGCTAAGTCATTCAATACACTGTGTAATGGGTGGCGTAGCGCTTCTAGATTGACCTCTGGACGTGTCTAGACACCGCACATAGCCCCTTTACTATGTTTTCTCCCTATTTTCATATTTTTTTTTCATCTAACCTTCACTTAAGGAGAATGCCAATGGGTGTAAATCAATTAATACTCTTCTTCTCAATAAGATCACAAAAAATATATACCCATAGCAAACAAAATAATGAAAAACAAAAGGATTGTCAATTCGAGATTGTCAATAACTCCAAAAAATTGAAAGGAAGAAGATGAAAATAGGAAGAAAAATAGTGTGTATAGGCTAATTCATTCCATTGATGCCTACTACTTCCAAATCAGAAGTACTTATAAACTTGCAATAACTCACAATGATCATTAACAATCCATTGATCGTCAATCCAACCCAAATTACCTTATGACAAAAATTAAAAGATAGGTTCTTTTTATTTGAAGATGTAAAATTTTATCAAAATAGTTCTTATGTGATTACAAATCCTACAAGATCAGTGTAGACAGTAAAGAATAGTAAGAAGAAAAAAGAGAAATAGAAGCTAGCGATCCTCACAGCAGCAGCCTTAAAGCCAATGACAGAGACAAAGTCATCAGTCGAATAAGCCTTCTTCGAGAAAGGCAGAGCAGAGAATCCCCTTAACCCAGAGAACTCCGAGAACCCCTTGCTATTCCCCTGTTCATGTAAACCCTAAACAGTCAATATGAGAGAGAGAGAGAGAGAGAGAGAGAGAGAGAGAGAGAGAGAGAGAGAGAGAGAGAGAGAGAGAGAGACCTGGAGAGAGGCATTGGCTACTAGGAGAGTAGCCGAAGCCATGAAGGGCCGGCCGTAGGAGATGGAGAAAGAGATGATAGAAGGAAGGAAGAAGAGAGCTTAAAGATGAGAAAGGGAAGAAAGAGAGTGGAAGAAGAGATTGTGGTGATGGTAGTGAGCCATTGATCGAGAGGAGGGGATGGTCTCAGAGTGTTGAGAAGAAACGGATGAGATTTCGGATGAGCCTATCATTGAAACGTATGGCTGCTAATTCTTCACCATCGTCGAGGCCATAAATGGTTTGCTGTGTCGCTGTGTTGGGCCTCCTTCTTGGTCATATAACATTTGTGACTTGTATACAAGTATCTATACGCTGGGATTTGGGAATTATTGAGCATTGACGTTCATGATTCTTAGTAGGAACTTTTATTACGTCCGGTGCAAGGACTTAGAGGAACGTCCGGTGAGAGTCAATTTCCAGTAAAAAAATTAGGTATTTGCTCGGTACAACTAGATATTATTTGATAATAATGAGGAATATCGTTCTCTGAAGACCAATACCGAGTTATACCAAGCTGTACCGAGAAATATCAAGTTGTACCGAGTTTTTCTGGGGAAAACTCGGTACAACTTTTGTATAACTCGGTATTTGCTCGGTAAAGCCCGGTATAACTCGGTATTGGATCTTCAAATGATGGTATTCTTCGTTATTGTTTGGTATTTGCTCGGTACAACTCATTTTTTGGCGGGAATTTGTTTCCGACCAGACGTTCCTCTACGTCCGGTCGGAGGACGTAATAATTTTTCTCTTAGTAGAGGTGTAGATGTGTATTTAAAGTTTAATTATGCATGTCTATTGAAAAAATAGTATAGGTGAATTGAGTTTTTTGCTAGTTGAATGTGTTGTTATTAAGGCGTGGTGAAGTCAGAAATTTTAATAGAGGGTCCTTGAAAAGTCATTATACTATATGAAGATATGCTTGCAAATTTCATTCGAGTTTTTTTTTTTTTTGGAAACCGCTCATGAGCTTCTCTAAATTTTGGTTTGGGGGGGGGGGGGGGGGGGGGGGTGTCTCCACCCTTGCTTTTGAGTGTTACTAGATTATTCAAATTATAAGAAAATTATGATGGGTTCTTATAGACCTAATATGATCTAAATTGGACTTTGCTTGAGACAGTTTTTTATTGCTTTTTAAAGCAACTTTCTAGTATAAAAACTTCTACTTCAAAATTTTAGGGTACTAGAAAGCTGCTTCATAAAGTATTAAGAAAACTATCTCAAACGAAACCTTAATCTTGATAGGAGCTTCCCTTTATGCCATAGATAGAAGGATCTAGATTAATACCAATTCTTATTTCATGTGATGTTGGTCTATATTTCTTTGAGATTGGAACTCTTATAAGTTTAATTATAAAGTTTATAAGATGGAGAGATGGAAGCCTGAAAAATATCATATCCTACTCACTTCTCTTGTAAATTACATTGGAAAATTCAAGTCATCATCTTATTCTACAATATTCATGGTTGTGACTCTCCAAACCTAATTGAGCTCACCAATATTTGTGTTTTGTGATGATTAAAAATAAAAATAAAAAAATTAATATTAATCATATTTATTAATTAAGTATTATAATTATATGACTTTTATTTTAGTAAAAAAAATTAGAATTAAAAGAGTGTTAGCTAAGCACCATCACCTATCATGAGGAATACCTCCAATCTCTTTAATGGTAGAATATAAGATCTCTTAATGAAGCTATTAACTTCAGTTACATCAATTCAACTATGAGAGAATATTCTACCCTTCAAAGAGGTAGTATTGGGTCTCATTTGAGGCCATTCAACTTAAAAAAAAATGGATTCATTGGGTAATCTAAATGATTAAAATCCTAATTATTTGAACTAATTTTTGCCCTATTTTGATTGATATAATAGGCTTAAGATGATAAAATTCTACTTTAATCCAATACTAACATAATTATTGATCATTGCATCTTTGATTAAGCGTTTTTGTATATCTATTATTTCAAATAAAAATGCTCGAAATTTGAATCCTCTTCAATTATTGTGGTTAACTATTTAAGTCATCCAAATTATTTATAATGTTGAAATTAATTTTTTAAAATCAAAATTATTTTGAAAAAGTGGAATAACATTTATTAGATAGTAAACCTAAAGGGGCACTAGAGTTGAGCTAAATTAATCAATAATAAATTGGAGGATGACTCGATGGATTCTTCGTGCGATCTGGATGATGAATTAGAGGATGAAGTTGGGGCCTTACAAGGCTCATATGGTTTGGATATCTCTAGGGCTTTGGGCCCCCCTTTCTCTCGTGGTGGAAAACGGTGTCATTGCAAATCTAGGAGATAGGTTTTTTCCTTATTCTTTTGATTTCGGTTGCCGAACTATATCTCTATTATCCCTTGCTACTCTCGAGATTTGTGTTTTGGGCTAGTTTGGAGTTCGTTTGCTTGACTCCCTTGCTAGTCACTTTATGTTTTTGGTTTTGGATGATAACGAAGCAGCTCTTCTGCATGCCTCGTGGATGGCCAGACTTAGTTGCAACCTTGGTGGTCTTTTGGTCTTTGATTTTGATAATCTTGTTGGTCTTGGATTCTTTGTGTTTGACTCTTTTTCCTTCTTTGATGGCTCTAGCCTAGCAACCAGGTGGTTTTGATCTGGTTGTCCGGCCTGTCATGAATTGATCTTTCTTCTATCTATAACTTTCTTATATGTAGCTTTTCTTCTTTGGGCTGTTGTTGTAATTTTTCCCATGTTTAATGGAATTTTCTATGGAAAAAAAATGTTCACAAACATAAAAAAAAAATAATAATAAATATTTTTAACTTCAAAACTTCAATTTATGAATGAGAGCTAACCACTTTATATTTTTTACATAGACATATTTTTTTAACTACTTGATGTGGGACTAAACTCACTATTGCACTTTCCTCACATGTGATATCACAACATTACTTATCAAATATCATATACTAAAAGCTCACTCAATTGTATAAAAGTATTTTAGAAATACTCGCCTAGACTTAAATATTGCTCAATCTAGATAGAAGTTTGTCGAAACTCACAATAATCACAAAACATATAAACTAATTAATATAAGTTAAATCTTTGGCTCTAATACCACTTATTAGAGAGTAAACCAAAGGAGAAAAACAATATTACTGTACACACTAATGATCAAACTCATTTTCGACAAAACTTATATCGAGAACTAATCACTTGATATTTATACATCAACATATTTTTTAACTCTTTTCTTGTAGGACTAAACCTAATTTCTTGTACCTTAACAAGTAAAAACTTAATAATTCAAAAAAAAAAAAAAAAAAAAACCTAATAATTCAAAATGAATTGAATGAGTTTGTGCAATTAGTTAAATAATTTGATGATATGAGAGGTTGTTCATATGTGTGTTCATAAGGTTGTCATATCACTTCTATATCTAAGAATTATCACTAATTTTAATCCCCTACAAACAATGTCGATAAGTGAACATAAATTCAACCTCATAGGTAAAAATAAGATCAAACCAATCAAATATGACGTCCAATGTCCAATGTCAAAACCATTCTGAATACTCAACTTTCCACGGATAATTATCCTATTTGGCGCTCCCAAATTACCAAACTATTTTATGCTAACAATTTCTTTGGCTATCTTGACGGCACAATTTCTAAACCATCCAAGCAAATCGTTCTTGAAAATCAATCTGTTGTTGCTAATCCGCAGTACAGCTCTTGGTTGCTTATAGATCAAAATTTGGCCTCTGCGTTATTTTCCACCATTTCCGCTTCTATTCTGCCATATGTTCTTAATCTTGATTCTTGCGTGGACATTTGGTTCACGTTAGCTAGAGCGTCGATTACAATCTTCCAATCATTCTCGCATCTTGCAACTCAAGAATGAATTGCATCAGCTACAAATGAAGGATCGCACTATGGTGCAATACCTCTCAGAGATTAAACAACGCGTTGATGGCATTACTGCTGCTGGATCTCATATTGAACCTGAAGATATTATCTTATACACGCTCAATGGCCTCCCTCCTTCCTACAAAGCTTTTAAAACATCTATTCGAACCAAATTACATCCTATTCATTTGGACGATCTTTATGCATTACTTTGTAGTGAAGAAACTAATCTTGCCGCTGACAATCGATCTGACATTTCCGATCATACTACCCCTGATCCATCTGTCGCTCTTACGGTCTCCCGGGGTCGTTCTCGCGGCCGAACTCGTGGTTGTTTCTCAAATCAACGTGGTGGTCGCTCTCAGTTTCCTCCTACTCGTGGAAATCGCAGATCATCGGTTTCAGTTGATTGTCAAATTTGTGGAAAATACGGACACTCAGCGGCAACATGCTGGCATCGCACAAATCTTTCCTACCAAGCTGATACACCTCAGGCGTTCTTGGCTCAAGATGAAACTCCCCCGGCTGAATGGTTTCTTGACTCCGGCGCCAGCACACACTTGACATCCGATGTCTCTCAAGTTCAATCGATACAACCATATACAGGTAATTCACAGGTTCAATTTGGAAATGAGAATCAGCTGCCCATTGCGCATTCGGGTCAAGGCATTCTGCCTACACCCGCTCGTAAGTTTCGACTTAAACATCTTCTTCATGTTCCCAATATTACTCACAATTTAATTTATGTTAATCGTTTTATCCAAGATAACAAATGCTATATTATTTTTTATTCTAATGGGTTTGTTGTTAAGGATTCTCAGACTCATCTTCCTCTTCTCCGGAGTACCAGCCGTCACGGACTATACCCTATTGATATCTCACCAGTTGTTAATCCAGATTTCAAGCCAACGTCTCTGTTTGCTGGTTCTACTCAGGCTTCGATCTGGCATCAACGACTTGGACACCCTTCAGCAAAAATACTTCAATCTGTTAATAGTTTTTGTTCTTTTTCGAAAAATAATTTCCACTGTGATTCTTGTGTTCGTGCAAAAATGCATCGTTTACCGTTCAATCTTACTTCTCCTAAAACTAAATCTTGTTTAGAATTATTGCATACTGATGTTTGGGGCCCTTCCCCAATTGCTTCTGTTCAAAATTATCGTTACTATGTTGTGTTTGTAGATGACTTTACGCGCTATACTTGGATATTTCCTCTTAAACAGAAATCAGATGTTTTTAAAACCTTTCTTGATTTTAAAAAGTTGGTTGAAAATCAATTTCATACCAATATTAAAGCTCTGTAGTCTGATCGTGGTGGAGAATACCTTAATAAACAATTTCAAACTTGTTTTCAAAAGTTTGGCATTATACATAGGTTTACCTGTCCATATACCCCACAACAGAACGATATAGCCGAGCGAAAACATAGACATTTAATTGAAATTATGTGTGCTTTACTGTTTCATGCTAATATTCCTCAGCAATTTTGGGTAGATACTTTATTAATCGCTGCTTATCTTATAAACAGGTTGCCAATTAATCATACAAATAAACTTTCTCCATTCCAATGCCTATTCAAACAAGAACCTTCATATCATCATCTTCGGGTTTTTGGGTCTCTATGTTATCCCTGGCTCCCTCCTGTCCAACGAAACAAATTTCAGCCTCGTGTTATTGCGTGTGTTTTTCTTGGTTATACAAATAATACTTCCGGCTATAAGTGTCTTGATTTGATTACGCATCGCATCTATATATCTCGCCATGTCAAATTTGTGGAACATACTTTTCCTTCTCGTTCAACTGTGCATACTTCTATGATGTCTCAATAATGTTCTACTTCTACTGCATCTCTATATGTTCCTCCTCTTACTCTTGTTCCAACTTCAGATCAATTAAAACCTGCTCCTCCTACGGGTGCTCCTCAGCAGCAATCTATTACTCTTCAATATCCTTCAGTTATCGGTGTCTCTTCCAACAACACTATTTATACTTCACCCTCTATCACTGATTCTCATTCGTCTCAGCAGCCATGTTTAGTCCCTTTTCCTCATCACCCTATGGTCACAAGGCGTCAAACTGGCTCCCTTAAGCCCAAACAGATATTAGACCTTCAACATGATGTCATACCTCTTTCACCCACATCATTCTCTGAAGCAACAAAATTTTCTGCTTTGCGTGAGGCAATGTCGACTGAATTTCAAGCATTGCAAGCTCAAGGCACTTGGTCTTTAGTACCCCCGTCTCCCGATCAAAACGTTTTAGGTTGTAAATGGTTATTTAAAATCAAATTCAATTCTAATGGTACTATTGCTCGACACAAAGCCCGCCTTGTTGCTCAAGGTTTTAAACAAGAGTATGGCCTCGACTACACTAACACTTTTAGTTCTGTTGCTAAATTTCCTACTATTAGACTTTTGTTAATTATTGCTGTCTCGAATCACTGGCCGGTTTATCACCTGGATGTCTATAATGCTTTTTTACATGTAACTTTATCAGAGCAAGTTTTTATGAAGCAACCACCGGGTTTTATCGATAATCAATATCCCAATCATGTGTGTCACCTTCATAAGGCCATTTATGGTTTAAAACAGTCATCTAGACAATGGTTTTCAACATTGTCCACTGCTCTGTTACAATTTGGGTTTACTGCAAGCAAAATTGATCCCTCTTTGTGGATTTTTCACAAAAGTTCGGTCACTCTGTACCTTATTATTTACGTAGATGATCTGTTGTTAACTGGAAACAATGCAGAGGAACTTCAGCACATTATACAATCTACACCACAATTTTCATTTACGTAATTTAGGATCTCTTAACTATTTTTTGGGCATAGAAATCATCTCTTCCTCTACAGGTAAACAATTATCCCAAAAGAAGTATATTACAGATTTAGTTAATAAGAATGGTTGGCTTCAATGTAAACCTGTACAGAGTCCGCTTCCCTTCAAACTTCCGATTATCTCTGACTCTTCGGAGCTATTTAACAACCCCAAGCAGTACAAATAATTAGTTGGTTCGCTGCAATATATCACTATTACGAGGCCAGATATTGCGTTTGCAGTCAACTATTTGTGTCAGCATATGCACACTCCTTATAATGCTCACTATCAAATTCTAAAAAGAGTATTTCGATACCTTAAAGGAATGACATAACAGTATCTTCATATTATACCTTCCAACTTTCAACTTCAAGCTTTTGCAGATTCTGATTGGGCAGCAAATCCAAACGATCGCCGTTCGATTTCTGGCTATTGTGCGTTCTTAGGCGACAACCTACTTTCCTGGTCGGTTAAGAAGCAACCGACTGTAGCTAGATCGTCTACGGAGGCGGAATACCGAGCTCTAGCTTTAGCAGCCAGTGATATCATGTGGACACGAAGACTCCTTTCGGACTTTAATATTCCCTGCTCAACGCCTACGCATCTCTTTTGTGATATCATCTCTGCATTAGCCATTGCAAATAATTCGGTGTTTCATGCAAGAACTAAACACATTGAAGTGGATTACCACTTCATCCGAGATTGTATCAAGAATGGAGACATTTGTTGCGGATCTATAATTTTGATGATAGCAAACATTTCTTATTTCTCTATGATTGCCTTATGTGCTAACGTTTCAGGTTCCCACGATCGGACTGCAATTTGGAATCAGCTCAAGATTGGGTAGACTAGGTCTGAGTCAGTTTGTAATCTTTTTTCCTTTCTTGAGTCTGTTGTATTTGGTGTGGGACCAGTTGGATTGTAATTTAGAAGATCTCCTGTTGTTCCCTATAAGTTTTCTATTTTTGGTAATATCGGCCGGGACGATATTTATATCGTCCTGGACGATCTGTCCAAAATCAGAAACCCTATTTAGGGCATCCTCATTAAGGCAGCCATCAACAGATCGGCCTGGACGATACCTGTATCGTCCAGGACGATAATCTCAATTCAGAAAGAATCAGCCGCCATAATCAGTTTAGGAATTCTTTGTTTTAGGAAATCGGCCCGGACGATATTATTATCGTCCAGGACGATCTAACTCAATCATGCCTAAAATTGATCTAGTATCTTTGGAAAGCATTAATGGTTGATTGATATGATCACATCGTCCGGGACGATCGAATGATCGGCCAGGACGATGGCCTGGACGATCTTCATCGGACAGCTTGTATTCAGGGCTATGATCAGGACGATTGAAATCGGTTTTAAACTTATCGGCCAGGACGATCATAAGATCGGCCTGGACGATGTAACCAATTTTCTTCTGATCGTCTCAAATCGTCCCGGGCTAATGAGCTTAATTTGTACTGATCGGCCAGGACGATATGTCTATCGTCCTGGACGATAATGTCGGCAACTTGCATTAATGAGCTCGTTTTGAGAGCTTCTATTTAAGCTTTGGCATGACACTTTGTAAGTGTCTTTGGCAGCCATTGTAGCTTCGTTCTTGTGGGGGAAACTTGAAGAGAGAGCTTGAAAGGGAGAGAGGAAAGGGTGGAGTTTGAGAGAGGGAGAAGATCCTGTGAGGGGGGACTCAAGGGAGTGTGGAGGGGGTTCCACTCGGTTGCTCCGGCGAACTCGCACCTTAGTACCATCGGATTCAAGGCTTGTCTCGAGGTAAGTTCACCAAAGAAGAAGTCTCTTTGGTGTCAAAGGACCCGGCAACTCCGCCGCACCGGGAGAGGTGGAAGTGATTGTGTAAGGGCTTCTCCGCCTAGCTGTGGGGGCTAAAGGAGAGACACTTGTGTTAGTGCAATACTTGGAGGGTGCCTCCAAGGAGTGGACGTAGGTCAAGGTTTGACCGAACCACTATAAATCCGGTGTGTTCTTTTCTTATTATCGCTTCCGCATTTATTTTTCTTCCGCACTTTTTGTGGTGATTTTGGTTTAGGTTTTTGTCTTTGTTTAAAAGATTCTTCTTTTCCAAATCACCTCTCTCTTAATTAGCTTTGGGAATAAGTTCATAAGGGCTTAACATCCCCATCAAACTTTCAAGTGGTATCAGAGCGGTTTTCATAAAATAAGTTTTTAAAAGCTTTTGAATTTCGATCCATGGCTAATATTTCTAATCGTATTTTTGCGGAAGGATATTCAATCACTAGACCACCATTGTTTGAAAATATTACATTTGATTTTTGGAAAATTCGCATGTATACTTTTTTGCAATCGATTGATTTTCGTATGTGGCATATGATTTTAACTGGTTATTCATCACCATCACGTATTGTTAATGGAATTAAAACTGATATTCCTTTTAATCAATGAAATAGGGATGAACGAATGGATGCTCAATTAAATGCAAAGTCTTTAAACTATTTTTTCTGTGCTTTAAGTTCTGATGATTTTATGTTAATCTCCACGTGCACTACCGGCAAGGAAGTTTGGGATAAATTGCACATCATATACGAAGGCACTAGTGAAATCAAACAATCCAAGTTGAATATTTTAATGCATGATTTTGAAATGTTTTCTATGAAACCTTTTGAAACGATTTTAGACATGTATACAAGGTTCATTCAAATTACTACATCATTGCATGCTTTAGAAAAAGATTTTTCAAATTTTGAAAAAGTTAACAAAATTCTTCGTTGTTTACTTGAAAAATTCGATGCTAAAGTTGTTGCTATTTGTGAATCAAAAGATTTGAATGATTATTCTATTGATAATTTGATTGGCTCACTCATTGCCTACGAGCAAGGGTTGAGTCAAAGACTTTTGGATGCAGTTGAGACGATCGTTCTAAAAGCCGAAGATATGGAAAGAGGAAGCTTAGTTGGTGACGATAGCAATGAATTGCCAAGCAAATCAAAAAGCTCACCAATGCATAAGCAAAAGAGGAAGAAAGGTAAAAGTGGTAAGGATGTCCATATTTCCTCTGACATTGTTTGCTTTCGATGTAGGAAACCTGGACATATGAAGAATGAGTGCCCTAATTTAAGAATTCTCCCTGCAAAAGAAAAGTATAAGGCGAAGTTAAATTTAAACTGGGGAAATAATGAAAAGCAAAACATCTCATGGGCAGATCTGGTCTCTGAAGCATCGGACCAGGAAAGAGATAATGGATAAAAGCCTTATTTGAGTTTTTCTTTGTTATTTTTTTTATTTTGTTTTTATTTTTTATTTTTATTGTTTTTTAGATTTTTTAATTTTACTTATTTTGTTTCGTATTTTTTTTCTGATCAACACACACATCCACTTTTCTATAAATGAAAATTTTACTTCCTAATTTTTCTTGAAATCTTTAGTAAGTTGTGATTGACTTCTCTAAAAACAATCAAAGGAAGGAAACTCATGTTTTTGACTTTCAATCTCTGTTTCCTAAAAAAAGATTTTTCTACTTTTGATTTAAAATCTTTTTCATCTTTTAAATTAGTTTTTGAAACTAAATTTTTTATCTCCCTATATTTTATTTATCGCATAGGAATCTTTTGCAAGTTGAATCTAATTCAAAATTTTCTTAATCAAGAAATTTGCTTTATCAATAGTATGAGTTTACTTTTGGTATTTAAGATTTCAGAAAGGTAGCATAATAAAAAAAAATTGGCCAAAGATGCCAAAAATAAAAGAAGCGCAAAGCGCCAAAATTAAAAAATATAGAATACACAAAGTGTATCAAAAGATGCGCAGTGCGCCAACCAATTGTCAAGAGGCATAAAATGCCCACTAAATTTTAATGCTTGCCATTCTTATACTTCTTAAAGCTTAAGAAAACCCTTGATTTTTCGATGCTTGAGTTTGAAAATCTTGATTCATGATTCAACAAATCGTGCATTAATCTTCTATTAGATATATTTTATGAAAGGAGTTTTGAAAAATTACTGTTTCTTTCTCTAATTTATTCCTTGATTTAGATATTGAATTAAAAAGTTTTTTAGCCTTTTTAAGGAACTTGAGTTTGGATTATCAATTCTTGATTTTCTAACCTTTACTGGGCTATGTGTTGTCAATCCAATTCTACTAAGTTTTTTGATTAAAACCCAGAGGTAACTTTCTCATTTTAAGAACATTTATTTTTTCACTTGATCAGGGAATGTTTTTTGTTCGTTTTGTTTTTTGGTTGTGCCTCCTCTCTTTTTGATAATGTCAAAGGGGGAGAACGTTGTATCTTTTTTCTTTTCAAAAATTTTAAAACAACAAAAATATTTTCATCTCCCCTATTTTTGTTAAAAGGATTTATTCTAGTGAGGGGGAGATTAGGAGGATTTACTTTTATGAAAATTTAAATTGAAATGTTTTGCCATCATCAAAAAGGGGGAGATTGTTGCGGATCTATAATTTTGATGATAGCAAACAGTCCTTATTTCTCTATGATTGCCTTATGTGCTAACGTTTCAGGTTCCCACGATCGGACTGCAATTTGGAATCAGCTCAAGATTGGGTAGACTAGGTCTGAGTCAGTTTGTAATCTTTTTTCCTTTCTTGAGTCTGTTGTATTTGGTGTGGGACCAGTTGAATTGTAATTTAGAAGATCTACTGTTGTTCCCTATAAGTTTTCTATTTTTGGTAATATCGGCCGGGACGATATTTATATCGTCCTGGACGATCTGTCCAAAATCAGAAACCCTATTTAGGGCATCCTCATTAAGGCAGCCGTCAACAGATCGGCCTGGACGATACCTGTATCGGCCAGGACGATAATCTCAATTCAGAAAGAATCAGCCGCCATAATCAGTTTAGGAATTCTTTGTTTTAGGAAATCGACCCGGACGATATTATTATCGTCCAGGACGATCTAACTCAATCATGCCTAAAATTGATCTGGTATCTTTGGAAAGCATTAATGGTTGATTGATACGATCACATCGTCCGGGACGATCGAATGATCGGCCATGACGATGGCCTGGACGATCTTCATCGGACAGCTTGTATTCAGGGCTATGATCAGGACGATTGAAATCAGTTTTAAACTTATCGGCCAGGACGATCGTAAGATCGGCCTGGACGATGTAACCAATTTTCTTCTGATCGTCTCAAATCGTCCCGGGCTAATGAGCTTAATTTGTACTGATCGGCCAGGACGATATGTCTATCGTCCTGGACGATAATGTCGGCAACTTGCATTAATGAGCTCGTTTTGAGAGCTTCTATTTAAGCTTTGGCATGACACTTTGTAAGTGTCTTTGGCAGCCATTGTAGCTTCGTTCTTGTGGGGGAAACTTGAAGAGAGAGCTTGAAAGGGAGAGAGGAAAGGGTGGAGTTTGAGAGAGGGAGAAGATCCTGTGAGGGGGGACTCAAGGGAGTGTGGAGGGGGTTCCACACGGTTGCTCCGGCGAACTCGCACCTTAGTACCATCGGATTCAAGGCTTGTCTCGAGGTAAGTTCACCAAAGAAGAAGTCTCTTTAGTGTCAAAGGACCCGGCAACTCCGCCGCACCGGGAGAGGTGGAAGTGATTGTGTAAGGGCTTCTCCGCCTAGCTGTGGGGGCTAAAGGAGAGACACTTGTGTTAGTGCAATACTTGGAGGGTGCCTCCAAGGAGTGGACGTAGGTCAAGGTTTGACCGAACCACTATAAATCCGGTGTGTTCTTTTCTTATTATCGCTTCCGCATTTATTTTTCTTCCGCACTTTTTGTGGTGATTTTGGTTTAGGTTTTTGTCTTTGTTTAAAAGATTCTTCTTTTCCAAATCACCTCTCTCTTAATTAGCTTTGGGAATAAGTTCATAAGGGCTTAACATCCCCATCAAACTTTTAACATTAATGTTCATCACATTGCTTCGATTGATCAGCCCGCGGATATACTTACTAAAGCTATGTCCTCTACTCATTTTACATATCTTAGAAACAAGTTAACCATCTGTGGTTAACTTGAGGGGGGATATTAGCCACCTAAAATTATCTGTACCGTTAGATTATTTACTGTAAATATGCACCGTTCATATATTTGTTCCTAGCCTATATATAGACCATTGTATCAAACAATAAATGAATAATACATAATTTCTTTATCATGGTTTTGCTGTCATTATAAATATAAAAAATGATAGGGAGAAACTAAGCTTCCAGTGGAAGAAAAGGATTAAGCATTAACAAAAAAAATGATAAGATTAAGGCTTTGTTTAGGACTGTTGTGGGTTAGAATATACGCATTAATAGAGTTAGAAAAATTTCGTCTCAGCGTTGTATGGATATCCAGCACAAAAATAGAACAAAAAAGGAACGCCGGGATTTTTACATGGAAAACCCTGGAAAGGGAGAAACCACGGGGCCACGTCTAGTTGAAAGGATTCCACTAGTGTTAGCTTAAGTTACAAGTGGCTGACTCATCCCTGAAATTGAGGATGATCAGATTACAACTCTCGAGTTGAAATTTAGCTACAAACAGATATAAGAATTTAGGCGACGTTGGGTGGTCAGGTAGAACTTCAGCTTCAATTGGCGATCAGGCAGAACTCCAACGTCGGCCAGCTGCCGGGGAAAGTCTGGCAATGTTCGAGGAGGAGTCGATCTCTTCATTCTCTTCTTGCTTCTTTGCTTAATTCCGGCGTCGGTCCGCTGCTAGTGAAAGTCTGACGATGGTCGAGTAGGAGTCTCTTGCTTCTCTTCTTCCTCTTCTTGTTTTTCTTCTCTTCTTGCTTGGGGTCCCCTCTTAAGAGAAATGAGGGGGTCTATTTATAATTTTTTTAGAGTTGCATGATCATTAAAAAGGAGGAAGATCAGTGTTAAATTGGGAGTGATTTGAATGGACGACTGATGTTGAATCCCTTGATCATTGACCGTTTATTAGGCATTTGAAGGCTCTAATAATATTAGAATTCAACGATCTTGGGTTTGTTGGATTCGTCTCGTCGAGCCGCTCGATTTGACTATAAGCACGTCATATTTGGAAACTGTTTGGTTATCCAAATTATGGATTGAACCTTCCAAATGTGCTTTGGGTCTTCGATTTGGACTAGTTTTGGCTCGGATTGAGTTGAATTTAGTGTCGTTGGGTTCGTATTTCTGAGACGTTCATTTTGACTGTAAGTTTGCTGAAATTGGAGTTCAAATGGTCCCAGATTTAATTTTTGAAGCTTCCAACTTGATTTTTGCCTCAAGATTCATGCACGATCATGATAATTTTTTGATGATATATCAAGAATGACTTGCTTATTTCTTATTTAAATTTTTGCACTAAAAAAATTACTTTACAAAGCAATTAGAAAGTCATCTTAAACAAAGCCTAACAGTGCAAATATCCTTCTAACGTTTCCATACAAAAATTATCTAATTAATTATTCAAAATCAACACCCATCTTGTTCAAGTCAACAAGCATGGGATTATTGCGACAAATTTTTTTATTACTGTCTAAAACAGATTTTTAGTACAAAATTATTTAAACTAGACATTTTTTACTAGAAAGCCGGTAAGAAAGCTATTCTAGAAGAAATTTTAATAAAATGCTATAGTTGTCCAGAACATACCCTAAATTAACCCATTTGCTTTTAAATTGGTTTAGTTCATGACAAGAAAAATTGAAAAAATTTCTTGATGAGATGAATTCAAAGAAAGAGATGGATAGCATCGTTGACATAGTCTCAAGCCAAAAAAATGATAAATCTCTTCAGTTCCTCTCTCCGGTTCCATACTTAAAAGTTGTTTATTAATCCAAAGAAGTCACCAATATTTTTTTTGTGGACACATTAAAAACATCAATGGTTCGTTTTCCCCTTTATTCTTCTCTCGCAACTCACGAGTCACGACCTCGAGCACGGCTTTCATTTTTCGTTTCGCTCCTTTCTCTCCCCCAAACGAAGGCCGTCAGTGGTAGATGTTTATGTCTTCTAAGCTCTAAGGTCATGTTATTTGCATTCTTAATTTTGATCATACAACTCCTCTTGTCTCCGATAATGAGATGATAAATGGAACTTTTTTAATATATTATAACCTTCCAAATGAGACGATAAATATAACTATTTTAAATGATTGTGAAGCTGCTTGATGAAATTAACTTTTGTGTGTGTGTATATATATATATATATATAATTGCTTCCTTAAAACTATCACTTATAAACAACTATAATGATAGGAAGTAGCATCCGACCACAAAAATTTCAAGAAAGCTATGAGGAAGTAGCAAAAAAGAAGTATTCAAATAGAATTATAGTTACCATTTGAAAAGTAAAGCACTCAAAAAGTTGTCCTAAACATATCCTTATTTTGTAAAAGTTGAGTTGATTGGAGTCCATTTGCTTTAATATAATTGAAAAACACGCCTCCTTATGCACACCCAAACTTGCTTAAAATCGGATTAGCCTGATCACATTGATAAAAGAAAAAATAAGTTAATGATAAATCGGTCCGGCGTATAGAAAAAGTCATCATAGTATACGATAATCTAGCCAACAGTTTTTTTTTTTTTTTTTTGGAGGGGACATCTAGGCCAATTAAGTCAAACTCATACACATCGTATACGCAAGACTCAAATTCAAGACCACTTAGTTGATAGTCGAAGCTCCCAACAAAAGACCAAAGAGAGCTACCTCATAAGTAAGTTCGATATCATAAAAATATTCGAAAAAAGTCCTACTTGATGCCAACATCACTTAAAAAAGTTAAGGCTATTCATTTAACTTGCTAAGAGAACACGCCCAAACTTCAAAAACATTTGCTAAAATTCATTAATTACAAGGGAAGGCGACAATAAATTTAGTTTAGTCGAGTTAATTATCTACCAAATCAAAATAAGGTCTTTTAATTCTTACTGAGCTCAAACTTGAGCTTAACCTCAATTCAAGCTCATTTGGTGAGCTCGTTTGAAACTTATTAGGCACGAGCTCCTTTGAAAGGCTCAAGTATGACTCGAGTGATATTTGTTTATTTTAGACTAAATTTAATTTTGAAATATATTTACTTAAACGAGTGGTCTGACAAACTTACAAACTAAGCCAGGTCAAGCGTATTCTCAATCTCATATTATGCTCATCTTATGAGCTTGTTAATAAGTATTCGAGCCGGCTCACGAGTCCTACTTCCAGCTTAGTTAGTCAACCGGCAATTTTCCCTGTTTTTCTTACCAACACCTCTCCGTCGGTGGATAAATGTTCTATGAAAATTATTAAGAAAAAAAAAAAAAAAAAGCACCAACATAAAATAAAGCAGCGTTGATGGCACAGTAAAGAGCTGGCCATCACAGAATATTTGCAAAACTTCGGCTCAAAGCTTCGGCCTCGTGATTTCTCTCTGAACAACGAGTGGACACTCCCACCTTAACGATTCCCCAGAAATACCTCTCCCCACTCCATACTCTTTCGCCCACTCAATTAAAGATTTTCTTCCTAATCTTATTTAAATCTTAATTAATGTCTTAGTAAATCCTAATTAATTATAATTATCCGGATGTTATGATTTATAATTATCCTGAATGAACATTCAACATATTTTTATAGTTAAATTTACCCTACAAAATAAATATTATAAAAATATTATTATAGGACCACTATTAATATTCCTCGCAAATTTATAATTTTATAGAACAATCAAGCAGGGGTAGGGTGCAAACGAGTTAGTCGAGCTCGAGTCAGGAGGTGATCGAGTTGAGCTCGACTATCACATGGTGAGCTCGAACTCGATCGAGCTCAAAATTTGAGCTTGACCTCGACTCTTCTTCATGTCGAGTGGCTCGTTGAGCTCCGTTGTCGAGCTCATAGTCATGTATGTTGTTGGTAATTGTTGTCTTGAGCTCATCCGTCGTCTTTCCGAGCTCTGCCGCCGAGATCCATCGTCCGAGCTTGTCGTCTCGAGCGTAGCCGTTGAGCACTCGTCTGTCGTCGTCTCGACCGTAACAATCGACCTTCATCATCCCAAGCTCGTAGTCGCGTCCACCGTTGTCGCCCCGAGCTCGTAGTTCCATCCGCCGTCGTTTTCCTCTCGCATTTTGGATTTGTCGTCCGCGTTTTGGATTTTCCGCCAGCAAGCTCCGCTGTCGAGCTGCCGAGTCGAGCAGCGGCCTGTTTGAACTCGAGCTCGATAAGCCGTCGAGCTCAAAATCGTGTTTAAGCTCAGCTCGTGAGCTCGTTAAGCCCAACTCGTCAAACCTGTTATCAAATCAAATTCGAGCCAGCTCGCAAGTCGGACTCTCGCTTGCACCGCTAGCCAGGGGTCCTTTCAGCAACTATATATTCTGCAGCCAAACGCCACTCTCCACAATGGCAACCGCCAGCTCAATCGACCACCGGAGCTGGGTAACCACAATCCAAAACGAAGCCGCCAACCCATCCAAAGAACTAGACCTATGGAGAAAACACTCCATCTACCGCGTCCCCTCCTGCATCAAAGACCTAAACCCCAAAGCCTACCGTCCCCAAATCGTCTCCTTCGGTCCTCACCACCACGGCGACCCCGACCTTGCGAGCATGGAAGAGCACAAGCGCCGCGCTCTCCTCCACCTTCTGCGCCGATCCAAGAAGCCGCTGGAAGACTTAGTGGCCGGGATGGAGGAGATTGTGGAGAGATTGCAGAGCTCTTATCAGGGGCTTGGAGAGAGGTGGAAGGGGATTGGCGGAGACGAAGAATTTCTGCGGTTGATGGTGGTGGATGGGTGCTTCATGCTGGAGATTCTGCGACTTAATGTCGGACAGTTTGGGGATTACGTTAGTGATGATCCGATATTTAGTAATCACGGGATGCTGCACACTCTGCCTTATATTAAGAGGGATATGCTTATCGTTGAGAATCAATTGCCATTGCTCGCGCTGGAGAAGTTGGTTTCGATCGAGACAGGCAAACCCGCGGTAAATTCAAAAAAACCTGTTTTTTTTTTTTTTAATAATCTAAAATCTCTTGGTTAGAAGCATGAATTTTCAATCAAAATAATTTTTTTCCTAGAATCCAGATCAAATAAACCGATTTGTTCTGAAGCTCTGCTCGCCGGAACCACTAGCTCCAACCCCCGGCATCGGCCTCGGTCTCCACCCTCTCGACCTCTACCGCCGCAGCCTCCTCCAACCGCCTTCCTCCCCAACCGACCTCCCACCCCGATTCCGCTCCTCTGACTCCTCCCCCGCAGGCATCATCCGCTCCGCCATCGAGCTCTACGAAGCCGGCATTCGCTTCCGAAAGAGCCACACCAACAGCCTTCTCGACATCCGCTTCCACCACGGCGTCCTCAGCCTTCCCCCCATCGTCGTCGACGACGCTACCCAATACGCCTATCTCAACCTCATGGCCTTCGAACGCCTCCACGTCGGCGCCGGCAGCGAGATCACCTCCTACGTTTTCTTTATGGATAACATAATCGACTCTGCTAAAGACGTCAGTTTGCTTCATTCGAAAGGGATCATACAGAACGCCTTGGGGAGTGATAAGGCCGGTGGCGAATCTCTTCAATTCGCTCTCCAAGGACGTCACGCTGGATCCGGATAGTAGCCTCGAGGCCGTGCAGAAGAGGGTAAATGCTTATTGCCAGAAGAGCTGGAATATGTGGAGGGCTAATTTGATACATACTTACTTTAGGAGCCCGTGGGCGTTTCTGTCGCTTGCCGCTGCCATTTTCCTACTCGTGCTTTCGGTTGTTCAGACGGTCTATAGTGTGTTGCCTTATTACCAGAGTGCAGGTTCAGAGGAGGCAGTGGTGGCGCGCCGCCGCCGCCTCCGCCGATGGCAATTCCTCCGGCTCTAACTCCTCGCCGGGGCCATTGAGCTGTTTGGATACTGTATCGTTGCGTTTGGTTGAGATTTTGATGTTTGCGATATACTGATTTGGGTTATTTGTTTTGTTTGTTATTATTGATTTTATTAACATGAAAGTGTTTGATTGATTTTGGTTTGGAGAAGAAATTTGAGTTGTTGTGTTGATTTATGAAAGAAAAGGAGACAAGAGAAGGGAATGGCAAGCTTGCTTATGTTTTTGGTTTGAGGAAATTCTTTGTATCGATTTAGATGATTATATTTTTAATACCATTTTAGCTTAAAATTGTCATTGTTCATCACTATTCTCATATCATATTTCTTTAATGATTGTGTTATACTGTTATGAGAAAGTTTTACATTATGGGGTTGGCTTGAAATTATAAAAAATATAAAATTGGAGGAAGATATTGAACTTGGGATCTTTTAATTATAACATCCTAAACTAAAAATTAATGGTAGATGTACATGCATACCATCCTATACCATTCTATTTACATATCTGACACCTAAAACTTTAATATTACATACATAACACCCGTAGTTTATTTTCAAATCAAATATAAGTGGTAGAAATAGAATATAAAGTAGTATAAATAAAATGTGAGTGGTATATTTGACATTAAAATAATATAGGGTGGTATGTATGTAATATTAAAATTTTGGATGTTAGATATATAAATAGGATGGTATAAAATTGTATGCACATGAACTAAGGAAGGCGAATGCTCTAGATCAATCATCTAAAATTTAGAAAGATTAAAGTTAAGCTTGACTAACATAACCTATAATAGATTTGGAGAGATAGGATATGATTTAAGCTGATTGCTCAAACATAAAAGACTAAGATTTCGTTTGGGATGATTTTTTTATTGAATTTTAAAGCGGCTTTAAGTAGTAAAAATGTCATTCCTAAACAAAGCCTAAGACATGAATCATGCTATGCTAGTCTATTAGACCAGATAATTCAATGAGATAAGATGGCATATATATATAAATTTCAAAGCTAGATTATGATAAGATCACAACATAACATAAGATCAATAATGAAAGAGCAAGATCAAGTAATGATAAGAAGATCAACCAAATCGAATTGAATCCAATAAGATAGATAATTTTCCTAAACATATAAGATTAGGCTAAGATAAGACATTAAACATCATAAAACTAATTGGGGAATACCAAGATTAGGTTGAGATTTAGACTTTATTTGAGACGAATTTTTTATTGCTTCTAAATTTTTGTACTAAATTTCTTTTAAAAAGCCTTCCCAAACGAATCCTTAAAAATCCACTGGATCGGCTGGGATTCAGTAGGAGGGGAACATGCCAATGTATTTCAATGACAAGTTGAGGTAAGCTAATCTATCACCTAGGATGATTAAGATGGACTAAGCTAACTAACTAAAGGTGTAATAAAGTTGATCTAGGATCACTATGATCATCATCTAAAAGAGAAAAGGATCCATTTAGTCTAGATTAAGCTTTGCCTAGGATATACTAAGTTAATCAAATGGGATTATAGTTAACACCAATATTCATTAGTATCAAAACCTAAGAGACACATATATGTCTACTAGGGTCATTAGAGCTTACACAGGGGCCAACCTATGCCTAAACATGTTTTAAAATGTTTTAAAAGGGTTTAAAGATGCTCTAAAATATTTGAATGAAAAATAATACTCGATATATCATCCCACATATTCTAGAGATTTATTAGAATATAATTAGCTATGATGCATCAATATATCATCCTACATATTCTAGAGATTTATTAGAATGTAATAACTTATGATGCATCGATACTTTTTATCAAAAAGGTGTGCAATGTCCGACACGTATCCAATACGACACGTATCCGATACAACACGCCTCTAACATATGTCGGACACATCGAAAATGTGTCCAATTAAAAAAACTATTAAATACAAATTGAATACGCATCTTAGATATTTTATAATTTTTTTAAAAAATATAATTTATTGTATTTAAAATTTTATCTATATAAATATAAAAAAATAAATTTCCTATGCCACATCCACAACAAATCAATTGCTCGCACTCAACATCCCATTCATCAAATATTCTCATTTTCATTTCATTTTAACTGCTGCAACTTTGATTTCACAAGAATAACCTATGTTACTCAACATTAACGTTTGTCTTCATTACAACATCGATATTTCAAAACTATTTCAACATCAAAGTCTAACATTGTGATAATATTTATGCTCAACGTTAATAATTTCTACACCCACAACTTGACAAATCATCTTCATCCGACATCATCTTAATATCAACAACAAACGTCTTCTTAACATTAACACCCAATACTTACTACATAACATCAATATTCGACTCTCGGCATCCTAATATTAATTATTTTAAACACAAATTCTAATTAAATGATTTATTATTTCTATTTTTTAAATATTATGCTTATTTAACTTTTATACACTTTAAAATATAAAAATTATAATATCATGTCAAACCCGTATCCATGCCTTATATTTTCAATAATTAACATGTTCCGTGTCCATACCTTATCCTTGTTCGTGTCTATGCATCATAATTAATAAGGTTATCCATTAATTTCCATAATTTTTTTTTTTTAAAAACTTTAAATAAAAAAATTATGAAAAATCCATAAACAAAATAACATAAACTAAAACCTAGCTTAATAATTTTCAAAAGGCAAGTTTTAATTTTCTGAATTAAAAAATAAGAATAATTTCGTGCAAATTGAACACGGAAACAACAGCAATATTGTATTTGTTAGGACCCGGAGCCACTGGTTACGTAGAATAATTTTTTTGTGCTATAGTATTTCAGTCCTGTTATCCTACAGGAACAGTTAATTAATATTAATGAGCACAGAAATCTGCATGAAATCCACAGAACACAGCCCAAGTTTTTTCCTTATACGCTCATTTGGCATCTTCAGAAGAAGGAAAAAATTATTCCGGTAGAGCTACATCAGATAGTCTATAATATGTCGTCACTTGCACTTACTCTTTACCGCGCGGCCCGACGACTTGACCCGGAACGGACCCGGGAGTTTGCGTAGCTCGGTATTGCTAAATATTGGTCGATTTTGCTCGACAAAAATGAAAAATACTATTATGTGAAGACCAATACTGAGTTCAATACCGAGCAATACCGAATTCTTTAAGGTATTACTCGGTATTGCTCGGTATTGATCTTCATATAACGGTATTTCTCGTTATTGCCAAGCAATACCGAGTAATACCTAGCAATACCGAGCAATACGCGAACATAGTAATCCCGGATTCGGTCTGAGTCGGGTCGTCGGGCCGCGCGGTAAAGAGTAAGTGCACGTGGCGACATATTATAGGCTACATAATGTAGCTCTACGTCAGGTAACCTGACGGAATAATTTTTCCTGAAGAAGCCACTGCATCTCCATTAACCCTTTAAAACAAATTAATTCACAGCACATAAGAGAAAGGGCAGCAAGAAATACCTGTGAAGCTTGTGTATTCCTATGATGATCTAGCTGTAAATAAAAATATCAAAAAAAAAAAAAGATTCACCACTCCAATATCTATCTGCCCCATTATGCGACAAGCGAAAAACCACCCACTGCAAAAAATACAGAGAGAGTATCAAGCAACAGAAGCACTTGCAGGAGGATGGAGAATACCTCTTTCGTAATAAAATAAAGCTTGCGGTGGGCAACTATTTGGCTACCACAAATTTATGCGTGTTTGATAGACAGTTGCCAGCAGAGTAGGGTTCTGTTACCCACTTCTCATTTCGGAAAAAAATTATTGGGTTCGGACACCGGACACAGCTTATCGTTCGGAGACCAATCAAGTGCAGCCATCTTATCCAATACCGAACAATGCCGAACTCGGTACCGAGTAGGAGGTGATGCGGCGCATTTTATTGGGTTTTGGACAGCATCTGGTGTCCGAACCCAATAATTTCCCACAAAATCTACACAATCTACTTCCACCTTATCCAATAATTTCATTGGGCTCTCATTTCAGTAGGTATAATTGAAACAGAATCTACACAGAGGCCCCCTTTTGAGTGCGTGCAGTCAATTTGCTTCATTGAAAATCTTACTTCCACCATATCCAAACTGCTGATACTGAAGTCACCTACATGATAATCTATCCAAACACCGCGCTTGCTGTTCCAATTTGACTCATCTTTTTCATATTCATCCAAGAAGCAATCCCGAGATAATCGCTGGCCATCAGAAATGGTAATCTCGAAGCGGACGGGTTTTATCTCCCAACCGTGGGCGTGTTCGTAATTACAAACACGGCGCCCGAGTCTCCTAGAAAATCTTCCAAGGTGCAGCCTGAATGACAAGCTGTACATTCCTGCTGGGAAAGGGAAGTTTAAAGATCCATTCACCTCAACCCACCACATTTGCTGTAGATAAGCCACTATTTGAAACCTGGTCCAGTATCAAGGAAGGATGTTTGAGTATGGTATTTATGTTTTCAGTTAAACTCAAAGAAATGAGCTAAAACATGTATCAATCAAAATAGAGAATGTTCAGTGTGCATAATTCTATCAGAGAAGAGGAAGAAAAACTAAGTGGGAGAGCCGCATAGAATTATTCTTTGAAATTGCCATGATAAAGGGAATTTTTAGCATATAGTGAAGTGGTCATCTTTGTGAAACGACAATGAAGATAATCATTCATATTATGATGATTTTGCTACAGTAGCAAAAGTTTCTTAATAATCAATGCCATTTGTTTGTTTGCTAAGAAGAACAACTAATCGTGCTTTATAGCGATCATAGATATCATCAAAGCAAAGTTTGATTGAGTAAACTCACTTGCAATATATGGCTTTAATATTTGGAGGACACTCAATAATCTTCTAAATATGAATGTTTAACTAAAGCATCTTCCCAACAAATATGATTACTTGCTTCTGAATAGCTTGAATGAATAGAAACCAAGGCCAAAGTGGTGTGAAAGCCATATCAATTTAGACGATGAGAAATTCTATAAGAACGTCTAGGAATGGTGATTCAAATTTCACTTGAGTATCATCAAAGCGAAGTTTGATCGAGCAAAACCACTTAGATCCTATGGCTTTAACATTTTAAGGACACTCGATCATCTTCCAAGTATGATTATCTTCAAGAGCTCAAAGTTATTCAACCATAGCCTCTTTTCAACAATTATGTTTACTTGCTTTTTGAATAGTTTGAAAGAATAGAAATAAAGGCTAATGTGGCGTGAAAGCCATATGAATCTAGAGGATGAGAAAATCCATAAGGATGACTGAGAATAGTTATTGAAATATCATTAATAAGCTTAGGCGATGGATAAACTTGCTCAAGTTCAGGTCGCAGATCTATTTGCATGCGCTTGAATGGTGGATTATGCTCAGGAGCTAGAATTATGGATGCTTTCTTTTGTACACAAATTCATGTTTTGAATCTTTCAATACTAAAATTTTGTTTATTAAAACTAGGAAGAACAAGGAATTTTGACAAAGACTTAACTTTAATATAGAAGAAAAATAGATGCTCAAATAACACAACATGACAAAAGATTATAAATCTTTTAGAGCTTGGATTATAACACATAACCTTTGTGAAAGTTTATGACACACATATGCTAGTAGATTGGTAAAACAAAAACGCAACAAAATGTCTGCAAATTATTGTACTTGCGATGTTTCTAAAAGAGTAAATAATGAGATCAAATTCATATATAAAAGATGATAATCTATTAATTGGATAGACCGTCTTCTTCAATGCTTCAACCCATAATTTAGGTGGAATTGAAAGCTCAAGTAATGAGGTTCAAATAACATCTAATAGGTCGCATTTTTTCTTTCAACACCACTATTTTGTTGATGTGTATGGGGGCCAGATCTCTGATAAATAATTCCTTTGTTTTGAAGAAAGTCATGAAATTCAAGTGACATAATTTTACCTCAAAGTTGGATCTCAATATTTTGTTGGATCTCAATATTTTGATGTGGGATGTGATAAGTCTCAGCATAAGCAATAAATTTTTGAAAAGTTGTGAGTACTAAAGATTTCTAATGAAGAAAATAAATCTAGGTAAAATCACTATAATCATCGATGAATGTTACAAAATATTTATAATTTGCATGCAAAATAATTGAAGTGATACCTCATAAATCTCTATGAATAAAATCAATTTAATTTTCAATACAACTACTATGTGATGGGAAAATAAGACTCTTGCTCTTTCGTATTTTACATGTTGAGCATTCAAATGAAGAATGATAATTAAATTAATCTTTCTTTTCCAACAAACTAGTTTTATAAATCAGATAAAATACTAGAATTTGGATGACCAAATCATTGCGCCAGAGAACATTAGTTTGATTTAATGCAGTACAAGACAATGAAACACCCTCATGAATGGAAGGATGTAAAGAAATAGTTCTCAAACTTTAAGCGCCTTCATGAGAATTTCCTCATCATCAAACCTTGCACAATACAATTATCACAATAAAATCAAACACCATAATAATAATCAAATAATTTTTCAATTGAGACGAATATTAGTAGAGACCTTAGAGATATGAGGATATCTGTCATTGAATAATTAATATCTTCAACATCATTGATACATAGTTGACTACCAATGATAATCTAAATAGATGATGATCCATGGTATGATAAGGCTATTATGAAGATGTGAAATATCAACCACATGATTAGAAGCATTTAAATCCACTTAGGAGTAAACTCAGATTTGTCCATAGCTGTTAAACCTATAGCCTAATCAATAACAATTATTTGTCTAGAATTTGGTTGTTGATTCTGAAGACATTTCCGACATTTTTTAAAAATGTGCCCAAATTTCTTATGATAATTGCAAAATTTCTTTTCAGAATTGGCAATAATATGTCTATAACCTTTGCAAGCGAACCAATTGTATATATTGCATATATATTTTTTTTATTTTCTTATGGGTTGCATATTAAATAATGTTCTTGTGCACTTGATGTTGTTGAAATATACTCTTACAATATAGTTTTTTAAGGCATACATCCACAGAGGGAGAGGGATCATGATTCATCAAATTGAAATGAACAGCCAAAAAATCAAGATAAAGTTTAATCAGGAATTGGTCTTTTTTTTTTTTTGCTTTGTAAACCTCTTCAATAGCCAAAGAGATTCAAATGATACTTTAGCATCAATTATATAAATTAATTCGATCCATAAGTTTCAAAACTAAAGAAGTATTCATTGAGAGGTCTCCTTGAGTGTAATTAGCAATTTCATGCTGTCAGAAAGTCTAGTTGTATTATTTTGATTGTAAACTTTTCGTAAATACTCTCCCATATCTTCTGCTGTCTTAAATGACCTTAGATTGAGAACAATTACCTAATTAACAGACCCTATGATCCACATGACGACTCTTGCATCTTTATTTTGTTATTGAAGCAGTTTTAGTGATTTAGATGATGCATAATCACTCTCATCAATGTGTCCCTATAGTGCCTTTCCCATACATAAACAAAATTGAAATTCTCATGTAGATTAATTTTTACTAGTGAGTCGCAAGCTGAAAACGATCAAATTATTTATTGGTATGTTTGACATATTTTACATGATGTGATGAGGCCTCAACACACTGAGACACAAATATGGGATGATGCGAGCCAAGCATAGTAAGCCAAACAAATAATAAAGCGAGCCAAGCATAATAAGCCAAACAACGCTGCTCGAAAAAAGAAAAATGCAATAGGGTGAATCACCGGCAACGAATCCTAATCGATGTTCACAGATCGTCGCAAAACTTCGCTGGTACCGTAGGTGAATCACTAATGATGAATAAGATCCTCACAAGGTATTTGTGAGAGATGAAAAGTTTAAGTAGTGGCTTAAATACCATGATAATTGAGGTTATGCACAAATTGCTTGCCCTCCTCTAGAGGGCTCGACTCTTTATATAAAAAAATATATAAATTATATGAGGCAATAATTTGCACAATTTAATTTGTCCTGCTAACACAAAAAAAATCATAATCTAAGAATATTTCTTTTTATAATAATTAATTATACCTAATGTTAGCCATAATTTACAAGTGATAGTTGATACGGAAATAAATGCTGATAATTGCATATTTTGCATTGATATATCAAATTCTCTAAGGCATCATGCGTATACAAACAAAGTGAGATGAATAAAACAACATGCCAACCATGCCTTCATTCAAGTTTGTACTTCTACTAGTTTAAATGGTTAATATCAAACGATAAGTAGTCTAGGACAATGTGTTTCTTATTAGGCAAGCTGAAGATTATGAATTCAGTGGGTAGGCTAAGCTGAGATTATAAGATGTGATTCCTCACAAACTTAAGCTGAAGATTATGAATTCAATAGGTAGGCTAAGTTGAGATTATAAGATGTGATTCCTCACAAACTTAAGCAAAACTTGCGTATAAATGCATAAATCAACAAATACCCATAACTTTTAGAGCAATTACGTGTAGTGTAAAGCAAAATAGGTGTCAAACAATTTCTCCGTTCTACAAATATTCTACTTTATGGTATTTCCATACTCTTTGTGTGGATGGGATTTGGATCCTCTCCAAATAACATGATAAATTGCACAATGTGTGGTTAACTATCTATCCCTAAGCATCCAAAGTGGACTGGATGGCCAGAATCAACTTTATGTAACATCAACATCACAATCTAGCTATCTTCAAAATAAATTCCAACCAACACATCGTGTAACGAAGTTAAATTATTAACATTGAGTACCATTATTCTACCATTTCAAAAATGTTGATATCATTAAATCATAGGAGGTTTAGGGTTCAATTTCACATTAGATAGATGAAAATATATTCCCAACTTCCAAGTAATATAGATTGACTATCAATTGGAAAAAATCATCCAATAGAACAACAAGAAAGAGTAAACGCTATCTTGGTTCACAGTTATTTGTTTAGAACGACAACCCACCCCAATAGCTTTCTTAATATTTACAAGAGAACGTATTATCCATTGGAAGAAGAAATTCACCATAGCAACAAGCTTCAACCTATTAATGTGCATATTTAGCAGTAAGTTTTCCTGCAGAAACTTAAAGAGAATGTGATCTCACACTCAACCTTTCTTTTTAAAGTTGACCAATGCATGAAAGCATGGAGTTCTTTCCAAGTATGGATAATTACAGAAGCTTGAGTTCAAGTTTTAAGAAGGAAAAATTAAAATCTAAGATTTCCCTCAGCAAGACGAGACACATACAATGAGGTTGATCAAGACGTAAGCCTCAAACAAACAAAAAAACTCATAAATTAAAAATAATTAATAAATATGTAATAAACCATAAACATAAAATATTTTTAAAAGAAAAAATATATATTTGATTGATATAATTGATAATTAATCTTAAAATATGATTGATATTAAAATCTAATAGTACTATTGGTTTAATATATTTAAATTTGCTATATGATTTGTTTTGTTTTATTTTGAATATAAAATGTTTAAGTGAATGATTCTTCCTATAATAATATTTAAGTTTGGGAGTGGTGGTGGATAGCATAAAAATTGTTTGGCATGATTTCATTTAATTTTTTATCATAATTCAATTATTAACACAAATATTAAATTTAATTACTCCAAACATAATTTATAGTAACCATAAGATTTATTTGCTTTGGCATCATAGCATGATTTTACACAAATATTGATTAAATCTCAATTAAACCTTGGCCACCAAACAGGCCCTAAGATTGGACTAAATTTTTTTACATTGGGATTTCAATCATTTCTCCCTACATTGACTAACTTTGTCAAGTTGAAGCTTAATTCTTATTACTGGAAGTTCGTGCTTCGTGATTATAATTGCAGCTCTGGAAAAGCTTGTTATTCCAACCAAATAATCCATTTGATTCCTTTCCAATTTCCATTGATTGTTTTCCTTTGAACTTGCGTGATTTGCTTGTCAATCTTTCTGATTGAATAAATTAAGCTCATTTTAATATTTAAATGTTTTAGATTCGAATTATGTTAGAACAGTTATTTAATTTAATGTTATTGTTTCTAATTTTCAAAATAAATAAGTTTATGCTCTTTTAAGATGAAGATTTAATCTGAATCTATTTCATTTTCTCTTCAAAATAAATAAAAGAATATATATATATATATATATATATACACACACACACACACCAAAAATATTCATATTTCTAATTCTGAGTAATCTTCTAATGCCAATATTTCTCAAATAGAAAATTCCCAAGCTAATCATGAATCATCTAAATAATCTATTTTAAAATCTTTAAAGCTCAATCCTGATATTCGAAGTTTTGTTTGGATTATTCCTCCCATATTGAAATTTAGGGCCATATCAATCAATTTCTCCAAATAACCATGATTACATAAACATAAATGGATTACATTCTCTCCTATCATGTTATAAATTAAATTTAAATTGATTAGAGTTCCCTTTGAAAATAAAACGTGTATGCTACTTAATATGTTTTTTTTTTTTTTTTTGCTAAGTTGCATAGACGTCCCCAAATTTAATTCTTTTATAGTAAATGAGTTTCTATTTTGAAAGTAACAAGTGGTGAGAAAAGCACATTTATAACTTATTATAGGGAACGTAGATGCACTCCTGCTACAGGTGTAAGTGAGTCAAGCCAGATCTTGAGCTAGCTCGAACTCAACTCGCAAACGAGCTCACAAGATATTAAGCTAGGAGTTCAAATTCGAACTCATATATTATACGACTATACGAGCTTGAGCTTGAGCTTGAACTTGGCCTAGCTTGGCTCATCGGCTTGTCGGGCAGGGTTGATTAATACTAATTAACACATCTGCATTTATATTAACCTAAATAATTATGTTTGTCTCGATTCAAAATAAAAATTTGACCTCCAAAACAAATCAATCTCGAGCTTGAGCAATCTAGTCGAGCTAGAGCCTCATATTTTTTACTCGAGTTGAGCTCTAGCTCGATGTAAATTAAACAAGCTTATCACAATTAAGTAAGAACTCGATTTGACCCAACTCAAAATCATTTACACTCCTAACTGGTGATGCACACAATGCTTTCCAAAATGTTTAATACATTACTCATAATTTAAAAAGAGATGTTCTCCATTTTCTCAAGCAAAATTCATGACCTCTAGATGAATCAAAAGGGAGGAAACGATGATTGTATTAAGATTTATTGATAAATATGGATTTATAAATAAGTGGTTTTTTATATTAATCATATTGAAGAAACTAGTGTATCAACTTTAAAAGAAAATTGTGAAATTATTTCAAAAACAATCTCAATATTTTACACACTTTAGATTATTGATATAATGGGGTGAGCGGAATGGAGAGCAAGCTTTAATTATCAATAATTTTCTTTTTTAATATTATATTTAATATTTGGCATACATACTTCAGTTGACATTAGTAGCAAAATCAAAAGATGTATTTTTTAGTTGTTATTTTTATATAAAAAGTATTTTCATTTAATCTTTTTTTGTCTACTTATGTTAATTTAGATAGTCTAAAATCTAGTTTCAAATTATTTTAGTATGTTCTTTGTCTTTAAATTTTGATTCCACCATTGACCATATCACTCATATGCCCTAATTCATCATATTGTTATTCCAAGCGGGACCTGCCCAGGCGCAACGAGGCGAAACTTCCGCCTCCCATTTCAATCGCCCGCCCGCCTGGATCAAACAAGGCCGAATTGGAAGGTTTTTGAATGGATTTTAAGAGGGAAATTGAATGTAGGGACTGTTTAGGGAATTCCTTTTGATTTGTATGCATTAAATAGTTGGTTCTCCTAGGGTTTAAGTATCGTGAATTTGGCTAAAATTTGAGATCTCTTAGATTTAGGTTTTCTTTGGGCTCTAGCTGTAAGACCCAAACGGATAATCAAGTGAATACTAAATACTACATAGAATTTAAATTAATTAGTAAATAACTGTTAAATAGATTAGTTTAATATTTATTGTTGTTATGTTAATATTAGCAAATAAATAGAAATTGTAATTAAAGCCAAATAACATAATTAATAAGTTATTTTGAACAGATGCATTGATTGAGTAATGGCAGTTATAGCTTGGGCCCACTTTTCAATCCATATCATTTTCAAGCCTTATTTTCACAAGAGAAGAACGACAGCAATTGAGTCTCACGCCAAAGAGGTTTCCACCACCGAGAAATCCATTTTCCACCTTCGGCACTATAGCCAAAAACTGAAGCAATTTCGGTAACGCATTGTTCTGCGGGACTGTAGCTTTGTTCGGAGGTTTACAAGCGGAGACAAAAACCCTGTAGCAAGTTCGGCACAGTGCTTGGAGTCGCAACCTATCAGTTCGGCAAGCATTCCTGTAGCAAAATCGCTGAAATTTCTGTACAGGAGAAGGCTCAATACTTTGTTGGGTAAGTATGCATTAAGAGAAGAGTTTATTTCCGTTTCAGAAGAATTTGAACCATGAGTTTTTGGAAAACCGTGGGATTCAATAGTGCAGGTCCTGAAGCAATATTTTGCTTTGGTATAGGAAGATTTTTTGCATAGTGGAGTTCGGCGATGCAGAAATGAATAATTTGGTGTAAGCATACAAATTAATAGAAGAAGATTCTGTAGCAGAGAATTGGAGAATTTCGCTATGCTGGGAGAAGAAGATTTGAAAAGTATTTAAAAATGAATTCATAAGTGCATAAATTGCAGGTATGATAGTAAGAATTAAAGGAAAGTAATTGGTTTCTGTTATCAGATTTTTATGTAATTAATATAGGATTTGTGATGGTTTATAGTGATTGCAAGTATACAAACTAATTGAGGAATAAGTGAAGCGAAGGAAGGTTAAAAAGGAAGATTAGGAATTTTCTGCATATACATGCAAAGAGGAGATTTTATAGTGACTTACAATCGTAGAAGGGTGCGAAATAGAGAATTGGAAGAAACGATTCGTCAAGGAGGTAAGTTATGTAAAGTTAATCACTGATTTTATATTTATTATCTCTTTTCAATGGTTTGAGTAATTCAATGCATTATGAATACTTGCATAGCAACCATAATAGCTTTCATTGAAGTGTTCATGTATAAACAAATGTACTTTATGTGGAAAGTGAAATGATATTTGATCAATTATGTTGTTCAATCGCTTTGATGATATATGTTAAAGAAAGAAGTTGCATTTGCTAGATAATGCATGTCAACTTTTCTTATAACACTTGTACAGCTATATAAGTGATAAAAGAGATGAATTGTGAATATGAGAGTTATTGAATATTTATTTAATAAAGATTGGCTATGTTATATTATGATATCTACATGGTCAGGTGGGCAAAAGGGACCCAATATGAAACCTGAATTGTAGATGGGGCAAAAGGGACCCCAAGGAAATGGATACCTGCATAGCAGGTGGGGCAAAAGGGACCCCTAAAAGAGGCAAAAGGGACCTCTATGAAATTCAATGGTGATGATGCCAGATTTAGCTGGACTCCATTGAAAATGTTAAAGTATAGCCAAATCTTTTAAAAGATTAAATATTCAATATATATCTCTAATGACATAAAAGATAATGTTCAATATGGTATTTTTGATGCTTTACAAATAATGATAAGTTGATGCAATGATTAGCTCAATATTGTATTTCATTTTATCACTTCATTTTTATTGTTATTTAATTTTGCATAGCTTATGTGAGCCTCATAGCTCACCAGAACTTTCTTCTGGCTGTTTTTACAGGTAAAGGAAAAGATAAAGTTGTTGCTGATTAGATTTCAAGTACCTCAATGTTATGTGTTATTTCTATATTTGTTAGTAAGGATTAGCTAAGGGTATGTAAACACTCATTTGAAGTATTTTGTTTGGATGTTCCTTAGTGGCTCTGTAACTATGTTGTGGAAGTTTAAAAATGTGAAGTACTTCAGTTAATGTATCAATGAAGATTTATGAGATATGTAGTATAGTTATGCAAGTGGTTAACTGTTTCCAAAAACTTTATGGAAAGAAAATAATATGTTGTAGTTGTTACACTCTACAGTACTAGTCAAGGGTAGTGTGGGGTGTTACACTAGCGGCGTCTAGAGATTTGGGAGAGATTGATTGATGTGAAACATACATGCAAAGATGAATTACTTAAAAGAATTTGCACACTTAATATTCGTAGAACAAATAATTATATCTTGATGTTGGATTTAACGACGCAATAAAACACTAAGAGCGGTAAGACGAGCTTAGGACGAATCACTTGCATAAAAGTTAAAATCAGAAAACAGTCAAATTAATCTAACTTTGCATACATGGATGGTTTCAACAATAAATCCCTATGCTAATAATAAGATTAGTCACTACAAGAAATCTCACACTCAACTCTTCTAATTACTAGGCTTTAGCGGGGAAGCATTAATGTGATCGTCATGAATCTATTAAGACCACATTTGAGAAGCAACATCGAAGATAAAAGAGTCGGGTGAAGAGTTTACCCAAAGACAAGAGAGATGCGAGCTCCGGGTAAGTCGGTGGAAGGTTGAAATGAAAGGGGACAGCAGTTCGGTTGGAAAGAGAGCATCAGAGAGGTTCATGATCCTCTGGACAGCAATCTTGGCACATTAGAAAGTTCTGGACAGCCACCCCGTAGTTTCCAGAAAATCTGGACAGCAAATAGAGGCCTTCCGGATGGCGACACAGCATTAGGAACCTGCTAGAACCTTTGGGCAGTAGTTGTGGGGCTTCAGGACAGCGAACCGGAGGTTCTAGGAGAGCAGGACAAAAGCTCGTCTAGTCGAAATTTTCAGGACAGCAGCCATGAACTTTCAGGACAGCAAACAGGAGTATCCGGACAGCAGGACAGCCCCTGATCTTTGCAGAAACTCCATGGACAGTAGCTGTAGGGGCTGGAAATCTTCTGGACAACAAATTGTAATCTCCAAAATTGCAAGACAACAAGTGCTTGATTGAGAGGGGATTAGGTTAGATGAAAAGGAGATGAGGGAAAGTTAATAAATCTGAAATTAATTCAGATTTAAGTGAATTTGGAGGGAATTGAATTTGAAAATTTGAATTCAAACCCTATTAAGGCTTAGGTTTCATTGGCATTTAATGGGTAATACCCATTAATGGGGCCGGCAGTTTCAAGAGAGAGAGGGAGGGATTTGGGGAGGGGATTTGTAACTTCCAAATCAATTTATGTCATTTAGGAAAGAGAATGACAACTCAAATCTAATTTGAAATTCAAATAAGCTTGGAGTTATGCACTTTTCTAATTTAGATTTGTAAATAAGGAAAGTTTTTTTTTTTTTTTTTTGAAATTTGAATTTCAAATTTCAAATTGAGAAAAGGGACTAATAAATTCAATATGATTTATTTTGAAATTGAGTTCATGAATGATACTTTCCTAATTTAGGATTCCCTATATGGAAAGAATTTGAAATTCGAATTTGAAATTCAAATGAATTCAAATTTTTCCTCTCATACTTGAGCTAAATTAGGAAGTCATTATGGTGATTGAAATCATCATAATGAGGGAAAATTATGATGGTGGCCGGCGGCAAAGGGGAAACGGGGGCGGCTAGATGGCGAGTTGAGGCTAGGTAGGTGGGTGGGATTTAGGTGGTGGAGCTAGAAGATGAATTGGGTGGAGAGGTTGAGCCACCAGTGGTGGGGAAGTTAGAAGGGGTGGAGTGAGTGGGGGAGAAAGGAGATGACAACAAAATACAAAATAAGGTAAAAGTAAGCTAATGAACTCACAAAGAGATCGTAAAACTGCGAACCTTGGTATCTTCCAAAGGTTGACGGGTATTGCGATTGCCCACACCTTGGGTCTCTCCTCCCATGAACTCACTTAGAGATCAAGCAAAGAAAAATAAGATTTCATTTTAATCTTCATCATCATCATAATACATGAGAATGAGCCTCTATATATAGGTCTCAAGATAAACTAAAAGTCACATTTGCCTCTTGGGCTTACATAAGACAAGAGGATAAAAAAAGGAAATTGCGAAACTAAAAAAAAATACACTTAATAAATGAAAATAAAACAAAGTGATCTCGGTCGTCGATCTTCAGCTCCTCCTCGGACAAGCATGGACGGTTGGATGTCCGCATCATTCTCCCGGGATTGAAAAGACTCGACTCCGTAGAGTTCGCATCCCGGGTGAGCAACCATGCTCTGATACCAAGATGATGTGAAACACACATGCAAAGATGAATTACTTAAAGGAATTTGCACACTTAATATTCGTAGAACAAATAATTATATCTTGATGTTGGATTTAACGACGCAATAAAACACTAAGAGCGGTAAGACGAGCTTAGGACGAATCACGTGCATAAAAGTTAAAATCAGAAAACAGTCAATTTAATCTAACGTTGCATACATGGATGGTTTCAACAATAAATCCCTATGCTAACAATAAGATTAGTCACTACAAGAGATCCCGCACTCAACTCTTCTAATTACTAGGCTTTAGCGGGGAAACATTAATGTCATCGTCATGAATCTATTAAGACCACAGTTGAGAAGCAACATCGAAGATAAAAGAGTCGGGTGAAGAGTTTACGCAAAGACAAGAGAGATGCGAGCTCCGGGTAAGTCGTTGGAAGGTTGAAAAAAAAGGGGACAGCATTTTGGTTGGGAAGACAACATCAGAGAGGTTCAGGATCCTCTGGACAGCAATCTTGGCACGTTGGAAAGTTCTGGACAGCCACCCCGCAGTTTCCAGAAAATCTGGACAGCAAATAGAGGCCTTCCGGATGGCGACACAGCATTAAGAATCTGCTGGAACCTTTGGGCAGCAGCTGTGGGGCTTCAGGACAGCGAACCGGAGGTTCTAGGAGAGCAGGACAGCAGCTCGTCTAGTCGAAATTTTCAGGACAGCAGCCATGAACTTTCAGGACAGCAAACAGGAGTATCCGGACAGCAGGACAGCCCCTGATCTTTGCAGAAACTCCATGGACAGCAGCTGTAGGGGCTGGAAATCTTTTGGACAGCAAATTGTAATCTCCAAAAGTGCAAGACAACAAGTGCTTGATTGAGAGGGGATTAGGTTAGATGAAAAGGAGAGGAGGGAAAGTTAATAAATCTGAAATTAATTCAGCTTTAAGTAAATTTGGAGGGAATTGAATTTGAAAATTTGAATTCAAACACAATTAAGGCATAGGTTTCATTGGCATTTAATGGGTAATACCCATTAATGGGGCCGGCGGTTTTAAGAGAGAGAGGGAGGGATTTGGGGAGGGGATTTGTAACTTCCAAATCAATTTATGTCATTTAGGAAAGAGAATGACAACTCAGATCTAATTTGAAATTCAAATAAGCTTAGAGTTATGCACTTTTCTAATTTAGATTTGTAAATAAGGAAAGTTTTTTTTTTTTTTTTTGAAATTTGAATTTCAAATTTCAAATTGAGAAAAGGGACTAATAAATCTAATTTGATTTATTTTGAAATTGAGTTCATGAATTATACTTTCCTAATTTAGGATTCCCTATATGGAAAGAATTTGAAATTCGAATTTGAATTTCAAATGAATTCAAATTTTTCCTCTCATGCTTGAGCTAAATTAGGAAGTCATTATGATGATTGAAATCATCATAATGAGGAAACATTATGATGGTGACCGGCGACAAAGGGGAAAGGGGGGAGGCTAGATGGCGGGTTGAGGCTAGGTAGGTGGGTGGGATTTAGGTGGTGGAGCTAGAAGATGAATTGGGTGGAGGAGGTTGAGCCACCGGTGGTGGGGAAGTTGGAAGGGGTGGAGTGAGTGGGGGAGAAAGGAGATGACAACAAAATACAAAATAAGGTAAAAGTAAGCTAATGAACTCACAAAGAGATCGTAAAACCGCGAACCTTGGACTCTTCCAAAGGTTGACGGGTATTGCGATTGCCCACACCTTGGATCTCTCCTCCCATGAACTCACTTAGAGATCAAGCAAAGAAAAATAAGATTTCATTTTAATCTTCATCATCATCATAATACAAGAGAATGAGCCTCTATATATAGGCCTCAAGAGAAATTAAAAATCACATTTGCCTCCTGGGCTTACATAAGACAAGAGGGTAAAAAAGGGAAATTGCGAAACTAAATTAAAATACACTTAATAAACGAAAATAAAACAAAGTGATCTCGGTCGTCGATCTTCAGCTCCTCCACGGACAAGCATGGACGGTTGGATGTCCGCATCATTCTCCCGGGGTTGAAAAGACTTGACTCCGTCGAGTTCGCATCCCGGGTGAGCAACCATGCTCTGATACCAAGATGATGTGAAATATACATGCAAAGATGAATTACTTAAAGGAATTTGCACACTTAATATTCGTAGAACAAATAATTATATCTTGATGTTGGATATAACGACGCAATAAAACACTAAGAGCGGTAAGACGAGCTTAGGACGAATCACGTGCATAAAAGTTAAAATCAGAAAACAGTCAATTTAATCTAACGTTGCATACATGGATGGTTTCAACAATAAATCCCAATGCTAACAATAAGATTAGTCACTACAAGAGATCTCACACTCAACTCTTCTAATTACTAGGCTTTAGCAGGGAAACATTAATGTGATCGTCATGAATCTATTAAGACCACAGTTGAGAAGCAACATCGAAGATAAAAGAGTCGGGTGAAGAGTTTACCCAAAGACAAGAGAGATACGAGCTCCGGGTAAGTCGTTGGAAGGTTGAAATGAAAGGGGACAGCATTTCGGTTGGAAAGACAGCATCAGAGAGGTTCAGGATCCTCTGGACAGCAATCTTGGCACGTTGGAAAGTTCTGGACAGCCACCCCGCAGTTTCCAAAAAATCTGGACAGCAAATAGAGGCCTTCCGGATGGCGACACAGCATTAGGAACCTGCTGAAACCTTTGGGCAGCAGCTGTGGGGCTTCAGGACAGCGAACCGGAGGTTCTAGGAGAGCAGGACAGCAGCTCGTCTAGTCGAAATTTTCAGGACAGCAGCCATGAACTTTCAGGACAGCAAACAGGAGTATCCGGACAGCAGGACAGCCCCTGATCTTTGCAGAAACTCCATGGACAGCAGCTGTAGGGGCTGGAAATCTTCTGGACAGCAAATTGTAATCTCCAAAAGTGCAAGACAACAAGTGCTTGATTGAGAGGGGATTAGGTTAGATGAAAAGGAGAGGAGGGAAAGTTAATAAATCTGAAATTAATTCAGATTTAAGTGAATTTGGAGGGAATTGAATTTGAAAATTTGAATTCAAACCCAATTAAGGCTTAGTTTTCATTGGCATTTAATGGGGTAATACCAATGTTTAAAATTGCGTATTCGGGTATTGAGGCGTTTTTCATTTGTGAGGCGAGGCGTAAGCCTCAAGGCATTTTGAGGCGTAAGCCTCAAAATCAAAAGATTGCGTAAACATAAAATAATAAATTTTTTATATACTAATGAGTGAATAATATAAAACATAAAAAAGCAAAAGATATGAAGTGAAATCAAAATATCCCAATAATAAGACAACATGAAATATAGTTCAACTCAAAATTCTATCTTTCCTAAATCCCAATATTCTTTTCACTAACATATAATTCCAATTTCCAAAAACAAATAGCAATGACATATCACATAAGAACTCATAAGTCATCAACACTTTCATCACTAAGGGGTTCTTCATTTGAATCATCATTATGATGAACTGCTCTCTCCCCTTCCTCCTCTCCTATAGAGTCTAATGTCGGGCATTTACTTCAAGATTTATGTAAGTTTTAATATATATAGCGTGAGGCGTAAGCCTCATGCAGTGAGTCGAGATGGGCCTCAACCAAGTTAAGGCGTAAGCCTCATGCCAGTGAGTCGAGACGGGCCTCAACCAAGTTGAGGCGTAAGCCTCATAAAAAAACTCGAGGCGTAAGCATCGAGGCTTTTTTTACTGGAATTGCGCAAAGGCGGGCCTCAAGGCGAGCCTCATATTGCGTAATTTTAAACCATGGGTAATACCCATTAATGGGGCCGACGGTTTCAAGAGAGAGAGGGAGGGATTTGGGAAGGGGATTTGTAACTTCCAAATCAATTTATGTCATTTAGGAAAGAGAATGACAACTCAAATCCATGGTTTAAAATTGCGCAATTAGAGGCGCGCCTCAAGGCGCGCCTTTGCGCAATTTCCCGCCGCTCCTCCCGCCGGCGCCGCCCCTCTCCGGCGAAGTGAAAACTTCCGGCCACCCTCTAGGAGTACTCCACATTCGATTTTAGGTATTTTTTTTAAGTTTAGGGATTTATTTTGCAAGTTTAAGAGAAATTAGGGTTTAGTTTTTTTTGATTTTTTTGGAATGTATTTGATTTTTTGCTTTAGAAGACATGGTTAGAGGTAAAGAAAAGACGAATACGTCATTGCGGAGGGACCCTTCTTGGAAGTATAGTGTACAAGTTGACATTGGCGGCGGCGAGAAGAGCTATGTATATTTAAAGTGCAACTTTTGTGAGAAAGTTGTGAAGGGCGGAGTAACCCGCATGAAGGAGCACTTATCATGCTCTCACAAGAACGTAGCACCTTGTGCAAAAGTGCCGGACAATGTGAAGGAAGAAATATGTGCTTACATGAAGAAAACTACCACTGTCAAACACTTACAACAGCAGCAATTTGATGAAAGGGTCGACCAAGGTGCCTATTTTGGGAGCGAGAGTGGAAAGGACTCCTCCTCCACTATACATAATAGAGGTGCACGGGGTCCTATGGATTAGTACATGACTACTGAAGGAGCAGATAGAGGAGAAGCAGATATGATGCCTGCAGGTGGTACTAGAGAGGGTCGGCGACAGGTTTGCATGGACATTGGGAGGTTTTTTTTTGAAAATGCAATACCATTTAATGTTGCTACATCGCCTGCCTACTTCAGTCCACTAGTACCACACCACACACATCTACTAGCTCTGCAAGTAAAGGTATATGTTCTCTGCCAGTCTGCCTGATAATGAGTGGTTCATCCAATTAATATGCTAATTATCTTTTCTTTTATTGAACAGGGAAGAGAAAAGTGAGTCATATTGATGATGATGATGACATGACATTCATAGATACAATTGGCGAAGAAGATTCACTTGAAGACCCATTTAGTGATGGGATATGATTTCATTTTATATGTTTTTTGTATTTTGGGAGTTTTGTTAAACTAATATTTTGTGATTTTGTACTTTGGGACTTGATTTTATTGCATCTACTTTCTTATTTTCCACTATTGCTATTATTTTCCTGCTAAAACCCTTAATTTTTCATTTACGCAATTCTGTGTTCGTGAGGCTTACGCCTCGAGGCTTACGCCTCGCCTCACGGACGAAAACCGCCTCGAGGCGCAGTTACGCAATTTTAAACCTTGCTCAAATCTAATTTGAAATTCAAATAAGCTTGGAGTTATGCAATTTTCTAATTTAGATTTGTAAATGAGGAAAGGTTTTTTTTTTTTTTAATTTGAATTTCAAATTTCAAATTGAGAAAAGGGACTAATAAATCCAATTTGATTTATTTTGAAATTGAGTTCATGAATGATACTTTGCTAATTTAGGATTCCCTATATGGAAAGAATTTGAAATTCGAATTTGAATTTCAAATGAATTCAAATTTTCCCTCTCATGCTTGAGCTAAATTAGGAAGCCATTATGGTGATTGAAATCATCATAATGAGAGGAAATTATGATGGTGGCCGGCGGCAAAGGGGAAAGGGGGGCGGCTAGATGGCGGGTTGAGGCTAGGTAGGTGGGTGGGATTTAGGTGGTGGAGCTAGAAGATGAATTGGGTGGAGGAGGTTGAGCCACCGGTGGTGGGGAAGTTGGAATGGGTGGAGTGAGTGGGGGAGAAAGGAGATGACAACAAAATACAAAATAAGGTAAAAGTAAGCTAATGAACTCACAAAGAGATCGTAAAACCGCGAACCTTGGACTCTTCCAAAGGTTGACGGGTATTGTGATTGCCCACACCTTGGGTCTCTCCTCCCATGAACTCACTTAGAGATCAAGCAAAGAAAAATAAGATTTCATTTTAATCTTCATCATCATCATAATACAAGAGAACGAGCCTCTATATATAGGCCTCAAGAGAAATTAAAAGTCACATTTGCCCCTTGGGCTTACATAAGACAAGAGAGTAAAAAAGGAAAATTGTGAAACTAAATTAAAATACACTTAATAAATGAAAATAAAACAAAGTGATCTCGGTCGTCGATCTTCAGCTCCTCCTCGGACAAGCATGGACGGTTGGATGTCCGCATCATTGATCTTCCCCTCGAATAGAGGATCAATTGTATCTTGTTATTTTCTGTTTTCCTTTCATCAAAAATTACAAATTATCTACTGTTTTTGTAATGTTGTGCGGACTTTTGAGAAGAATTTTCGTTGTTTTCCGAAGATTGATAGAAAATACTTGCGATCTACAAGTGTTTCCTATCAAATTGGTATCAGAGCATCGATTTGGGACCTTAGGCGGCTGAAATTCTGAATTTTCAGCGAGCTTTTGGCTTCCGTAAGTGAGTTACGTGAGATCCGTGGGGAAGAACGATGGCCGGAAAGAAGGTTGAAGTTTTGGAAGGCGAATTGGGACAGTTAAAATCATATCTGGAAGGATTTTTTTTTTTTTCAAAATCAAATCACCTCTAACAATGAAAGATTGGAAGGGAAGTTCATTGTTATGGAAGAAATGATAAAGATATTACTTGAAATGAAGACCAATCCAGCGACATCGGAAGTAAGAGAGACCACCGACGGTCATGGCATGGGAGGAAATCCGAACCCGTTGCGGGGTAGAAGGAATTCGGAGGTGGAGATCCTGGATGAGGAGAACGACATACCCCCTCTAGAACCGATTTCTAGAGAAGAGATGAGTAGGGGATATGACAAACGGGAGGCTGATTTTGTCGGAAGAAGAGAAGAATTTCATTGCCCATGTGCTGAATTTGAGAGAATCCAGCGTCGAGGTGCTGATTTTGAAGGGAGAAGGGAGGAATTTCATCACCGAGGTGCTGAATTCGAAAGAGTTCAGCGTCGAGGGGCTGAATTTGAAGGAAGAAGGGAGGAACTTCATCGTCGAGGTGCTGAATTTGAAGAAATTCAGCGTCGAGGTGATGATTTTGAAGGAAGAAGGGGAAAGTATGAAGAGGGGTTCGAGTATAATCGTCGGAGGGATGATCGGGACACTTGGGGGGCTCTTCCCCATCGAGGAATGGGAGGTTATGGAGGATACCGGGAAAATGGAGGAGATCCAAAGGTGAGGAAGCTGAAGATGCCCATCTTCGAGGGTGAGGATGGACATGGGTGGATTTATAAGGTGGAGCGATATTTTGCTGTCAATGGGCTGACGGAGGAAGAGAAATTGATAGCTGCGGGAATGTGCTTGGAGGGAAAATCCTTAGCCTGGTATCAGTGGCGTGACAGACGGGAGCCTATCCGGAGCTAGCGGGAGTTCAAGATGCTTATTAGAGCGTTTCTGAGCATATGTAGGAGGAGACTTCTATGAGCAATTCTTTGCCCTTACCTAGGAAGGCACGGAGACAGATTACTGGGACAGGTTTGAGTATCTGGCTAGTAGGCTTGATCATATCTCGGAGTCAGCCCTGGAAGGGAATTTCATGAAGGGACTGAAACTGGAAGTAAGAACAGCTGTCAGAGTGTTGGAGCCAAGGAATCTAGGCAAGGCCATGGAGTTGGCCAAGTTGGTAGAACACCAGAAGAAGTCTGAAAGAGGGACTCGAGGAAACTGCTCATGAGGCTCTTACAAGACGACGATCACTCTTCTAGCACCCAAGGGGCCTGCATCAAGCAACATTAATGTATCACCAGGGAGAAGCCAGTATGAGGAGGGAGTGGGGAAAATTTCAAGAGACTGACAGAATAGTTAATTATGAATTGAAACCTATACATCTGCACATAGCAGCTTCAATCAAACAAACGGGACACATTGAGTTGAGGGGAAGAGATCTTTCATCTAAAAACATTTTCTCTGTAATTTCATCTCTAAATGTTGGCTTTGACTTAGCAATGTATTATTTTCAATGGCATTTTTTCCAACAACCCCATCTTAAAGTATGACATTACTTCAAAGACAATTCTATTTTCTCCTTTATACACTAATTTAATAGTTTCTAAATGTTTGCACATTATTTAACAATGCTACAAGTTCCAACATAAAGATCACTCAACTATTTGAAATGTTCCTAATCAATTCTAAAGCCTAAAGCGATAATGTATAACAAATTAAAGATTTACTTCCTATAAATATTAAAATAATAAGAAATCATTCATATCACCTGTACAATTAAAATGCAACATAACATATCCTTAGATATGGCTAGCATTTTCAAAGATCCTACTGGTACTTTTAGTTAAGATGTGAACTAATTGTTGTTCTCTATTAGCGAACAAATACAGAATAGGGAAACTTCACAAAACTCCCTTTAGTATTCCCTTATTTTAAAAAGGAACAATAATTTTTAAAGTTCAATATTCAAGACCCTTACCTCATTTCACTGTAAACAAAAAAATTGGCATACCTAATGTATAAATATTCCTGCCAAAACAGGATCTAAGGAGGTGACTTGTGCATCATTACCCCTATTTTGCAGAGATAAGATTTGCCTCATTCAAATTTGAAACTCCAAACCATAATAGAAGATTATAATCAACCTAACCATTGTGCTACCCATCCTCTAGAAAATTATAATTAAAACTAATTAATTAATTTTTTTTTTCTAACTCAGAGCTACACCCCTAAATCTTGCTTGCTGCCTAATTGTCCTCTCTAATCTTGCCATTGAGCTAGCGTGGACTTGCTCAAACCAATCTTAAAGGCTTCAATTTCACAATACCCTCTATCAACAATATCAATGCTTAAGGGAACTTAGCGATGAGATTGGGAATGCTATGGTCACTCAAACTTATCAGGACAACTAAAATCACTATTCACCTAAAATATTTCAAACGAATAAAAAAAGATGGTCCATCCAAGCAAGCATGTTGGGATTGCATCTAGCACAGGCATACATGCATGACTTGCAACCAACTGAGAATTTTATGCATGATCATAAACAACAAGTTTTTATCCCACTACGTGGGATCGGCTACATGAATCTTTTTTCTCCATTGTATCCTATTAAGAGTCAAACTCTCGTTTAAATCTAATAAAAATTTTCATTTCTAATATTTTATAACAAAGTCTTTCTAGGTCAACCTCCACCTTTTTTAGCATAAGTCAAATCTAATACATCTACGCTCCTAACCAAGTCATCGAAAGGCCGTCATTTTATGTGACCAAACCATCTAACGTGACTCACTCTAAATTTATCTACCACTAAAATTACTCCAACATTTTCATGTATATGCACAATTCATATCCTGACTCTAAGAGTAAAATCACTAATCCACCTGAGCATCCTCATCTCTCTACAAATTAACTTAATATTATTTTGTCTCTTAATCTAAGAATTTTATGCATGATCATAAGAAAATATACATTAACTTGAACCTTTTAGTGTCACTCAAACATCATTACCTAGTTATATAAACTAGGTACTACGTATTTTGAAATACTTAGATTGGGTGCAATCCTTATAAATTAGACAAAAAAAGGATAGCATTTTTTTAAGTGAAATTTTTTTGGGGGGTTTCTTGACACCACTAGATTTCAACCGAGTCATCCCTTGCAAAGATCTCACAAGGGATCTTATGATTCAAATTCCGCCAAGATTGATGTTAACAAGCTTGCACATTTTCATTAGCTTTAGGTCTATCATTAGAGAGGGCATTGTGAGGTTGATGAGATGACAATGGAAAGAGATAAGAGGAAAGATGATTAAAAAGGTAATTAATTGATAGTATAAATGGTTAATTTTCATTGTTCTTATGTGCAAGCAAATGAAAACAAAAGGGACTAGACTACTGAGTATTAAAAAAAAAAAAAACTTATCCTTTCTCATGCAAATGAAATAATGAAAGGTGTTTACAAACTAGATAAAATAAGAATTCTTCAATTGGATCTAGTATCAACTGAACTCTAAGTTTCCATATAATGTTAAAAGACAAACTTGCGATATTAGGACATAAGCACCAAATTCATCTGATGCAGCAGAAAAAGATTATTTCAGAAGATTCTACAATTTTTCAATATTTTAGAATTTTATTTGAGTTTTATTTAATTTGATAATTAGGATTATCTTTGTTTTAAATTATATAATAGGCGTTTCAAGAGTTATCTAGGTTTATATTAAATCAAAATTAATATAAGTTATCTAGAAACCCTATTTCTATAAATAGGGATGGAATGGTTGTTACTTGGATTATTGAATTATGAATTGAATTAATTTTCGCTTGATTTTCTATCTCTTTAAATTTGGTTGCTCCTCTTCGCTCTCGTCCTGGTCACTCTTTCGCCCTCTCTATATCCTTGTGATATTTTCCTCTCCTCCCAAGCTGCTACGTTATAATGCTTGTTATATTACCCAACATGCAATAGATATGTTATAGTGATCAAGCCCTTATCCCTTTTCTTCTCTTAAGGTTTCTTCTTTCTTTAATTTCCACATATCTAAGGAGAAATCCATCAACAAATCAAAGATATTCAAAATATCAAAGAAGAATATAAACAACAACAAAAAAATCATCATCAAATTCATATCAAATCAACATTTCTTCTACACTCAAACATCTAGATTCGAAAAGAACAAGAGAAAGATTGAGAGATGGTTCCATAAAAGAAATTTGTTTAAGATTAAATAAATATATAGGGAGGAGAACAAGTGATCGGCTTATTTACCCTCTCCTTCATCTAATTTTGTGTTGGAAGGAGCATGTAGAACACAACTTTACATAATAAAAGTAAGGTAATAATCATATTTCTAACATGGATTTACTGCATATAAGAAAGATAGAAACTAAAAAGAAGACAACATAGTATATATAAGACTAAATATCAAATCATAATTGCATGGTATGAACCCTTACCAAGCACCCTCGCTCATCAAAGATGCACGTGGATACAACAAAGATGGGAGTTGCAGGTCCAAATAGATAGATAAAATATTTACAACTTCACCATAAAAAAAGTATCAATATTCTTTACATAACTAAAATTGTATAAACTATATCAAAGAAAAGGAAATGCACACTCCTGTACAATATCTTGTGTTAAATGCTTAAGTTCTTAACAAAGTCTTGTGGCCAAATTGCAAATTGATAACACAATTCCAAAAAAAACCAAGCAAATCAAAAAATTTAACTCCAAGAAGTGAGAAATTTTTTAGTTTCTCTTGTGCACAAGACACCTATGATGATAAACGATTTTACATTTCTTTCTCAATCTATTGTCTCTAACTAGAGGTGCACTACTTGGAATCCATCAAAACCAGCCGTCCACCTCACTGAGAGAAGAGTTAAATTTAGTAAAAATTTCCTTAGTGGTTTAAAACGTCCATGCCATGCATTGCCCTCCTACCTACTCAACAATAATTCAACAACTTGATCCTAAATAGAAACCTAGTTTAAACAGTAACTTAAGGTTCAATTACTCAAAACTCCTACATGCTAAATACCACTCTACCTAATGGTCTCAAGAACAACAAAAGCTTTCAGATACACAAGCGCTGGAAAATTTTAAACAAATGTTAAATCAATACTAGACGCAAGAATCTCGTTTTGCACCTGGACTCTTCAGTATTAATCCAACTCCAATACCTCCGGTCATCTATTCCCGTTATAGTCATCGCCTTCGCAGAGACGGAAACACAGACTCCACCGGTAAGCCGATTGAGCCACATCGCCTGCAAAACCCTCGTCGGTCGTCAACAACAGAAAATCTAAAAGCAACCTCAACAAGAATTTCAAATAAAAAAAAAAAAAACTAAAAAGGGTTAGACTGTCGGTGACACCTTGCCGTCGTCAAAGAAAACAGAACGAGAGAGGATTGCGAAGATATCCTTCTTCTTGGAAATGTTCTGGTAACTCTCGGGGGGCAGAAACTCGAGGATGGAAGGGTAATTTCCGGGCAGTTTCGACTCCCAGACAGAATCAGAGGAGGCTGCGCCGCGAAAGGCTCGGTTGAGGCGAGCAAGATTGCAGATCTCCGGCGGCGTGAGGTGCATGAATACGCACGCCACGCAGCTCTCCGGTATGTCTCCGAGCCCTCGACCTCCGTCGCCAGCATTGTTGCTCTCAGTCAGGCTGGAGAGAGAAGCCCCCATCACCTCTCCTCTCCGCTTCCCTCGAACCTCTTCGCTAGGGCTTTCCGCTTACTCTTTCTCTGCAGCCTCTTCTGGTCTCTATCAATCGACCTCATTGGAAATCCAAGTCTTCCTTTTATAGCCCCTTCGTTCTCCGACGAGTGGCTTCGGCGGTCGAGGGAAGCTCCGGGCTTGTGATCTCCGCCCTGATTGTGTCGCGATTTCGGCCTAAAGAGGTCACAAACAGCTTCAGAACTCGAATAATAACGTGACAAGCAATACTTTTTTTTTTTTCAATGATGCTCGGCAAAGTTCAGCCTAATGAATTATGAAGCCAATCGAAGCTTTTTCCTCATATTGACCATACCCATCCACTTGGATATTCAACAATGGGGTTAAATTGATTTACATGACTAATCATCTTATGTCATATATTACCGTATTACTTACAATGTAGTGCGCAGAGGCTTCAAGATCATCAATCTGTAGTGGACTACATTCAAAAAGCGTGATAAATTCACAGTTATGAATGGGTACGACGTTTCAAAAGTTACTATTAGTGTGCGTGGGTGGGTGAAGCCCGCCCGCTTAGAGCATGAGTATCCAATGGATACCAAACTAGAACCTCATGTAGGATTTTGATATTGACACTTGACTTGAAAAAAAAAAGGTTATTATTGACATTTTAAACAGTTGAATTCAAATTTTTAGCCTTTTTTTATTTTTTATGACAAAAAGTTGAGGGTTAATATAAAAAAGAAATTATAAGTAGTGACTATTGCAATAATAACCTCAAAATTAATATGTAAATAAATAATAATAATTTGTAAATAATAGATTGAGCCCATCATACTTCTATGGTAAGATTTCTAATATAAAAAGGGATTTACATGCACACCACTTTATTTTATGTTATTTACATATATAATACTTAAAATTTTAACATTTCATATCTGACACACATATACAACTTTAATATCAAATATGTCACTCATATATTTCATCCCTACCACTCATACTACCATATAAACTTCAATATTTTACTCCTTGCATGCATATTTGTCCTATGGGTGATATGTATAGATTATTAAAGTTTTAGGAGTTAGATATTTAAATAAAATGAAATAAAATGGTATGTATGTAAATCCTTATATGTATGTAAATCCTCCTATAAAAAAAATGTGATCATCCAACTGCACAAGGAACAAAATATCAAATAAAGACTTAGGTTTCATTTGGGATGACTTCCTTACTGCTTCTTAAAGCAGCTTTTGAGTACAAAAGTTTTAAATTTTGTACTCCAAACGAAATCTTAGTGTCACTGAAGAAATTTTATGAGTATGGACATTCATGTAAATTTAAAATGTCAAAATATTTAAGCATTCAAACTTTAAACTTCCATGTTTGATCATGGGATCATCTAAAATTTATTTTTATTTAATATTAGTTTAGAGGAATTGAGATGAGTTGATGAGACAAACCTTATGATGCTAGAAATTTTTTTTTTTTTAATCTAAGTTCAATTAGATCTAAATAAAAGTCTAAAATGATAATTGAAATTTTCTTCGGATTGTATGGAAAATCAAATGATATATGAATATTGTTTATTTAAAATTGAAATGAACAAATTGATGAGACGAATCAAATAATTCTAAGGTCGTTTAGTTCCAATATTATTATGGTATTAAGCGATCTAAGAAAATATTTTATAATTAAAACATGTCAAAATGAGGTCACAAAAAGAGTTCCATGGAAAATAATATAAAGCTAGGCCCAACGTAACATTCAATGTTTGTTATCAGCGCCAACTTCAATGCTATTCATTGCCACCACTCCAAAGTACCTTGTCCCCCCCCCCCCCCCCATCCATTTTTTAGTCTTTATTATAAGGGTAATTTATTCATCTTCATCCATTTTTTAGTCTTTATTATAAGGGTTTTAGGTAATTGCCCCCCCCCCCCCCTAAAAAATTTAAAATACTACGGTCTTTAGGTAATTGCCCCCAACAAATAGTAAAGAGAATTCATCATTGAATTCCAAAAATATCCTTCAAACCAAAATTTGTTCCGGGGGTGCTGCCTCCGGAAACCCCCGCAGGGGCGTTGCCCCCTTGGACCCCCGACATATATATCTTATAAGTTTGCCCCCCCCCCCCCCCCCCCCCCCCCCCCCCCCCCCCTGAAAATTAAGGCTGGTTCCGCCCCTGCCAACAAGGCTCATGCCCGTCGTAAATACCAACACTAGCACCCATCATAATCAAGAAAATCAAAATTAATCGTCAAATTACCAACTCCAAGGTTAATATTCAATTTCAGGAATATAGCAAATATCGATCTTTGCCGTCAAGATTAATGCACACCTTCTTATTATGAGAAAATATATCATTTATAATATATGTCACACATTAGTAGAATCATTGCAACTAACTCATGAAAGGTGGTTTTTCCCCTTCCCATATAAATTTTTTATATCTTTATTGGGTTATCATTAACTAAGCTTATCTATGTTCATTTATTTCATATAGTACTAGGATGGTAACGTCTCTCTACTATGATAAATATTTTAGCATACAATAAAACCAACTACAAAATAAAAAACCAATAAAAACTACTAAATCTAGAAGTTGTCCTATAGAGAAATACTTATAGAGGGGACCATCCCGTTATCTATTTGTAATATGAAATAAAAATTCAATAACAAAATGCAGTATCATAACAAAACGCAAAATCAAAGCATGCCACATATAGAGTTTTAAATTCAGGGGTCAATTTGGGATGTCTACCGTTTTTTTTTTTTGGAAAAGTAATTGTAAAGCTGTTATGAGAAAAATAACTTTTTGAAAACTGTTATAAAAAGCTACTTCCTAGCATATAAGGCTCCATTTGGGGGCGAATTATTGCGTCCGGTCACCTGACCCCCGAACAACCAATCCGGATGCGCCAACTCATCCAAATACATCGGGTTCCGATGTATTTTGGTGATGTGGCACATCTGAATTGATGTCCGGATGAATCCGGAAACCGAGCGCAATAATTTGCCCCATTTGGGATGACTTTTTTGTTGCTGCTCTAATACAAAAATTAAAATTTTTCTACTAAAAATTGTTTTAAGAAGCATTAAGAAAGTCAGCTCAAACGAAGCCTAAATTTCTTGAAAATAGAAAAGAAATAGTAGCCAAACATAAAATATGGTTACGATTTAGAGAGCATAGTAAGAAAATTATTTCAAATAAATCCTAAATATTTTAATTTAGGAGAACAAACTACACTCTTTGATGAATGATCCCAAATTCTAGCTAAAGTCGTGCATTCTAAATTAGAGAAGATCACAATAACAATTTATACACTCAAAAGTCTTCCCCAACAAAATAATGCCTATGCATTTTACAGAGCTAGAATTATAAGGGATGGTGCTTATAAACAAGTAATAGAGTAATATATATATATATAATAAGTACTATAGATTCTTATTATAAATATTAGGCACATATTCTAATATTTATATTGATATATCATCAAAAAATTATCTTGATATGATACGAATCTCGTGGCAAAATCAGGTTGGAAGCTTCAAAAATTAAATCTAGGACCATCTGAACTCCGATTTCAATGAATTTATAGTCAAACTGAGCGTCTCAAAAATACAAACCCAACGACACCAAATTCAACTCGATCAATGCCCAAATGGGTCCAAATCAAAGATACGAAGCACATTCGGAAGGTTCAATCCTAAATTTGGATTATCAAACAGTTTCCAAATATGACATTCTTATAATCGAATCAAGCGGCTTGACAAGACGAATCCAACGAGCCCAATAGCGCTGAATTTTGATATCATTAAGACCTTCAAATGTCTGACGGACGATCCACAATCAAGGGCTTCAATATCGGCCGTCCATCCAAACCACTCCACATTTGCCCTTGATCATCCTCCTATTTACGGGTCACACAACTCTCATAAAACTATAAATAGCATCAATTTTATAAGAATCAAATGCGGACTGAGGGGCAACTTTAGCTCCAACCGTGGTAAAAAAAAATCCTTTAATGCTTTCAATATCAAGATGATATTTAAGGAAAATCCCAATAATATAAAGAATACTTCCAATCAATTGTAAGTTTTATACAGTTCATATATGGACTTCTACTCCTCCGGCAAGATTTTAATCTTGACATCAAAAAGGAAGTAACAGTCTAAAGATAGATCATTCTTTACCTTTGATTCAGGATACACGTGGCATTCGCTCCCTCCAAATCAAGGCAAAATTGATCCTAATGGGATTCAATTCGACCTCTTCCACACAGGTTAATGTCATCGAGCAGGGCTCTGACATACAATCTCGAATAGATCATACATCCTTGGGGGATTCTCTCGACCTATTCCACATAGGTTAACGTCATCGAGCAGGGCTCTGACATACAACATCGGATAGGTCCTACATCCTTGATGGATTCTCTCAACCTCTTTCACATAGGTTAACATTATCGAGTAAAGGCTCTAACATACAACCTCAAATAGGTCATACATCATTGGTGGATTCTCTCAACCTCTTTCACATAGGTTAACGTCATTGAGCATACTTCTGACATACAATCTAGGATAGGTCATATATCATTGGTGGATTCTATCGATATCTTCCACATAGGTTAACGTCATCGAGCAAAGGCTCTGACATACAACCTCGGATAGGTCATACATCCTTGGTGGATTCTCTCGACCTCTTCCACATAGGTTAATGTGAACGAGTATGGCTCTGACATACAACATCATATAGGTCTTACATCCTTGATGGATTCTATCAACCTCCTCTATATAAGTTAACATCATCGAGCAAAGGCTTTGACATACAACCGTGGATAGGTCATACATCCTTAGTGGATTCTCTCGATCTCTTACATACATATTAACGTTATCAAGCATGAATCTGACATATAATCTCGGATAGGTCATACATCAATAGTGGATTCTTTCAACCTCTTTCGCATATGTTAAATTCATTGAGCAATGCTCTAGCATACAATCTCGAATAGTTCATACATTCTTGGTGGATTCTCTCGACCTCTTCCACATAGGTTAGCATCATCAAGCAATGCTCTGACAAACAATCTCAGATAGGATATAAATTTTTGGTGGATTCTTTTGACCTCTTCCATATTTGTTAAAGTTATTGAGCAACACTCTGACATACAACTTCGGATAGGTCATACATCATTAGTGGATAATCTCAACCTCTTCCATATAGGTTAATGTCATATTGCAATGCTCTGACATACAACCTCGGATAGGTCATACAACCTTGGTGGATTCTCTCGACCTCTTTCACATAGGTTAACGTCATCGAGCAACGCTCTGACATACAATCTCGGATAGGTCATACATCCTTAGTGGATTCTATCAACCTATTTCACATAGGTTAACGTCATCGAGTAGTGCTCTAACATACAATCTCAGATAGGTCATACATCCTTGATGGATTCTTTTGACCTCTTCCATATAGGATAATGTTATTGAGCAACGATCTAACATACAACCTTGAATAGGTCATACATCTTTGATGGATTCTCTCGACATATTTCATATAGGTTAACATCATCGAGCAGTGCTCTAACATACAATCTCGGATAGGCCATACATCCTTGGTGGATTCTCTTGACCTCTTCCACATAGGTTAATGTCATCGAGTAGGGCTCTGACATACAACCACGAATAGGTCATACATCCTTTGTAGCTTTTAGGACTTCTTTTCTACTGCGCGCTGAAACATCTCCTACAACTTCTTCTTCAAAAAAAGGTTATAACCTTATCATCATCAAGCCTCCACTCAATCGACACTATAAATGTGTCGCTAGACTACTAATATGGCACACTACTTCGACCCCTTCCATCAGGGATGTCTGATGTCCGCACACTTAAGTATGGATGCATATGGCCTTAGTAAAATGCCACCATAACCCACTATCATTGGCCCTTTGTCTGATGTCTGTCGGCGGTCCTTTACTTTATATCAGCTATCATCAGCTTCTCGCCCAACTACTAATAGTATCACATCCTCCAACTCTCTTCTTCAGCTCCCCACTTAACCATTGACTGCCAACGAACTTCTACTTGATCATCTATTGTCGATAAACTTCTGCTCAAAATTCTCTTCTCGTCACTAGACTTTTGCCTGCTGTGAGACTTTCATCAAAATTCTAGCCGATGCTAAGCTTCCTCATATTGTTAGATTTCTACTCATTGCTAGACTTGTCTAAATTCTACTCGATGTTGAACTTCCCCCTGCCACTAGACTTATGCATGTCATGGGACTTTCGTTAAAATTCTACTCAACGCTGAGCTTCTTCCCATCGTTGGAGTTCTACCTATCGCGGGACTTTCATCAAAATTCTACCCTATGGGACTTTCATCGGACTTCGAACAGTATGCTGACAATCATCAGTTTTCCCTCGACCGTAAGATCTCTCAAAGAAGGAGGGGGATCCTACTCAGTGAGGGGTCCTAAACATGAAAAGGAATAGGGGAATGTCTCAATGTGAGGGAGAAAAGAAAAAAAAAGAGGGAAAATTTTCCTTCTACACAAAATAAGGGCACTAAAGCTTGATAGGAGAATGTCGACTATCTACAATAGTAGAATGCTTCCAATTTAAAAAGAAGAATGCATGAGAAGAATGAGGAAAAAATCTCCTTCTACACAAGAGAGGGGCACTGAAGCTTAATAGAAGAATGTCGCATATCTACAACAGTGGAATGTCTCAAATTTAAAAAGAAGACCAGAGGAGAAGAAAAGGAACGACTACAAAAATTCTAACTTCTACACATGAGAGGGGTACTAATTTCGCATAGGGAAAGTCACCTATGAAAAAATAGTGAGAAACCTCAACCGTAAGAAAGTTATAAAAAGAAGAAATGAACAGAAATGCTACAAAAATTATAACTTTTATACAAGGAGAAGGGTACTGCTTTTGCGTAGGGAAAGTCACATAAAAAAAATAGTGGAAAGCCTTAAGTGTAAGAAAGTCATAGGGAGAAGAAAGAAGAATGAACAGTTTTCCCCCTGACCCGGGGGGTATTTATAGTATTTTTTGGGGAAAGGATAAGCTTTTAGAATATTCCTATTTTTTTAAATTTTATGGAATTTTTTAATTTTTTTTGAATTAAAAAAAATAACTGCCGCGCGCCCTTTTCCCGTGGATGCGGGGGCTGCTTCGCCGACGATAGTGCTGGCCAGCCGGTTCCGCCTCCTAAGCACGTCCGGGCTCCAATTTTTGGCACGGACAGTCAAAATCTGACATTTTTAGGTCACCAGACATGTTTTTTGACGTTATGTACTCAGTTTTGATAGTTTTGGAACTCAATGGGGCCTCTATGATTGAGTTTAAGCAAGTTTGTGTTTTATGAAATGCAATTTGTTGCTATTCGATCAATTTGAAGTGTTGCAACATATATTTTTAGACACTATATACCTCGATGTCCGAAAATAGGGCGGCAAATGATATATCATCAAAAAAGTATCATGTTCTAGTACGAATCTTGAGGCAAAATTAGGTCGAAAGCTTAAAAAATTAAATCTGGAGGCTCGCCAAACACCTTCGAGTACACCTACAAGATGGAATTCAGGGTTCAAATTACAAGAAACCGCCTAGCAGATTAATTGGCATTCTATAAATTACTACTGATTGAATCACGCCCCTCAGCATAATCTCTGCAAGTTGTTTTGACTATGACTTCATTGTTAGGATTTTCCACATTAAAGATATGGCCATTTGCTCGTCAACAAGCTTCAAAGGTCGACGTTGAAGATTATTGCTAAAACATGCCAAAACTCTCGGCACACCCTCACCGGGACCATCAACTCCATGAATAAAGTTCATTCTTGGCCCGATCCAGCTCAAAGGTCTTACAATTATAAAGTCGAGACCAATATCTGCACCCTCAGCTAGTTCATAAATTTCCATCAAACTGTTGCTGGCGAGAATATATGCGGCGGTGGAGTAAAAGAATAAAATGTCTTAGAAATATATGTTGATATGTCACCAAAAATTATCTTGATCGGGCACAAATTTTGATGCAAAATTGAGTTGAAAGCTTTCAAAATTAGATATGGGACCATCGAACTCCAATATCAACAAACTTATAATTGAACTAAACGTCTAAACAAGACGAGCCCAATGACAGCAAATTTGACTCAATCCGAGCCCAAATGGGTCCAAATCAAGAGTCCGAAGCATTGTGGGAGGTTTCAAGCCACAATTTGGATTACTAAACGGTTTCCAAACATGACGTGCTTATAGTCAAATCAAGCGGCTCGACGAGACAAATCCAACGAGCCCAAGATCACTAAATTCTGAAATCATCAAGGCATCCAATTGATCAATAAACAGTCCATGATCAAGGGGATCGATATTAGCCGTCCATTCAAATCACTCCCATTTTGACCTTGATACTCCATATATTTACAAGTCATGCCACTCTCAAAAACTTATAAATAGCCCCCACTCTTCTCATGAGAGGGGAGGAGAAAGAAGAAAAGGAAGAGAGGAGTTTGAGAGCTCTCTTGCTCCTAACCACCGCCGGAACTCTTGCCAACCACCGCCAGGGTTCCTCCCGACCACCATCGAAGTTCATGCTGACCACCGATGGAGTTTTTCCCGACCACCGTCGGAGTTCATGTCGACCACCGCCGGAGTTATTCCCGACCCCTGCCGCAGTTCTTCCCGACCACACCGGAGTTCTTTCTAGGCACCGACGAACATCTGCCAATCCGTCGAACACCGTAGTACTTCTGCCAATCTGCTAACTACAGTCCTCCTAACCACCGTCATCTGACTACGGTCATCCCGACCTCCGTCACATGATGACTACAATCTTTCGGATCTTCATCGTCCGCATACAAGGATCCTTCTAACCTCCATCGCCTACTAACAATGGTCTTTCCGACCCTAGTCACCCGCCGACTACGGTCCTCCCGACCTTTATCACATACTGACTATGGACCTTTCGACTTCCATCATTTATTGACTATGGTCTTTCGGACCTCCGCCACCTGCCGACTACACTCCCCGCCGACTACGGTCCTCCCGACCTTCATCGCCCGTCGATTATGGTCCTTCTGACATATGTCGCTCACCGACTACGATCCTTCCAACCTCTATCGTCATACAACGATCTTTCCGACTTCTATCGTCCGCCAACTACGGTCCTTCCGACCACCGTCATCCGATTACGATCCTTTCTACCTACGTCGCTCACCACTTGTGGTCCTGCCGCCCAAATGAACATATCAACATTAATTCTTCCATCTCCTACAATATAATGCATTCTAAAATGATGTATATTAGATACTTCAAACCAATACCTTCTCCTAAGGAAGGGCCTCATTTGTAATCAACTGTAAATACTAGTGGATTCATTCAAACTGGGCCAGGCCCCGTGGGTTTTCCCCTTTTTCAGGGGTTTCCACGTAAAAACTCTGGTGTCTCTTATGAACGCTACACCCTCTCTTTTTTTGCCTGTGTTCTGGATCTTCTTACAAAGCTATGACATTACATTTTATATTTTTCTACCGCCGCAAATATTCCATGACGCAACATATGTATATTTAACACTCCAATAAATAGTTGAGAGAAAGAAAAACACCATAAGTTTTTTATGTGGTCAACGAATGAGCGGAGGTCCATCGGGAAGAACTATGGTGGTGTCGATGAACAGGCTGAAGTTTGATGGTGGTCGATGAACGAGCGCAGGTCCAGCGGTGGTCTGGAATAACTCTGGTGGTGGTCGACGAATGAGCAAAAGTCTAGTGATGGTCAACAAATGAGCTGAGGTCTGACGGTGGTCGACGAACGAGCAGAGGTTTGGTGATGGTCGGGAAGAACTCCGGCGGTAGTTGGCAGCAAGTGAGCTCCAAAATTATTCCCTTCTTTTTCCTCTTCTTTCTCCTCTATCCTTGGTAGAAGTATGAGGTCTATTTATAATTTTTTGGGAGATGCATGACTTGTAAATATATGAATGATCAAAGTCAAGATGAGAGTGTTTTGAATGGATGACTGATATTGATCTCATTGATCGTGAACCATTTACTACTTATTTGAATGTCTGAATGATATTATAATTCTGTGATCTTGGGCTCGTTGGATTCATCTCGTCAAGCCGCTCGATTCGACTATAAGCATGTCACGTTTAAAATTCGTTTGGTAATCCAAACTATGTTTTGAAGCCTCCAAATATGCTTTGGACCGTTGATTTGGGCTCATTTGGACTCAGATTTGATTAATTTTGGTGTTAATGGGTTCATCTTTTTGAGACGTTCAATTCAACTATAAGTTTGTTGAAATTGGAGTTTGGGTGATCCTAGATTTAATTCAAGAAGATTTCAACTCAATTTTGCCTCGAAATTCATCCCCAATCAAAATAATTTTTTTGATGATATATCAAGTTCCCCATATTTTCAGATGTCGAAGCTATGAAAGTCTACAAATATGTATCACAACTTTTTGGGGAATTTTTGACGAGGATTGAAACTCTTGAATAATCCAATATTGGGCTTAGAGGTCCTAAAAAGCTTCAAAAGTATCAAAATTGAGTTCGGAACGTCGAAAAATTGATACATGAACCTAAAAATATCTAAATTGGCTCGTCCGAGCCAAAATGGGGTCTGGACAAGGTTCGGTGGCCAAACATGTTGGCCGGCCACCTCCTGCCTTCGATAGGCCGGTGCATACGCGCGCATGAAGGCTCGCCTTCTAGATTGAGGCGACTAGCCACCTCAGTTTTTTAAGGCTAATTGAACAAATGTAGCAAACTATTGCGGCTGTCGCCTCAAAATTAATTAATTTTAATTTAAATAATATTTTTAAATTATTTATTCTATATATATAACTATTTTTAAAATTCCACAAAAATTTAAAAAAAATTAAAAAATTTTCTGAAAAGACTTTTTGAATTCCCCTTGTATATATATATTAAATGAAAGTACTTATTTTTCTCTTAAAATTCCAAAAATTATATTAAATTTTAAAAAAAATAAAGAAATTTCTAGAGAAACTTTTTTATCTTCCCCTTCATACAACTATATTATCCCTTGCGGGCTTAGAGAAAAAAAATTGGTCTATAAATTTTCTCTCAAAATTTGAGAAATGGACCAACAAAAGAAAAAAAAGGTCAATATCATCGGAAAAGGCTCGATCCTCGGCTGAGTTCTCTAGTCTTCCTCTGAAGATCATCCTAAAGGAGTCGCAAGACCATCAATATTTGTTAAAGGCTCGGTTCTTCTGTGGGTAATCTGATTATGGATCTTTATAACAAACTTAGGATTTTGAAAGGAGATATCAAAAAGAAAGCATGAGCCAACTCTTCCATTATTCAATCTCATGTTGACGGGCTCCACAAAATTCATTATGACTGCCTTTGAAGCATCAATATGGACCCTCTTAGTGCCTCTTTAAATGCTACCCTCAAAGGTATCAACTCCAAAATTGATGATTTCACTAATTTGCATGTTTCTTGAGTTATGCAGAGAGCTAAAGCTAATTGGCTTACTCACTGCAAGGATGATTTGAAGGTCTTGTATGCAAAAATTCGCACTAGGAAGTGTAGCAATAAAGCGGCTATGAAGATTAATCACCAAAATACAATATAATAGAGAACAAAAAAGCGGCTCCAGATAAAAAAAAGGAGACAACTCAGATGAGCCAAAAATTAAGCTAAAGAACAGAGCTAACAATATGACAAACTAACTAAAACGAAGGAGAGGACCCTTATACAGACTCAGAATGGAAAATACAGAAATCGGATAGCAACAAAATTAGAGCAATGATAGCAGCCTGAAAGAGGAGATCCACCAACTCGCAAAAACCATAGCAACCATAAAAGCCAGGACTCAAGAAGTTTAAACCATACGAATCATAAGGTAAGAACATACCCCTGGTTTCCCGAAGACCATCCGAGGGGTAGCCTGTAAATGGGATCACATCATTGTCCATGGCAAAACATAAACATCCCAACAGGTCAAAAAAAGTCAGCATAAAAATCATGTAAAATATGAGGAACCTCAGCAAAAAGACCACAGTGGCACACACAAAAAAATGACAAAGCCTCACAAATGCTTTAATGCTAAAGAAGTGTTAGTAAAGTTTCTAAACCTTTCCACTTGCTAATTTTAGCAAACACAGCTTTCTTGATTTTGATAATGATTGTAGTCTGGCTATTCATTCAACCCCCGAAACTCCAATCATTCATTTCCCTCTAAATATGATAAATAGCCTAGAAGGTAATTAGAAAATGTAAGTTTTTAACAGTAGCCTCGATTTGCTCTTGATCATTGATTCAATCCAACATAAGGGGATTGTTGGTCTAAGAAGTAATGTACAGGTGCCTCGCAGAAGTTTGGATAGAATAGAGAAAGCATAATTGCATTCAAAAAACTTATGTGAAATGCTTTCATTTGAAGAGTGACACAGGTGACATATCAGATCAATTCGAATATTTCTTTTAAGCAGAGCATTAGCCATTTTAAGATCATTAACTAAAGCAAGCCAAGCATAAATAAAATATCTCAAAACGAAGTATTTGTGCCAAATCATAGCAGACGAAGGGCAAAGAGGCGCATCATTGTAGTAATCCGTGACATATTGGCCAAAAAAACCTTCAGTCGAATTCCCCTAGACTAAGCAAGAATAGGAGCTTTCAAATATGAGATTTGCATTTATAGTATTAGCAACGACTAAGGGTAGAGAAGAAAGCAGATTCCAGATGTTCTCTGAAATTAAATCCTTAACAAGTTCATTCGATTCATATGCTTGAAGAAGAATGTTACCCTTAGGGATTTAGGGTTGTTAACAAGGGTAGAACCACCACACCATTAATCCTAGTGCATAGAAATGGGAGAAGAAGGGGTTACTTTGAACTAGAAGGAGTTCCTAACCAAGACAAAAATATTGCATATGAATTTTTAGGAGGTAGCATATGACGAGGCAGGTCACCAAGGGGAGGTGTATCTATGGATTAGCCACGTATATAAAGTGGATACCTGGTTGTACATTCTACTAATCACAGAGCAATTAAAGCATATTTAAGGAAAGCCCAATCCACCAGAAGATGGAGTGAAAGTGTGCTCTGCGTAGATACTCTAGACTTAACAAAGCCTGCTTGGTTTTCTCTGACGATCAAATTTAACATTCCTTCGATTGCAGTTTAGAACATCAAGGGTTTCAATAACCCTGATAAGGTGGTTTGCTGTAGGTGCATGATTGTTTCGCTCAAACTGTACATGTTTTGCATTATGGAGAACATGATTCATACATCCTCCATTCAGGACCCCTTTTTTAATATTTCCCATCATGTTTTTGCTATTGACAAAATTTGCAACAATTTTGAGCTCTCTTAGTCAGACCGCATTTGGATTAAGTGGAAGTCCTAATAAAGTGTGATTCTCTCCTACCTTAATCTCTGCTCAACTCATTTCTCGTACATTTATATATGGGAACCTGACCCCCTTTCATCTTTAAGTTATTTATGCTTCTAATAGTGCCTCTGACAGAGTGGAGTTATGTGATCTTATTAGACAGTTTATGCCGTCTCATTACACTCCATTAATTCTTATAGGAGATTTCAATGGATGTAGACTTGCTTCTGAAAGCTAGTGGTGCTATTCTTCCTCAAAATAACCTCATGAAACTTAACTCTCTTGATTTTGACACTAGATTGATGGACCTGCAATCAATTGAAAGTCACTACACTTGATATAATCAATGCCCTTACAATCATATTCACATTAAGCTGGACAAAGCTCTTGTGAACGATGATTGGATGAATGCTTTACCTAATTCTTTTTGTTCTTTACAAAGCCCATCCTGCTCATATCATTACCCCATCATTCTTCACTCTAGCAATCCTCAAAACTCAAACACGGATTCCTATTAAAAAACTAATGGATCAAACTGGATAGGTATTGGGAAATGGCTCTTGAGGTCTTTTCTGACCCTTCTGTGGGTAATCCGATTCTCAATCTTTATAACAAACCTGGATTTTAGAAGGAGATATCAAAAAGAAAGCATGGGCCAACTCTTCTATTATTCGATCTCATGTTGACGGGCTCCACAAAATTCAATCTGACTGCCTTGGAAGCATCAAATTTAAAAGGTTGTATTCGTTTGGGCTTCCTCCTCTGCTCCTGGCCTGGATGATGAAATTAAAATAAGCATGTTAATTTCTTCTCTAACTTCAGGCCAATTGCTTTATGTAACATTATCTACAAAATCATTGAAAGTTTTTATCGACCGTGTGGCCAATGGTCCTTTTGAACCTGTTCCATGTTAAAAAATAATTGCACGTGTACCATCCTCTAACTTTAATAATATCTAATAATAGAAATATGTGATTTCTACATCTAACAAATCTATATGGCTTGGCATAATGGATACACTCACTATTAATAGAACTCTATCATATATTTCAGAAGTTGAGATATTATAAGCTTTTTTTCTCTTTTAAAAAAAACAAGTCAAACAGCAGATTTTTAATAACTATCATAATCTAATAGAAAAACTAAAAAAAAAAAAAAAAGTAAAATTAACTTGACAAAAACAAAATTCTGTTAGCTTTGCAAATAACAAATTTGCAGCAATGCCAAGACAAGGACAAACCTGTAAGTAAATGTTTTTGTTTTTGGAAAGTAAGCAATGCCAATAATACTAATGACAACCATTTATCATCAATAAAGTAAACCATTCCAGCCACAGAAATGAATATATCCAACACTTAGGCATTCGAACACAAAGGTAAAAGCAAAATGTAAACGAATGAAAATTGCTTCGAAAAACATCTTCTAACTGGTTGCAGTAGGTTTTGCCATCATCCTCTTGATGGCTTCTGCATATGTCTTACGCTGGTAAGTTAATGTAGAATAAAGCAGGTCATGCAGAGATGTCTTCGGATTCCAACCTACAAAACATTGATCAATTCAGAATTTTATCTCGACCAAGGAAGATTTGTATTCCAAGGAAGATTTGTATGGTAAATTTCAAGAAAAGTTATATAAAAGCAATTACCCAGTTGTCTATTGATTATAGTCATGTCTGGAATCCTTCTATCGCTGTCATCATATCCTTCACCGTAAAACTCTTCTGAACTAATATCAATTGTTGGAACCTCAAGTGGAGGCTCGCCAGATACCTTAGAGTACACCTGCAAGATGGAATTCAAGGATCAAATCACAGGAAACTGCCTAGCAGATTAATTGGAATTTGGTAGTCTACATTAGGGGAACCCGGAACTGAGCCGGGTTCAAACGGGTCGACCCTAACCCGACCCAGGTATGAAAATGGGTCGGAAATTCGGACACGGACCGAACCGGTCAGGTTGCTAGGTTGACCCGACCCGACCCGACCCGACCCAATTCCGCTTCTGGCGGCGGCAGGATGATGGAACGGCGGGCGGCAAGCGGGCGGCAAGCGGGCGTGGGCACGTGCGCGGGCAGCCTCGGGCACGCGGGCGGCCACTGACAGGTGCGGGCAGCCTCGACGGGCGTGCGGGCAGGTGCGCGGGCAGCCAGGGCAGGTGTGGGAAGATTCAGGCAATGCGGGCAGCTCATTTCAAACGAGCTTTCGGGTTGACCAGACAACCTGTTGGGTCAACCGAACCCGACCCGTTTTGAAATTGGGTCAGGTTCAACCCAAAATTTCCGGGTCGGATTCGAGTTGGATTTTCGTGTCATGTCAAATATTGACACTCCTAAATTACATATTACTCTTGTTTGAATCACGCACCTCAGTCATAATCTCTGCAAGTTGCTTGACTGTGACTTCATTGTTAGGATTTCCCACGTTAAAGATATGGCCATTTGCTCGATCAGGATTTTCCTGCAAGGAAAGATGTTAATAGCTCACTGTGTTACCACAGGTGTTAGTTAGTACAAGTAGAAGGGGGTCCCAGTTAAAATGCAGGCATACAATCATTAAAAGAACAGCTTCAATGGCATCTTTGATGTACACAAAGGTTCGCAGAGATTGCCCGCCATCAACAAGCTTCAAAGGTTCGCGACGCAGAAGATTATTGCTAAAACATGCCAGAACTCTCGGCACACCCTCACTGGGACCATCAACTCCAGGAATAAAGTCCATTCTTGGTCCGATCCAGTTGAAAGGTCTTACAATGGTAAACTCGAGACCATTCTCTGCACCCTCGGCTGCAATAAGTTCAAAATGGAAACAAAAATACGAGGTCAGCATAAGTGAATGTTCTTTATTCAGTTCATAGTTGTTAAGAGAATATAGCCGTACCATATATTAATCTTTCGGTGAGTTGTTTGGCACATGCATAGGACCACCTCTGTTTCTCAATGGGACCCAAAATGCAAGGTGACAAATCCTCTTTTAGGACATAAAATTCTGGTTCCTATTTCAACATGGCAAGAAATGAATCAGGAATACTGTTAAGAAAATTTAAGAAGCTCAACATTGGACAGAAAATTAATTGTTTGACATATAGAATATTAACACAAGGGGCAGCCCAAAAATCTAGCTCTACTATCTTATCTCCTCATCCTTTTAATATATTCTTATTTCCACAACTCAATTTGGCTATCAATTATTTTTTCACTGAACAGATAGATGTTCGATCCATATCACATAGGTAGGGTAATCACAATAAATAAACTTTACCATTAGATTTCCATGATTCTCTTATATACAAAATATTCCTAAGATACTTCTCCATTTTAATTGTCCAAACCTAAATATCCTCATCCACATCTCCATTTTTTTATACTTATTTCCATATACTTAAACATATATCATAGCTAGATATTATTTTGTCTTCTAATAATCTTCACTAATAATTATTAATATCATATCGACTGAAGGATAATCGTATAGTCTTACTATTTGTTTAATAATCCTATGCTCTTTCTCTTCCTAGATATTTTCTCCTCGTTGCTCTGATTTATCATTTACTTACCAAGCAAATCCTAAACTATGCTAGTTACTAGAAAAACATATACCAAGGAGCCTCATTAGGATATCATTTGTAGGCATCTCTATCACTAATACAAAATGATAAATACTAACTTTAATCCTTATTACAGTCCTTTCATAATTAGAACTCTACAGTCACTATTTCAATACCAATAAATGTTTTATATCTTTAATAATTTCAACATATCCTTGTCATAGGTCAAAAATATTATGGATCTATTTAGTAGCAAGTATTTAAAATCCCATGTATTTTAAGAAAATAGTGTAAAATTCATGTACACGTTTTAGGTATCTTGGATCTATAGTGATGGTGAAATAAATGGGGATATTATCAACATAATTCAAATTGGATGGTTAGAGTGGAGGAATGCATCAGGCTTGTTGTGTGATAGAAAAGTCCCCCTCAAACTTGAGGGAAAATTCTATAAGACGGAGGTGAGACCTGCAATGCTTTATGGTGCCGAATGTTGGCCATTAAAAGAGAAGCATAATATTAAGTTAAGTGTTGCAGCGATGAGGATGCTCAGGTAGATGAGTGACTTTACCCTTAGAGATAGGATACAAAATGAGCATATACGTGAAAATGTTGGAGTAGCTCTAGTGGAAGATAAGATTAGAGAGAGTCGCCTTAGATGGTTTGGTCACATGAATGGCGGCCTTCCGATGAACCAGTTAGGAAAGTAGATGTATTATATTTGACTTATGTTAAGAAAGGTAGAGGTAGACCTAAAAAGACTTTGTTAGAAAATATTAGAAATGATCTTTTTTTATTAGATTTAAACTAGAATTTGACTTTTAATGGGATACAATGGAGAAAAATGATTCATGTAGCCGACCCCACATAGTGGGACAAAGGCTTGATGTTGTTGGTATTGTTGCAGTGTAAAATTCATGTACTAATTATTACTTTATTAATGTTATCAAAAAATTGAGTGCTCGACAAAACTCATCCAAACTCATCCCTCCGAATGGCTGACAAGGAAAAAAATTAAGCAAAATCAATAACTAATGTTGGTCTGAAGCAAAATGAAAAAGGTTGGGGTAAGCATCAGATGGGAAATATTCATTAATTATTACCAAACAGTAAAATAAATCATAAGAATATTGCAATCCTAACAAGCTCTAAAACTAGGAGACAATCAACCATTTCCATAAGCCAAGCATAAAAAATGCTCAAATTTTTAAATCGATAGATAAAGCCATCATCATCATGGTTATTTGTCACAAACAGAGACCCACCAGGCCAAAATGCTTTTAAAATATCAGTGCGTAGTGGGAGTTGTCACTACCTAACTTAAAAGGAGCAAAATGCAATTAGTTTTCATAAAATACCCTCTGGAATCTAGTAAGAGCACTAATGAGCTGGGCATTAGACATTTTCTAAACCCTTAACTGCCCTCATATTTTCCAGCAACAATGATCTTCTTAGCCTAAATGTTTAAAATAAATAAGTGGATCTTAAAAGTTAACAAATATGCTATCTTAGATACCTAAAATTATAACTAAAAACCATCCTACTCCATCCAACTATATTAGTGTATGTGAACCAAAGAGGAATTAAAATTAAGCCAACAACACCAATGATTACACTCATTTTCAACCTAAAAACTTAAATCTATGGATGAGAGATCATCACTTACAATTTCTACACCAACATACTTTTCAACTAATTAAAATTGGACTAAAACTAATATACAATCACGTGCCTTAATAATATCTCCTTTATGTGAACGCTCTCTCCATCAATAATCACTTTCATTTAGATGAAGGATTTATCAAGTTTTATGCACCAAAATACCACTCAAATATGTAGATCTACTGTGTGAGTTAAACAGTCTTCAACCTTCCTCAAAAATGGTACAACAATAACAACAACATCAAGCTTTTATCTAACTATGTGGAGTCGGCTACATGAATCCTTTTTCTCCATTGTGCCCTATTAAAAGTTAAATTTTCATTTAAATCTAATACAGAAAGGTAATTTCTAATATTTGAGGGGGAATTTTCTATCACACAACAAGCGCGATGCATTCCTCCACTTCAACCATCCAATTTGAATTCTACAAATAATATCCTCATCTATTTCACCATATCACTCAGAAAAATAGACCCAAGATATCTAAAATGTGTATTCTTATTAATGACTTATCACAATCCCCCCCCCCCCCCCCCCACTAGAACTATTATTACTAAAATTACATTCCATATATTCAGTTTTAGATCTACTCAAACGAAAGTCTCACTCATGAAAAAATAAACCGCATGACTCATCAATCTCAAATAAACTATCAAATCTAATAACACTTACTGGAAAGTGTGAATCAATGGGGGGGTGGGCAAAGTTCAGACCAATGTTCAAATCAATTTATAATAAGAAAACTAAAATCTATGAATGAAGGCAAACCAGTTGATATTTATACGCTAACATATTTTTCAAAAATTGAATGTAAAACTAAACCCAATATTTCACATACATTTAACAATCTAAAATTAGCCAAAGTACTAGGAGTCTCTTAAAAAAATAGCCTCTTCAATCAAGCAATAAGCAACATGTAATTAGACATTTATTACACCGTTGAATGCTCTTTCTCAATTTTTCTAGAGGACTTTCTTTTCGCTTCATCAATAATACTGAAATTTTTGGTCACACGAAAGTCAGTATTCATCTCACCTAACTCTGCTTCTTACCTCCTTATTTTTAACTCTTTAGATAAATCAATCTAGCTGATAACAGAAGAACTCATCCTTTATAATTCACTGACTTATGACAGGACCACTATAGGGAATGAAATAAAATGAAATCCTAATAATTTAAGAGTTGATTCTGAATATGCAATAGTTGATTTTTCAATGCTTTAATTTTTATTTCCTTCAATTCCCTAGCATCCAAACAAAAACCTAATCCCGCAATGTCTAACTGATATATAACTTTTATACCATTACTACATGCATGGACGGGTGTTGAGACAAGCCAATTGAAGAAGACTTCAACCTGTAACCTGAAGAAAATTAAAAGGAACACTACCCTTCCCTCCACCGAAATATCATGGGAGTAAATTATTAATTTCTGGAAAATAATATTTTTTTTAACAATACTGCAATACAAGACAAATATAGAGTTAATTGGCTATAACATAGAGAATTACTTGCATATCATACAGTGTTATTACAAAACCTAACATGACTTAAGCTCAAGTAAGTGATGTGAAATATAATAGAAATTGCAGGAATTTAATGAAAAATTGTTAAGCTTGTTAATTTAAAATTAATGTTTCACAAGATTAGATTCTAGAATTTCTTAGTTGTAGTTGTGCTTTGGCATGCGGTTACAAGAAAGATTAACAGGAATTGCACCGTTTAACAAATAGAAATTGCATCTTGAGTTCCCCTCACTTTCACTCTTATGGTGGTTTTAACGGAAGAAAAATTTTAGCAAACTTAAAGATACCACCAAAAGACAGAAAAAGCCTGCAGTATTGCCCAAGGAAAAGTTAGCTGGAGGGGAAGAAGTCGGTGGATGTCCAATAACTCATCAATGACAGTCGTCAAAGTGAAAAGGATCCTGATGAGGACATCGTCAGCATTTTCGACGCCGGAGATCGACGGCCACGAGCATGACTTGTATTTTGTTATTTTATGTAGTAGCGTATTTATTTTGATATTTTTTTTTCCACTTTTGCCCTTATGGGCATTTAGTCGCTTATGTAGCCCGGAAGGGCATTTGTGTCATTTCTTATTTTCTCATTTTGGCCTATTTATATGAGGCCTCATGCATTGTAATTGGAGTTTTGGATGAAATAAAATTTGCCACTTGTGTTCTCTGTGTGAGTTCACCCTCCTCGATCTCTTAGTGAGTTCGTAGGGGAAAACTAGATCTCTTAGTGAGTTCAAGATGTTCTTGTTATACTACTTTCATTAGTTCTTTGATCGTTTCGTTAGCGTGGAGATTTGGATCCAAGCACTTGTGGAAGTTTGGAATTCCCGTTGGAATTTCCCCAATATTTTGTTTTTCTACTGTTTTCCCTTCCCTGTGTTCTGCCGCCGCCCCTTCCAGGCAGTCCAGCCGCCCACCGACCTGCCACTGTCCCGTCTCCAGTCGGCCAGCAGCCTTGTCGCCACCTCCCCCCTCGCCCTCCCAGGCCTCTGGCGAAATCCCCATAGCCGTCTCTTGGGCAACCGCCAGGTCTGCTCCACCGTCCAGGCTTGGCCGCACGTTCAGGTGGCTGGAGCCAAAGGCCTGGCCTGTCTCGCCACTTCCACCCACAGAGTTCCCAGTCACGTGAATTCCCAACCCCTGGATTCAGCCACTTTCTTAATTGGCACCTATTCAATTAGGAAGGATAATCAAAGATAATACAGCTACCTTCAAATTTTCAAATTCTTTCCATCTTGCCTGCATTCAAATTGGGGAGGTTACATAATCTATTTAAATTCAGAATTTAATTCAGATTTTAATTAGTTAATTACCTAGTGGTCCCCGCTTGTTTATTTCCCCAAACTCCTCACCTCTATTGGGCCGGCCACCTCCTTCTCCCTCTCCCCAATTAATTTTCTTAATTACTCTTTTAACTCTTTCCCTCCTAATTCTAATTTCAAACCTAAATTCTGAAATTAAATTCAGGAGATCTTCTATTTGGGAAACCTGAATACAATTCCAGATTTTGAGTTCTCTCCCATAGCTCCACCCGCCCAAGCATTCCACCTCCAAACCCGCGCCCGTCTTCCTCCTCCCCGTCCCTTCTTGGCTCACGGGTTGTCTCCTTGCTTCTCCCCTTTGGGTGTCGACATTCACTAGCGCCATGCATGGATGAACCCGAATTCCGAATACACCTTCAAGAAATTGCTCGCAAGAATTCCATACTCCGGCAACCTATCCAAGAACGACGATCCAAGGTTCCTTCTTCCTCGGAGCGACCTCGATTCTAAGGTGGAGACTCTTCTTCCGCTAAAGTCTAGATTAGTTGAGCATATGGGCTCCAAAGGTAAAAGTTCTCTTTATTAATTCGTGGATTCTTGTTTATTGTCGTAGCATACAATTATTCCTTGCATTTTCTTGAATTGATTGGTTAAACGAATGTCGCTCTTCGTTGCCTAAGCGAGTTAAGACTAAGAATTCTTGGGTTCACTCTTTTATTACAAATGATAATTTTAATTTGGCTTACTTTGTTCAAATTGCTCTCTAGAATTTCCTAAAGTAATTCCATCGCATGTACGTTTCACATCAGATCCGGTCAACGTAGTCGTCGTCGGTGTCGTCGATCTCCAAGTTGAGGTTGAAGAAGGGAGACCAGAGAATATCTACTGGTCCTTGAAGATCATACACGACTCCATGATCGTACTCGGGATCAGCCATTCATGGAGAAAGTAGGGCAAGTGGTTGTGTATCTTCTTCCTTGGGAGGGATGTGGAGCGAGGGAGAAGAGAGGTGATGGAGGGGAAAGGGGCATTGGGGAGTTTCGGCCAAGACTAGGAAAGGCCCGGTTAATTTCAGATTTCTGAACTTAAAAGTGGGTGATTGATTAGAGAGATTAATTGTAGGAAATACAAAGGGAAAGAGGTGAGGGAGGCGGCTAATTATCTCCTTAATTGGAGTCCTTAATGAGGAAGGAAATAATTGGGAGATGGAGAGCAGCCAAAGGGGAGGGAAGGTTTGTCCACATTCAATGAATGTGTATAAGTGTAATGAATGTTGAAATTGGAATTAATTCCAATTCAATTTCAGATTTGAGATGATTGGGGAAATTCCCAAAATAAGTTTGTTTTAATTTGGAAATTATTTGAAATTTAAATTCATTTGAATTTGAATTAAAGGATCCTTCGAATTAGAAAACTCTAAATTACGAAAGCATTAATGTGGACATTGGAAAATAGAAAGAAGGGAATTGGGGTTAGCATGGACGGCGGCGAGGGTTAGGCAGAGGTCAGAGGCTAGGGAGGGCTCGGTTTGGGTGAAGGGGCGGACGGGGGGGGGGGGATTAGCCGATGGGTTTGGGTGGAGGGTGGGATTTGGCCGGCATTTTGGGTGAAGATGGGGGAGGGACCGTCAGTTGGGAAGAAAAGGGGAGGAGGCCAGTGGTGGGGAAAGGGATGGGGAGGTAGACCATGAGCCCGGACTCTTCCAACGGCTGACGGGTATTGCCTTTGCCCTCACCTAAAGACTTTTCCTTTCTCTAGAGCTCTCAATACTCAAGGGAACTAAAAAGCTAAAAAATTTCATTAATCAATCATCATCACATACAATAGGGAGGGCCATCATATATAGGCCTCAAATAAAAGAAAAACACAAAGACTCAAATGCCCTTGGGGCTAAAACATAAAATAACCCCTCTTGGGATACAATAGTAAACCAGAACATAAATAAAAATAAAATACATAAATACATTATAAATAAAGACTCTGAATCGTAGTCGTCGATTTACGATTCCTCTAATGATAGACACCCCGAAATCTTCTACTGATGTCCTCATCAGTAAGAGGCTTATGTTAAGACTTTCATTGGAGGCTAGGTATGGTTTGCATTCGTTGGGGACTTAACAAGGACGAATGGAAATATGAACAAAATCTACTAAAGAAAATTCGAGCAATGATGATCATTTTACCCAAATTTCTAATTAATAACATATAGTTTGCACTTTGCACCTATAATGAATATTTAACAAAACTACATAAAATATTTATGTCGCATTCTGAATGAAAGTCTAATCAAGCTGTATTTATTGTATTGCTATTTTTAATTTTTTTTATTATTAGTCATAAATTTGACATCAATTGGTTGCTTCATGATTTCATCATATTGTTTAGTTACAAAACTTGCTTGAGAGGGTACTGGACATATCAAGGCTACAACTTTTTTATGAATAAAAATAATTTCTAGGCACTAATGAGGAAAAAGGAGATATAAAATAGCTAAGAGATAAAAGAACTAAAGAAGACTTTAATAAAATTAGATGCATCAAAGGGAAGATTAAAGAATCTCGGTTAAAGATAAAAACACCAAAGAAAGATGACGATTCTTCTTTTTTTTTTTAGTTTTGAATAAGATTATCAAAAGATGAAAAATGTTCGGAAAAGAAAGATAACCTAATCTATGGTATATTGGTATGATTCCTGAAAAGAAAAAAAAAAAAACAAATAAGTTAGTTTCTAACAATATTTATAAAGGTAACTTCAAGTATAGTTCAAACTCTTGTTGAGATATGTGAATTGTTAGATCTATTGAAGTTTGATTAACAATTTTTTTAATGAAATTTTAATAACTAGGATGATCCCATATAATTGGAGAAGAAGCATTTTAATAATGTAACTAAGAATAAAAGAAACAATCATGATTGTGAGAATATTGGGGATCAATTTTATGAATTGTATACTGAAGTTATGAAAAAAGGTATTTGACCATAGCTAGAAAAGCCACATTGAAATCAATAAAAAAAATGATTTTATGCAGGAAAGATAAACTATTGTGACAACTTTTGAGCCTATGTAATTAATGGAAATATATAAAAAGCAAAAAATAATCCCAACATGATTTTCTTTTAACAGAGTAAGCACGAGCCTTCTTTTGTATGAATGTTTATTTAATTTGTATGGAAGTGATTCGATCTATGAACATATTTATGGTATGTTGTAGGAATGAAATTCTCTTCATACTACTTTTCATATTATACATGACTTATGATCATGATGCTACATAATGGTCATAATGATGTTATTTGTGAATATGTTGTCATGCATACCACGAAATTTAAACAAATGCGTAGACCAATGATTAGACATTAGAAAACTTAAAATCATGAATTAATAACTAATGGACTTCAAAAAGGCCTAATGCTATGCTCGATATTTTAGCGACCATCACATCCTGTCATTGCTTTGGCTACTAGACAACAAGAAATTGTTTCTTCTGCGAAAACTTGAAATGGTTAATGAGACAAAAGCAAGATGACGCGAAGGCATTTTCAAATCTACCGAATAATGACACTACGGGTTTCACCAACTATTACAGGAGGAACTTTAAGCTATTCTTCCTTGCCAGGGCAAGACAATACTATCATGAAGTTATTGCACAAGCAAAAATGCAAAAACATTAGAATCATTTAGCGCCAAGATGCAAGAATATCATTAAAGATATCATTTACACATAAAAATGGGGAAGAAAACCTTACTCCATTTGAACGATGGAACAGGGTTCAGCATAATTTAGGCTTACAAAAAACATCATTCAATTAACTTGCATGAGCCTATTTTCTTATGCCGACAATAAAAAGATGCAGAGTATTATCTTTTACGCGACAGCGAAAATGATTGAAGAGTTACGAAATTATTAGAGAAGCATTAAGGCACCTTACGAAGCGGGTGATCCTTTGGGAGGAAGCTACCAATCGTTTTTCCATACACTTCACATGTGGAAAAGTGAATCAAACGTTTGTCATTCTCCGAGCAATATCGGACCTGAATCACCATCATCAACAAAATCCATATAATACTGTACATATTTTTTAGTTCCGGTGCTAAACAGAAGAGACAGCGACACCATAAGCAAAGATAGAGAAATAGACAAAATCATCACTCGTATTAGAAACGTCAAAACCTACCACTGGAAGAGCGTCGATGAAATTGCTGTAAATGGTATCAAGCGGACGCGTGTTGTAGTCGGCCGGAGTGCAAATGGCCGCCAGGTTGATCGTCTGCAGGTGGCATTGGAAAACAAAAAATCATAGATCAAGCAACTAAACCACCAGAAAACCAAAAGTTGTGAGCGACATGCAGATCTAGAAAGGGCTATGCCAAAAGCAGCACAAAATTGAGTAAGAGAGGCAAGATCTAGCACTTTGGAGGCCCGCAATGACGAAAATACTACAAGCTGTGCTCATACGTACCAGATCAGACATTTTGATGAGGCCTTCGAGCCTGGAGTCATTCTTGATGTTGAGGCGGTGGAATTGGATCCGGCCAACCCAGGGATGGGGCTGTCCACCCGCCGGTTGCTCCATTAAGTGCTTGATCTTGTCATTATAAACGTCGACAGCAAGAACCGTGTGCGGCGTCTCGGTCATTAGCTTCTCGCAGAGGTGTGAGCCGATGAAACCCCCAGCCCCGATCATGCAGATTGTAATAGGCCTGATCGGATTCCCGTCGAGGTCTAATCTGGCTTCCATTGCTTTAGATTCCTTTCCTCCTCTCCAAAATCCAGAAAGACTGCAATGGATCAGGCCCTTGAAAGAAAACCTGTGGATTTGGGCGAAAGATAGAGAAACAAAAATATTTTATAGGAATGGTAAGGCAGTCAGTTGCCTCCACTCCTCACGCGTAAGCGGCATGTTACAAATTGAGTTTAATATATAAATTAGACATTGTAAAAAAAAATGATAAAATTAATAATTATTATTACCCTAAAATTCGGTGATGATAGAGAGAAAAAAAAATTTTAATATATAATTTTATAAAAAAAAAATCTAACACACATAAATAAAGAGAGAGAAATTCAAGGATCATAAGTGACATCATAATTTTTAATGAAAAAAACTGAGAAGAGAAAAAAATATGGAGGTCTTACCTAGTTGAATTGAATTCACTAATGTTTGTTGTTGATAACAAATTATGCTCTTTTTTGGAGAAGACATTGGCTCAATATAGAGAATATAGAGCTAATTACATAATTGGTGTTGGAAGAATCCGATGATATGAGAGATATTCTCAAGAGAATGTTGGTTTGTTCGTTTGGTTGGTAGGAATGTAGTCGGGCGAAGGAGGTTGGAGAGACTGTAGTCGGACAATTGATGTCGGAGAAAATATAGTTGGGCGACGATGTTCAGATGGACCGTAGTTGAAGGGTCATGGTGGTCAGAGTGATCGCAGTTGGCAAGCAAGAGCAACGGTGGTCGAAGTGATTCTAATTGTTTGGTGATGGGGGTTAGAGGGCGACAGAGGTTGGAGGGACTATAATGGGATTAATGGGCACGTGACTATGGTTGAAAAGACCCCAGTCAGTGGAAGAGTATTGGACCTTAGTTGAGTGACGATGGTCGGAGGGACTATAGTCGGTGAGCGACGGTGAACGAAGGAACTGTAGTCAGAGGGTGTCAGAGGTCGAAAGATTGTAGTCGGTGCATGACTTTGGTCAGAGGGACCCTAGTCGGCAGATGACCGTGGTCTATGGGACTTAGTCAGTGTGCAACTATGGTCGGAGGGACTATAGTTCTCAGACGATAATAGTCGTTGGATTCATCTTACTGAGACGTTCAATTAGAGTGTAAGTTAGCTAAAATTGGTGTTTAGATGATCTCAATTTTAATTTTGGAAGTTGCCAACTAAGATATGCATTGAGATTCGTGAAGGATGAAAATAATTTTTGGTGATTTATCAATAATAATAAGGGAGATTTACATACATACTACTTTATTTCATGCTATTTATATTAGCACTTATACATATTTAGTTTATTTTATCTCTGTACAGATATATTATTATTACAGCTTTACCCTCGACTGTATTATATATAGCTCTCTGTATTCATCTTTTGTGACATAATGAAATATTTCCCTTCCTAGCTTTCTCGGTACTTGTCTCCTTCTCGGTCCGCGCCCTCTCTGGCTTTTCTTGGCCAGTCCTCTCATGGTATCAGAGCGCAGATGGGAGAACAAGGATCCTCTTCTTCCCTCCCACTCTCTTCCTTCTTGCAAACAGCCAACTCCAAAGATCTCATCATTCCAGCATCTTTAAAATTTCTAATCTCGAATATCAAGAACCTCATTCCTCACCCTCTCACAATCGACAACTACGCTATCTGGCGAATTCAAGTTCTTCAACAAGTAACGGACAACAACTATGTCGGACATCTCACCGGTGCAGCTTCTTCACCGCCAGACGTAACGTCGCCTGAATACGCTTCCTGGTTGCTAGTCGACAGCAACCTCATTTCTGCCCTGTTCGCTACTATCTCGCCTTCAATACTCTCCTATGTTATCACTGCCTCCACCGCGCAAGAAGTCTGGACGACACTGGAAAAACGTCTACAACCAACAAGCCGTTCTAGAGTTATACAACTCAAGAACGAACTTCATCACATTCAACTCAAGAATCTCTCTATGCAACAGTACCTCACTCAGATCAAGAACATAGTTGATAATATTTCCGCCTCCGGTTCAAAACTAGATCCAGAGGACATCGTCCATTACATCTTAAATGGGCTGCCGGCTACCTATAATTCCTTCAAGACTTACATACGTACCTCTCCCCTCCCCGCCGATTTAGATTCTCTATATTCTCTTCTTTGCAGCAAAGAAATACACGTCAATCAAGACAACCAGCGTGATAATTCTACAGAACAAACCGCCTTCTACTCCATTCCTAGCAATTCTCAAAGGAACAAACCGCAAAAACGGTACATCAAGAACAAAGGAAATCAGACATTCCCTTCCTCCTCTACTCCTCCACAGTTCCTGGCATCCAACCAGAACACACCAAGACAAATCTGCCAAATATGTGGAAAAACAGGGCATATTGCGATCAATTGCTGGCACAGATGTAACTTCAAATTTGCCCCTACGATCCCCTATCAACCCCGAGCAATGTATGCGCAACCTACCTCTTATCCAACTCAAGATTGGATTCTTGACACCGGGGCCACCACACATCTCACGCCCGACAGCGGAAATCTGCAGCATCCGTCTCCTTACACCGGCTCCGACACAGTTTCAATAGCCAATGGCTCTGCAATACCTATTCAAAACTCCGGACAAGGTCTTCTACCTTTGCCGGAAACCAACCGTAAGCTACATTTAAGCAAATTATTACATGTTCCAACTCTAACTCACAATCTCCTTTCAGTTTCTAAGCTTACAAAAGATAATGCTATTTCCATTACGTTTAACGCTACTGGCTTTGAAATGAAGGATTCTCAGGACAATCATCTTCTCCTTCGTGGCCGTCTTCGTAATGGCCTCTACCACATTCATACACCGCCGGATACAGCTCCCATTGCGCTTCAGACGTTAAACAACCCAGTTACACTTTGGCATGAACGACTGGGTCACCCGAACAGCAAACTTCTTCAACGACTTGCACAAACTTTATCTTTTTCCTATTCGCTGTCTAATACCATTTTATGTAAATCTTGCAATATTTGTAAGAGCCATAAACTCAAATTCAATACAAGAAACTCGGTTACCCACTCGCCGTTTGAACTCATTCACTCGGACGTATGGGGACCGTTTCCAATTACTTCTCCAACTGGTTTTAGATACTATGTTATTTTTACTGACGACTATACCAGGTTTTCTTGGATTTACTTCATGCACACAAAGCAAGAAGTGCTCTTGCACTTTAAAAATTTGTGCAAATTTGTTCTTACTCAGTTTAATACAACTCCTAAGGCTCTACAATCAGATGGGGGAGGCGAATTCACGAGCACTGACTTCAAAAATTTCCTACAGGCTCACGGTATTCATCAACGGCTCAGTTGCCCGCATACACCGGAACAAAACGGTTTGGCAGAACGAAAACATCGTCACGTCCTTGATCTAACGAGGACACTTCTTCATGCTGCCAACCTACCTACCCAGTTCTGGGTCGATGCTGTCTCCACCGCCATCCATTTAATCAAAAGGATTCCTAACAAATCCAACACTATGCTCTCTCCATATCAACTTCTATACTGCAAGAAACCTCTCTACAATCATCTCCGCGTCTTCGGATGCTTGTGCTACCCTTGGCTCAAACCCTATGCGGAAAACAAATTCTCTCCTCGCTCTGAAAACTGCATTTTCCTAGGATATTCCCCCAACTACAAAGGCTACAAATGTTATAATCCCAAGACTAACAAAACCCACATATCTCGACACGTTGTTTTCATCGAAACCAACTTTCCTTACAAAAACAATTCAACCACTAGCCAACCCGCTACAAATCAACTAACTCCACCTCTTCTTCTTGTACCTGCTTCCACCATAACTCATCTACCCAAGACTAAATCTCCTCACACCACCACTATAACAAACCCAGCTCAACATTCACCAACTCTCAATTCCTCTCCAGAGCTCAGTCTTCCGCACGCCGCAGCTCCCACGATTCCTCCAAAGCATCCTATGCAGACAAGATCAAAATCCGGCATATATAAACCAAATCCCATCTACACTCTTCAAAGCATCACGCCAGAAACTGATGCTCCGGTAAATTACAATCAGGCTCGTCACATTCCCCACTGGCAAAAAGCTATGGAAAACGAATTCCAAGCCCTCCAACAGCAACAGACGTGGACACTGGTCACTGCCCCGACACATACAAACATACTTGGGTGCAAATGGACATACCGCACCAAAACTCTTCCAAATGGGCAAATCGACCGCTACAAAGCGCGCCTTGTGGCCTTAGGCTACAATCAGAAGCATGGCGAAAACTACAATGAAACCTTTAGTCCTGTCGCCAAGATGACAACCATCAGGATCTTACTTACTCTCGCCATCAATCGAAATTAGTTAGTTCACCAATTGGACGTCTCGAACGCCTTTCTACACGGTGACTTACCAGAAGATATATATATGCGCCAACCTCCTGGATTCATAGATCCAACTGCTCCTAACTCAGTCTGCAAACTGCATAAATCACTCTACGGTCTAAAACAGGCTCCCCGTCAGTGGTTCAAAAAGCTCACGGATTTTCTCCAAACCAAAGGATTTCGGTTTACTCAATCCGATCCCTCTCTCTTAATTCTATCTGAAAAACACATTACCATATTCTTTCTTATTTACGTTGATGATCTACTTGTTACAGGAAACGATCATGATGCCATTCAAAAACTTCTCCACGACCTTCATAACGCCTTTGCCCTCAAACGCTTGGGTCAGATCTCTCTTTTCCTAGGGATCCAAATTATACAGACTGCTCACGGGCATTACTTATCTCAAGCTCACTACGCGGACAAATTACTCAAAGATTCAGGATTCATGGATTGTCAACCAGCAAAAACACACATGACATTGCCAACCAAAGACCAACCGAACAACAGTCATCCATTCAACAATCCATCTCTCTATCGTCGCCTCGCCGGATCCCTCCAATATCTCACCATCACTAGGCCGGACATCGCTTTTGCCACAAATAAAGTATGTCAACATATGCAAGCACCCACCATTCAAGACTACGAATCTCTAACTCGCGTCCTTCGGTATATCAAAGGAACAATTCACTTTGGTCTACCCATCCAAACCGGTGATCTCACTCTTCAAACTTACACCGATGCGGATTGGGCCTCCGATCATATGGATAGGAAGTCGACGACAGGTATCTGCTCCTTCCTTGGGCCGACTCTAGTGTCTTGGTCTGTCAAGAAACAAGCCACCGTTGCAAAATCCTCCACCGAAGCCGAGTATCGTTCTCTTTCTGCTGCCACCTCGGAGGTCGTTTGGCTGCGACGACTTCTCTCCGAATTGGGCATAGACCAAACTTCGCCAACAACAATCTATTGTGACAATGTCTCCGCTATAGCAATTGCAAAGAATCCTGTCTTTCATGCAAGAACCAAACATATTGAGATCGACTATCAATTCATACGGCAACACATCAACTCCGGAAGCATCACCCTCAAACACATTTCGTCTCAGGAGCAGATCGCTGACATCTTAACAAAGTCGTTCGCCACCTCTCGCTTTCAAGAGCTACGATCCAAATTAACCATTCGTAATCCGAATGATTAATTTGCAGGGGGATATTAGCACTTATACATATTTAGTTTATTTTATCTCTGTACAGATATATTATTATTACAGCTTTACCCTCAACTGTATTATATATAGCTCTCTGTATTCATCTTTTGTGACATAATGAAATATTTCCCTTCCTAGCTTTCTCGGTACTTGTCTCCTTCTCGGTCCGCGCCCTCTCTGGCTTTTCTTGGCCAGTCCTCTCAATTTACATATCTAATACCCACAATATTAATATTACATGCCTACCACTGATATACAACTTTAATATCAAATATATCACTCCTATAATTCTTTTCTATCATTCATACAATCCTATAAACGGTATTAAAGTTGTATATTTGATATTAAAGTAAAATATTATATGAGTGATATATTTGATATTAAAGTTGTATATCGGTGGTAGGCATATAATATTAATGTTTTGAGTGTTAGATATGTAAATATCATGAAATAAAGTAGTATGTATGTAAATTTTCCTAATAATAAATTATTTATATTATATGATTTTTCCTTAAGTTTGATAAATTCTAGTACAAAATTTAAAATTTTTGTACTAGAAAGTTGTTTTAAGAAACAGAAAGAAAGTCGCCCCAAACGAAGCCTAAATTAATCGTGTTGATCTAAGCTCGCTCAAACATAACTCATTTTCTTCGCAATCATCAAAGCCAATTTTTCTTTAATAATTTGATATAAGTAATAAATAAAACATTGAAGGAAAAAAAAAAAAAGAAAGAAACAAACAAACAAAGATATGTACCACAAATTTCTCTTGAAAAAACCATTTGTAAGCTACAATAACAACCCCCCACATTCACCCCACATATTTTGAAAATTAAATAAATCACCTCAAGTATATATATAATTGATTCATTAAAAAAAAAATAAATTTAAAAAATTCTCTCCAAAGCTCAAATGATAAAGTTTTTTTTAAATATACATAAAATAAAATAAAAAAGTAATTAATTATCAATAAACAAGCCTTAAAAAAAGACTCTCTTGCTTAGGATGTTGATGCAATAATGATATATTACCACTTTTTAAGGCTCAATTAATCGAATATTAAAGCCTGATTGCAACACTTACATTCAATAATCACTTTTGTAATCCAAATCAATAACTCGGCTGCAGCAAAACAGTCCCTTATTTGACCGACAATCCATTAATAAAGACGGTTATTAGTATTACGTGGCCAAAATTGAATGAGACCCTTCGAAATATTGTGTCCACACACAACTCCCTTGGCCTATTGGTTGAGAGCTTAGGCTTCCAACTAAGAGGTCTAAGGTTCGAGTCCATGTGTATGCGTTGTGTGTATGAGTTTGCCTTAAATGACCTAAATGTCCCAAAAAAATAAATATTGTGTCCATTAAAAAAATAAAAAATTATTTATCGAAACATCAGTGGATTGTTAGGTGTCACATTAGAGAAAAATATATTTGAGTTATTTTCAAAAAAAAAATATTTATTAATAAATGTTTTTTTTTAATTGAATTTGACCCTACAAAACACAGCAATCTTCTAAGAATAATGGCAGGATATCTACAAAACACGGTTTGTAAGTTTCCAATCCGCCGGAAAACGATCAATTTCCATCAGAAATTGCTGTTGGTAATTGCTTATTTTCCTGTAGTGAACTTTATTTTGTTATTAACGCGTATGCCCCTCCCATGAGTTTTAAAATTTTAACATTAAATTTTTTATAAAAGAAAAAAATATTATGGCGTATGTGACTCATTTAAAATATTCTATTATATAATTAAAATTTCAAAAGTACTTTTTTTGTCATAATTAAAGAAGATTATATTATAAATTTGGTAGCATTTAGATGTAGTAGAGATTGTGGGAGAAATTGTATAAATGTGATGAAAACAGTCAAATGATGTTAGTTGAACAACGATGATTTATATAGTGGTCAGACAGATGACTATCAAATAATGGAAAATGGACTATAATATCTAGATATTGATGATTAGATGACGATAATGGCTGGTAGATGGTATTCAAATATTAGTGCAAGCTTGTGGTAATCGTCAGCATTAAATAACAAGTAGATCTTTAAATTTCTCTAAATCTTCAAACTCTTATATGTGGACCTCCGAAAGAGCACCGCGCGAACGGGTCGATTGGAAGGGACAGATTGGATCGTGCATACGACTAACCATTGAGGATAGAGGCTGTCACCAACACACCTCGATAGGTAGTAATATACACGACCTAGTCACGGGTTTCCCCCACCCGATACAAGAGCTCGAATGGAATTTAGTAGATGTGGGACCGAGTTTCCCACGGGCGCAAGCCCCCGTGATTAATTACATCTCAGGCCGGAGCCTGAAAAAACTCTCGATTAAGGATCATACATTATCCCTCTTAAGGTGGGATTGGCACAGGGGTGTAGACTAGGAAGTCCTATCCAAAAGGAAGAAAGGTCCGAAGGGCTGAATCAACATGCAGGGTTCATACCAGCATTCGGAGGCTCTATGGTACTAAAGAGAAACTGGAGAAAGAAAAGTCAGGCAATCAACCACATGCGTGAGAGAAGGATGGAGGTGGCGTCATCCTATGACGCGGATAAGTAGGATTTATAGTCCCTGAAAGGAAGATACCTACCTACTATTTAAGGCATACTACGAGACCGAAGGTAGTAGCCTCGAATCCTAAATCTAGATTGGGCTTAGTGTTCTACGAAACACTAAGACCCGTGTCCTAGCTAATGCAGTGCAAAACCTGGACTTATCCCGGCCTGGATTGGGGGAGCCAGCTAACCACCTAATCGCTTTAAAATTATGATATCAAGTCAATTATGAAAGATGGGTGAGAGATACAGTTCTTTGCAAATAGGACCGACATATAGAGAATTTCCTAAGTTGTCCTAGACTTATGTGGGTCAGATGCTTCTAACTAATGCAATTAAATTTTATTTAATTGGTTACTAATGCAATGCATGCTAGTTGAAATGTCAGCTCATGAATGCTATAGAATTTTAAAAATAGGCTTATAGAAAATAATTTTTTGAAAAGACTGGATCTCCCTAGGTCCGACACTTCATCCTCATAGGCCAGATTATCCGGACTCTACCCGCAGGTAGGGAGATGTCTTATAACAAGGACAGAAAGATGCAGTAATATGCATGCGACCCCGGACGGTTCCGACAGTTTCCTAGATTTGTTAAGTTTCTATGTTATTTAAACTTAATTTTTTAGAAATTAGTTATGAGTATAAAACATTTTTATAGTCCTTAGAAGAGCCTAACGGATTCTAGACGAAAATAAAATCGACATGCAAGAAAGAAAACATAGAAAAAACAAGTATTTCTAATGCACAACCAAGAAAGCACATCAATATAAATCCCAAAATAAATCATCTAAATGTCCATAGGCAAACTGCCCTTATTACAACCAGAATTTGCAGAAAGTAAAGTGGCCGGGCACCACTGCCAACAACACGGATTTCTAAGCCTATGACAGGCGCCAACAACTTTGAGTGGGATATTGGGTCTTCAATCTTTAGCTTTCTGGATGTCTTCTCCTTGGGTTCCTCGGATCACACCTCTTTGAACTCCTTGGATCTTACCTCCTTGGACTCCTTGGATTCGTCGTGGCTTGAATATCCAAACGAAGAGATAATTCTCCCCAGCAGGGGTGTATTGCCTTTTCTCTTTGGATATCTAAAGCCATCCAACTCAGTCTTCCAAATAGAAGAAGACTCTCCCATTTAGGGATGTCTTCTTCTTTTGGAATCCGAGTTGGATAAGAATATCCCGACTCATAGTTGTTTTCACAACTATTAATAATTATTACAAATATTTACATTAAATAAAAAAAACAGAAAATTCTAAAGTCCCTGCAAGGTTATCCTAATAAAAAAAATCATCCCAAGTAATTTATATGAAAATGAAAGTGCTAACACCATTGACCCTGTGCCAAGCCATGCTCTGAGAGCTAAGCAGCTCCACCTGTGCAATTATAATTATTAATGATTTTATCCCTCATTATATCAGGGGGGCTGAGCAAGCACCTGCATAAAACAACGTTAGAAATCATAACGGTGCCTCCCCTTTTATTAGCTTGAGCATGGACACATGCACGGAAGAACAGTGTATATATATATATATATAACGTTCCTAACCTATGGGTAAATCTAGCGCTCATCACATCATCCACAGAGTGCAAAAAAAGTAAGCAAACAAACTAGCAATTTTCAAACAGCATGCAATGAAAACCACGGAAAGCTCCGGCATACAGCAGAAAAATAAAACCCAGTGGCCTAACCTAGATCTAGAAGTGGTGCCCTAGCAAACCATTCTATGTGTGTATAAGGCTGGTGTGGTTTTGATGGGTGCTAAGCATGGTAGTTAGTTAAAGTTATCTAGAGTTCAGGTTTGTTGGGGGTCTAAAAAGGATATTTTAGTTGAAATTTAAATATTAGTGGATTAGGATCCATTTTAATTATTTAAATTTGTTGATCAATTTTAAGAGCTTAGGATGATTATATTTGAAGTTAAAGTTATATTAGCCAATTTTGGAAAGTCCCGGTTCCTCCTAGGAACTAAGCTAAGGGTTCAAAAAGTCACTATGAAAAATAGAAAAGGTTTAGGTATTCTAACACCTTAGGAAAATACTAGACCTTAATACGAGTGTTTAGACAGGTAGTACACTGAAATTGAAGTTTTCTAGGCAAAGTTATGAATTTTCTAAGTTTCGGGCCCTAAATGAACTATGATTGACCAAAAAGTTGACTTTCTAATCTAAGCCATTTTCTAGAAACATAAGATTTTTAATAAATACTAGGCCCTAATTGGAGTCTAATGCAAGTGAGTTTGCCTAATTTGGAATTTTCTACACTTAGTTATGGATTTCTAAAGATCGAGTAATTAAAGGAATTTTCTAAATTTTCTAATAAAGGGCTATTTTTATAGTTTTTATCCGAACAAACTCCAAACTGATTGGGATCACTCCCAAAGGTCAGGAATGACCTGAGAAAGTGTTTCCAAATATTTGGGAAAAATTTGGGATTTTTAATAATTTTTAATGAATTATTAGGGGCAAAATGGTAAATTCCACCTATGATCAAATTAGGGGCCAACCTGAAGTCAAACTAGGGAGCCCTATTTATCTAAGGTCAAGGATCAGATTTTGGTCAGTTCAAGGTATTATGGGTAATTTTATGACCTAAGGTGTATTTACTGTAATTTTTGTAAGGTCTCGGGGCCTTATTTAGCGGGTTAGTTAGGGCTGGTTATCTAAGAGGTCTAAAGACTCCTAAAAATTACTAGAAAATTCTGAGAAGCTTATGATGTCACTAAGTTTAAGTTTTAAAATTTTCATGTCAATCCGGAATCTATCCTAGCTCCTAGAAAACTTCTAAGTTCGCTAGACGGGTCCTTAATTATTATCCTTAGGGTGTCACTACGTTGTAGGAGTTAAGAGTGATGTTTTATCTAACCCTCAAGGTAATAAATGCATGGGAAACATACACAAAACAAACACGTCATGTCCTTAGATCTAGGAGAGCCTAAACTAAGTGCTCGTGATGTATCCTATACATACAAATTACGAATAATAAGAAAATAAACACACCTAAAAAAGGATTAGTGAATGATTGGGGCTCAACTATTCACTAACCCACTCCCCCATGATTACTGTTCACGTATAGAATCCATGCCCGAAATTTCATGAAATAGTAGATCTCCCAAAAATTAGGGGATTTAATTATAGGTAGTTTTTAAAATAGTTTAAAAGTACTTATAAATATAAATATATTTTTAGAAAATAAAATAATTAAAAATAAGTCAATTCATAATACATAAGTATAGGGAGACCCACTGACCACCCAATCGAGGTTTCAAGATGGTTTGAAAATAGTTTGTATCTTGAAAATAATCATTATACTAATTAAGTAAATAATAATTAAATAATCAAATAATGCTCCAAGACAGAAATATGCCAAAACAGTGAAAATCAGTGGCTGGAAACAGTTTCAAAATAAAATACACATTTTTCTGAAAATATCGAGGGGTTATACGCAAAAATCCGATTTAAAACGACGAAGATATGATTTTCCGAAGTTTAAATATAATTCTAGGATATTTTAAAATAGTGTTGTTTTGATGTTTTGAACATAACTGCAGATAAACCTGAAATTTTTAAAACATAAAAGTTTCAAACCGTACAGAATTCAAATACGAACAAAACAAGGTGTTGTGCATCGAAATCCGACTTAAAAAAAGAAAGTTATGTTTTTTGGAAATTTACATACAATAATTAAATATTATTTAAAAATAGTATATTGGCTGTTTTAAAACAACTGCAGACAAATCAAAACATTTTGAGCAAAACCAACTTTAAAGTGTGCAGAACTTAAATACGATCAAAACAAGGTGTTGTGCGTTAAACACGGAGCGAAAACGAGAAAGATACGAATTTTAGAAGTTTGGTTCATTAAAATAAGTTTAAAATAATTTAAAAGTAATTAAATAATTAAAATAATCATTAAATAAGGATATAAATAAAATTTATAGTCTCTAAAATTTAATATTTACCTAATGCAATAATAATAATCATAATAATAAAAGCTAATTTTTTTAAAAAATAAATTAATATTAGCACTAATTTAAAACTAATTCTCAAAATAAGTTAAAAAAAATCTAATAATAATAATAATAATAATAATAATAATAATAAATAAATAAATAATAAAATAATCAGTAAACTAATGATCTAAAATAGTAATAATTATAATAAATGACAGTAATTAATTAATAATATAATAACAAATATGTTAAAATAATGATTTAAATAATAATAAAAATAAAGGTTTTTTTTACTGTTTTATTAATGAATAAAAATATACATATTATTTTTAATCAAAAATAATTTTAAAATAACGGGGCCGCGAATACGAGCAAAACGAGGTATTATGTGCAAAAATCGGATTAAAAATGGATTTTTTGTGAATTTTTAATCGAAAACTAGCTTAAAATAGGTTAAAAAATAGGTTTAAATAATTTAAATAGGCGGCGGGACCCGTGAGCCACGTGGTGGAATAGGATTGGGTCCATGGCTGCGGCCAATCATTGGCGGCAGGCAATGATTACCGCAATCATGTGGCAATCAAAGCATTATTCACTCATCCACGTCGGCTCGAAGCAGAGTCGTCCGATCGCCGCTTGATTCGATCAAACGGCCCAGATCTCAGCGGACCGAGATCCGAACAGCCGAGTATCCTACACGGTTTCACTAAACCGCGGAACAACCCAATCTGCGCCGTTGATCGGCGGATCGACGGCTCAGCCCGCACCTGGCTCGGGTGGGCGGGAGACCAAAACCTAGAACAGAAAAAAGCCTCATTCTCTTGATTGGGTGAACGAAATTTTACGAAATTTTAAACATGTATTCTACTAATGAACAGAAACCATGGGCGATATACCGTTTGGCCCAGAAAATGCTTTTCAAAAAGCTATTTAACCCTAAGAATTGTGATCTATTCTAAGGAATTTTGAGAGATATAACCGTCCGATTTTCGCGTTCTTGGGCTTTTTGGATTCGTTGAAACGGCAGGAATATTTCTCCTGTTGACCTCAAGATCCGAATCTCCTTGGATTGGGCGGTAGAAGCCCTGAAATTTTTGTGGCTTTGGTTTCGCCGGAGTTCTCGCCGCCGGCGAAACTAGGACGCCGGGATCTGGTCGGGGAAGATGAAGGGAGGTAGTGGGAGTGCTCTCCCAAAGTTTTAAGGCCTGAGGTGGTATCTAAAGAGAGGGAGAGCAAAAAGATGCTTTCTAACCCTAATTTCTATCTATTTAAGTGCCTAAGCTTTAGATCAGCGGCCCAGATCTAATCTATGTTGAATTAGGAGGGAAATTAGAGTTAGGAGGCCGTGGTTTGCAATTCAAAATGAAGGGGGCTTTAAATTCCATTAATTAGCCATTAATCTCATTCAAATAGGTGATTATGACCTATTTATGACCTGATTTGACCAAGTCAACGCTTGACTTGGTCAAATCAATCAATTAGGTCCAAGGGGAGTGAGGTTCGAGCCATGAGGAGGTTTAGATTGGATTTAAATTGATTTGGGGCTCTAAACGGGCTAAGTGGTCAACCCTGGTTGACTTGGTCAACTGGGTTGACCCAGGGTCCAAGTTCAGGCTCAACAGACTCAACTCGAGTCACTGAACCCATGGGAGAGGGTCTTGGGGTCAGACTTGGTCAATTTGACCAAGTCAACCCTTTGACCAAGGGTCTGGGCAAAATCGAGGTCAACATTATGATTTCAAGTCAGAGGTCCATTTCATGTTGGGAATGTTGATCAATTTATAGTATTTTAAGAGTGACAATTAATAAATTTGAGCAAAAATCCATAGCACTTCATTGGATGTATGCAGGATCCAGTTTTTTTTTTAGGATGGGCAAAAAAAAAAATTTTTTTTTGGGATGGGCAAAGATGCTTAGTATTGATATAAGTAGGGAAAAAAAATTTTTTGTGGGGGGCAAAATGCCTAAAATATCCAAAATATTTCAAAATTTTTCCTCTAAATATTAAAAAAAAAATTTAGGCTGGGCATTTGCCCACTCTAAGCATGTGGTGGATCCGCGCCATAGATGTGTGGGTTGTAATAAATGATTCAACTTGAGCCAAACTCGAAAAATTTGAGTTCAAGTTGACCCGATTAATTTTTAGGACTGATTCAAGTTAACTCAAAAATTTGAAATTAACCTAAAAATTGAACTGACTAATTTTGGGTTAAATAACTTATTTTTGGGTTAAATGGATCATATTTTGGTTAAACATATCTTAAAAATTGCAAGATCTATATAATAATTATGCAGGTTAGGTTTAGGTTAATTAGTTTTGGTTAAATATTTTGACATGTATAATAAATAGGTTGAGTTCAGTTCAAGCTTATTTTGGTCAGGTCAATTTTTAATTAGATTCGAAACTCTCTCCAATCCGAATTTACACCCATAATCAAATAGCATATTGAATCATTTGATCATAAATTGTTTATTCAACATTTAAGTGAATTAATGACCTCATAATTGAATGATCTTGAGCTCATTGGATTTCTCTCATTGAGCTATTTGATTTGACTATAAGCATGCAATATTTGAAGATCGTATCGTCCTTCAATTAATGTCCCGAAATTTTAAATTTACTTCTTATTCTTAATTTGAGCTCATGTGAACTCAAATCAAATTCATACCAATAATTAAACTATCTAAAAACCTATAATTTATCAAAGTAAAAAAAAAAATTGAGAAGCTTAATCATAAGCATACTGTAATACCCCAAGATCCGTGTAGCGAAAGGATTCATCTGATTTTTTTTTTTTTTTTTTTTTTCTATTTCCCTCTTCTTTTCTTTTCTTTCAATTTTCCTCATTTGCTGTTCATATCAATCCATACATACATATATCCAGAGCCAGAGATAATTACATTACAGAAAAGAAACTACAGCGGATACTAATTCACAAAATATACAACAGTCAAAGTACAGTCAAAAGAAATAATACACTAGCCATACAGGCTACAAAAGAAAAGCTACGGAACTCGGCAGAAAGATCGTCAAACTGGAGGCCCTGCACCTGAAATCATTAACCACATATAATGAGCTTACAAAGCCCAGCAGGTCACCAAAGCCTACAACTGAAATCAAAGCACGACACTGAAAACAATATGCAGGTTAATCAAATCAAGTCAAATCAATCAATCGAACATGATCAATGAGTCAATGCAATACAAAAATCAATAGTCAATAAAACCAAGCAATGCAGCGGTAGGCAAATCGATAAATCAATTCAATCAATCAATATCCGTCAATCAAATCATTACGGTCAAATCAGTACGATCTAATCAATGAAGTTAATCGAGAAAAACGATATGAAACAATAAATCTATAAACGGTCAATACGGTGTAGAACAGTAGCAACAGTGAATCCATCAAATCTATAGGCAGCAGTACAATAAATCTATAAGCAGTAGTACGATGTCCATACTATCAATGCAATATCTATATCCATCCATTTCTATATCAATGCTCAGTGGAATCAATACTCAGTAGTCAATCGATGAAATCAATGAAATCCGTACAATAGTAAATCAATTCGATAAATCCAATCAATATCAATAAACCGATCCGACATCAATAAATCAATACAAATCGGGAAATCTAATGCGATGCAATATCATGTACATGCAATTTCATACACTGGTCTTACTCGACAAGCCCAAACACTAGTCATGATGCTGTTGTAGTTATCAATCGTTCAATATCAATAGTGCTGTTGTAGTTCGTTCAATATCAATAGTGCTGTTGTAGTTCGTTCAATATCAATAGTGCTGTTGTAGTTCGTTCAATATCAATAGTGCTGTTGTAGTTCGTTCAATATCAATAGTGCTGTTGTAGTTCGTTCAATATCAATAGTGCTGTTGTAGTTCGTTCAATACACGTTGGTTTCTATAACCAACGTTCAACTAGGTTTCCACTTGTCTTTCAGCAATCAATCAATCAATGCAATAATCGATGCAATAAGCAATATTAAAGAAATCGAGAACGATCACATCAATAGTCAAAGGCAGATCAATTCAATCTATCAATTCCGGGAAAATCAGAAATCATACGAAAATCGGGCAGAGTAACGGTAGTCTATCGAAATTACACAAAAAGCCTACAAAAAGATAAATTCTGAATTTCACCAAATTACAACAGAATAACCACGGCATCAATGCAAGACTATCAATCTATAGAATCCAAACCAAATCAAGTCCTGATAATTTTCTATTCAATTAAAATCACGTAGAATCAATTCCGACCGGTAAAATCTTCGTAGAATACAGTCAAATCGTGTACAATAATCATATCTATAACATACTAAAAGTTGTGCGGTGAAAGTCTTGTCAAATCAAAACCATGTCGAAAAGTCGACTACGAAAACACAAAACAGATCACATCTCGGTCAAAACACAATATCTTCGAAAACAGAAGTAAGGTTCGGAGTCCTTACCACGAGATAAACAAACTATCCAACAGCAACGAACGACGAAAATCGCTCCGCGGGCCTCGAAATCGGACTTCTTCCTTTGCTTTCCTTCTCTTTCTCTCTCCTCAGATATTTTGATTTTAAAAAATGTTTTTCTCTCTCCTCAAAACGAGCTCATTTCCCTTAAGTAATGCTCATATCGGCCCGGCCGATCGTCTCGATCGTCCTGGACGATCAGACCAAATTCCCATCGTCCTGGGACGATTTTTCAGGACGATAATTACTATTCATAGGCGATAAAAACCCCTACTCACTGACTTGTGCCATCCACTGATCGTCCCGGGACGATACCTCGATCGGCCTGGACGATTTCATCCAGAAATCATTCCAGAAAGCACTCCAGAAATCAGCTATTCAATGCACTGATCGGCCTGGACGATCTCAACTTCGTCCTGGCCGATCCTGGGAGGAAAAATCACTATTCCAGAAGCTACAGCAAAGGAACGAGGTCTTACAATCTCCCCACCTTAGAAAAATGTCGTCCCGACATTTCCCTAAGGGTACAGAGCAAAAAAAAAGCAAAACGAAACAAAACAGAACTAATCCAATCATTCAATAAATCGCGCAAATCACAACGAAGCAGGCGATAAACAAAACTCGTACCAGTCACATTTACAGGCATCCCTGGTGCATCCTCCTCCATCTCTTGCTTATCTCCAATCAGATCAGTCGGGACAGTCGGAGCAGTCGGAACCATCGGAACAGGTCCTTGTCTTTCAGAACTTGGGCATTCCGTCACTCTATGTCCATATCCACCACATCGGAAACATTGCCCAGTCCTCAGATAACATTGTCCCGGATGTCTTTTCCCACAACATTTACAAACATTAAACTTTGCTCTACTACTTTCCCCACTCTTCTTGCTACGGCCAGAGCGTTTTGCCAATTTGTCACTCACCATCTGGGCGACCATATTAGCAAACTTATTCATATTTGCAGAGGTGAGTGGGAGATCAGTAGTAGACTCAACTTTCTTTCCTTTCGGATCCATCGGCCTAATCAATACAAATCGTTCGAATCAAAATCGCGGAAATCAAATACGTAAAACAAAACAAATCAAATAATGCAATCATCAACTCTGGATATAATCAAATCCTTTTCACTACACTTGCTCTGATACCAATTGTAATACCCCAAGATCCGTGTAGCGAAAGGATTCATCTGATTTTTTTTTTTTTTTTCTATTTCCCTCTTCTTTTCTTTTCTTTCAATTTTCCTCATTTGCTGTTCATATCAATCCATACATACATATATCCAGAGCCAGAGATAATTACATTACAGAAAAGAAACTACAGCGGATACTAATTCACAAAATATACAACAGTCAAAGTACAGTCAAAAGAAATAATACACTAGCCATACAGGCTACAAAAGAAAAGCTACGGAACTCGGCAGAAAGATCGTCAAACTGGAGGCCCTGCACCTGAAATCATTAACCACATATAATGAGCTTACAAAGCCCAGCAGGTCACCAAAGCCTACAACTGAAATCAAAGCACGACACTGAAAACAATATGCAGGTTAATCAAATCAAGTCAAATCAATCAATCGAACATGATCAATGAGTCAATGCAATACAAAAATCAATAATCAATAAAACCAAGCAATGCAGCGGTAGGCAAATCGATAAATCAATTCAATCAATCAATATCCGTCAATCAAATCATTACGGTCAAATCAGTACGATCTAATCAATGAAGTTAATCGAGAAAAATGATATGAAACAATAAATCTATAAACGGTCAATACGGTGTAGAACAGTAGCAACAGTGAATCCATCAAATCTATAGGCAGCAGTACAATAAATCTATAAGCAGTAGTACGATGTCCATACTATCAATGCAATATCTATATCCATCCATTTCTATATCAATGCTCAGTGGAATCAATACTCAGTAGTCAATCAATGAAATCAATGAAATCCGTACAATAGTAAATCAATTCGATAAATCCAATCAATATCAATAAACCGATCCGACATCAATAAATCAATACAAATCGGGAAATCTAATGCGATGCAATATCATGTACATGCAATTTCATACACTGGTCTTACTCGACAAGCCCAAACACTAGTCATGATGCTGTTGTAGTTATCAATCGTTCAATATCAATAGTGCTGTTGTAGTTCGTTCAATATCAATAGTGCTGTTGTAGTTCGTTCAATATCAATAGTGCTGTTGTAGTTCGTTCAATATCAATAGTGCTGTTGTAGTTCGTTCAATATCAATAGTGCTGTTGTAGTTCGTTCAATATCAATAGTGCTGTTGTAGTTCGTTCAATATCAATAGTGCTGTTGTAGTTCGTTCAATACACGTTGGTTTCTATAACCAACGTTCAACTAGGTTTCCACTTGTCTTTCAGCAATCAATCAATCAATGCAATAATCGATGCAATAAGCAATATTAAAGAAATCGAGAACGATCACATCAATAGTCAAAGGCAGATCAATTCAATCTATCAATTCCGGGAAAATCAGAAATCATACGAAAATCGGGCAGAGTAACGGTAGTCTATCGAAATTACACAAAAAGCCTACAAAAAGATAAATTCTGAATTTCACCAAATTACAACAGAATAACCACGGCATCAATGCAAGACTATCAATCTATAGAATCCAAATCAAATCAAGTCCTGATAATTTTCTATTCAATTAAAATCACGTAGAATCAATTTCGACCGGTAAAATCTTCGTAGAATACAGTCAAATCGTGTACAATAATCATATCTATAACATACTAAAAGTTGTGCGGTGAAAGTCTTGTCAAATCAAAACCATGTCGAAAAGTCGACTACGAAAACACAAAACAGATCACATCTCGGTCAAAACACAATATCTTCGAAAACAGAAGTAAGGTTCGGAGTCCTTACCACGAGATAAACAAACTATCCAACAGCAACGAACGACGAAAATCGCTCCGCGGGCCTCGAAATCGGACTTCTTCCTTTGCTTTCCTTCTCTTTCTCTCTCCTCAGATATTTTGATTTTAAAAAATGTTTTTCTCTCTCCTCAAAACGAGCTCATTTCCCTTAAGTAATGCTCATATCGGCCCGGCCGATCGTCTCGATCGTCCTGGACGATCAGACCAAATTCCCATCGTCCTGGGACGATTTTTCAGGACGATAATTACTATTCATAGGCGATAAAAACCCCTACTACTGACTTGTGCCATCCACTGATCGTCCCGGGACGATACCTCGATCGGCCTGGACGATTTCATCCAGAAATCATTCCAGAAAGCACTCCAGAAATCAGCTATTCAATGCACTGATCGGCCTGGACGATCTCAACTTCGTCCTGGCCGATCCTGGGAGGAAAAATCACTATTCCAGAAGCTACAGCAAAGGAACGAGGTCTTACACATACATAATTATTTTTTTATTTCAAAAACATACTATCAATTCATTAATAATTTTTAATAATTTAATAATTGATATATCATCAAAAAATTATCTTGATCGGGCACGAATCTCGAGGCAAAATCAACCTGAAAACTTCAAAAATTAAATCCGGGATCACCTGAACTCGGATTTCAGCAAACCTATAGTTAAACTGAGTGTCTCGGAAATACGAACCCAACGACACCAAATTCGACTCAATCCTAGCCCAAATGAGTCCAAATTAAGGACCTGAAGTGATGTTGGAAAGTTTGTGTAACAATTTGAGTTACCAAACGGTCTCTGAATTTAACGAGCTTATAGTCGAATCGAACAGCTCGATGAGACGAATCCAACGTGCCCAAGATCGCCGAATTCCAACATCACTAAGACATTCAAATGTCTAACGTACGGTGCACGATCATGGGGTTCAATATCAGCCGTCCATTTGACCACTCCCTATTTGCCCATGATCTCACACCTATTTACAAGCTATGCCACTCCAAAAAATCTATAAATAGACCCCCTCATTTCTCATGAGAAGGGACCCAAGTAAGAAGAAGAGAAGAGGAATATAAGAAGAAGAGAAGAGGAAAAGAAGAAGAAGAGAAGGATAGGAGGGAAGAACTCCTCCTCGACCACCGCCAAAGTTCTGTCTGACGCCGAAATTTCGCTAGACTTCCGAACGACGCCGAAGTTCTGTCCAACACTCAAGGAACGCTAGAGTTTTACCTGACACCGGAATCCTGCTCAACTTCAGAACGACGCCGACATTCCGTCCAATCTCCAAGAGACGTCGGAACTCTGCTTAACATTGTAATTGAATTTCAATTCAGAAGTGATTCATCGTAATCTGATCGTCTTAACTTTTGCGAACGAATCATTCTCTTGTATCTCAAGCAAAACACTAGTGGAACTTTTTCAATTGGGCATGGCCCCGTGGTTTTTTCTCTTTCAGGGTTTCCACGTAAAAATCCTGACGTTTCTATTTCTCCCCTGTTTGTGCTAGATATCCGTAGAACGCTAAGACATAAATTTTCTAATTCTACCGCTGCATATATTCTAGTCCGCAACAATAACAATTTTTAAACTTATGCAAACATTTAAAAATTATGTAAATATCAACAATCATAAAAAAATCTTCTTCTTTTTTTTCACCATCACACAATCAATAACAATTTAAAAATATAACATGCATAATAGTAAAAAATAACCGCATCAATAATATAATTCTACCACTCTAAGACAAGAGCAAATCCAATGAAAAGTAAACTAATAAGTCACTTTATCATATATTGAATCATTTGATCGTAGATTATTTATTCAGCATTTAAATGAATCAATGAGCTTGTTAGATTCATCTCATCGAGCCACATGATCTAACTGTAAGTATGCAATACTTAAAGACTACGTCGTCTTTCAGTTAATGTTTAAAAATTTTAAATATACTTAAATTGCTTAAATTGGATGTATTTATATTCCGATCATATCACCTTTGATGTCATAAAGTTTGTCTCTGCCATAGCATTCAATTTAACTAAAAATTTATTGAAATCTAAGTTTCAATCTTCCAAAATTTATTTTGAAAAACTTTCAATATATGTAATATATCAATATCATTTTTCAAACTAAAAACTTGAACCTTACTAAATAGATATATATCATTTTATTATTTAAAAAATATACTATCAATTCATTAATATTTTTCAATAGTTTAATAATTATTTATAACATGTGCGTCATACAAATATAAAAAATTTATGTAAATATCAACAATCATATAAAAAATTCTTGCTTTTTTCACCACCACACAATCAATAACAATTTAAAAATACATATACATAATAATAAAAAATAATCACAGAGCATCAATAATATAGTTCTTCCAAAGAAAAACACTTACATTTTATCATGAAAATAATGACTGATAAGTTACTTTCTCACTCATTAAGACAATCTTCAATAGAACTGCTTATAATGGTATGTTGTTCGTCATTTGTTTCATTCAAACGCTAAATCGTACTAAAAAATTCAGTAAGACCTACGCCAATTTTTTGTGTTACAAAATTTGTCAAAGAAGCGTGCGAAAGAGGAGAAAAATGGTTACCTTTGCAGCGAGATGAAGAAGCACACGAAAGAGGAGAAAGAATTAGAGTTCGATTGGAGATGAATTACTGTATTTTAGAATTTTTTTGCATTTTGGAGTGGAAAATGGGTTTTCTTGGTTGGGTGTACTTATGGGTCCGCTATTTGACCATTGGCCGAGAGCTTTCAATGTCTTCCAATCAAATACCCATAATGTGCTATCAACCAAATGAAACATTATTACGTGTGGAGTTCTGAAGGGACAATAGTTCAGTTTACTAAGTAGTAAATGCTACACAAATACTTAACAAAAAATACTAAGTAAAAAATTTACTAAATATTTGTGTAGTATTTATTATTTATTAAATATACTCAATAAATAAGATGATTGTCCCTAGACTCCACACAAAATAATTCCTCAAGACAAAGAGAGAATACTTGATCATAAGGTAATAACATACTGTTGCGTTCAAATCATATCATTATAAATTTTTCTCATGCGTCTGCTAGGGTTTCGCCCCCTTCGGGCTTAGCCCGCCGCCTCCATCTTCTTCCGTCTTCCTCTGTCGGGGGGCTTTCGCTATGGCTAAAAAACTTTTAGATCCTGGCTTCCTTGCTGGTAAGCATCCTAAATCATTTCGTGATGCTTTATCTGGCGATTCCATCGTTTCTTTTCCGGATTTCCGAATAACTTCGAATCGTGGTATGCCATCTTTATGGTTCTCTGAAGCGGAATTTCTTCATCTTGCTAAACCTTTTGAGTTCGCTTTGGTTGGGAGATTTCCTCTCAAACGCCCCACTTTAGATTCTATCCGTAAATTTTTCTTCGGTTTGAAATTATCGGGTGAATTTTCGGTCACTATTTTGGATCAAACTAATGTTTTGATTAAGCTTCATAATGATTTGGATTATGCTAGGGTTTTTGCTCATAGATCCTATTTGGTTTTTGGATGTTTCATGAAAGTTATTAAATGGTCACCTGTTCTTGATCTTTCTGAGGAATCACTGGTTGTGCCTGTTTGGTTGTCTTTCCCTGGATTACGCCCTCATCTTTTCTCTTCTCGCATTTTGTTCGGTTTGGGTTCCATTTTTGGTCGACCGATACATACTGATAATGCTACTGCAGCTGGGTCTAGACCTTCTGTAGCTCGTATTTTAGTTGAATTAGATGTTACCAAATCTTTCCCCGATTCTGTTTGGTTAGGGCCGGAGAATTTGGGGTACGTCCAGAAGGTTGTTTTTGAATGCATGCCTGGTTTCTGCTCTTCGTGCAAAACTTTAGGTCACAAAAAAATGGAGTGCCCTAACCGTAATACTAAACCTCCCATGGCTGAACCTGTAGCTGCGGATTTTTTCAAAGAACATGTTACTTCTGTTGATCCTATTCTATCTCGTGAATGTGATGTTTTGGGTATTGCTAATGATGTTTCTTTAGCTAGAGATGCTATCGATTGTGAAATTCCTATTATTAGTAATATGGATGATGCTGAGCAAGCGTCTCTGCCTGTTGTTGTTGGTCGGTTTGTTCCTAACGACCAAGCTGGTGTTTCTATTAATGCTGGTGGATTTAATGAGGTTGAGGTGGATGTTGGGCTTGATGTTGACACTGTTGCTGCTGGGGTTGGTGGGTTGGAGAACGAAGTTAGTTGTGCTTTATCTCCTTATGCTCCTCCTTTTTTTCCTTCTGTATTAATACCTAATTGTGTTGAGGCTGTTAATGTGGTTGCTTCGGTTGGGGTTTCTTCTGCTGTTATCTCTCCGGACCTTCATTTAGATGTTAATCCTAAATGTAATAACATAGCTAATTCTTTAGTTGATGTTCCGGTTAATGCGATTGATTCGCTCTGTGCTGGGAATGTTTTGGGTGATGCTTCGGGACTGGATGTTCGGATCAATACAAATTGGCTGGAGTCGTCTGAGGGGGAATTGGCTTCAGATTCTGATGTTGATTTTATGTCGTCGCCGGATTTCTGTGGTGGTTCAGATCCTGGTTGGGATTTTAATCTTGTTAGGCTTGTTTCTGGGGTTGGTGTTCGGGGCAGAGCACGCGGTCGTGGTCGGGGCCGCCGTCGCCGTTAGTCTTTATTTTACCCTTTTCTGGCTTTTGACTTATTTGGAGGTTGGTTTAGTCTATTGTTTTTGAGTCGATTTGGGCAATGATGGGTTGAGGCTCACATGCATCATTGCGCTTTGCTTGTGGCAACCATAGCTGTAGTTTATTTTCGGGTAGCTTCGAGGTGCTATTGGACGGTCCTAGTGATGTGTTGCTGGTGTGATTGCCTCAACCGCCTACTGAGCCCGCTCTTTACTGTATTTTCTTTTTTCTTCTTTTTTCTTTCCCTCTCTCTTTTTGTACTGTTTTGTTGGTTTTTATTAATATATTTTCTTTTTCAAAAAAAAAAAAAAAAAATACTGTTGCGTTCAAATAATATTTAATATATGATGATGAAGAACTTATAATAATAAAAAACATAGATATAGTCTAATATAGCGAAACAAAACACATATTTTTCCTTAAAATATTTATAAATTGGAAAATATTTTATTTGAATTCTGTTTTGGACATTTCAATTATTCTTTATGGCGTAAATAAATGATTTAATTAGAGATAAAAAAATTAATTACTAGTATTTTTGCTTAATGACATGATAAAAGATTTTTTAATAATAATGCAAATATAATTGATATATATATATAGAGAGAGAGAGAGAGAGAGAGAGGGCTATCACAACACAAATTATTATTTTTCCCAGCGGTTATAACCCCTACTTTTTACTTTGCAGCGGATTTAAAACTGTTACATCACCGGTGTGATTGTACAGTGCTGCAACGACATTCTGCAGCGGTTTTAGAACCGATGGGGTAGATTGAAGATGTGCTAGTTATGTCAACGGTTATAACCGATGCTACATTCCATATATATATATATATATGGATTTTAAAATGTTAATATGACATTTTGATTTAGTTTCTATAATTTCTTTGGTTCCGTTTTGGTCATTTGATTTAGTTTAATTAATATTAATACTTTAATTTTTATTAATTTAATCTACTTAGATTATGACATGAGATCTAAAACTTAAATTTATCAAGCATGGATCTGATCAATGAACATCGAGCTAGGCCATTCTAATTCTGTTTTTAATAAATTTACAGTTCGTCGAACTGAACATGTCGGTGAGATAAACTCATAGACACCAAAAAATGATCTGATTCGGGTCCAAAAGAACCCAAATTAAGCGCTTAAATTTGGAGGGAGCTTATAACTCCACCTAACATTTGACATTGATGATCACCATTAAAATCGTTGATACTCAATCACTATAGTCTGACAGCCATGGCCTATCTGCCATCAGTGGCGGAGCCAGAAATTTTATTTAGGGGGGGGGGGGGCCTAAATTAAACACTACAGGAAAATCACCTATTACAGGTAGAATTTTTCAGCGGTCAATTTTCCGCAGTTTTCAGACAGCCAATTTTCCATGGTCAATTTTCTAACGGTCTGCCATCTCATATGAAATTTTAGATTAATAAATTAATATAGTTTCATTTGTCATCTCATTACTAGAGCCAAGAGGAGCTGTAAGATCAAAATTAAGAATGCAAATAACATAATGAAAGAAGACCGAAATGGAAAACAAAAACCATGCTCGAGGTTGTGAGTTGCGAGAGAGGAGCAAAGGGGAAAACGAAACAGGCAGTTTGGGTCGAGGGAAAAAAAAGCCATTTTGGAGCGGTCTCCGTTTGGGCATGTGATTTGATATTGTTGCCAGAGTAAACATTTTTATAAGAAAGTTATTGTGAAAATTGTTATGATTATTAATCCGAACAAAATCTAAAGCATATTCTTGCATGCTAAATTAGAGAATTAATTTTTCTTCCTAAGAGATGAGAAGAAATTTTGGGATTTGTTATGATTATTAATTTTTTTATGTAAACTGATCATCCACACTTAAATTTGCTTTAAAATGAGTACAAAACATTAAAAAAATTCAATTAAAATGTATATACTAAATGTAGTAAAAATGGTGACTAAATAATTATGCATCAATCTCTTACTTTTCTTATAAAAAAAAAATATCTATGCGACTAGTTTTCACATTGCACAACATAATGGTGCACTTGATCTTATTTTTGAAGACATCAAAAATATTTAGATGAGTGGAGAATGTTCATTTTCTTCCTAAGAGATGAGAAGTTTATCCAATATATCAAAGCTATCTCAGGTTTCAAATTATTTCCAACACTCTCTACTCCATATCAACATGAAACGAACTAAATCTACTATGAATCAATCCTATTAAAGTGATAAATATTTATTTGCTTTAAACTCTTAACACATGCAACCAAGAGATAAAAAAAAAAAAGTACTATCTACCATTGCTTATGTCTGCCATTGTTTATTCATCATCATTCCACAAAGATCACCACTCTATGATCTCCTCTATTTTGTCAACCACCATTGCTTGATCGCTTGCCCCATCTATTATTACTCAACTAATATCACTCAATTATGATATGCTTATCATCGTTGCCTGACTATAGTCTATTGAGAAGCGTTACTTGACTGTAGTCTCTTGACCACCAATACATAAGTACAACCTCTTGACTAGCATCACCTGACTTTGATCTCTCGACCATGACTTCAATATCTTTACCACTTTACCTGATTAAATCAGTTTTATGTCAACTTCATCTTTGTTATTGTCAATAGTATCGATGCAAACCATCACTTATATCTATTATAGCAAATAATTTTTTTTTAAATAAATAGTGCAAAAGAAGAAAGAAATTAATATTTTAAATTTTAGTAATAAAATATCACAATTATAAAAAATTTGAGGACTATGACATATAAAAATAATTTGAAACTTATTTAACTGTGTTAATTTTTTTTATGAAGAAATTATAAGATTTCATATGTGAATATTAATTACCTATCATTTGAGTTTACAATAATTATGTTAATTACAACAATAAATAAAATATTAAAATATAAGATGACTAAGTCACTTTAATGAGACATATGAAAAAAAAAAAACATATAAATGTAGCAAGTTTACTATAAAAATAAAACAAATTTTTAATACAAAGCTGATTGAAGGTTTGCATTTCTATAAATGCAAAGCTGATTCCTACCATCTATACTATTTTATAAATTTTAATATTTTATTCTTTACATTCATATTTATTCTATGGGTGGTTGACATGAAATATTAAAATTTTAAATGTTAGATATATAAATAGCACGATATAAAGTGGTATGTGTGTAATTATATTCTCATGCTGATATAACCATTTTTTGTTGTTTTATTGAAATATCTTTTGTTAAGTGCGCAACATTATTTATTTTGAGTAAGGCCTTATACTTAAATAAGATCAATATTTGACAGCCCCCCTAATCAAAATTGTATTTATAATCACTTCATCTTAATTGACATAGGCTTCTTTTTGGACTGCTTTTTGAAGCAAATTTTAAAGGGATTTTTACATACCTAATACTTAAAATAATTCTATTTACATATATCACACCCAAACTTCACTTTTTTACTGTTATACCACCTAAAAATCCTAACACTCACCAAATACAATACTCCGTTTGCTCCCGTTAAAAGAGCATCACCAAACTGCTTCGCCTTCAACGACTTTCCCTTGCTCGGTCGGATCTCATTTTTGTCTGTTAGGTATTTTCTTGTCCATTTCAACAACTCTTTTTCCTCTTTGGGACTTTTGCATTTCGCTTGGAACATTTTTTGGCCTCCACTCCTCCAAAAGTCGTATAGGTATGTTGTTCTTCTCTATTTCAAAATCTAGGTTTTATGTTTTCAACAAATATGTGAAAGTATCGTGATTCATAGTTTTTCCTGGTTCAAACGAAGAGATTTCTGGTGTATCATTCACTAAATATGAGTTAAATCCATCCCAAACTTACAAGTTGAAAAAGAGGTGACACTAGATAAAAAGTTTTCTGGAACTTAAAACATACAATGATTTCTGACTGGTGAATAAGAAGATTGGTGAACAAGAGGAGACCATATCTTGGTATTCATCACTTACCTTCCAGCTTTCTTAGATGCTTTATATCTATCCAAATGGCAGCTGTGTTTACACTCAATAAGAATTGCTCAAACGGTTCAAAAGGCAAAAAATGCCTCCGTATAAAGTAAATACCATTCTTCATATCAAAACAAATAGAATGAACCCAAACATAACCTTAATCTATTTATAACACAAGAAAACATCGCCTGCTCTGTTTCGCAAAAAAGGGAGCTGCATCGGTCCGATGGAAGAGAGAGAAGGGGAGTTGCTCACCTGCTATGTTTCGCAAAAAGGGGAGCTGTGTCGGTCCGATGGGAAAGAGAGAAGGGGAGAACCAACGTGACATAGTTGCTCAGACAGGTTTCCCGCGTGCGAAAGTCTATTTTTGCGAATTGGTTTCTAACGGAAGCAAACATAGTGTTGTTTTTGGTGAGTGTTAGGGCTTTTAGGTGGTATAACATTAAAAAGTGAAGTTTGGATGTGAGATGTGCAAATAGAAGTGTTTTGAGTGTTAGGTATGTAAAAATCCCTTTTTTAAATTATGAATTAGAATGTGAATTTGAAAATTCATTTGGGATAGCTTATTTATTGGTTCTTAAACAGCTTTTCAGCACAAAAATTGTCATGATCGGGCACAAATCTTGAGGAAAAAATTAAGTTAGAAACTTTCAAAATTAAATTCAGGACCATCTAAACTCTGAATTTAGGAAACTTATAGTCGAATTGAATGCCTAAAAAAAATGAACATAATGACACTGAATTCTACCCAACCTGAGCCCAAATAGGTCCAAATTAAAGACCCAAACCGCATTTAGAAAGTTCAAACCATAATTTGGATTACTAAACGTTTTACATACATGACATGCTTATAGTCGAATCGAGCGACTCGACGGGACGAATCCAACAAGCCTAAGACCATCAAATTCAAATATCATTAAGGCATTCAAATGCCCAGTAAATGGTCCACAATCACGGGGATTAATATTGAGCGTCCATTCAAATCACTCTTAATGTACTCTTGATCTCCATCGTATTTACTGGCCATGTCACTCACAAAATTATAAAAAGACTCATCATTATTCATGGAAAGAGGGGTAGCAAGCAAGAGAAGGAAGAGAGAGAAATTAGAGTTTTCTTGCCACCAGACTCCTCCTCGACCGCCATCGAACCACCAATCATCGTCGGACTACCAATTGGGACTACCAATTGACATTTTAATTCCACCTGGCTACTGACTGACGTTAGACTTCTTCCCAACTACCAACTAACATCGGACTTTTGCCCAGCCACCGATTGACGCCAGACTTTCTCCTGGCCACCAAATATTATTGGACTCCCCCATCCTCTCCCGGGACAATTATTGACCGTCGATTATGGTCATTCTGACCTCCATCACCAACTAGTGGTCCTTCCTACCTCCGTCGCCAAACAACTATCCTTTCAACCTCCATATCCAGAGAACAGTATTTTTGACCTCTGTCACCCGCCTACTACGGTAATTCCGACCTCTGTCGCCAGCCAACAATATTTATGATCACAATCACCAGCCTACTACGGTCCCTTCAACCTCTGTTGCCTTATAACCATCTTTCTGACCTTCATCAAATATCGATTATGTTTCTTCTGCCTCCATCACTTGACAATGGTCTTTCTGCCTTTATTGTCTGTTGATTATGGTCCTTGCGACTTTCGTCGCCAGACAACGATCTTTTTGACCACAGTCGCCCGCAAACTATGGTTTTTCCGACCTCCGTCACCATACAATGGTCTTTCCAACCTTCATCACACACAGACTACGGTCCACCCAACCTCCATCGCAAGATAACAATCCTTCCGACCTCCATCGCCAGACAATGGTCTTTCCGACCCCAGTCTCCTACCGACTACAATCCTTCTGACCTCCGTCACTAGACAAGAATCTTTTTGACTTCCATTGCCCACCGATTATGGTTCTTCCGACCTTCATTCCCAGATAACGATCTTTTTGACCTCTATCACCTGCCGACTATAGTCATTCCGACCTCCATCGTCAGACAACTGTCCCTCCGACCTTCGTCGCTAGACAACGATCTTTTTGACCTCCTTCGCCCACCGACTACGGTCCTTCTGACCTTTACCGCCAGACTAAGGTCTTTCTGACCTCTGTCACCCGCCGATTACTATCCTTCCAACTTCTATCACTAGACAACGGTCTTTTTGACCACCGTCGCCTGCAATGTACGGTCCTTTTCGACCTCAATCGCCAGACAATTATCTTTTTAACCTCTGTCGCCCATTGATTACGGTTCTTCCGACCTCAATCACCAAACTACGATCTTTCGGACCAGTGTTGCCCACCAAATACGGTCCTTCAATCATAGTCACCCGACTACTGTCTTTCCGACCTTCGTTGCCAACCGACTATGGTCCTACCAACTAAATGAACATGTTAATACTGATTGCTCCAATTCCCATATTTTAATGCACTCTATATGATGTATATTTGCTACATTAAGTTAAAGCCTTCCCCCTAAAGAAGGACCTCATTAATAATGTTACAATTGAGTTATCTTGAGATTGTTTTATCTCTCACGTCAAGATGCTCATTTTCATCATAAACGTGCAATATATGAATATCATTTAGTCTCTCAAACAATGTAATTAACTTTTTAACTATACCTTTGAGGGCTTTTTTATGACAATTTGGACTCGGACGAGAGATCATTTATCTCTCACTTTTGGTATCGTTATCTTTGTCTCATTGAAATACTTCATTCAAATATATATATACTGATAACGGAGTTGTGATCAAAATCTGTATATGATGAAATGAACTTTTTTGTGACATATTAAAATAAACTCATAATAATAAAAAAGTAAAATAATTTTAGTTCACGACATCCTCATCAAATTTTGGTCAAAATGACTTAAAGAGTTTAATTTACTTTGAGATGAATACAATATATAGAGAATCAATCAAATTTTATAGTATACTCATCTAAAAATAAATCCATTTATTTTACCTTTAATTATAATTAAAGAAAAAGAGTTCCAAATCATTCAGGCCAGTTAGACACTTAAACAATTGCTAAATATATGGGAAAACTCAAAATATGTCCATAATGTATTAATTAATATTATGATTTGGTTTTGGCGTCAGCAACATTATATTCTGTTCTATAATGAACCTACATTTTGCTGCGGTTAATATTCCTAATGACTATTAAAGCCGTGGGTTTAGTCCCACATCGCAGTAAGGGGCTTTATATTTATTTTAAAATACTTTTTTTTCTAAAGTACATCTTTGTGATTTGATTCAAGCAAAATCTGCTTGGATGCTGTCAAATCTTAGTGTCCTAAATTGATTAACATCTGGTTGTGAAACTTTTATTTGGTCTGGTGAACCTATGTAAAACTATGTTATTTGGTATTGATCTTTACAGAGCGATATTTTTCGTTATTATCAAAGAATACCTAGTAATACCGACCAAATACCGAGAAGTTCCTTGTTGTGAGGGGCATATCTTACTGTTACAAATTAAGCTGAAAGTGTTTCAGCTTAATGAGGAGCACATTTTTTATGGGTCAAGAATCATATATATATATATATATATATATATATATATATATATTTAAATAATAAATTAATTAAAATTTTCTTGCAAATAAAAAAATAGTAAAAAATTTAAATAAAAGAATATATTGATATAAAACTAATCATATAATACATGATATCATTATTTTTGTAAATTTTAATGAATTTAAAATAGAAATCAAATTAATAAGTTATTGTTAATGAAGTTTTATATTTAAATTATAGATTTTTTATACTTAAAACGAATAATTAATTTGTAAGAAGTTTAATTTATCTTTTATATTTAAAATGTACTTGAACTGTTAATTAATAATTAATGAGTCATTTATTATATGAACTAATTAATAAATAAGTTAACTTATTTATTAATTAAACAAAATTAATTTATAGAAAATAAAAATAAGTAATGATTAATTTAATAGATTTTGATGAAATTATAATAGTTAATTAGTTACAGCTTGACGTGTATTTATATATTTAGTTAAATTAAAATACTTGTTAATTAATTAATGTAGAATTTATACTGACTATTTTATATTTTAAATTAATTATTGAAATTTAATTTTAATGTAAAATTGATGTGGGTATTGGATACTCATGTAAAAGGCAATTAATGCCTCCTTATTTTGGACATTGGATTCCTTTGTTAAAAAATATCATTTAGAGCATATGATTCTTATATAATCCTGTTTATCATCATTTAGCGTGTCATGTTGCTTGCAATATCCTATCCCATCAAATTGTGTGTCAATTTGTAAGGTTCATTCAATTCCATTAATGTTCTATTATATTTTTTTGCTGGAAGTGCTCATTGAATATATTCACACTCTGCTATTTAAGGGGTACATAGAAACATTTGAAGTATAAAAAACAATTCATCAATATTTAATTTGATTTAGGTTTTGTTTGGGTCTGCTTTCTTACTGCTTCTTAAAGCAATCTTTTAGTACAAAAATTTTAATTTTTATACTAAAAAGCTGCTTTAAGAAGCACTAAGAAACCCGTTCCTAATGAAGCCTTAATCTCAAACTCATAGGTTAGATGTACCATCAATAGTACATGTACAAAGAGACAAACAATTAAATTAAGGTTACCTAGCTCGGCATTCCATTTTGAATGATTTTTTTATTATTGCTAACTTAACTAATACTTTTTAATGTTTTGTTAAAGAAAGTCCCAATGATTTAACGTTTTTCACTCTTCTAGTTTAATTCTACTTTAAAATATAATTCAATGAGTAAAACCTAAATTAACATTTCAAAATTAACAAATAAAATAAAGTTAACATTTTAAATTGCAAAAATTTAACAAAAATAATATTTATTCAACCTAACTAACTTAGCATAATAATACAAAAAAATAATAATAATAATTTAAGAGTTTTTGGATTTTGGTTTTGCACTACTTAATAACAAGCTTACTGCTCTTACTTATACAAGCAATGTTGAACAAATGTCTTTTCATAAAGCTTAGAAAAGATCAAACAGACTAAGCCTAATATTTATGTGAGTGATTATAGCAGACATTATTAAATCAATCATTTCAAAAATTGATAGTGCTAAAGAATTTATGAAGTATATGAAAAATATATCTCAATATGAGTATATTGATAAGTCACATGCTGGGACATTAAAGGGTATGCTAACCACCATGAAAATTATTGGTTCTCATATTATTTATGAGCATATTATTGAAATGACTAATATAACATTATGATTGAATATCATGGGAATGAAAGTGAGTGAAATCTTTTTTTTTTAAGTGAGTGAAAGCTTTCTTATACAATTTATTATAAACTTATTGACTCCTAAATATTGTCCATTCTAAATTAATTATAATACTATTAAGGATAAATGAAATGTGATTATATTATAGAGTATACTTATTTAGGAGAAATCAAGGCTTAAGAAATACGAAATTAACTCAATTAATCTCATGGGTCAACTAGATTTTATAAGAAAATTAGGAAAGAAGAATCTAAAGGATAATAAAAGGATAATTAAAACTTAATGTGCCATGTTTAAATCCAAAAGAAGGAGCCAAGGATGATAGATGTCATTTATGTCACAAGCATTGACACTATCGAAAAAATTGCATAAAATGTAAGGCTTGGTTTGAAAAAAAAAAAAAAAATCTAGTGCTTTTGTATGTTTTAAATATAATTTGGCTAAAGTTTCTTATAATATTTGGTGGATTTATTCTGATTTTATCACTCATATTTCAAATGTGATGCAAGAATTTCTTACGACCCAAACCATAAGCTAAATGAAAAGTTTCTCTTCATGGTAATTAGAGTCAAAGCTCCAGTTAAAGCCATTAGAACATATCATTTGATTTTAGACATTGGGGATCATTTAGATCTTTTTCAAACTCTTTATCTACCTTATGTTTCTATAAAATTAGTTTCTTTATCAAAATTTGATACAACTGGTTATTACTTTTAAGTTTAGAAGTGTATATTTCAATTTATTTAAGTGTAATCAACTTATTGATTCTTGTGTGCTTTGTGATGGTTTATATAAATTAAGACTTGATAATTTCTTTGTTTAGAATTTATTAACCTTGCATCATAATATTGAAATAAAATATGATTTAATGAATAAAAATTCTACTTGTGGAATAAATGTTTGGATCATATATTCAAAGAAAGAATACAAAGATTAGCGATGAATGAAATCCTTTCTAATTTAGATTTCACTGATCATGATATTTGTGTGAATTGTATTAAAGAAAATATATAAAACACATAATTAATAAGACAGCCACAAGAAGCACACAACTTTTTGAAATCATACATACTGACATATATGGACCTTTTGATGTGCCTTCTTTTAGTGAAGAAAAATATTTTATTACTTTTATTGATGATTTTTCATGTTATGGCTATGTCTATTTCTTACATGAAAAATCTCAATCAATAGACATCCTTGATGTGTTTATTAATAAAGTTGATAGATAATTAAATAGAAAAGTGGAAATCATAAGATATGATAGATGTGATGAATTTTATGAAAGATATGATGAATCTGGATAATGCATTGGTCCATTAGCTAAATTCTTTGAAAGATATGACATTTGTGCTCAATACACAATTTTTGGCACACCACAATAAAATGGCGTTGTAGAAATATGTAATCGTATTTTAATGGATATGGTTAGATTCTGTTAAGTTATTCTTCTTTATCCTTATCATTATGGATTCATGCTTTTAAAAACTATATGTATTTGTCAAACAAGGTTCCTGATAAGACAATTTCAAAGACCTCTTTTAAATAGCGGAAATAAATATTTATAATTTATATGAAAAGAAATTGAATTCTAGAACAACCAATGATTTTTTCATTGGTTATCTAAAAAAATTTAAAGGATATATATTTTATTTTGCTAATCATAGTATGAAAATTATTAAAACTAGAAATGTTAGGTTTATTGAGAATGGTAAAATTATTGGGAGTATAGAACCTCATGATGTAGAGGTTTAAGAAGTTAGGGTGAAAATTCATTTGTTCGTCGTTTCTAATAAAATTGTTATTCCTATAGTTGTTTAATAGTTTGATAATATATAAGATAAACAAATGAATAAAATTACATCTCAAAATAACTTTGACATTAATGGACCTATAATTAATGAACCATAAGAAGTAATATTAAGAAGATATACTAGAGTTAAAATATATGCTATTTTGAATTATTATATGATTTATCTATAAGAGTCGAATTTTGACTTATGAATTAATGATGATCTAGTTTCATTTTCATAAGTCATAGAAAGTGTGAATTCTAATAGGTGGTTATATGTCATGAAAGGAGAGTTAAAATTAATGGATCATAATAAAGTCTAGGACATCATTGAATTGCCTAAATGTTTTAAAAGAGTTGGGTGTAAGTGAGTTTTTAAGACCAAGCGTGACTCTAAAGACGATAATGAATGATATAAGGCTAGACTTATTATCAAAGATTTTACTCAGAAATTAAGATAATATTGACTACAAAGAGGCATTCTCTCCAATTTTTAAGGACTCGTTGATAATTATTATGGCTATACTAGCTCATTATGATTTAGAGTTACATAAAATAGATTTGAAAATAGCATTTCTAAATAAATATTTAGAGGAAGAAGTTTATATGGATCAGTCTGAAGGATTTTAAGTTGAAGAAATGAATAAATGATGTGTAAACTTAAGAAGTCAATATACATACTTAAACAAGCCTCCCGACAATGATATCTTAAATTTAATAATACTATCACTTCGTTTGGATTTAAAGAAATCATTATTGATTGGTGCAAATATCTAAAGGTTAGTGGGAATAAGTTTATAATTTTATTTTGGTATGTTGATGATATTTTATTTACTATTAATTATCTTGATTTATTATATGAAACTAAGAAATTTCTCTCAAACAAATTTGAATTGAAAGATATGGATGATGCATCATAAGTGATAGAAATTAAAATATTATATGATATATCATAAGAAATATTTGGATTATCTCAGAAATCATATATTATTAAAGTTCTTGAGATATTTAAGATTAAAAAATGCTCAACAAACATTATTCCAATTCAAAAAGAAAATAAATTGAGCATTATATAATACCCAAAGAATCAATTGGAACATAAATAAATGAAACAAGTTCTTTATGCATCTATTATTAGAATTTAATGTATGCTTAGACTTGTACTAGGCCAGATATTAATTTTGCTATTGGAATGTTGGGTAGATATCAAAGTAATCAGGAATTGGTCATTAGAAAGCTACAAATAATGTTTTACAATATGTACAAGGAACAAATGAATACATGCTCACTTTTAGAAGATATAATCTCCTTAAGGTGGTAGTATATTTAAATTCAGATTTTATTAGATGTTTGGATTCAAGATAATCCACATTTGGTTATGTGTTTCTTTTAAGTGGAGAAGCAATATCTTGGAAGAATGTGAAGCAATATGTCATTACTGCATCCACAATAGAAGCTGAGTGTGTGGCATATTTTGAGGTCACAATTCAAGGATTATGATTATAGAATTTTATTTTAAGACTTAGAATTGTTGACATCTTTGTCAAGCTGCTAAAAATTTATTGTAATAATATCACAACAGTCTTGTTTCTAAGAATGATAAGTATTCAAAATGTACTAAACATATGGAGGTGAAATACTATGCCATTAAGGAAGAAGTTCAAAAATAAATAGTATCACTTGAGCACATTATCACTAATCTTATGATTACAGATCTATTATTCAAAGGGTTGCCACTGAAGACATTTCATGAACATGTTGCTAGGATGGACATTGCCGAAATCTTTATTAAGTTTATATTTGTTTGCTCTTTATGCCTTTTGATACTTTGAGCTCTTTTATTTAATTTATGATAATTAACGTATCATGTTTACTATGTTTTATATACATGAATGTTTATGTGAATATTGATAGTATTTGTCTTTTATAAAGACATTGTTGTTAGACCATAATGAGTATATCTTATGATGATTTATATTAAATGTAAGATTAATATCATGATACATTGAAGGAAATACATCAAATTAATGATGTATGACCGCCATGATCTCTATTAATTTTGTACTTAATAATGAATTGATGATTTGACCAATTTATGAAAGATGATTTATATATTGTGCTTTATATTTATAATTATTAAATTATTAATTGAATAATATCATATGGGTCAAGTGAGAGAATGTTAGAATAATTTAATATAATAATTACGCGAGATCTCATAATAATATTTAAGTATATATATTTAATTATATAAAATATTAAGTGACCCATATATTTTAATTATTAAAATTTTATTTAATAATTAATTAAGAATTTAATTATTTATATTTAAATCCTATTGACCAAGAAGAGATAATTTGATCAATCGTTTATGAACCATTTGATCAAATAACTCCTATAAATAATTTTTATAACTAATATATAGGAAATAACTAATGGTCATCTCTCTTTATTACGGGGTTAGTTTATTTATTTATTCCATAGAGAATTTACTCATAAAAAAAAGAAAGTGAAAGAGAAAATAGTGAGAAATAGTAGTTTGGAATTCATTAAATTATTAAATTCAACATAAATTAAGGTATGTTTTTTTCCATTAAAATCTTATAAAAATCATCTTGCTTAAATCATGTGATTTTTAATATTTATGTAAATTTATATTTTTGTTTCAATTTCTTTTAGAAGTTCGGTCACAGAGCTGTTAGAATATATAAACAAAACATAAAATGAAAATGTAATTTAGTTTTTTATTTTGGTTATCCTGAGTATTTAGAATATTTGTATTATCTATAAATACTCCTGTAAACTCTCTTGAAAGACAAGAAAAGTTTATTTTACGTTTCTCGGTTCGTGCCCATCTCCTTCCTCACCGAAGGTTTGAGAAATTCTACATGGTATCAGAGCTAAGTTTCTTGATCTTTATTTCTCTTTTCTAAAGTCTCTGGGTATTCTTCCCGATCTCGCTTCTTCTTCTTTCTATGGAAGAAATATCCAGCCAAAGCTCTGCCCTAGAGGCACTTTTTTCCCAACCCCTGATTCCCATTCCTCCTCAACTTAAATTTCTGATCACTCAAATCAAGACTCTGATTTCTACACCATTGACCTCCGAAAACTACCCTATATGGTGCTCTCAAATTGAGAAAATTTTCTCTGCAAATGGATTTATGGGGTTTCTTGATGGGTCTATCAAAAGTCCATCTCCGGAGTCATCGTCTTCTCAAAACGATCATGGATCTACATACCAGGTCTGGTCCTTTCTGGATCAGAATCTTGCTTCCGTTCTGCTTTCGGTCATCTCTGTCTCAATTCTTCCGTATGTTTTATCCTTAAAACATTGCGCTGAGATTTGGGCTACCTTGTCGCATCGCTTACAAGCTTCCTCCCGATCGCGTGTAGTCCAACTTAAGAACGAACTTTACCAAATGACCAAAGGCGATCAGACTATGACTCAGTATCTGCTCTCGGTAAAATCCAAAGTAGATGCTATTGTGGTAGCCGGAAGTTCTCTTGACCCCGAGGAAATCATTTTTCATACCCTCAATGGTCTTTCTGCGAAGTATCAATCGTTCAAATCCGCGATTCGCACAAATATGCAACCAATCTCTCTCGACGATCTTTATACACTTCTGTGCAGTGAAGAATTGAATCTTGCGCATGAGGCCTCCAAAGAATTGCAATCTTTACAAATTTCTGATCCCACTCTAGCTTTGGAGGCCTACCGCGGCAAAGGACGTGGAAGATATCAGTCTTCTAGTCGTGGACGACCTTCAGCTCAACAACGAACAAATCGTTCGTCGAACCTGACAACACCTTCGTCTCAAAGAACTGATCGACAGACGTATCGCAACACCATATGCCAGATCTGTTCTAAGCAAGGGCACTCTGCCGTCAAATGTTGGTATCGACATGATACTAACTACCAAGAAGGCTCTCAAACTCAAGCTCTTTTCTGTCCTGCTGATTCGACTACTCAGACGGACTGGTTTTTGGACTCTGGCGCGTCAACCCACCTGACTTCCAATGCTTCAAATCTTCGCTCTCAAGAACCTTATCATGGTCAGTCGCAAGTTACCATTGGTAATGGTCAGCAATTACCAATTTAGTATACAGGTAAAGGCATCCTGCCTACTCCCGCAGGTAATTTACAACTTAGCAAACTACATCAAGTTCCGAATATTTCTTTCAATTTACTGTCTGTTTCACAATTAACTCATGATAACTCGTGCACCGTAACGTTTTCTTCTTCTGGTTACCAAATTAAGGATTCGAAGACCAAGCGAGTTCTACTACAGGGACCTTGCCATAATGGTCTTTACACCGTTCGGTCGTCTGTCCCGACATCTACCTTGGCGCTTCTAGCGGTTCAAACCGTGCAAGATTTATGGCATTCTCGTTTGGGTCATCCAGATCCGAATAAATTTTGCATTCTGGCTAGATACAATCCAGAAATTCATGCAAATATTACTTCCAAATTTTGTCATACTTGTAATTTAGCCAAAAGCAAACGTTTACCTTTTTCGGTTTCTAAGTCTAAAACTTTAGCTCCTTTCGATCTTGTTCATTCTGATGTTTGGGGTCCGTCTCCCACTAAATCACTACATGGCTTTGCATACTATGTATCTTTTATTGACGATTTTTCGCGTTTTTTCTGGGTATTTCCGTTGATCCATAAATCGGAAGTGTATTCTAAATTTCTTGAATTTTATGCTATGATTAAATGTCAATTTGCTTCTACTATCAAAATTCTTCGCACGGATGGCGGCGGAGAATACTTGAATCATAATTTTCAACAATTTTGCAAAACGCATGGTCTTTTACACCAATACACCTGCCCTTACACGCCTGCACAAAACGGCCTCGCAGAACGTAAACATAGACACATTATAGAAACGGTTCGCACTCTTCTTCTTCACTCTTCCGTCCCTCACATACTCTGGACTCATGCTTTATTCACTGCGGTTCATATTCTCAACATCCTTCCTTCACGTGTTTTAAACAATAAAACTCCTTACGAAATCTTGTTCAAACATAAGCCCAGTTACACGCATATCAAAACGTTCGGGTGCTTATGCTATCCTTGGCTACGCCCCTACTACAAATCCAAGCTTGGTCCTCTGTCAACACCTTGTGTATTCATCGGATATGCTTCTCGTCAAAAAGGATATCACTGTATGGATCCATCCACTAACAAGATCTACACTTCTAGACACGTAGTATTTTCTGAACATATATTCCCGTATCACCAAAATCGGCAGACCACTGGACCTCCTAGCGATCCAGGTAGCATCCCTCCTCTACTCCTGGTTCCAGCTTCTTACATTCCAACTCCCACAAACCGTATACCTTTTACTCATGAAACTACTCATCCTTGCAGCCCGCTTAATATCACTCAACCGTTGTCTGCTTCTCTGGCTAACTCTATCACTGCTGACACTACGATTGCTGAACAGACTCCTCACCCGCACCCAATGGTCACTCAATCTCGCACTGGGCACCTCAAACCCAAAGCTATTTTGAATCTTACTCATCAGCTTACTCCAACTGATCCAACATCCTACACTCAAGCTTCCCAATTTCCTCACTGGCGAAATGCTATGTCTCTTGAATTTCAAGCTCTTCAGTCTCAAGGTACCTGGGATCTTGTTCCTTCCTCTCCGCACATGAACATTCTCGGCTGCAAATGGATGTTCCGCACCAAATACCACTCTAACGGCTCGATATCAAGACATAAGGCTAGGTTGGTAGCTCTCGGTTGCAATCAGGAATACGATATAGATTACCATGAAACTTTTAGTCCCGTCGCTAAAATACCTACTTTTCGCATTCTTATCACTATAGCTTTGCATAATGTGTGGCCTATACATCAATTAGATGTTTCTAATGCTTTTTTACATGGCTCTCTAACTGAAACTATTTACATGAAGCAACCTCCGGGATTTCAAGATCCAACGTACCCGAACTATGTTTGCAAACTCAAAAAGGCTCTTTATGGTTTAAAACAGTCTCCTCGCCAGTGGTTTGCTACGCTTACCGGTCACTTAACTAGTCTCGACTTTGGCATTAGCCATTCGGATCCTTCTTTACTTCTTTATAGCAAAAATAATATTCGTCTTTATTTCTTAATCTACGTTGACGACATCATTTTTACTGGTAACAATCAAGACATGGTACAAGACATTCTTCTAAACCTTCATACGCGGTTCAATATGCGAAATCTTGGACAGTTATCTCAGTTTTTGGGGATCACGGCAGTCAAAACCAAACAGGGACTTCTTCTTCATCAGCAAAGGTATGCGCAAAATATTCTTGCACGTGCAGGAATGCTTAACTGCAAGACGGTTTCCACGCCCATATGCACTAAAGAGAATTCCACAAACACTCCGTCCCCTGAGTTTGCCAATCCTCTTCTTTATCGGCAATTGGTAGGTTCTTTGCAATATTTAACTCTCACGCGGCCCGACATTGCCTATGCGGTCAATCGAGCTTGCCAATTCATGCATAAACCAACCGATCAACATTTTAACTCACTTAAACGAATTTTACGTTATATTAAAGGTTCTAATCACATGGGTTTACCTCTAGATCGCACGTCTCTATTGCTAACATCTTATGTAGATTCTGACTGGGCTGGCGACCATCACGATCGGAAATCGACGTCCGGATATTGCACGTTCTTAGGCAGCTCCATCGTCGCCTAGAGTGTCAAGAATTAATCTACTGTGGCTCGTTCATCCACGGAGGCTGAATACAGAGCTTTGGCGTCAGCTGCCACAGAAGTTGTTTGGACTCGAACTTTGCTTCAAGAACTTGGATACTCACAGACAGAACCCACTAAGCTTTACTATGACAACATCTCCGCTATCGCTTTAGCCAACAATCCGGTGTTTCACGCTCGCACTAAACACATTGAGGTGGATTGTCATTACATAAGGGAATGTATCAAAAATCACAGCATTACCGTACATCACATTTCCACTACTGACCAAATTGCGGATCTCTTTACTAAAGCTTTACCGAGGGGGTCATTTCAGCATCTAACCAACAAACTGATATCAGCTATCCCTTCATCAGTTTGCCCGGGGGTGTTAGAATATATAAACAAAACATAAAATGAAAATATAATTTAGTTTTTTATTTTGGTTATTCTAAATATTTAGAATATTTGTATTATCTATAAATACTGCTGTAAACTCTCTTGAAAGACAAGAAAAGTTTATTTTACGTTTCTCGGTTCGTGCCCATCTCCTTCCTCACCGAAGGTTTGAGAAATTCTACAAGAGCTAGGGCAGGAGTCAGCTTTGGTGTGAGGCATTGGGCTTGAGGAGAGCCTGGAGAGGGGGAAGCTCGGATGAAGGAGATAGTCGGCTGGGGCAGGTATGGAGATCGGAAGGCTTCAGATGGCGGGATGGGATTTCGGTCTGCTGTTGGAGTCGGATGAAAGGGAGGAGGCGGGGTTCGGATTCGGCGCTTGGGCTTGAGGCCAGTCATGTATGGCTTCACGCAAGAAGGAGGTATAGCTCGTGGCTTGCAGCTTTGACAAGGACGAACAGATTGAAGAGTTTGATGGGGTCGTGAGGTTCGGGCAAGCTTGGGTTCTGCTTACAGAAGGATGTGGGTTTCAGTAGAGGCAGAAGGTGCAGCTAGGTGGATAGAGACAGAGAAAGGAAGGAGGAGGCGTCGGCAATAGCAGAGATCTGGATGTATATGGGGAGTTCGGCCAGGTAGGGTTTTGGCTTGCCAACGATGGGAGTGGGTCGGCTAGGGTAGAGGAAGGTCTCGGTTTGGGGAAGAGGAAGGAGCGACGGGAGTTTGCTAGCTGTGGGCGGAGTCGATTGAAGCTTACTGGAGGATTAAGGCTTTGGTTGAGCACTTGGACCGGAACTACAAGCAGAGAGGAAGAGCAACATGAGTTGGTGGCTTCAGTGTTGGGTCGTGATGCAGTGGTTTGGCAAGATGAAGGTTCTGAGGAGGCTCGGGTTTCGTATGGGCTTGCGGTAGAGAAATGCAAAGGAACAAGTTGAGAGCCTCGAGCTCTCATTTAGAAGATGCCAACAGGGCATCGATAGCGCACGATGCAGATGGGATGGACACTATAGTTCGGCGCCGTTGCAGACTGTGAAGCTTAATACTGTAGCAGGCGACGCTATTCATACAGGATTTGAGCAGGATTTGGCAGAGGTATTTAAATTTTTGTTTTGTTTTGTTTCCTTTTGAAATTATATAGAGGTCAACACAGGGATTCCAGGGCGCTAGCCTACCTTTATCTTAGCATACAAGACTTGTTCCCTTTTGGCACTCGACATTATTGAGCTTGCCTAGAGACAAACAAATCAGGTTTAGGCAAGATCGATAGTCTGTAGAGAGTCATCAAGCCATCAATTTTTTGATTCATTTTGTTAGGGCATCTCCAACCAAACGGCAAACACTTGTTTGCCGTTCTTGCTTTGCTCCAACCGATCGCCATTTTTGACGCCATTTGATCGCGGATGAACAGTGCGACGCCAATATTGGCGTTGCACTGTTCATCTGCGCCATTTTTTTCTCTCTACCGAACAGGTTGGGAAGAAAGACGCGAAAAAAACGACTGTTTTAGCGGCAAAATGGCGTTGGATTGGAGATGAAACACGGCATTTTTTGATTTCCCTGCATTTTGGAGTGAAAAATGACATTTTCGGTTGGAGATGGTCTTAATGTAGTCATCCTTGTAGCTATTCGATTCCTATAAATAAAGAGTTAAGAGGAGCATCTTGGATCTTTTTGAGATCTCTTTGAGTCTAGTGTATCTTCTAGCTTTTTTCGTAGTTAGCGCCACTTGTACTATAAATTCTTGAGCTAGTCAATCTAAAAGTTCATTAAAAAAATCAATAATAAAATTTAATATTGTATATTCTTAAAAGAATTACAAGCACATATACATTTATTATTTTCAATACAATATTATTAATTTTATTAGTATTTAACATTTTAATAATGATCTTCAAATAAATATCTATATATGTTAATCATATATAATAGATTAAGATATTTGAAAGATCATATTGATTGCTAGAATAATATGTCATTAAATATATAGATAGATAAATAGATACCACACACATAGTTAAGATACGTTAATGGCAGCTCATAGGAGAAAAAAGAATTTTTAGGTGGCTAACCCGGGAAGAAAAAAATTACGAGACTTGACCTTGTCGAAATAATTCCACTTATGAGTTATAAGTTATAAATGATGCATTTCCATGTAATTGGAGAAGACTTTAATACAAAATAGTAAGCATGAGGACCTTATCAAAATAATCCAACTTTTAAGTTATAAGTTATAGATGATGCCTATCAATGTAGTAAGAGAAGGCTTTAGTACCAAATAGTAAGCATGAGGATCTTATCAAAATAATTCCACTTCTATGTTATAAGTTATAAGTGATGCCTATCCTGTAATTGGAGAATGCTTTAATACAAAATAGCAGGCATGAGTTGTGGATGATGGCTTCGATGATAGAAGTCAGAGGAATTGTTAGACATATCATCAAGAAATTTGGAGGTGCGCTTAGACTTTCTATTTATAATTAAGAGAGGAGACTTCTTACCGAGAAGGTGGGCATCGATCCTAATTGAGATGACATACATCAACATTAGAGTTGATGGAGAACATGTAATTTATTGGTGATGGTAGATGAAGAAGTTGGTGTCAATATTGATGTTGATGGCTAGTGTTAGCCTTGGTATCAATGGTGAATGTCAAAGTTGGTGTTGGCAATTTATATAGACATTTTTGGTGATAATTGGCATAAGCATTGATGTTGATCACATGAATTGACATTAGTATTGAGGGTGTGCATTAACCTTTTTGATGATTTCATGTATCAACATTAGTGGCATCATCAAGTGTCAATGGCATGGCCATGGTGATGACAATGGTCATCCATGTGTTGGTGACACTTACTTTGTTAATGCTGGGAGTAGTCAATGGTGGTGTCTATGGAATGCACCAATTGTGACAACAACGGTGAGCAGTGACTTGTTGTTGGTCATAGTGAGTAATGATCTTAGTGGCATCAATTGGTGGCAAATTATTTGTATTGATGTGTGCGAGGGTTGATGTCAATAACATGTATTGAGGTTGATGTCAACATTAGTGTCAATAACTTGAATAGATTTTATCTACAATATCGTTCACGACATTAGGCAAAATGGATTGGCTTTTGCGAGGAACAACAACCCTTCATATGAACAATTTTAAAGAAAGGAAAAACAGGTAAAGAACAACATTATACATTGGAATGGTGAGTTTTTAGATAATCTTAATAATCGTTTAAAAAACTGATAAAATAGATGTCATAATTTACTCACAAATTTTCTGGTTCTTCCAAAAAGAAATAATTGATAGTTCAATATCATTAATTACATCAATATTTCTCATATAACACAACATCATAAAACAAGAAAGAAAGCCATTTAAAACTATTGAATAACAAAAACGTCCATGACAATTTTTTTCTTTTTTATTTGGCTTGGATTGTGCTGTTGAAACAAATGAGTAACATCTAATTCCAAAAGAGAAAAAGACCAAGCAAAACCAGAGATAACCTTAACTAAAGATCGAATTGAGTACAAAATTGGAAAACCCGAAAACAAACTGAAATGCCCTCAAGATGTTGAATATGAGTGTTTGTCCCAAGCTCACTTTTATTACATGATGACATGCACGCCAAAGTCTCCTAATATGTCTTGCGAGTTGCGAAGCTAAGAAAATTTGGAGAGTTCAGTCAATTTGCTGCAAAGGAATTTTTTGCAATTGGAAATGTAAATTAGATTCCAAGAAATAACTATAACAATATTATTAGTATAGAGGAAAAAAACTTCAAACATTGCAAGCTATACAGATTGCACGAAATCCATTCATTTTTGAGGAACTCACTTTTATTAGACTCAAGTATATATAATAGTTTTTAAAGAGATGAAGCTCCTTGTGCCATAATTTGATATTATATGACTGGTGTGTCGTATAATCAAATCCTCAATCTCAGATAATTCTTATAGAGATCCTCATTTAAAATGAAGGAAACAAAATCATGAATTTTATGAATAGATGATGTCCATAGATGTAAGATATGTGGAAAAAAATGAAAGTCATGCAATTTGTGGTTTGATTTCAGATTGGTTATATTATCATTTTTCTTCTATATATTTCTTACATTTTTATTACCATCTTGTACAAGCAATAATAATCATAAGAAAATTAAAGAATTTAAGGAGTGATGAAGCATACCAGAATAACTTCGAATCCATATTTTTGACCTCACTCTCTTAATCCAGGGCAATCAATAATCTCCAAAACACTAGGAATGGTTGAAAGTTGTTCTTTCAAAGAGAGTTTAAGTTCTAGGCATCTTTTTAGCTTCAATTCCTCAAGCGAATGGAGGTTTTGCAGGCCTGCTATTGATTCCAGCTTCCAACAATCTTCAAACCATACGAACTGCAACTTGGAAGGAAGTTCCTCCTCTATAGAGATCAAGAGGTTATAACACTTTATTATTTCTAATTTTTCAAGTCTATGCAAACCGCAAAGCCCATGCAATGTTGTTATTATAGGGCATTGTTTAACCAACAGTCTGCTAAGCGAGGATGATTGGACTATTTTTATGCTTTTTAACTTGGCACAATCAATGATAGAAATACTTCGAAGACATGGGAGATCTCTATCCAGTACTCTTCCTGTTCCATCCCATTCATTACATCCTTGAAGCGTTATATCTTGTAACATAAAATACGAGGGATCACCAAGCCACGAAGGAAATTGCATCCCAGGATAACCATATATACCTAATTCTTTGAGGTTGTTGTGAGGCTGCAATGCCTCAAGCTTGGCCTCTTCCAGCTCAAAACTTTGTTTCTCTGCTATGACAGATTCAGCAATAAATATGTGAACATCAAATGGATGAAATTCAGAATCAGTTGTTGAATAACGCCAATCTATGTATAGTCTCCAAATATGCTTCTTCCTATTAAGGTTTGCCTTCTTGAAACCCTCAACATCATGTGCATAACATATACCCATGATACAACATCTCCCTGTAAGGCTTGTTAAGTTTTCTATCTCACCTATTCCACCACCTTCTTGGCTTCCTTCATTCACAATTACATATCTTAAAGTCTGGAGACCAGTTAACTTGTTTATCCCACATGGCATGATGGAACCATATGGTAGAATCAAATGCCGTAGGTTAATGAAGTTTTTTATTCCTATTGGTAACATTCTAGCTTGACCATGAAAACTAAGCAAGTCCAGTACTTGCACGTTACGAATGTTAGAAGATGAATTGCAAAGACTTGAAAGAATAACTTTTTCAAAATGAGGATTCCATGAATGCTTAATACTAATGTAAAGATAGCGTAAATGCTTCAATGACGCAATTGAATCAAGAAATTTTAGAAAATTTAGGTTATACTGAAATATTTCGATATGTAGCGCTCGCAAGCATATTGAATCTGAAAATTGAAAATTATCAATTATACTCCTACCATAATAAAATATAGAACGAAGAGCAACATGCCTACTAAGAACTGGGTACCCTAAGGTATATTTTAGTGTTTCATTTTTTGTTGATTGATCATGTATAGCTAAGTGGCGAACATTATTTAATATGCATTTATTTTGATTGCCACCTTCTAATTTCATAACAATGAACTCATTGCCAGAGATAGAAACCGCTAGATCAAAAACCAAGTCATGCATTTTAAAGGAGTCCTTAAACTCTGTTTCTTGAAGTAATGATCTGCCCAAGAGTTCATCAAAATACTCTCTTCCTATAGCCTCCATAGTCTTACCACCTATTTTTGGTTGGATATATCCCTGTGCCATCCACAACCATACTATGTGATTCTTGTCAGGTATCATATTTTTAGGGAACATGGAGCAATACCTAAAGCATGGTTTCAAGTGAATCGGCATCCTTTGATAACTTAGTTTAAGAGCAGGAAATATCTCGTTTGTCCCTAGATCCAAGTCCCAAAGCTCACTTTCTAAGATGCCCATCCACTTGGCTTCATCTCTTTCAAATTTGAGATGGCTTCCAAGTAGTTTTATAGCCAAAGGTAGTCCACCACACTTGTTAACGATTCCTTGACCAATCTTCATTAGGTTCTCATCATGACATGAAGCACATTGTCGGAACAATTGCAAGCCTTCATCCTTGGAAAGTAAGTCCAAATGAAAGGAGTTCATATTCCTCGTGAGATTTGCAACCTTTTCATTTCGTGTTGTCAACAAAATATTCACAATGCCTGCACCATGAAAGGGGACTTGGAGGGACTCCCATAGAAATTGCTTCTCATTCCACACATCATCCAACACCAAAAATGTTCTTTTAAATTTCATGAGTTCTTTCTTTATGGAATCTTGAAGATAGTTGAATCCAACGTCCTCCTCACATGGTTTGTTAGTTATGGATTTGTGTATCTCTTTAGTTAGTTTCAAAAGATCAAAATCCTCAGAAACATAGACCCATATACGGAGATTAAAATACTGATGAATTCTATGATCATTATAAATGAGTTGGGCTAGCGTTGTCTTGCCCAAACCCCCCATGCCGACTATAGGAATGACTGAAATTTTATTGCTAGCTCGGATGTCGCTACCAGGCTCCAAGTCCGACAATAATAGTTTCACTATCTTTTCTTTCTCACTTTCTCTCCCAATTATACCCAATTCATTGACAAGAGAGCTAGTAGGCGGGGGATTTTGTGCACCAATGGTTTGCCTCACCCCATCTTCCTCTCTCAAACGGAGTGCCTTTCTATCATTTTCAATCTCATCAAATCTTTCCTGAATCTCTCTTAGTTTTTGAGCCATGCCATCAGAAATTGCAGGAACTTGAAATGATGAAGATGCTAATATATTACGACCGTCGTCCCTCTTCTCGACATCATCATAATGTTCATCTTCGCCCTCGTTGCCATTGCCACAGTGGTAGGGCTCTTCTGCAGCTCTGGCTTCCATCTGGGCTATCGACACATCATGCTCATACTCATCGATCATATCTTCAATATCATAAGCCAGATTCCTCAGCTCTGAAAGCCTTAACTTCAATGATTTGTCTTGTATCTCCCTTTCCTCAGCATCTTCAAGCACTGCTTTGATCCTTGGCAGCATTCGCATTATCCTCTCAAAGTCATCTAATGCATTGTGTCGTATAGGTTCTCCTAATGAAGAGGAAGATCCATCCAAAGAGGAGGACAGCCTGCCCCTCGCCGGAAGATCTAAAAAAGCAGACAACCTTGACTTCGCCCATTTGCCGAAGATTGCAAAAATATCGGCCATGGCTTCATCCAAAGATTATAATCAAATATCCCTGCCATCATTAAGCTGTATGGTAAGATATAAAATCCCAACTTATTAGAACGAGAGCTACTTGAGAAATGAGAATCATGGAACATAAATTGTATAAAAATACCGAGTTTACAAATCAAAAGCTAAAGCTGATCAAATTTAATAAATATCGGCTTCAGCAGATCCAGAAGATCGTCCATTCCATCTGATTCTCCTTAAATAACACAACCTATACTCTTACAGAATTAGATGAGGATAACATTGTTAAGGTGAAGTAACTTACCTCTGCGAACAACGACTCGATAATTGAAGATGAAAGGCAGCTCTTCCAATTTCCGATTTTCTCAAGCATTTGATCCAATAAGTATATTAATTATGGTTTTGATTTCATAAAAATGCAGGAAAAGGAGTGCATCTGCAATTAAACAAAATATTTTAGACTTTTCTAGGATTTTCATTTAACTATCAAGTAAGTAATTTGGCTGTTTGGTAATAATGATGGCCGGCGTGAAAGCAATTTTTAGAAAATTGAAAATTTTCATCAAAGAAATATTTAAATTTTTATTTTAATCCTAATGCTTTTAAGAAATGAACAATATGATTTTATTCAATTGCTTTCTAAAATTAATATATATATTTCTTAATAAGTTTATTTAATTTAATTTATTAGTTGACTTGCTTAATCAAATTTATACAACATATAATTGGACGGTTGCCGTCGGCCTACCGTCCTACGTGTCTTATTTTATTTATTTATTATTATTTTTATGTTCATTTACATAGCATGGGCCCTTCTTTTTTTTTAAGGGTAATTAGTATCAGAGCCAAATTTTCATTTAACTATGGAGCAGATATAAGAAGTCCATTCCAATACATGTGTAAATATAAAAGCTTACAAGCAACTGTTACCCAAGGAAAACCTATTGTCAATGCCAAATTATCACTTTCTCGATTTTTAAAGGTGTGCTAGCTGTTTTTATTTCGGATAAAGATGTTAAACTTGCTTCGACTTTTCAATTTATATTAGTTGGGAAATTCTTCATGCGTAGGTCGAATCTAGATTCTACAAGTGTTTTTTTTTTTCCGTAAACTGAAACTCTTCGGGTTGTTTTCTGTTGTCCTCTTGGATGCACGTCATATGATCATTCAACTTGCAAATGATTTGGATTACAGTAGAGTTTTTGCTAGGCTGTCTTACTACATTAACAACTACCATATGCATCTTCTTAAATGGACATCGTTTTTTGATATTTAGGAAGAATCCCCAATCTTTCTGATTTGGATTTCCTTCCCTAATTTAGGTTTACATTTTTTCAACTATCACATATTGCATGCTCTGGGTTTTATTTTGGAAGGCTACTTCAAACGGACCAAGCGACTGCCTCCAAGAGACTTGAACTTTTATTTGGTCCGGTGAACGTACGTAGAGCTACGTCCGGTCGGCACTAAGATTGCATGCACAAAATGAGAAATACCGAGCCATACCAATAATAACGAGAAATATCATTAGGTGAAGACAAAATACCGAGTTATACCGAGCAATACCGAGTTATACCAAAAAATATCGAGAAAAACTCGGTATTTTTTGGTATAACTCAGTATTGCTCGGTATAACTTGGTATTGGTCTTCGCAGAACGGTATTCCTCCATATTATCAAACAATACCTATCAATACCGATCAAATACCGAGCAAAATTTGAGTAACAAGCCTCTGATCGGACGTAGATCTACGTCCGGTCAGAGGACGTAATAATTGTTCCCAAGACGAGGCCTTTGGTGGCTCTGATTCCTGTTGAAGTGGATATCACGAAAAAACATCCTAAAGTGCATAAAGTCAAATTCGAAAAAGTCCCGAATTTTTGTAATGATTATAAGATTCACGATTATGCTATGAGTGAATGTTTGCGTTATACCCATTTCTTAAAAAAGCCCTTCCCTCCGCGGTTGTGGATTATGGATCCAGGCCTTCAGAATTGTTGATTCTTGGCAATGTGATTGCTAATCCCCAATCTGATCCCTTTGTTCCCTCTTCTAGTAATAATCCTAGGGGGAGGAGGAGTCTAATGTGTTATTACATGCTAGTATGGTTAATCATTGTAAGATCCACGATCTCGAGTCCGACACATGCTTCTTGCGCACTACTATATGTGGATTCGAGGTTTTAGATCCATTGCTCCAACACACCAAACCTGCTTGTTGATTTACCTGCATTCCACCTCGGAAGCTCCACCTCAAATAATCTAAATAGATATTTATCAAGAAATATTTAAATTTTTATTTTAATCCTAATACTTTTAAGAAATGAACAATATGATTTTATTCAATTGCTTTCTAAAACTTAATAAATACATTTCTTAATAAGTTTATTTAATTTAATTTATTGGTTGACTTGCTTAATCAAATTTATACAACATATAATTGGACCATTGCGATCGGCCTGTGGCCCCACTTGTCTTATTTTAATTATTTTATTTTATTTTATTTTTGCATTTACAAAGCATGAGGCCCTTCTTCTTTTTTTAGGGTAATCAGTGGCAGAGCTAAATTTTCATTTAACTATGAAGTAAATACGTGTACGTTCATTCAAATACATGTGTAAATATAAAAGCTTGCGAGCAAAAATGGCCCAAACAAAGAGCCACAAACCCAATAAAAAGAGGAAAACCTATTGCCAATGCTAAATTATCGATCACTCAATTTTAAAAGGTATGTTGGCTATTTTGATTTCGGATGAAGATGTTGTTAAACTTGTATTACCTTTTCATTTTATATTGGTTGGGAAATTCTCCATGCATAGGTTGGATCTTGATTCTATACATGTTTTTTATTTGGTAACCTGAAACTCTCTGGTTTTTTTTCAACTGGTCTGTTGAATGCACGTCATATGGCCATTCAACACGCGAATGATTTTGATTAAAATAGGATTTTTGCTAGGCGGTCTTACTACATCAACACCTGTCAGATGCGTCTTCTTAAATGAATGTCATTTTTTTATAATAAGGAAGTGTCGCGTCCTAGAATATTTGCGGCGACAAAGAAATGTAAAGTTTAACTTCTTAGCTTTATAAGAAGATCTAACACACAAATTGATGAAATAGATGGTGTAGCATTCGTAAGAGCTAGACACCAAAATTTTTACGTGGAAAACCCTGAAAAGGGGAAAAACCACGGGGCATGTGCCACTTTGAATGAATCCACTATTATTTGCAGTCGATTGCAAATGAGGCCCTTTCTTGGGGGAAGACCTTGGCTTGATGTAACAAATATACATCATACCGTGTGTGTTACATTGTGAAAACATGAAGAATCATTGTTGACATGTTTGTTTGGTTGGAAGGATCATAGTCGGTAGGCGACGAAGGTTAGAAAGAGTATTGTCTCACGACGAAGGTCGAAATGATCGTAGTCGGCAGTCGACGTAGGTCATAACGATTGTTGTTTGGTAAAGGAAGTTGGATGGACCGTTGACGGGTGGAAGTTCGGTGTCGGGTAGAAATCTATGTCGGTCGGAAGTTCGACGTCGGGTAGAAGTTAAATGAAAGTTTGACAGCATGAAGAAGTACGACATCGTGTAGAAATCTAGCGTCGGTTAGGAGTCCGATGATGGGTAGAAATCCAGCGACGGGCAAAAGTCTGGCGTTGGGTAGAAATCCAGCGTCAGTCAGCTACTGGGTTGAAGTCTGACGGTGATCGAGGAGTCTGGTGGCAAGAAACCTCTCTTCTCTTCTCTTCTTGCTTGGGGTCTCTCTCTCTCTCTCTCTCTCTCTCTCTCTCTCTCTCTCTCTCTCTCTCTCTCTCTCTTTCTATATATATATATATATAGTTTTCAAAGAGTGACATGGCTAGTAATAAGGTGGAAGATCAGAGGTAAATTGAGAGTGGTTTGAATGGACGATCGATGTTGATTTCCTTGACCGTGGACTGTTTACTGGGCATTTGAATGCCTTAACAATCTCAGAATTTAGCGATTTTGGGCTCGTCGGATTCGTACGTCTCGTCAAGTATGTCAATTCGATTATAAGTACGTCACGTTTGGAAACTGTTTTTTAATCCAAATTATGGATTTAACCTTCCAAATGCATTTTGGGTCTTTGATTTGGACTCATTTTGGTTCGGATTGAATCGAATTTGGTGTTGTTCGGTTTGTATTTTTGTGACATTTAGTTCGATTATAAGTTTACTGAAATTGGAGTTCAAATGATTTCTGATTTAATTTTTAAAGTTTCCAACTTTATTTTCCTTCGAGATGCGTGCCCGATCAACATAGGTTTTTGGTGATATATCGGTTGCCCAACCACCCCCTATTTTTGAACGTCGAAACTTCAAAAGCTCGAAAATACTCTTTACGACTTTTGAAAAAAAAAATTCTAGTGACTTGAAAATCCAGAATAATTCGATGTTAGGCGTAAAGGCCCCAATTGGTTTTTAAATTCTGATCTGAATTGTCCGGGTAAAAAATCGGTCCCGAACAATAATTTGGTGTCCGAACCGGCCAACTTGTGTATTTGGATTCTTTTCAATGAGACGTTTAATTTGACTATAAATTTGTTTAAATCAAATTTTTTATTGAACCTAAATTAATTCTTAAAAACAAAATTTAACTATGCATTTAGAGTCATATTTGATTAAGTAAAATTTCAATGATATTTCAAATATCAACTTTAATGTAATATTTTGTAATGACTTAGTATATATTTTGTGCTGATCACATTTTCTATGTCCACTCATAAAAATTCCAGTGGGCATTATCAGACTTGTAAGTCAAACCAACTCTCATTCTTATCCTCAACCTTAAGCTCCTTAGAGCTTCTCCAGCTGTTCGGCAAACAGGCGAATGGAGAGCTTCAGACGTTGCAACCGAACTCCATTTTTGCCGGCATTCAGTAGCTGATGAACAGTGCGACGCCAATATTGGCGTCGCACTGTTCACTTTTGCTATTTCTTTCTCTTTACCGAACTTAGTCTGAGAAAGACGCGAAAGAAACGATGATGATTTCGGGCCAAAATGGCGTTCCAATGGAGATGAATCACAACACTTTTTGATTTTACTGTATTTTGCAGTGAAAAATGAGAGTTTTGGTTGGAGATGACCTTAGTCAATTCCCACATAAACAAGGAATTGATTAATGCTTTATATATGCAATATGAAATAATGCTTAATTAGCTGAAATTAATGAAGATGACAATAAGTTTAATAAATTACAAGGCTGAATCAATCATAAATCATTCTGAATAAACAAATAGAATATATATAGTTTTATTAGCCGCTGCCAAGATGTTTATAACCGGTGGCTGAGTTCTCATTTTTATTTATTTATTTTTAAGTGCGGGCCCTGCCACATCTTTTTTTATTTTTTTGCAATTTTCTTTTTCAAAACATTTTAAAAATCTTTTTAAAAGCAATTCCGAAAATTCCTTTAGAGGGCCTAAAAAATTTCGAAAAAACCTCTGAAGAAGTTTAAAAAATTTTATCTGAACCCACGGCTGGGTCAATGTGTTTATCATGATAATAAAGTATATTCTTGGAGGATCATAAACTCACTAAAAGAACAACATTTGAAATAAAATCTAATAGCTTTAGATCCTACCTAATATAGAAAAAAAGAAGACAAAACAAAAAAAGGCTTGATATGTCATCTAAAAAATTATCTTGATCAGGCACAAATCTCGATGCAAAATCAAGTTGGAAACTTTCGAAATTAAAATTGGGACCATCCAAACTTCGATTTCAGAAAACTTATAGTCGAACTGAGCGTCTCGAGAATACGAACCCAATGACACCAAATTCAACCCGATACGAGTCCAAGCAGGTCCAAATTAAGGGTTAGAAGCATTGTTGGAAGGTTTGAACCATAATTTGGATTACCAAACAGTTTCCAAACATAACGTACTTATAGTCGAATCGAGCGGCTTGACAAGAAAAATCCAACGAGCCCAAGATCACTGAATTCTGACACCACTAAAACATACAAATATCCATCAAATGGTCCATGATCAAGGGATTCAATATCAGTCATCTATCCAACCACTCCCCATTTACCCTTGATCTCTCACTTATTTATGGGTCATGCCACTCCAAAAATCTATAAATAGATCCCTCATTTCTCTTGAAAAGGGACCCAAGAAAGAAGAGAAGAAGAGAAGGAAGAGAAGGAAGAAGCTCCTCCTCGACCACCGCCTGAGTTCTGCCGGATCACCACCTGCCGTCGTTGCTCCATCGGACCACCACCTGAGGCCCTCACCCTCGCCGGACCACCACCTGAGGCCCTTATCTTCGCCGTACCATCACCTGAGGCCCTCACCCTCGCCGGACCATCACCTGAGGCCCTCACCCTCGTCGGACCACCGCCTAAGGCCCTAGCCTTCGCCGTACCATCACCTGAGGCGTTCGCCTTCCCCGGACCACCACCTGAGGCGTTCGCCTTCGCCGGACCACCACCTAAGGCCCTCTCCTTCGGTAGACACTACTTGAGGCCCTAAACTCTGTCAGATTTTAACACTAGACTTCAACCATACTGTTGAAATTTGTAATATGATCTCCCTCAATGAAAAGTCAGCCCACTGTATTATACTCAAATTCTAGTGAAATCTTTTCAACTGGGCTAGGCACCATGATTTTTTCCCCTTTATAGGGTTTTCCATGTAAAAAATTTTGTATTCTCTATGTGTAAGCTGGATATCCATGCAACGATAAGACGTAGAATTACAACTCTTTCGTCACGTATATTCTAGCCCGCAACAAGCTAAAGATAAAAAAATAAAAAAGGAAACTGCAACTGCATCAATGCCAGCAACCATAACATCACCCAAATGAATGGTCAAATGATCCAACGAGCAGCATCCCAACGAACAGTCTCCACCAAGTGCAACCCAAGGTGCACGAAAATAACTCCAAGAAGAGGAAATAAGCAATCCAGCAGTCACCATTACAGCCATAGCAAAAGTGACATCTAAATCCGAAGTCCATAGATCCAAAAAGTAGCCCCACAACAACAAACCCAAGGCTCCAAAGCCCCACCCACAAAGCCAACCATAAAAAAGCTTTTTTTTTTTAATTTCTTTTTTCTTTGTTTACCCACCATAACGATATTATCTTGCATACCACCATCCTGTTCAAACACTTTCTCTTCATCAACACCAGAAGGAGAAAATGAAGAGCCTTCAAGCCAATCAATTTACGCTTTGACATTTTTTCCAGATCTGACGCCACATAGGCATACAAGGCATTAGCATAAAGTAAAACAACTGAAACATCAACAAGCTGCTCATTCACTCCCAATCCCATAGAGGAAACCAATAGAACCAGATCAGCTGGAGTCATAGGAGAAGCAACAAAAAGATCCAACTCACTAGAATCAATGTTCACCATCCCCATATTCACATCACAAAGTTCATTATCACCCACATTCATCAACTTATTACCAAAAATATCTTGAACCACATAAAAGTTATTCGAAGAAGGGTTAACAACCACAACACCATGAGACACAATACATTCATGCGGGAAACAATCAGACCCATCAAGCAGAGGCACGACCTCCACCGTAACATCATTAAGAGCCAAATCATTACAAAGAACCCCAACCTCAACCGATGAATCCAAAGTACCTAAAGGACAAATAACATCAAGCCTCAAAGGAATAGATTCACAAACCACAACAACATCCTCACCACCGCCATCATTAGAATTAGGGGTCGGAGTATATCGGTCTAAACCCAAATTCACACCCTCTGTTTGCATTGGCAGCCATCGATGTTGGTGCAAAGAGTGCGCTTTAACCTTGTTGGCAATGACAGATGTCAATAGAGTTCATCATTCTTGAAGTGATATCATGCATCAATAACTTGCATTGACTTTATTAGAGAAGAATGACATCAATGTCGATCTTTCTTTTTTTTTTAACATCAAACAACCTTATTTTCCTCAGAGTGCGCACATGTTTGTGTTGATATATTGCTTCAATCTTGTGGTGATGTCACAAGTTGATTTTATTGGCAATGATAGGCATCGATATTATAGGCAATGATGGGCAATGATCTTATTTACGTTATTATTGGTGAAGATAACATGCATTAACCTTATGACAATAACATGCTCATAATTGATGTGTGTAAATCTTTAGGATATTAGTGGGCTTGTTTTATCTCTCGTCAAGATGCTCGTTCTCATCATAAGCATGCAATATTCGAAGATCATTTAGTCTCTCAAATAATGTGACTAATTTTTTAACTATACCTTTGAGGGCTTGTTTAAGGTCAATTTGAACTCGAATTAAAACACTTCTAGGATCATTAGATTCATCTCATTGACATATTATATTTGACTATATATTTAGTAATAACACAGTTATGAGAGCTCAAAATTCAATCTTTAAAAAACAATTCATATATATATACATAGGCGGATGGGGGGGGGGGGGGGGGGGGGGGGGGGGGGGGGGGGGGTGGTGCCCCCCTAAAAAAATTGATTTTTTTTTTAAAATCTCAAGATAAAATTAAGTTGGAAACTTCAAGAATTAAATCGGAGACCATATGAACTCCGATTTCAATAAACTTATAGTCGAACTGAACGTCTCGAAAATACGAACCCAACAACACCAAATTCAACTCAATCCGAACCGAAATGACTCCAAATATAAGACCCGAAGCATATTTGGAAGGTTCAAACCATAATTTGTATTACCAAACGGTTTCCAAAAATGACATTCTTATAGTCGAATAGAGCGGCTAGACAAGACGAATCCAACGAGCCCAAGATCGCCGAATTCTGATATTAATAAGACATTTAAATGCCCAATAAATGGTCCACGATTAAGATTGATCATCCATTCAAATCACTCCCAATTTAATTTTTTATTTATTTACATTTTTTTAAATGATATTATCTTAATCCTATATTAATTCGATCTTAAATAGATTTTATGGTTTTTTTTTTGTGTGCAATGAGATTTTTAATATCACATATTTAATTAATATATTAAACATGTTCTAGCAGAAATCAAGTGATTTGATGATTGAAGTCATTTTGTGAAGAAAGAAAATAAACTAATTTACTACCAAAGTTTTATTATTTTTAATACTGATTATATTGATCCTAAGCCTGAATGTAAAAAGTTAAAGGAAAATTTTTTTTAAAAAAAATTTAGGCCCCTCCTAGATATATTTTCTGGCTCCGCCACTATATGAATTATAATTTCTTCTTGATCATATAAACTTTTTTTTGTGACGTATTAAAATAAACTCGTTGAAATATTTGATTTCACTATATATTTTTAGTGATAACAGAGTTCTGAAAGCTCGGACATAGGATTTAAGCAACGAAATGATTATTATTAACATGGTTTTAGTCCCACACCGCATTAAGTAATATTACAATTTTCTTGAAATATCTTTTTCAAAGCATTGCTGTTATGGTCTTATTTGAGCATAGTTTGCTTAAATAAGGCTAATATCTTTTTATATGACACAATTAGGCGCTGCTTGAATATAGGATTTGAGCAGGATTTATGTTTAGGGAACTACTAAATCTAACAGCAAGTTCAAGTCTATTTTTGCCCAAAAGAAAGACGGCTAACTTTGCAACGAGCACGTTTCTATCATCTTCGTCACTTTAGATCCAACAGAAGAACGGCGAGGAGGTGTGACATCGGATTATATTGTCAAACAATTTTTAAGATTTAGGGTGCGTTTGGGACGGCTTCAGGCCTGCTTTGCTTTATAAAAATTTATTAAGTGCTCGTTTGGGACATTGCGGTAGAACAAAGTTAGGAAAATTTCTGCGGCCCGCCGCTGCTTCTCGCGACCTTTGATTGCGTCCCGCAGTCCGCTGCAGCTCACTGCTTTCCGCCGTTTCAAGGGCATAAATGACGGAAAAGCCGGGTCGCTCCGATGCGCGCCTTCTCTGATGGGCATATTTTTTTCTGCAGCGTCGTCGTTCTCCTCGTTCAAAAGCTAGGGTTTGCGTCATTCCAGGCTACGCTGTTTCTTCTTGGGAGGATTCATTGATATCTGATAGCTTCTCTGGTTACAAACGGCCAAGAGATATCGTCGGCCTGAACCAAACAGAGCTACAGGTACTGCATGTCTGCATCTCATTTTCTTCTTATCCGGCCATCTTCTGCTCTTAGATTTAATTAATTTGGATTTTACAGGAAGGAGATGTGAATAACAACCAAGTTTCCGGCTTAACTCATCAGTTCAGCTTGCCGAAGACTTCGTCGGAGATAGTGGCGATCGAGAAGTTCCTCCAGTTTCAAGGCTCTGTTCCCTGTAAGATCAGGGCGAAGAGAGGCTGCGCTACACATCCCAGGAGCATTGCAGAGAGAGTAAAAATTTGTACTTTAATCCTCAATTCGTTCATCTTCACCGATTGATAAACAAACCAAATGCTAAAAACGCAAGTTTGAATCATTGAGTTAGTGCCCAACATGCATATTTTTCATTTGGTTACTTTTACTTCGTCTCCCTCTTCCTTAGTTAGGATAATATTGGCAGCCATAGACATTGTGATTGATTATTACTGTTTGCCATTGTTGGCTGCAGAATGATTGTAATTTTTTCTCTTGCTTTGAATTGATCTTGTTATAAATCTAATTGTTTGAAATGCTGATTGATTACAATTGGTTAATCTATGGGCACGAATTTTTATTTTTAAATACTTTCAACCAAGTATGGTAGCCAGAATTTTTTATTTATGGGCACAAATTTGTCATTTTTAAATACCCTCAAATTTTCATTCCATCTTGAAATAGACATTTGGTTTAAATATGTATAAAGTAATAAAATAGTTAAATTTTATATCAAAATTGTTAATATAAAGAGTTAAAAAAATTAAATTTGAACAAATTTTATTCATCTTCATATATATAAGGATAACAAGGTAATTTGTTGTAAAACAGCAGCAGCACAGCAATTCGGTAGTAGTAATACCCAAACAACATTGACTGATTTCTATACAACAACTTAAGAAAGCAACTTTATGTACAACAATTTCACAACCTGCTTTACCGACAGTAGCAGCCGTCCCAAACGCACCCTTAGGCTTCGTTTGGGACGACTTTTTTATTGCTTTCTAAAATGAAGTTTTAGTACAATTTTTTTTATTAAAACTCCGTTTTAGAAAGCAGTAAAAAAGCCGTCCCAAACGAAGCCTAAGGCTTCGTTTGGGACGGCTTTTTTATTGCTTCTTAAAGCAGCTTTCTAGTATAAAAATATTATTTATTGTACTAAAAAGCTGCTTTAAGAAGCAGTAAGAAAGCCGTCCCAAACGAAGCCTTAGTTTTAAGAGCATTTAATTAATAAATTCAGATTTATAGGATTTAAAAAATCCTACTAAAATACAATCCTACTTGTTGCCAAACAGCTCCTTTTATGATACAGATAAAAGAGGGTGAAGATTAAAATTAGAAAAAAAAATTCTTATAAGTAAATATTATGAGTTTAACTATATTATTTACAAGAAGCAATGGGGAAGAAAGAAAAATTAAAAACTAATTAAATAAAATCTTTTTTAAATGTAAGGATTTTTTAAATCTTTACAAAACATCGAATTCTTCGTCATAGAGATTGTGGATTTATTATCACAAAATATGTTTGTCGCCTTTAATTGAGGTTGTTGAAAGTCTTCTAACATTCTTCTTATTCAAATTGCTTGACATGCTACTGAGGAAGCTGCAATATATTCAGCTTCTGAAGATGACAATGCAGTACTTGCTTCTTTGTGCTCCACTAGATTACTCCAGACCCTAAATTGAATATGAATCCACTTGTACTCTTCCTATCTTCTATGGAACATGTCCAATCACTATCAGTAAAACCAACTAAATTAAAATTAGAAATTGATTTGTACCAAATCCCATAATTGGTTGTCTCCCGAATGTAACAAAGAATGCATTTAGCTACTCCAAGATGATGTACATAAGGATTATGCATGAACCATGAAATAAAATTGACATAGTACATAATATCAGGCCTGGTATATGTCAAATACATAAGACCACCCATAATGCCTCTAAATACATTCTCATTGGCTTTAGTTATACCATCATTATGAGCTAACTTTTCATTAGTATACATGGGTCTTGAAAAAGTCTTTCAAGTTAGCATATTATACTTCTTTAGTAATTCCAAATGCATATCTTTTTTTATATAAAAATTCTATCTTCTTCTTGAATAATTTGTAAACCCAGAAAATAGTGCAACAACCCCAAATCAGTCATATCAAATTCTTTTGTCATATCAATCGTAAACTTTTCAATCAATACATTAGAAGATCCAGAATATATAATATCATCAATATAAACACAAACAATAAGTAAATCATCATTTTTAGCCAACACATACAGAGTATGATCACTTTCACTCCTATAAAATTCCTTCTTTTGGAAGTATGAATCAAGCCTCTAATATCATGCCCTTGGTGACTGTTTAAATCCACAAAGTGCCTTCTTTAGTTTATAAACTTTCTCCTCTTTGTCATTAATAATGAAACCTTGTAGTTGATTAATGTATATATCTTCTTCCAAATCACCATTCAAAAATACAAATTTAACATCAAGTGAAAACATTCCACTTCATTTGTCCAGCAAAGGCAAGCAATAGTTTAACAGTTTCAAGTCTAGCAATAGGAGAAAAAGTTTTATAGAAATTAATACCATATTTTTGTGCATAACCTTTAACAACAAGCCTTGCTTTGTATTTTTTGTGCTTCCATCTGAATTGTGCTTCACTTTATAAATCCACTTCACACCAATTAGATCTTTTTCTTGTAGAATATTAACAAACTTCCAAGTATCATTCTTCTCAATACCTTGAATCTCCTCTTTCATAGCATTTTCCTATTCTTCTTTTCCACAAGCATCTTCATAATATAATGGTTATATAACCACAAGGGAAAATGTATAATCATACAACTCATATCATCTTTCTATGATGCCTCTATTCAGATATGCTTAAATCTACTGATCTTGGACTTGAAAGAGATGAATTAGATGACAAAACATCACTAACTTCTTGATTATTAGTGATATCAATTTGATGATTCTCCTCAAATTCAACTGTTGTTTTTCCTTTATCATGAATTACAGATTCACTCCAATCCCGCATATCATCTTCATAAAAAATAACATGTCTACTGATAATGATCTTCTCATATTGTGGATCAAACAATTTGTATGCCTTTTCCTGAATATTGTAGTCAATAAATATCAATTTTCTAGATTTGTTATCCAACTTCCTTCTATTATGACCATCTTCTGATGCATAGGCAATACTTTCAAATACTTTCAAATGACTAATAATATGCTTTCTACCATTACATGCTTTATAATGTGTAATATTTTGAACAACTTTTGTTGGAGAAATATTCAAAATATAAATAGCAGTTGCAAGAGCTTCAGCCCAAAATGTATTTGGTAAATTCTTCATCTTCAACATACTTCTTTCCATCTATAATAATTATGTTCTTTCTTTCCATGACCCCATTTATTATGGTGTAATAGGAGCAGTTAATTACCAAATTTGCCAAACTCATGTGATGTAAATTCTCCACCTCTATCTGTGCGTAGAATGTTCTTGCCACTTTGATTCTCCAACTATGCTTTAAAATGCATAAATTTTTCGAAGGCTTCCAATTTATTCTTTAAAAAATATACCCAATTCATTCTTGCCAATATAGAGGTAGTGTGTTCATTGGACCACACAAATCTACATGAATTAACTCCAAATATCTTCTTACTATCCATAATTTCTCATATGTAAAAGGCTTTCTAGCTTACTTTCCCACAACACAAGCTTCACAAATTCCACTATAGCCAACTTTAGGCAAACTATAAACCATCTTCTTTTGATACAATAATTTTAAACCTCCCATGTATAAATGACCATATCTAAAATAACATAATTTCGCATCAAATATCTTCTTAGCTATCAATACTGTTTCTTAAACTGTTGAAATATATTGAGTGAAAAAAATTTTACTTGTAGCCATTTGAATTCTTATAATTTGTTGTTTATTTTTTTTATCTTCAATTTTAGAATCCTTTTCATCAAATTCAATTTTATATCCACTATCAATTAATTGCCCAATGCTTAACAAATCATGTGCAAGTTTTGGAACATACAAACCATTATGTAATAGCTTTACCTTGCCATCATTTGTCCCAACAATAATGCTCCACTTGCCTTCAACTTGAACATCATTATTATCACCAAATATGACTTCTAATTCCTTTGACATATCAATCTCTTTGAAAAGAGACTTCATTCTAGTCATGTGATTAGAACACCAACTATTAAGGAATCAAATTTCTAAATTATCATAATCACCTTGGAAATGTGTCATAAACAGATTATTTTGATTTGTTGTCTTCTCTGTAACATTGGCTTGTTTTTGTTTGGACAAATATTTATCTTCAAAATTTCCAAACTTCTTACAAAATTCACACTGCCTTTATCTTTGCCTTCTTAATTCTTTTATTTGTTTTTTTTTCAAACAATTTGTCTCAATATGACCAAACTTTTTACAATAATAACATTGCTTTTGACCTCCACTTGATTTTTTACCTCTATAAGCTCCTCTTCCAAGAAAAGCACCATGACCGCCTCTTCCTCTATAAGCACTTCTTGCTCCTCTACCACAATCTCCTTCTTTGTTTCCACTAGTTAAAGTTTCCTTCACTTGAAATGCCTTTTCAACTGTCTTCAATTCACTTTTGTTTATTCTCTCCTCATGAGACATCAACAAACTCATCATCTCATCAAAAGAATACATAATAAGATGTATGGATTCTTCAATAGCTGCCACCATTTGTTCAAAATTTATTGGAAGACTCCTTAGAACTTTGGAGACTACCTTCTCATCAAATATTTTCTCTCTAAATGATTGTTTTGATTAAAAAAAAAAAATTTTATTTATTTAAGTATATATAGTTTTGAAAAATATTTAATTATCTTTGGGAAGATTAAATCTTGAATTTTAATTTTGAAATCTAACACAACATTAGGAACGATATATCATCCCAAATGGGAGAATATCATTCACTAATTGGTTCAAATTTCAAAATCAAAATTTGAAATCAAATCCAAAAATCATTAATTTCACAATCAAATCTACGATAATAATTGATATACCTTTCCGAAGAAAGGAAATATCAATCATTATCGATCATTTGAAAGTGACGATAATGATCGTTGTATTTTAAATTTCCCAAAAATAATTAATTAGAGATTTTTGAAAGATTTTTGATTTTGAAAATTAGATCTAGGTTTCTAAATCTCCTACGAGCGCAAGCCCTCGTAGTTAATTACATCGTAGGAGAAATTGGAATTTCCCTACGAAAACTCTCGATTAAAATGGCGGTATAAATTTCATTTTGGATTTTCAAAGATCGATATCAAAGGTAGAAAGAGGTTAGAATTTTCAATCGGGATTGGATCAATGTTGAACAGTTATTTCTGGAGTCAAGGGAAGAGTAGTAGGGAATGTTTTGGGATTCTGAATTACTTCAGAAAACACTCCAACTAAGTCTAATTGTTAGGCTTGTATTTGATTGAAAGAAGATTTTTAGTTTAAGTGATTCGTTTTATTAGAAATTTGGGATTCAATTCCCGAAAGGTGAGGTCTTATAGCCCGAGCTTGCCTCAGAACCTAAGTCTAAATTGGGCACTAAAAATTAGCACCCCGAACCTAGCTAGTGCAATGTGAGTCTGGTCTTACCCCGGCCTGGATTGGGGAGCCAGCTAAACCACCTAAACGATTTCAAAATATGAGTCCGGTCTTTTTATGTAGAGTGATAGGGACGTTATTTAAGAAAGGTTTTTGAGAACGGGGCCGACATCTAGAGCGGATCCTAATTGGCCCCTTAGACTCATGTTGGGTATTTGATGACTAAATATATGCAATTAAACATTAGACTCTTTTAAATTTGTTACTAATGCGATGCATGCTAATTGACTCGATTGAATGCAGAATTAGTATGTAGCAGTTTAAAAATCTTTGGCTTAGAAAATAGGTTTTATCCTAGAGATTGCATAACATCCCCTTGACAGATCGGCACCCTCATAGGTCAGGTGGCCTGCCAGAACCCGCAGGCGGGGAGATGCCTAACAAGGTTGAGAAAGTATAATATGTATGCATGAAAAACCCTCGGCGAGTCCGAGCTTACTTCTTAGGACCGTTTAGAGTTACTATCTTATCTTAAAATTTTTATTTAATTAAAATAGAAGAATTTTTTGACAGACCCCTAAGAGCCTAAATTCGTATTCCAGACTAAATCAAAGACGGCATGCATATAAAAAGACTAGAAAAGACAGGAATTCTAATGCACAATCAATTAAATAAATTAACTACATTAAATATATCGAATTGAATGTCCATATGGCAAGTGCCACTTATTATTACATCACAGAAATGACAGTAAAGTAAAGTGGCCGGGCTCCACTGACTACAACCCGGATTTCTAATCCTAAATTAAATGAATTTGAAATTTGGGATTCTTCTCGTTGTCCATTTCTTCGTCTTCTCACGAACACCTTGATTCGTCGGTTCCGGATACCCAAATGAAAAGAGACTCCCCCTTAACCGGGGTGTTATCTTTCCTCTTTGGATATTTGAAGGAGATCCTAATTTGATTTCCAAATGGAAGAAGACTCTCCCCTTTGGGGATGTCTTCACCTCTTTGGAAATCAAGTTAGATCAAATTTCCCAAATTCAAATCATTTTTAAGCAATTACAACCTTTATACAATCAAATTTACATCTCAATTAAAAATGAAAATCTAGACTCGATCCTGCAGGGTTATCCTAATAATCAACAATTATATACTCAATCCCAAGCAGTTATGATATAGAAAATTAAAATGCACTTTTTAGCCACACTTGGCCATGCTCTTTTTATTTAAAAAGGGGGTCTTTAAGCGCGGCAGGTACCTGTGCAAAGAGTTATATTATTTTTTTTATGACTGCCCCCTTTTTATTTTAGCTCCTTGTATGAGCATGGCCACCTGCATAAGATTGCACAAGTATAATTCGCTCCTAACCTAGGGGTAAATCTAACGTACAATCAATCACAGAACGCAGGAAGCAAGTAAATAAACACATCAATTCTACTCTAGCAAACAGCATGCAGTAAAAACTTGAAAACTCGGCACACAACTGCAGAAAGTAAAACACCGGCCTATCCTAAAACTAGAGTCGGTGATCCTAGCAAACCATCTAAAGTGTGTGAGGTAGGTCGTGTGGTTTTGATGTATCCTAATTAGGATTGTTAGTTAAAGTTATCTAAAGTTTGATTGGTTGGAAGGTTTAAGGGATTTAAGTTTGAATTCAAATATTAATGGCTTAAGATTAATTTTAAGATTCATTTAATTATTTGTTGGATATCACCTTTGTTTCACACCGAGGCCGTGAAGTTTATTTCACCTTCCTTGGGGCTAAGCTAATAGCCTCGTAGGCCTGGGTTACCCAGTGATACCCGATATAATTAAGTATTTTAGATTGATTAGGGCTTAAGAATTAATGAACTTTATTAGAAATGTTTGGTTGCTGATTTTTAAGATTGATTTATTTAAATTTGCCATTAATCGATTCGTGGCGTTGTGCCACCAGGCTCGAGGAACCAGCCTCCTTAGGACACTTAGCCCCGCAGCCCGGAGTAGTCCAGCCAATAAACTTCATCTTTAGGATGCTTGTTGTGTTTTAAAAGGTTTGTTGAATGTTTTAAACATTAAGTTAAGATTTTCTGGAATTTTAGAATAATTTGGAATTTTATGAATTTTGAATATTTTAATCATTTAATTAAAGGGTTGAAAATTGAATTTTGATTAAGGGTGTTTTCTGGAAATTTAACATTTTATTAAAATACTAGAGCTTACTACGATCAGTTAGGAGGTAAGTACGTTAAAATCGGATTTTTCTACATTTTATTACGAAGGTTTGAAGTTTTGAACTAGATTTGAACTAGATTTGACCGTTTTGTTGACTTTTTGAAATGTTGCAGATTTCTGGAGTTTAATATTTTTAATAAATATTAGGCATTAATAGGAGTTGAATGCAAGTGAGTTTGTGTGATTTTGATTTTTCTTGAATTAGTTATGAAGGTTTGAAGTTTGAAGTATTTTAATGAATTTTTGAAATTGTTTAATTAGAGGGCCATTTTGTGATTTTTCTCCAAATGAGTCCCAAACTCCTTGAAATCAACTCCAAAGGTCAGAAATGACCTAAGGAGAGATTTCCAAGTGTTTTGGAAATTTTTGGAATTTTTAATATTTTTTAATTAATTAAATGAATTAAATATTGATTTTCACTTAAAATTAGATTAAGGTTCAAATTGCTGTCAATTCAAAGGGATCTTAATTTTCATTGGTTAAGCACTTGATTCTGGTCAATTAGAGGGGTTGGTCATAATTTTTGGGTTTAAAATGGATTTATTAGATTTTCTGGAAGGTTTAAAGGCTTAATTAGGGCTTAAACTTAGGAAAATTAATTAGGGACCTTAATGACTTCTAAATTCAGTGAAACTTTTCCTAGTGGCTGTACATGTCACTAAGTTTAAATGTTTAAAGTTTCAACTCAAGTGGAAGTGGATCCTAATTATTGAAAATATTCTAAATTTTCTAAACATGTCCTTAATTATTGTCCTTAATGTCCCTAAGTTGTATAGGTTTGAATCAAAGTTTGGACTAACCCTTTGGACATACATACAAGTGTAAACAAGCTATGTCGATGGGTTTTGAATTTGTAAAAAGAAGAAAGCAGGTATTAACTAAATGCAAGAATTATTGCAAAAATTTAAAGCTAAGGGAAATAGCTCAACAAGTAAATCTAGAAGCCTTATGCACTTCTAAGTTTTAAGGAAACTTACCTGGTCACCGGAGCTAGTCAACGGTGACTCCGGCCGTAGTACCCTATTTAGAAGAAACAGGGCGACTGAAGCTCCTTAGCTCATCCTCCAATCAGCTCCATCAGTACCTCGCAAATAAGGCGACGAGAGAAAGAGGTGTCAGAATATCATGTATGCGAATATAGAAACTGATATGAATTAACATGTAAACAAATATGTGAAGATATGAATCAAATCAAATTATTTAAGCAATTTTGAAGTGTATATATCTTTGCAAGAAATAATTTCAATGTATATGACATCTTACAAAAATAATTTTAGCACCTGTAATAATATGCAACTGTTGAATTAAGCTCACATGCTACCTTATAAGAACAATAGACATATGTAACTTATTTTTACATGAATATATATATATATATATATATATATATATATATATATATATACAGTTATATTCAATATTAAAAAAAAAATTCGAATTTGCTTAACAACTTTCAAACTCAAGTCAAGCCAAACAACTTCAGTATATGCCAAGTATCTGCAACCTTGATTTGTCAACCTAAAAAAAAAAATAATAATAAACGACTGAATACGGCAATATGTGTGATGCTCCGCATTGTCATATATTCATCATAATTGGCACCAAAGAATTTCTAATTAGTGATTAAATGAGAGTTGAATTAGCCAGGTAATTTTATAAGCAATAAGAGCAAAATCTCCCAAATCTTGACAATCCTCATGCCATAAATTCATTCTCGGAATACTGAACTCAAACGCTTCATTAAATATTAATTTCTAAAAACTTAACGAGAGTCAAATGTTTGAAATCAATATATTGAACAAGAACAAGACTCAAATATTTGAGATCAATATACATATGGAGGAAATGAACAAGATTATAGACATAAAAAAAAAGGTACAGAAAATTAGATGTTCATTCTTCATGTATTTACATATGGAAATATTTACTGTTTGTTTGATTGTGATGGAGAAATTCCATGGGCTTTTGGAAGAGGTAGAATAGGAGCAGCTCTCTATTCCCTTGCTTGGCTCAGTCTTCATTTAGTGGCTGAAATCAAGTTTTTTTTTTTTTGAGCATCACCAAACCATTTGCTCATCAAATTGGATACCCTCACATTAATGAAAACAGCTCTAGATTCCTTGGCGAGAGCTTTAGCAAGCATTGTCTTCCCAGTGCCTGGAGGTCCATACAACAAGACCCCCTTTTGCGGGCTAAGAAGCTTCCCATGTGCAAACAACTCAGGTCGCCGCAAAGGAAGAATAACCAACTCAAACAATGATGTCTTGATGTTGTCCAACCCTCCAATTGAATCAAACTCAACATCAATATGATCAGGATTTATAACATCACAGGCTGTAACATCCACATATTGGTTAGTCTGGATAAGGGGGCGGCCAAGTCGCTTGGTTATCTCCTTCTTCTGCTCAAGGGACTTCTTGGAGGCGGCGCGGTTGGGATCCGGTTGGCGCAGCCCAGCGAACAGGACAAGACAGCCCAGTGCCGCACTAGCCGCGTATAGCACCAGCTCTTGTGTTAATCCCTGTGAATTTCTCATCTCCCTGCAGAGGAAATATAAGCAGAGAGAGAGGGAATAGGTGCCGGCTGGACCAGCAAAGGGCTGGAGATTTAAACTCGCCACTGCTGGAGGAAACGAGGCTTCAGGTTGTGAGCTGCAGGAGAAGTCAAGCTAGAAGGGGGTGAGGTGTTGCTAGATCGGCTGCTTCATCTTCCCAAATAGTTGATCCTCAAATAGTGGATCATAGATCTCTGAGAGGGAGAATGAGAGCTGCTATCTATGGGGATGGAGGCGTGGAGTGCCAACAGCCCTCTTGTTGGCCGGCCCTAAAACCTTTTTGAACGGGTGAGAGAGAGGTCTCTCTTGAGAATGAGAGGGAGAGTCATTCCAAGGGGCGGCTGCTTCTCAGATTGGAGACGTGAGAGCCAAAGGCTGCTGCCTATGGGGGATGGAAGCGTGGAGTGCCCCCTTCAGCCGGCCCTAACAGCACAAATCAAAAGGGAATCCCGTGAGAGGGAGCCCGTCCCTGCTTGCCCTAGCTATTAACATTTTTTTTTTACAATCCTACCTTCAAAACTTGATCAAATGGCTCATGTCAAATCTTGAAATTAAAGAAATTTAAGGAACTAAATTGGAGAAAGGTAGAGCTACACAACACCAAATTAGTTATATAACATTCCAATTTAAATCGGCATAAAAAAAAATTTGCATTCAACAAAGTTAATTTAACATAAAAGGAATTAAATTTAGCCGACCAAAATCAATAAGGTTAATTTAGACTTGAGCCAAATCGGGACACCTTAAATTAAATCGATCAAAGCCATCGAGGTGAGTAAAATTTGAATTGATTCAAACAAATTTGATGTCATCAAATCTAGTTCGTATGATCAAATTGACTTTAATTAATATGTATGCGATTCAATTTTGATTTTAAAGAAGATCGACGAGGTCGATTACGAGCTAGATTGTAGATGATGATGATTGTAAAAGGTCGATTGATCGAACTGTAGATCAGAAGCTGGATTACAGTATGATCGAAATTTGATTTAAAAGTGATTGAAGGTTGGACTGGAGTTTGGAAACCGAAAATTGAAATGAAGATTGAACTGGAAAGTGGAATTGAGTTTGATGAGGATTGAATTGGATTTTGACTGGGATTTGAATCTTGAGTTGTTTTGAATTTAAATTATCCAAATCATTTATGATCATTTGGAATGATCATAAGTGATAGGAGAGGATTTGAGCTTGATCGAAGGCTGGGTCAAGATTTGAATTAGAGTTTAGATATGGATAGATTTGAACTATGGATATGTTTAAGGTCTGGGTTGATTGAAGATCTCGATTGACTTAAGATTGAGATTGATTTGAAGCTTGAATGGGTTTGAAATCAAAATGGATTTGAGATCTAGATTGACTTAGATTCAGATTGAACTAAAGTCTAGATTGATCACAAGCTAAAATTATCTTGAGATCTAGATTGATTTGAGTTTTGTAGAAGTTGATTTAAAGTATGGTTTGATCTGGGGTCTGGATTAATCGTAGGGTCTGAAGTCAAGAAGCATCCTAAGATCTAGGAGAATCCTAAGCTTTAGGTCTAGAGGGATCTAAGAAGTCTAGATAGATCCTAAGGCCTGGAGTTTGGAAAATCTTAGGACCTAGAGGGATCCTAAGGTCTAGATTGGTCTGGAAGAATCCTAGGGTCTAGAGTAGATCCTAGGGTTTGGAGTCTAGAAGGATCCTAGGATCTAGAATATATCCTAAGGTCTAGATTCTAGGAGGATCCTAAATTCTAGATTTTTCTAGAAATTAAATTGATTTGGGGTCAGGATTGGTCCAAGTGACCTCATACAAAAATGAGGTCAACAAATGGACCCCCAATATGTGTAATAGAACAAAGTTCTATTGCACATATGTTGGTGGAATTTTGGAAAACAGGTTTTGAAAAATATTGGTTTTCTTTGGGGATTTTAAGATTAAGGTTGAGTTCTAATTCTAAGGTCGAATCGACTCGTTAGAAAGAGTATATCACCCCGGAGGACGAAAATAAACATTCATAACGGTGTTCAGACTTAGAATTATGTAAACTCATCTTGAATACTATGATCGGGTTCTAAGAAGAACTTTATATAGCCCCGAGGGGACAAAATATAGATCAACTAAGTACCCAATTACAATATTCAAGAGACATGATCATCGCATTCGCATCCAAAGCCTTATCGAAGAAGGATGTATCTCCCCAAAGGGAAATGACACCATTCTACGATAATTCTTCTAATGCGAGCATGATGATCATTATTTAACTTTTCCCAAAGAAATCTAATTAAGTTTTAGAAATTAAGTTTTCTTTAAAACCAGGTGTATGTGGGGTTCCAAATCTCCTACGAGCGCAAGCCCTCGTAGTTAATTACATCGTAGGGAGATAAAATCTCCTACGAAAACTCTCGATTAAAATAATGGCAGAATTTTGTTTAGAGTTTCTAGGAGTGATATCAAAGTATGAATAGAATTATTGGAGAATCAAAAGGGAATGGATCAAAATTGAGCAGTTATTAATGGAGTTAAGGATGAGAGGTAGGGGACACTTTGAGATTCCAGAACCATCCGGAAATGCCCCAACTTAATCTAAGTGTTGGGCTTTATGTTTTGGACTTGAAATGAAGCTTTAATTAGAATTGAGCATTTTATTAGAAATTTGGGATTAGATTCCCGAAATTTGGGGTCTTATAATCAAAGATCTGCCCCGGAACCTAAATCTATTTTGGACAGTGGACCACAGTCGTCCGATCCTAACTAATGCAGTGCAAAACCTGGACTTACCCCGGCCTGGATTGGGGAGCCAGCTAACCACCTAATCGATTTAAAATACATGAATCCGGTCTTTATGAAAGAGTGGTAGGGACGTTATAATTAAAGTTTTGGGGAGGCGGGGCCGACATCTAGAGATTTTCCTAATTGGCCCCTTTGACTTATGTTGGGTGCTAAAATGCTAAGGACTATGAAATTAAAATTTTGACTCTTTAATATGTATCTAATGCAATGCATGCTGGTTAACAAACTCAAATCAAATATGCTTGAAATTTTTAAAAACAGGCTTATAAAATAATTTTTTAGAAGACTGGACTTCCCCAGGTCCGGCACCTCGTCCTCATAGGTCAGACTATCCGGACTCTACCCGCAGGCGGGGAAGGGTCTAAAACAAGGAAAGAAGAATGCAAAAATATGCATGCGACCCCGGGGTCGATCCCCGGCTAATTCCCTAGATTCGTTATCTTTCTATGTTGTTTAGACTCACTAAAATTTTAGACTTTCAAAATTATGAGTAGAAAAGTTTCACACCCTCACGAGTCTCACGTATCCAGGCGAAAACAAAGAGCGGCATGCAATCGCCAAAAAACTAGTAAAAACAAGCAATCCTAAAGGCAATCAAATCATCAAATCAAATACAAATTAATTAATAAATGTCCATAGGCAAAATTGCCTTGCTTATTACAAACCAGAATATTACAGAAAGTAAAGTGGCCGGGCACCACTGACAACAACCCGGATTCTAAGCCTAGTAATGACGCAAGTTATTTTGAGTGGGATACTCTCAATCTTCAAGTCTTCAAATCTTCAATTTCATTCTTCTTTAGACTCCTTTTCTTCAATCTTCTTGGAATCTTTGTAGTGGATTACCCAAATGGACAAGAGGGCACTTCCCTCTTAAGGGGAAGGCCACTCTTTCCTCTTTGGGTAAGGAAGAGGTATGATCCAAATTTGGATTTCCAAATGGAAAAGGAGTGTTCCCTAAAGGGGTATCCTTTCCTCTTTGGAATCCAAGCTTTGGATATATGTATCCCAACTCAAAATAAACTTTCACAACATTTGACACTTGCACAAATTACATTGATATCAAAATAAAAATCTAGACTCACCTGCAGGGTTATCCTAAGCAATTAATATATAAAAAAGGCAGTTATTCCCAAGCAGTTGTATATGAGCAGAAAAGAAAGTAAACACACTGGCCACGCTCTTTTTATTTGGGGGCTTTAGCAGCTGAAGCACCTGTGCAAAGAGTTTATAATATTTATGCATTTTTTTAATTTGCCCCCCTTTTATATTGCCCTGCATGAGCGTGGCCACCTGCAGAAAACTGTGTCAACATCCAGATCGTGCCTAACCTAAGGGTAATCTAGTCGCCAAACACATCAATCCATCCACAGAGTACAGAAAAAGTAAGCAGACACAGCAAAGCAATTTCATCCACAACATGCAGTGAAAACTACGAAAAATCCGGCACACAGCAGTAAAGTAAACATCGGCCTAACCTAGATCTAGAGTTGGTTGTCCTAACACATCATCTAAAGTGTGTGAGAAAGGTCATGCGGCTGGGGTAGATCCTAAAGTGGGTTATTAATTGAAGTTGTCTAAAAGTGTGGATTTGTTAAGGCTTAGGAGGGAATTTAGATTAAAATTTAAATATTAATGAATTAAGAATTTTAATTAAACATATTTTAAAAGTTAATTGATTGCTACCTTTGTTTCACACCGAGGCCGTGAAGTTTATTTCACCTTCCTTGGGGCTAAGCTAATAGCCTCGTAGGCCTGGGTTACCCACTAGCAATCGGGGTTGATTAAGTTATTTAAATTGGTTAGAATTAAAAGAGTGGATTGATATTAAAGGGAGTTGGTTGCTGATTTTAAAAGCTTGATTAATTTAAGTTTGCCATTAATTGATTCGTGGCGTTGTGCCACCAGGCTCGAGGAACCAGCCTCCTTAGGACACTTAGCCCCGCAGCCCGGAGTAGTCCAGCCGATAAACCAAATTAATGTAATCGAATTAGAAATTTTTAAAATGTTAAATAATTGAGAATTAATCCATTTTAAGGTTTGACACCCTTTAGAATTCATTCGTGGCGTTGTGCCACCAGGCTCGAGGAACCAGCCTCCTTAGGACACTTAGCCCCGCAGCCCGGAGTAGTCCAGCCAATAAACTTCAACTTTAGGGTGGTTGTTGTGTTTTAAAGGATTTGTTAAGTGTTTTAAGCATTAAACCAATATTTTCTGAGTTTTAGAACGATTTGAGCTTTATGAATTTTTTAGAATATTTTAATGATTTAATTAAGGGGTTGAAAATTGACTTTTTGATTAAGCTCAAATTCTGGAATGTTTGTATTTTATTAAAATACTAGACCTTACTACGATCAGTTAGAAGGTAAGTACATTGAAAACGGATTTTTCTGCATTTTATTACGGAGGTTTGAAGTTTTGAACTAGATTTTAAGCATGGTATGACCAATTTGTTGACTTTTTTTAAACATTGAAAATTTATGGAGTTTAATATTTTTAATAAATACTAGATATCACTATGAGTTGAATGCAAGTGAGTTTGGGTGATTTGGATTTTATTGGAATTAGTTATGAATTATCGAAGTTTGGACATTTTAATGAATTTTAGGAATTTCTTAATTAGAGGGTCTCTTTTGTGATTTTGCTCCAAACAAGTTCCCAATCTCTTGAAAACACCTCCAAAGGTCAGGAACAACCTAAGGAGGGATCCCCAAGTGTTTGGGAGATTTTTGGATTTTTATATTATTATTAATTAATTATCTTAATTAAATATTGGTTGCCACTTAAAATTAAATTAAGGTTTAAATTGCCGTCAAATCAAGGGGCTTTTAATTATCATAGATTAAGGACTGAATTCTGGTCAGTTTGAGGGTTTATATGTAATTTTTGGATTTAAATTGGATTTATTACAATTTTTAGAAGTTTTAAAGGCTTAATTAAGGGTATAAGACTTAGAAAATTAATTAGGGGACCTAATGACCTCAAAAATCAGTGAAAATTTCCCTAAGGGCTGAGGGTGTCACTAAGTTCAAATGTTCAAAGTTTCAACTCAAGGGGAAGTGAATCCTAATTATTGAAATTTTTCTAAGTTTTCTATACATGGGTCCTTAATTATTGTCCTTAATCATGTCACTAGTTTTGAATAGGTTCAAATCAAAGTTCCTCTAACCCTTTGAATAAACATGGCATGCATATACAAGTGGCAAGCAAACAAGTCCTTAGATCTAGAAGAACCTAAGTTAGGTGGTGTGTGCACCTTAAGCATGCAATTAACTAATTAACATAATTAAGACAAAATTAGTGAATAATCAAGAAATGATTATTCACTAATCATCCCCTTCATTTCTATTCAAACATGCTTAATCAACATTTAAGATCTCAAATGACTCTTAAACACTTAAGGATTTACATATATATAGAATTTTAAAATATATATTTAAAATACATGAATATAAATGGATATATATATATATATATATATATATATATATATATATATATATATATATATATATAGGAATATATATATATATAAAATAATTAAATATATTATTAAAATACATTTTTAATGAATTGAAAAAATCCACTGATCTCCATAGAAGTTTGGAGACAATAAAATATTTTTTTTGTAATTTTTTTAATACTTAATATTTAGTTAAATATAAGAAAGGGTGAAAATACTCCAATAATTCAAAATACCTTCAAAACCCATTCAAATAATACTGACAATTTTTCTGGAGACCAGCCATGAACTCAACAACATGCATGCCAAATTTCAAAAAAAAATAATTTTTATATAATTAATTAAAAATGAAATACATATTTCTGTATTTCTTAAATTACCAGTAAAATAATAGTCAAAATAAACTGATTTTATTTTTAAAATAAACTAGATGAAATTCTGAAAAGTTTGATATATTATACTTAATTTTTGGTTATATATTTGATTTACTGTGATTTTTCAAAGTTTCAGTCATTAAAACTAATTAAAACACAATTTTATTAATTAAATGGCGGCGGTCAGACACGCGGCGCACTGGGATTGGCGGGATCGAAACCGCGCGGCGGCGGGGACACGCGTCGGCTGCTGACCGCTTCACGCGGTTTTCACTTAACCACGTCAGCGGCGCGTGACAGCCGTTGGATTAACCGCGGGTTTGATCCAACGGCTGAGATCAGATCCCGCGGTCTGATCTCACCAGGAGAAGATCAGACGGCGGAGCTTCGATCCCGCTATTCCGAATGGACGGCCTAGATCTCGCCGGACGGCTGATCGAACGACGGATCGAATGCGCGGTCGGATCAGACCGCGGAAGGGCTCGATCTGGACCGTTGATCGAACGATCAACGGTCCAGAAAACGTACACTCGCCGGAGACCGTGAGTGACGCCCTAGAAAACGTATTTCGCTTCGTTCTCTCGATCGGATCGATCATTTCACTTAAAATTTTAAACGTAGATTAAGGACATGAACAGAAATCGTGGGGAATAATTAGTTTTAACCAAAACCCTAAAAGCGTGAAGCTATTTAAATCTAACTAGTGTGACCTAGATCTAGGGTTTTAGGGAGTTATACCGTTAGATCTTCGGAATTTCTGGATGGTTGAGCTTGTAGATTGTCCAAGTGAAGATTCTCAGCGAAAATCCAAGCTCGAACGCGTCTGGATCGGCTGTTATGGGCTTGGGACGGTCTAGGTGGTGGTTTCGCCGGAGAACTCGCCGCCGGTGACGTGCAACCACCTGGGTTTTGTAGTGGGGAGGTAGAGGAAGCTCTGGAGATTCAAAACGAACTGGGGGCAGGGCTTGAGAGGGCTTGAGTAGTGAGAGATGGTTAGGGTTAGAATGTGTGTCATTAAGCCCTTTTTCCCCTATTCAAATGCCCCCAGGCCAAACGGATGGCTGGGATCGACTCACCAGGTCCTTGGATGTTGCCAAGTGTCCCTGGGACAGCCAGAAGGCTGACCCAAAGGCTGGGCACGCCTCAATCCTATTGGGTGGCTTTTGGGATAGATGGAGGGGACATTGCCATTTAAGGCTAAACCAGGCCCTGAGCTTGGTTAGGAGAGCTCCAAGTGAGCTTTAGGGCATAAAGGGGTCGGCCTAAAGCAGCTTAAATCAAGGAAAAGGGTTTAACATGTGATAAGGCCTTCTAGAAGAGGTTTAAGCTTGGGTTTGACCAGGTTGACCAGTCAATAGGTCAAGGCTGGTGATGTGGCATGAGGGGAAGTAGGAGCAGCCAATGGGAGAGCTTCCAAGCCTAATCTCACACTCCTTGAAGTTAAATAGAAGGTTTGACCAATTCAAGGAGGGATTTAGGGCTTTGTTGACTTGGTTTGACCAGTCAACCAGGTCAAAATTAGTGATGTGGCACTCAAGGAAGGAGAGGGATATTGAAATGGTTCAATCAAGGGTCAAAGGTCAAAGTCAAGGCTTGGTAGGAATAGGAGCAAACACCACCAAGCTTTGACCTAGAATTTAGAGTTGACTTGGTCAAACCAAGTTGGGTTGAGCTCAAAATAGGTTTAGAAATGTTCAAGGCTTTGAATAGAATGATTTTAGGAGTTTGAAGATATTGATGTGGTTAAATGGGTTGGAATGGTTCATTTGAAACCTTAAGGGTCCATTGGGTCAAACCATGTTGACTGAGTCAACTAGGTTGACCCAATGGGTAAATCTGGGCTGGACAGGTTTGAAAAGACATTTGAAGACCATTGAGGGTGGTTCCTAGGTCTGGGGAGGTCAAACTAATCAAAATCCCTATTTGAGCCCCTATGGGCCTGTTTGGTCAACCTGGGTTGACTTGGTCAACCAGGTTGACCCAGGGTCTGGGTTTGGGCTCAACAGGTTTGAAATGATGTTTTGAAGTCAATGGAAGTGGTTGGGTGACCTAAAAAGGTCATTTGGGTCAAAACACATGTTTGGACCCTCAAAGGGCCCCTTGGGTCAAACCAGTTGACTTGGTCAACCAGGTTGACTCAAGGGTTGGAAATGGGTTCAAAGGATTTGAAATAGCATTTGAAATTTGTTAAAGGTGGTTTCATCCCATTTGGAGCTCATTTGGTTTGAAATCCCTATTTGAGCCCCATAGGGGTGTTTTGGTCAATTTTGACCTATTGGTCAACTAAGGTCAAAAATGGGTTTGAAAAATGCAGTTTACTGCTCAATGGGTTGAAATCAAGGTCTGGAAGTGATTGGAAGCTTGGACAAGGGTTCCAAGGTCAAGATCTCAAAGGGGTTAGGCTCAGTGGCATAGGCTGTAAATATTTGAAGGTTTTACAGCCTTTGATTTTAATTCAGATTCTGGGGTTAGAGACCTCAGAATGAGCTCAAAATTGGAGGGTAGCCTTTAGAGACATGTCTTATCACTTTGCAAGTGATAGACCCTGAATCAGAGGCCATTTGACTGGGTTTTGAGATATTTGAAAAATCTCTGAAAAGGGTGTTTAGGACAGGGCCTTAAAGGTTTGAATTTGAGTTTAAACTCTGGGTCTGAATTTGAAGTTTGAATTAATTTGGACTTGAATTGGATGGAGTTTGAGATTCAAATTGGTCACATGTAGGAGTCAAATTGAAATTGAAATGGATTAAATATAGGAATTGATTTAAAATTGAGGTTGATCAAAGGTGGAGGTTGATTTGAAGTTGGAGTGATCCTAAGATTTAGGAGAGTTCTAAGATCTAGGATTTAAAGGAATCCTAGGCTCTAGAGTAGGCTCCAAAGTCTAGTTCTAGGAAAGATCCTAAGGTCTAGAGTGGATCCTAGGGTCTAGGATTAAATTTAGAATCTGGAAGGGTCTTAGTGACCTCATACAAAAATGAGGTCAACAAATGGACCCCCAATGTGTGTGGTAGAAGAAACTTCTGCTGCACACATTGGCGTTGACCGAATGGAAGTAGAATTTTGAGAATGGAAGGGAGATCATCTCCCAACCCCAAGCCTATAGGATGCTAATGGAAGGCTTACACCTATTGGATAAAGAAAGCTGGTAAAACCAAGGTAGGGAATACCTAACCTTGGGTCTAAGGAAGGGCATCACCCAACCTTAGGTCTACAGGATGCTGATAGAAGACTTACTCTTAGTAGACAAGGAAACTGGAGAAACCAAGGTAGGGAATACCTAGCCTTGGGTCTAAGGGAGGGCATCACCCAACCTTAGGCCTATAGGATGCTGATAGAAGACTTACTCCAAATAGGCAAATTAACTGGAAACCAAAGTAGGGAATACCTAGCTTTGGGTCTAAGGAAGGGCATCACCCAACCTTAGGTCTACAGGATGCTGATAGAAGACTTACTCCTAGTAGACGGATCAACTGGAAACCAAGGTAGGGAATACCTAGCCTTGGGTCTAAGGAAGGGCATCACCCAACCTTAGGCCTATAGGATGCTGATAGAAGACTTACTCCAAATAGGCAAATTAACTGGAAACCAAAGTAGGGAATACCTAGCTTTGGGTCTAAGGAAGGGCATCACCCAACCTTAGGTTTACAGGATGCTGATAGAAGACTTACTCCTAGTAGACGGATCAACTGGAAACCAAGGTAGGGAATACCTAGCCTTGGGTCTAAGGAAGGGCATCACCCAACCTTAGGCCTACAGGATGCTGATAGAAGACTTACTCCAAATAGGCAAATTAACTGGCAAACTAGGATGGTGCCACGAAGGGCGTACTCCATCACTAGCGAATGTGAATCAGGATGGTGCCACGAAGGGCGTACTCCACCACTAATCCCCGGGTGAAATGCCAGGGTGGTGCCACAGAGGGCGTACTCCACCACTAGCGGGTCTTAATCCTAAGGGAAGGAAGGACCTGACCTTAAGGAAAAGGCGAAGAACGTAAAAAAAAACTTAAAAAAAAGGTAGAATCAAACTGTAAATCGAGAAAAGGAAGTTTTATTGATTGATAAAATGAGCTACATCAAGCATAGTATTTCTTAAGGAAACGCCCATTAACAGGTAGCATTGGGTGGTTCCCTTTACAATCTACTAACTGATACGAGCCTCCTTCGTAGACAGTCTCTATAACGAAGGGTCCTTCCCATGTAGGTTCAAATTTGCCTCCCAACTTCCGATGGGCCAAGATAGGCCTCCGAAGGACCAAAACCAAGTCTCCCGCTTGGAAGGTCCTAGGTCGCACTAACTTATCATGGGCTTGAACCATACGGGATTTATACAACTCTAAACTTTGTTGAGCTTGGAGACGTCGCTCTTCAAGGCCTTCGAGTTCTTCCAATCGTAGCTTTGCATTTTGTTCATTGGTAATTTGATTCTGAACTGCAATTCTAAGCGAAGGGATTTGTATTTCCAAGGGTAGAACAGCCTCAGATCCATACACTAGTGCAAACGGGGTGGATTGGGTCGGGGTTCTATAAGTGGTACGATAAGCCCACAGAGCTTCCACCAACCGCTCATCCCACTGCCGTTTGTTATCATCAAGGGTCTTTTTGACAATTTGCACCAAGGTTTTGTTGAAGGCCTCGGCCAATCCATTCGCCCGAGGGTAATAGATCGTCGAATATCTCCAATCAATATTATGACGCCTTACAAAACTATTGATTTTTGTAGACTTGAATGCGGACCCATTATCGGATATGATTCTGCGGGGCACGCCGAATCGATATACAATATGGTCACGAAAGAATTTTAAGACATGGTGTGATGTTACGTTTCGTAGGGGAATTGCTTCCGCCCATTTTGAAAAGTAATCAGTTGCTGCTAATATGAAACGATGACCTCTCGCGGAGGGAGGGTCAATCGGCCCAATGATATCCGTGCCCCAACTTTCAAAGGGCCACGAGGCTATCGTAGGGTGTAACACATTAGGCGGCTGATGTAAAACCACACCATGGACCTGACATTGATGACAGAGCTTTGCAGTATTCATGCAATCGTCAATCATTGTAGGCCAGTAGTATCCAAGTCTTTTAATCTTTAATTTCATTTTTGGACCCGATTGATGAGCACCGCACAGTCCTGAATGAACTTCATTAACAATTTTCTGGGCTTCTCGCTTGTTCAAGCAGCGCAGCCACATGTGATCAAAGGACCGACGGTACAACAGATCGTTAACTAGTGCATATGATAGGGCACGTTTCTTAATCTGGTTGGAGAGTGATTTATCCTGGGAAGCTTCCCTTCTTTAAGGTAATCGACTAAGGGTCGTCTCCAGTCGCCTTCTTCGTCAGTCGTCGAAGAGGCAGAAAGGATCTGAAGGGGAGTCTTACTAATATGTTCCAAATCTATAAGAGAAAGAGTATTACGACCCTGTATCTCTATAGGGATGGAATCCTCCTCAGGACATGCAAATTCCTTTGCAAGTTTTGCTAAGGCATCCGCCGCAGAATTGCTTCCACGGGGAACCCTATACAAAGTAGCAATGGGGATTGTTCCAACAAGTGAAGCGTGTACTGGTGATATTTTAGGAGATTCGGATTCAAGACTTTATAAGTTCCGGCGACTTGGTTAATAACTAGTTGGGAATCTCCAAAGATCTTAATCTCTTTAATCTCCATTAGAATCGCAAGTTCCAAACCAGTTATCAGAGCTTCGTATTCAGCTTCGTTGTTTGTGCAAGGCTCCGATAAGTGGTAGGAAAAATGCATCATTCCTTTTTCTGGTGTAATAAAAATTAGACCGACTCCAACCTTTCCAGGAATTACAGATTGTTGGGTCGCAATCCTACGAGAGGATGCTGCCCCATCAAAATATAATTCCCAGATGGCCTCGCTAGATTCCCCCAAAACTCATGATTTGTTCGTCGGGTAAGTCATCATTCAGAGGAGAATCTGCTGGCAGCGGGTGTGCTGCCAGAAAGTCGGCAACAGCCTGTCCTTTCACAGCACGAAGAGGAGTGAAAGTAATCTCAAATTGTAACAATATCATAGACCAGCGAGCTAAACGTCCTGACAACGTAGGTCGGGTCATAAGGTATTGCAAAGGATTAACTCTTGAAATCAGACTGATTGAGTGGGAAAGCATGTAATGCCTCAGTTTCTGAGCTGCAAAAACTAAAGCAAGACAATGCTTCTCAATTGACGGGTATCGAATTTCAGTAGGAAGGAGTCTTCGACTAAGGTAGTAGAGAGCATTCTCTTTTTTTCGTCGTTAACTTGAGCTAACAGAGCACCTAAAGACTCATCTAGAGCTGCGGTGTAGAGGATTAATGGCTTTCCGGGAATCGGAGCTGCCAAGACTGGCGGGTTAGAAAGGTATTGTTTGATATCATCAAAAGCATTTTGACACTTCTCGCCCCATACGAATTTAGTATCCTTTTTCGCAAGGACAGAAAAGGGTTGACATCTCCCGAGAAAGATTAGAAATAAACCTCCTTATATATGCCAATCTACCTTGTAGAGACCTTAATTGAGTAAGGCTCTTAGGGGATGGCATATCTAAGATGGCTTCAATTTTAGCAGGATCTATCTCGATTCCGCGGTGCCTCACTACGAATCCTAAGAATTTTCCCGAAGCGACGCCGAAGGCGCACTTCAAGGGGTTCATTTTCAAATCGTAGCGGCGCAACCGTTCGAAAACAACTCTTAAGTCATGCAGGTGAGCCTCTTTAACCTTGCTCTTGACAACTAAATCATCAATATAACATTCAACTTGATTATGAATTAAGTCGTCAAAGATACGGGTCATGGCCCGTTGGTAGGTTGCTCCGGCATTCTTTAGGCCGAATGGCATTACCTTATAACAAAAGATTCCAATAGGGGTTCTGAACGCCGTATTTCTCTCATCTTCAGGGGCCATCTTGATTTGGTTATAACCCGACGAGCCGTCCATGAATGAGAAAATAGCATGTGAGGAGGCAATGTCCACCATGAGTTCTGGTATTGGTAAAGGGAACTCATCCTTAGGGCATGCCTTATTCAGATCCCTATAGTCGACACAATCCGAATCTGACCATTTTTCTTTCGAACTGGCACGACGCTGGCCACCCAAGAGGGGTATTGTTCCTCTCGAATGAATCCGGCTTCTGCCAATTTCTTAACTTCAGAAACGACTTGTTGCTCAATCTCTAAGCGCATGCGTCGAGGAGCTTGTTTAACAGGATGGCATCATGCCGAACCCCAAGTTTGTGAACTGCTACCTCAGCAGGCAAACCTGGCATTTCGTCATATGTCCAGGCAAAGCAGTCCCTAAACTCGAATAACAACTGGATTAAGTCTTGAGTTTCACCCTCGCTTAACAAAGTACTTATAAAAATCGGACGGGGGTCATCATCGTTTCCCAAGTTAATTTCTCTCAACTCATCGACTGTCGACTTAATTTCCTTCTTCAAATTCAGGGGGTGCATCCCGAACTTGAAGATCATCGGGATCGTCTAAAGTCTCCAAACAGAGTCCATCCAAAGGACAAGGAGGATCTGTAGGGACATTTGGAGAATCGAGATGGTAAGTTATCATTAGGCAATACTCATCATCATCGAATGAACTAACTGTTCCAAAGCCAATACCACTTGTTGGATTTTTATTTACTTTTGTTCGCCAAATATTCTCGTGGTATCTAGCTTGACCCTTAGTCCATCGGTATGGTACAGAACCTTTAGAAAAAGTATTTTTTACACAAACAGGGAAGTAGCCGAAAGGTAATTCCATTAATTCATTAAAATCTGCCTCCTCAAGGGTTACATCACCTTCGTCCCTTGCGGAGGAGGAGCCAGGAAAGAATTTCTGGACTTTCTTAACTTCACATCCAAGTTGGGGGCCACTTTGACTTCCAACCCTACAACCCTGCCTGCCGACAGTGGGGTCAGAGAAAGGGCCTCAATCCTTCTAGTGAGCTTTTCATACATTGTTAATTCAGGCTCGTCACTTTTAACTTTTGAAATATCTACCTCAGGGTCACTGTCTTGGTCTAAGGTGAGATCAAATTTTGGAGGAGTATTTATATTTTGATAATCGAGAGAGAGGGCAGCACCTTGACTTTCTAGTTCACTATCGGAATCTGATTCCAAATCAATGTATACGGGTGCTGTTCTCCTGTCTAATGAAGCGCGGCCTCGACCTCGTGCCCTTAAAGCCATCCTCCCACCTCTTTGAGGTAATGTGCTTGGAGGTCTAAGGACAACAATATCAGAGTCGTCTTCACTACTCGATTGAATCATTTCTTGATTGATATTCTTATCTTTTTCTTTCTTTTGGTTGAATTTTTGTTCAACCATTTTCTCCTCAAATTTGATCTCTAATTTAGAACGGGACGAGGACCCTTTTGGTACGAAATATGCAGCATCTTCGTAGATCCCAATTTCTTGAATTGAGAATGGTTGCAAATCACCCTTAATCACATGTTCAATGCCATCTCGTTGATACTTAATGCATTGGTGCAGGGTAGATGGAACCATTCTATATTCGTGAATCCAAGGTCTACCTAGAAGTGCGTTAAAGGACGTAGTCGAATCAATTATATGAAATTTAGCTTCAGTTTTTAAACCTCCTATTTCTAGGAGTAGAGTGATGAACCTAAAGCTCTCTCGCCCTTCTCGTTGAACCCACGAAGCACCAACCTGTCGGTTGAAAGCTTGCTAGTATCAACTCTGAGATAAGCAAGGGTCTTTATGTTCATCACGTTGACCGATGCACCCGGATCAACAAGGACTCTTGATAACTTGAAATTTCCCACATCTACAGTAATGTAGAGGGGAGCCGATTGTGGTCAGCAGTTTCTCAAGAGTTAAATCTTCGTCTGAAAAGGTAACCCCAGGGACCTCTTTGAAGTAGAGAGCCTCACCTTCTGAAGTTGCAGCCAACTGTGTTAAGCAAATCTCGGGATCGAGAAGTGCTTTAATTAGAGACTCCCTCATTTCTTTGGAAGAAGGAGGGCGTCAAAATACTTAATTTTGCTGGCAACTTCCTAAGGTGGGCTAGAACATTGTAATCAACCTTAGGAACGACAGACTCGAAACCCGGAGGAATTAAAGGGATTCGGTTGTTGAGG